>JAVKLA010000031.1:3776573-3795066 GCA_034782735.1 Sagittarius serpentarius | reverse complement strand
CTCCCTCCTGCCTCTGCCGCGGTGGTGTGAGGTCTCGGAGGTCTTCGGGCCTCCCGCAGCCTGTTTTGTGAGTTCAGCGAGTCGTGGGTTTTTGTGTCCCGCTGTCCTCGCTGTCTCACCGGTTCCACGAAAAACGAGAAACTTCAAACTGGGAGCTTTCCCAAAACATTCGTGTTTCGGTGTGTGGAGTATCGGCTACTTTTATAGGTCGACCTTAATTATTAATCCGTGTCGGTGACGGTGTGAGACAGCTATGTAGTTACCATTTAGGATCTCAGTGTTCAAGGTCCCGTTGTGGAATTTCCTTATTCCCGCATTCTCTTGTGACAGCACTCTGAAGTTGACTTAAAGCTGTTTGGTTAGCTGATCGTTGTCCTATTCACGCGTATGTATATGTTAATGTAGCCATTACTTTGAATTCTGTAGACTACTTGTGTTTCGGTCAAACATGGTCACCCTTAAATCACTGATGGATAATTTCAGCTAGAGCTGAGAATGCTTTTCTGATCCTAAGTTTCATTCTCCAACCCTGTATTTTAAACACTGGACTACTAAGTTAAAATGGATTTGTGCTTGGTTTGTAACGCTAGAGAGCCTGAGAGTACTGGCTGCTTCTTTATTTGCAGGGTTGATTCAGAAGGGTGTAATAGCGACAGAAGCCTAAAGAAAAGAGTGCAAAGAAGAGCAAAAGAGCAGAGATCCTAAGCCATAAGTGCTTTGCAAGTATAAAGCTTTCCCTTGCAAACTTATGATTGTTCTGCTTGTATTGCTAAACAAGACTGCATAATGAGACAGTGTAAGGATCCCCTCCAGCAGTGATCTCTAAGGCTAACATGCAGGTTTGGGACCTTTCCAGAGATGAGGTTATGTTATGCATAATCTAGAAAATACGTTCAGGATACTGCTGTTACTAGGACTGTTGTGGTAGTAAACTCGGATCTTGTAAGGACACCATTTCTGGTCTTGGTACCTTCCACAGCCGTAGCGGTCAGATGCAACAAACATGGCTAATTCAGCTCTAGTGTGATTTACTCTTTACTTGAGTCATCTCTTCATTTTTTTTCAGTTCTTTTTAACTGAATGTGAAAGTCTAAACTGCCTCTGCTATTCTACTGTCAGAATGTAAGGATAATGAAAACATTAACGTAGTTGCTAAGTATCATAGAAGTTTTATTTCGATCTCTTGTTCTAATAGGTGAATTTATATTTAAGCTCTGAAAAAATGTGTTCTGTGCGTGGAGTAAACATTGCAGATTTCACTCGTTAATACTTCAGTAATGAACTTTCATAACAAAATAGGCACAAATTTGTACAAAAATGTAAACTTGTACAAGAAGAAAATGTTTAACCCTTGCTTTAACTGCAAAAAGGTTGTTCATCTCAGTAACAGGATTATAGTCATAAGGCTTTAAAATAAAAAAGTTTACCTGCCTGGTCAAAACCTGTATTGTAAGTGTGTTTCTTTATTAAGTTTTTCATCTACTCTATCTTATTACAAAAATGCATAGGTGTTACTGATACAGAAATAAGAAATGAGATTTTTGGTAGGAGCATTGTAACAAAGCATGTATTTGCTTACTTTAGGGCATGATATCCACTTCCATGATAAGAAGATTGCTTTGCTGGAGGCTGGTCCTAGGAAGGAATATGATCACATGCCAGACAGTTACAGTAACAGGGTCAGTTCCATCTCCCCAGGATCAGCAACCCTCCTAAGCAGTAAGTATGATTTCTATTGTTTACATTTTTAACAGTATATTTGAGCTGTTTTTATTTTGTTTAAACAAAACCCCTTTGAGCAAGTCCTGCCTTCATCCTAAACTCAGCGGAATTATTTCCTTTTGTCTCTTTGTATTCTATATGCTGAATTGTAGTGATAAAATCAGGCTTCTCTTGGTAACAGGGATCTGTGTTCTGGAATCTTGGTTTGGTTTGATATTTAAATATTTGTCATAGTAGTCTAGCGAAAGGTTGTAAGGTGCTCACTACAGCGTCTGGAATGTTCTGTTCACAAAAGCAGCATGTACCTAGTGCTCTGTAGTCTGGTAACTCGCTTCTGATTAACTTTCATTTTAAAGAGAGATTTGAGCCTTGAGTCCGTACAGAGAAAAGAAATGTTCTGAACAGTGATGGCTGTGCGTTTCTGTGTCTGCTTTATTACTCAGTGATAGGACAGTGAGAGTTGACTGTTAAGTCACAGTGTTCATGAAAGCAAAGCTCTTTGTTTCTTTTTTACTGGCTTGTGTTAACAGCAAGATAATGTGATGCTGGAGCTGTTACGATATGGAGGCAGACCTGGGCACTGATAGTCAGGGAGGGAGGGAGGAGAGCGTGGAGTGAGTATCACTTTTGTTTGGGTCTCAATGTCATCTGTGAACCTGTATCTCCATGTATTCGTGTCCTTTTTCTCTTTCAGGTTTTGGTGCCTGGGATCACGTCTGCAGCCTGCGACTCAAACCGTTCCGGCGAATGCAGGTGCCTTATTTAGGGCTGCAAATATACTATGTGTTTGTCTACTTTGAATTCTCAGAAGTACTTACATTAATGATCCAAAGGTTTTTTTTGTTTGGTCATGCTTATGATGATTCCTGTTACTTTTTTGTGGGTAGCAGTCTACTTGGAAATACCCCTACTCAAGAGTCTTGGTGTTTTAGGATGAAAGGTTGATTCCTAGTGGAAGCTGTAGATGTTGAGGCATGGGTACCAGTCAGGAAATAAAGGTATTGGTTTTGGCTGGGATAGAGTTAATTTTCTTCACAGTAGCTTGTATAGGGCTGTGTTTCGGATTTGTGATGAAAACTTGATAACACAGGCATGTGTTAGGTATTGCTGAGCAGTGCTTACACAGCGCCCTGCCAGCGAGGAGGCTGGCAGCGCACGAGAAGTTGGGAGGGGACCCAGCCAGGCCTGCTGACCCCAGCTGACCGGAGGGATATTCCACACCATATAACATCATGCTTAGCAATAAAAGCTGGGGGAAGGAGGAGGAAGGAGACACATTTGGAGTGATGGTGTTTGGCTTTCCAAGTAACCGTTATGCATGATGGAGCCCGGCTTTCCCGAGGACGGCTGAACACCTGCCTGCAGATGGGAAGTAGTGAATGAATTCCTGCTTTGCTTGCACATGCAGCTTTTAGCTATTGTCTTTATCTCAACCCACGAGTTTTTGTGCTTTTACTCCTCCAGTTCTTTCCCCCTTCTCACTGCGGGGGACTGAGTGAGTGGGTGCGTGAATGAGCAGGTGTGTGGGGCTGAGCTGTCTGCTGGGGTTAAACCACAACAAGGTGGTAGGGTAGCTGTTGATTATGTAACAGGAAAGTAGAAATAAAAAACTTCCTTTGCGATTAGTTTTTGACATGAAGCTAGATTGTTGTATGAAAGGAATTATGTGATGTACTTCAGTAGGTGGGAATGGATGGTAGTCCAGGGTGTTTCCTCTAGTTCTGTATTTCTAGGTTGCCAAGTCCTTTTCCTGTTAAGATGGACACATTCATAGTTGCTGAAAGGAACAACACTTCTTTACCATGTAGCTTCATGTAATGTATTTTTTCTTTGTAGGTGTGGGATGCTTGTTCAGAAGCCATGATCGTTTTTGAGAAAGATGACTTAGATGACATGGGTTACATAGTGGAGAATGATGTCATTATGTCTGCTCTCACAAAACAGTTAGATGCAGTAGCAGGTAGTGGACAACTTCTTTAATATTTTATTTCCTGCAGAGAGCTTTCAGTTACTTGCCTTTTGTTGTGTATGCTAAGTTACGAGAGAGAGAAAGATAATTCCTCTAATAAGTAACTCTGAGACATAGGCAGCTGCTTGTATTGGGAGGCGGCGGGGGGAGAAATCTGTTTTCCGAAGCCTACGCAGCAAGGAAGCAGCTGCATACGTAGCTCTCCAGATCAAAGTTTCTCCAAAAAGAGACTTAATGAAAAGATCTGTAGCTTTCTATGCAGAGCAGGCCTTGCAGTGACAAAGGGTTGGCCAGATCTGTTCTTTCAGGTTGCCCAGAGAATTGTAGGGTCAGCTCTTAGGGTGCCATTAAGACATGCATGGCCTTTGCTGTTGTAGTGATGTTTCCTTTTTTCATGTCTGTATCATGCTGTGACCATGGTACTTTGTGTTCCCATCAGACCGGGTGGAGGTTTTCTACGGGAGCAGAGCAGTCGGGTATACCTGGCCCCTTCCCTCTCACAGCTGTGACACAAGCCCTTGGGTCCAAATTGAGTTAGCTGATGGACGCAGACTTCAGACCAAACTGCTGGTAACTAAACTTTTTATTTCTGTTGATCAGGCGTCATCTCTCACCCAAGTCCTTTCCACTGGATTTTGTTCTGATTCCCTGTGTGCCGCTCCACCCACGTGGAGGGCTTGAGTGAGGTGAGTGGCTAACTCTGTCGGAGGTGCTATGGGACACGGTGCATAGCCTTTTCTGTACCTGATGCAAGAAGACTGTGCTGAATTGGACAAGAGCAGAAGGGGCCAACTTTTCTGGGTTTTGGGGAATCTTTTTTTTTTTTCCTGAATAAATGAAAAATGTGTACATGCAGGCTAAGGTTTGTAGACTGGAATATTGGCTTTCTTAGGAGCTGCTGAAGAGGTTGCTTTGTTTCTTTGTTTCGCAGATTGGTGCGGATGGTCATAACTCTGCAGTCCGGAAGGAAGCTGAAATTAAGAACATTGAGCATCAGTATGACCAGTCAGCTGTAGTGGCAACTCTTCATTTGTCTGAGGTGAAATTCTGCTGATGACTCTTCTATAAGCAGGAGAACAGCTTAAGCAGGTGATCCAGGTCACTAGTTCGTAACTGTCCACTTGTGTCTTTCCACTGTAGGCCACAGACAATAATGTAGCGTGGCAGAGGTTCCTTCCCACAGGGCCGATTGCGCTTCTTCCGGTAAGATGACTCGTGGTCTCTATATTTCTTTTTTTTTTTTAATTTATTTTTTAGTCTGTTCTTTTCTAGTAACTTTATTTCTGTCTGTGCCTTTCTGTGTTGGTTCTGTCTCTTATGATTTTGTCCATCTGTCCTTTTAAGTTATTGCATTTGTTTTCCCCTCCTGCCTTACCACTTTATCCTTGCTATTTCCCACTTGCGGCAAGTTGGGGTGGAAGAGTAAAGTGCAGAGGGACTGGTGTGGGGGCAGGGCAGTGGGGAAATCCTTACACTGATGGTTTCTTTTTGCTTCTTTTTCTCTTGATACTTACCCTTGACATTCTCTTAAACTAGCTGTCTGACACCACAAGCTCTCTGGTGTGGTCTACATCTCATGAACATGCATCAGAACTTCTCGCTATGGATGAGGAAGGTTTTGTGGATAGCATCAACTCTGCCTTTGTGAGTATCGGCCTTGTGGCGGGTGTGAGGCTTTGCTGTAGTCACAAGAAATACAATGGAACCCTACAGCTTAAGGGGTAGTAATGGGAGAGGTGGATTCTCAAGTTCCTTCCTCTGGTGAGGATGATGTTAAAAAGGCACTTAGCAAAGAAAGGATGACCCCGTGGGGCTGAATTAGGTTAGTTCTGAAAGTCATAGAAGTAGTTGAACTAACTTTCTGAAAGGTGGGAAGGGTAACCTCATCCTGGTTGGAAACTAAAATGTCCTAAAATGATGAAGATGGCTCCTTCTACTGTATAGTTTTGTCCAAGTGGTTAAAATTCAGTATTTGGAGCTCGTTCAGATTTTTTTCAGCTGGATTCTTTTATATGTAGTTTGGGTTAACATCTAAGGATTTGTTTGTTTTTTTCAGTGGAGCAATGTAAACCACTCTGACTTCATTGATACTGCTGGGGCCATGTTTCGATCTGCTATTTCGCTCTTGAAACCCTCAGGGACTGCAGTCCGTCAGCTGCCCCCGAGCGTTGCTAAAGTAGATCCAGAGAGCCGGGCCATGTTCCCCCTTGGAATGGGGCATGCGACAGAGTATGTCCAGCACCGCGTGGCTCTTATCGGGTAAGGTCCCCAACAGTAGCCCTTGCGTGAGTGGGTGGTGTGTGGTTAGAAATGATGCTGAGTATAGTGATTCCCAGTCAACAAATTAGATGGTTAGAAATAATGTATAGTTTCAGTTTGACTTTATCCAGGCCCAGTTCGTACTATGTGCTCTTGTGCCAACAAAGTCCTTTTGTATGAGTAGCTCTCTGTCCATTGTGTCTGCTTTCTGTGTAAATTGCGAGATAATTATTTCCTTTTTCTGGTTTGCGTAGTCCAGCGAAACAATCCAGTATCTCAAGCTGGACTTGTAGTTCCCTAATCATTGTAGCAGCCATTCTGTGTACCAGTTTGTGTTAAACTCACCTTTCTTGAACACAAATGACAAAATGTACAAATTATTCCAGAGAGGACATGATAGGCTTTTGTATGGTGGCCTATAGAAATAGGAAAATATCTCATCTTTTACATTCTAAGGTTGCATGTACTTTTTTTCTCCGCCACAGCTGCAATACAGTGGTAGCTGACAGTAATTCTTGGATGCCATATTATACTTCAGATACTTTTCATCTTTCCAGCTTGGGAGCACTCTGTGCTTTATAGCTTGTTGAAGTGCGTGATCTTACACTTCATACTCAAACTTCATTTAATTCCTGTAACTTTAAGCCTCCCTTATCAGTATGTCTGGCTTTGTCCTTTAGGCAAGTCTGCTCATAAAAGAGCCTGACTTTTTTCTGTTGGATGATATCCCACTTCTCCTTTGTATTCATGAGGTCTGTCTGTTTTGTGTTTGTGAAATGTGCCAATGATAACACCCACCTCCTGTTGTGCAGAGGTCACTTACAAAAACATTACGGCCTGTTCCACACGTGATCTGAGAGAGGACTTTGGCTAGTCACCTCTTTATAATTTTTCCTTTCAGAACTGCTTTTTGTTATCTCCCCTTTGTCTTGCTTCTTGCAACTGGAGAGGCAGTCAGGTAGTTCAGCATAGCAGGCAAGGAGGTACTGGATAAAGCATATATGCTGCTGTAAGGTGGTGTTCATTGCAGAGAGGTGAGGAGTGCTACGCTGATCCTTTCTGGGGTTTGTCAGCCATTGTGGCTTTCTTCAAGAAGGGATATAAATGTCTGTCTTCTCTTGCTCCAGGGATGCAGCACACAGAGTCCACCCACTTGCAGGACAAGGTGTAAACCTGGGCTTTGGTGATATTGCATGTCTAGCTCATCACCTCAGTGCAGCAGCCTTCAATGGGAGTGATCTAGGTAAGGATCCAAGGCAATGAAGTGGCAGTAAGATGATGAGTCTTACAGGCCTTTGCTGCTAACTAACATCAGGACAAGCATTACCTCTGTTGCAGGTTAAGCGTGCTGCTATCTTGTGTTTGAAAGGCACAAGCATCTTTGAAGCAGAACTGTTCTGATGTCCATTGGCTGTGGAGTAGTTAAAGATTCTTGGATGCAGTTTCCATCCCACAAATCTCAAAGCTGCTTTAAAGAAAAAAAAAAACCCACCAGTTCTGCAGGATGGTAGTTAAAGAGGCGGTGAGATAGCGCACTAGCTGATGGTCAATTATCTCTTCCAGGCTCCTTAAAACATCTCTTAAAGTTTGAGACAGAACGGCAGAGGCACAATGTCTCCTTGATAGCTGCTATTGATGTGCTAAAGAGGCTTTACTCCACGAGGCTGGCTCCTTTGGTGTTGCTGCGGACGTGGGGATTGCAAGCAACAAATGCCCTGCCTCCTGTCAAAGTAAGAATCTCACTTTTCACTATTTGTGAAACATTCACAAGCTGTGAAGATTTTCTTTCTTTTAAACGAAACATTTTTGGTTGGAAAATGCTACTTGTTCAATCTGAAGGTTTTTCTGTACTGAATGAGCCTGAGGAGTTCCTAAATGATGGTTTAGTAGTAACTGGTTTCTCCTGCAGCAAAAGGGAAGAGAAGGGATCCAAGTGTCTATATGCTCTATCAGTAGTTAGAGGGAGAAGTCATTAGAAGTCTTTGGCCATATTTTGCTATGGAATGAAAATGTGGAACCTCGAACTGCATTTGAGATGAACTATAAAAAAACCAGCCCTAAGAATAAGACATCAGGTGACTTGACAGAGGTGGTGTGCAGCTCAAACGAGTTACCTGTTTCTGTGCTGTTTTGCCTTGAGAAATTGTTCCTTCCTGGCAGAAGTGCAAGTCTCTATAATGGAAGTTACCTGAGGAAGGCAGTGGTGAGGAGGTTGTCTTAAACACAGACCCTCTGTTTGCTTGTCTGCCTAAATTCTGCACCATCTCGACCTAGTTGCTGGATTTTCATGAGGTTCCTTAAGCCACCTGCTCTCAAAGCTCCCAAGCACCCTCAAATTAGATTCCTTATTTCTGGATCTGAATGTTTTATTCCATAAATCAAGTCACCTTCTTTCTATTAAACACAGGTGGCCTGTGTTATGGTCACAGTTAAGACACTAACCAAGTGGGAAGTGTAAGAGTGGGAAATTCCTCAGGTGTAGCAGCTGCCACTGACAAGGTGTCTTTGTTAGTTGCACTAAAAAGAGGACTATGCTGCTGCTTCAGTCGTCAGAATTTTTTTTCTGTTTCTCTGTTTAAAGCAGAACACTAACTGAAGACCTCTTTTTCTGAGCGCAGAACCTGTTGGTAACACCTCTGTTTTGCACTACTTGGGAAGGAAAGGAATGCTGCAACTTCTTTTGTTTTCTAGCATGCAGGGACAGGTGCTCTGCACTTGGCTAGAAAGGCTGACAAAGAACTGTTGTCCATATATGTATATAGATATATATATAAAAGGGAAGGAGACTATAGCTGCTTTCTAGACTGTATGCTTATTAAGTTTACAAATTACTTTTTCTTCTCCTCTTTTAGGAGCAAATCATGGCTTTTGCCAGCAAGTGATCTGTTGTCAGTTTGGAACAGCAGCTTGCCAGTGAACGCGTTGCCCTTGTAAGGATTGTGACTGACTTTAATCTTTTAATTCTGTTATTTTAATTTAACAATAAAAGTGAGAGATTGAGCTGTGTAGTTTATGCAGAAGTTGTCTCATCTGCTCTCCTCAAGTGGATTTAAGGTCTCTTCCTGTAGTGCCATGATGCCTTCGGCCACAGAATTACCTGTACAATGTGCTTTTAATTTGGGCCTTTTTGAATTGAAGACTGAGATGGAAACAGCTGTCTGTCTTTTGGCAAACGCAGTGCTGAATTTTGCCAGCTAAAACTTTTTGCTGCTTGATTACTTTCAGTTTTCTCTGATGTGATTTCTAGAGCTGTAATGTCACTCCTGGGTTCTTGGGACTTCCTGGACTTGGAACAGAGGGGTAGTTTTCTGCAGAGGGAGATAACTGATGGTGGCAGATATGTTTTAAAGCTCTAATCTGTCTCCTTCACCCTTTTCCCTGCCCTTCTCTTGGTCCTTTATTTAATAATGGTGTTTCTTGTGGAACTGGCTAGTCTTAAGGGCTCCATGAAAGAGAGATGCAAGACAACAATATTATCTAGGAAAGAAAACTGCACCACAGCATCTTGAATATTGTTAAAAATGCTTTAATTACTAAAATAGATATTCAAGATATTCTGTCTTAGGTTCCAAACACCAGCCTCCTGCATTAAACATTTGACACAAAATTAAGTGAGTGCTGCCCATGGGCAAGATTTACACATATGGTTGACCAGTATCAGGAATTAACATCAGAAAGAATGAACCAAGTTTTGAACTGAAAGCCATTACTTGTGCTTCTTCAGTCACTCATATTAGGCAGTTCCTGTTAGTGACTGGCTAAAAGGCATTACAAAGGAAGAGATAAAAATCAGGGCTGCAAGTAGAACTCTTCTCTTAAAAGGCTGCTTAAGTCTTTAGTTAAGCTAATAAATAATCTCATTGCACTAGGGTAAGTGTGAGGACTTGACAGGGCTGCTCTAGATCCCCCACCCACCTTGAGTAGTTCAGATGTAAACAGCAGGAGCTCAGTTCTGCAATTCCTTGCAAAAGAAACCTGTGAGCAGAGTTTTTGTTTCTCTCATGACTGCAGGATCAGGCCCCTGATAAAAAGCAGCAGGTTTGCTTCAGTTAATGAATTGTGCCACTGACAAAAGGCAGGCCCTGAATGTTCACATTTAATGCAACTTTGGTACTGGGAAGCAGATGCTCCCACCTAGCATTTGTAGTACCAGAGTATGAGGCAAAGAACCCGGAAGAGAAACTTCCTCTGCCTGGTACCTGTCTTGTTCTAGACCATCCTCCCTTCAGACAAAACCAAACCCTTAAGTACTCCTCAGGGCTAGTGTCTATTCAGTTGGCAGATGTGCTGCTGCTTGTTCCTTGCACATAACATTCCACCTTCCCTTTCTCTTTCAAATACAGCCTCACTGCTTATGGCTCTTAGCCCCAAGATCTCGTCACAGTTTGTCATAGCACTGGCTCAGACTGAAAGAAAACTTTTGGATTATTAAATTAGCTGGTTCTCAGGAGTAATGCAGCTTGGCTAGTAACCACTGCATCCTACTTTATGTTCTCTGAGAATACAAAAGTGAATACAATTATTCACTGAAGACAAAATGAATGTGTTTGCAGTCACCTTGTTGTGCAGACCAGACCATATACTAACTTTTGCCCAACACTAGGAAGGGGAATAAGGAATGTTTGTGGTTGAGAAGAGGCCACAACTACTTTCTTCACGTTCAAACAGAAGCTCCTAGTGAGGAAGGAACAGAAGTTTGGTGTGACACTGAGGAACTTCCCAACATGGATCTCCAAACACATTCTGGTAAGGATGAGCAGTTCATATTTCAAAGAAACAGCCTGAATTTACAGCAAGGTGGCAGTGGAGGGACAAATTACAGTACCTCCATCCCCAACCCTTGGACTCCTGTTGCTGATTAAACTTGTTCAATCAAAAGCACACCTTGCACCCTACTGCCGTAAAACCTGAGATATGAGAAGTGGGTAGCTTAATCAGCCACAATCAAACTTGTGCTGCTAACTTGAGAAAGTGGACTAATGTTCACAGTAAGGCAAATTTCTGAGTCTCCAAACTGCTTGGCAAGATTACTGAGGGCACGGGTGCACTGCTTCCTCCCCTTGCTGGGAATTACCAGTTATTTTCAAATCCAGTTTGCAGAGAAGGTAGCATGAAGGGCGGTCTTTGGTCGTACAGAAGTGGGAAAGGTGTGCTATAGCAAATAGGTAACTGCAAATGCCTGACAGGAAAGTGTTCATCACAAGAGATCAGTGGACAAAAGCCTCCCTTAGTCACAAAAGTAATACCTCTCTGTTCTTGTGACATGAAAAAATTCATATTTACATTACACAGTCCATGGTGAGTAGAAGATACTAATTTTTGACGAGCTAGCTGCCAGCTATTTCATGAGGTGGAAAAAGTTGTCTCTACGGCTGTTTCTACTCAGCACAATGCAAAGTCCACACTTGGAGCCTCAAGGTATTCAAGCAATCTTGATGTTTTCTACAGCCAATTAAAGAAGAAACCCAGGATTCTACATCCCAGCTTTCTAGCCTATCTGACAAGGTGCTGTATTTAAAATATTGATCTTTCCTTGCTTCTGTATGTTTGGTGTGAAAGAGATGGCAAGATTCACTTTAAATTCTCACTCAAAATAGCTTCATGCTGTCCTGACAGAAGTCTTTGGCTTCCTAAACAGCTGCAACTCCTTCATTGGATGCACTGTTCCTAAAGACCTGCTGTATATATTAAAAATAATTCCACAGCAATGCAGGGCTGCATACATCCTTTTGTGGGTCCAACTCCACTATAATAAATTAAAGAGAAATGAAGTTTAAAACAAATTTAAAATGGACAAGGGATAAGAAAGCAAAGCTACTTCTGCTCTTGTTCTCCCTCTGTTTCTGATGCTAACTCCACTCTCTCCCTGTTTTCATCTATTAAACAACTGAAAAAACAATTTGTTTCACCACAGCTCTGCATTCAGAGGAGGTTCCTAAGAAGACTGCAGGAAATGATAAGCCCAAACTTTCAGATGGGAAACCACACCTCAGAGCTCACTCCGACAAAAGGGGCTGTGGTGGTCTAACAGCTCACTGGCCCAGCAGGTCTCCTGGGCTGTGCGATGCCTATTTTCCTTGTGCTAGCACTGGACTTGACTCTTCGGTGAGTGGATTTAACTCAGGTTTGGTGTTGTGAATTGGTTCACTGAAGAACCCAAGGAGCACCAGCATCAGAGGAACGAAAGCTGCAGGAGTGCCTTGCTGAGAGCAGAGAAATGGAACTGCCTCTCACGGCAAAGTGAGCTGTCAGATCAGCCATTTCATCTGACTGCACCCTTAACATCCTTGTGGGTGTAATGTGACAAGCATTTCTTTTGGCAGTGGAGTTTAAATAGCTGGCACTGCTGCCTAGCTGTGCTGCCAGCACAACTCTGTGTTATGACTAGATGCTAAATGAATGAAGTTACCAGGTCTGGTAGCCGGATGTACAGTACAACTGCACAGACTTGCAAAGGGCAGCAAAAAGGAACACAAACAGTCAGGCACACATTCTGCTTAGGAAATGACTGCTGCCTGAAGAAATGCTTGGTAAGTTAAAACCTATGTTTTAGCCAACACCTTTCCCAAAACCATGCCCAAAGTGTGCTTATAGCAGGCCCCTTCTTGAAAGACTGGGGTCTTCTTGCAGTGTATTAGCCAAGCTAACAGTCAGGTACTGGGAATGCTGAGGCCGGCAGCATCCAGAGTTGTTCTCTTTTCTCTGAGTGACTGCTGATGTCATCTTTAATTTCTCTATTTAACATCTCACAAGCAAACTTATGTATGTTTAAAATAACAGGGGGAGGGAAAGTCACATGTCTGTAGTCTGCCATCACATGTCAGGTACTCTTGATTCTAGCAATGGGATGCCACACAAACGTGCTGGTGAAAGCTGGCTTTGAGCCCCTTGCAAATACTCTGCTGGAGTTCAGGCCTTTTGACTTTCAGAGGGCAGCTTCTGCATCATTCATGGCAATCAATTATAAATCATACTGTGGCAACTCTATGCACACTGCCAATCCTGCATCAACAGAAGATCTGTAGCTTTGGTCCATGTTCTGCTCTGTGACCAACTCCAGCTGAACAACATACCTGGAGATTTCAGTTTGCTTAGCCTTTCAGAAATGCTGAAGTCCACAAGAGTGCCACAGCTCAACAGGTTATCCCCAGAGACTGCAGGAGGTGAAAGGTAGCACCCAAAGTCCAGCTTGTCTCTATGTTGTTCACTTTCTTTGTTAACTGTAAAGGAAGAAAGAGTTGTTCCCAACAGTTCTCTAGATTCATACGTTGCACAAATGACAGCAACTACATGTAATGACCCTGGAAAGACTCAGTAGATAATTAGCCAGAAAAATGAACCAGTGCATGTTGATTGATAAGAGAAATTTGGAAACTGGCTTTGTTGGGATTTAACTATTTTTCTCACCTGTAAGAGTGTGTTGTCCCTAAATCCAAAACCTTCCTTTAGTAAAGCAGTGA
Source organism: Sagittarius serpentarius (assembly GCA_034782735.1). Classification (NCBI taxonomy): domain Eukaryota; kingdom Metazoa; phylum Chordata; class Aves; order Accipitriformes; family Sagittariidae; genus Sagittarius; species Sagittarius serpentarius. The sequence continues at coordinate 3,781,656 of JAVKLA010000031.1, read as the reverse complement.
TGTAAGTGAGATCCATGCAGAGGAAAGGACTGGCTGAGTTGTACCTCTCCATGTTATCGCAGACTAGAGAAGGAAGGAAAAAGAGGGACCTCAGCAAAATAAAGGAGCTTTTATCCACATTATACCTTTGAACTGACCTCAAGTCAAAGCCTACTAAAACAAGCCACCCACTTCTATTAACGGGTGCATATGGTACATGCTACACAGCTGTTCTATAATGTTGGAGAACCAACCATATGGTACTTCCAGTTTCTCTTAACTCCATCATAAGTACGTCTTTTATTGCAGCAACATAATCCACATAATTCTTTTGAAGTCTGAATCTCTGCTCAACTGAGAACTGGCAGGGAGTCAGTCGATCACTTACTCTTTCAGGAACACAGCATTATTTGCCTTCCTTGTCTCGTGTCCAAGGATGGCTCCAGTAATGGGTATATATCTAGGTTGGCAGCAGCTTTTAGTTTTTTTCCAACCACATATGTCCAAGGACATGGAAGAGGCTATTGCCCAACCAACCATTCCCTCGTTGCAGCTAAGTCAGGATTCCACAGTAAGGGTGACAGTGACTGGGAAATGGATTTACATTAAGCATCGTCTTCCAAACCTACTGTTACTGCCCTATTCTACAAGCATCAAGAGCAGAGTTCACTTCTTTTTAGAAAATGATAATCAGCATCCTCCTACCATTGAAATGAGAAAGAGGAGCATTAATTTAGTATCACAAAAGTGATCTTCTGATGCTCTAAGGCTAAATAAATGGTTTGATGGTGTTAGATAACATCTTAGCTCCATCTCTCAAAATAACCTCTCTCAGTATCCGGCGGGGGGGAAACAAACACCCCACACTCAAAACTTCAGAGCCTAATCCCCCTACTCAAAACCATCTCAGTTTCTAGGGTGATTTTTAACTGAAAAATCATTGGAATTTAGGTCATATTTTAGAAACAAGTCAGTCCTGAACTACATAATTAAGCATCTGCTGGTAACAAATACGGTCTACTAATCATCATGAAGATGATCGCAACTCAGAGGTAATGTCTTGCTCTGTAAGCTAAAGTTTTAGCCATCAGTAGCGTGGCAAGGTGGGAGCTCTTTTTTTCACAGGAGGAGGTACAAAACTAGAGAAGCATTCAGGAAAAAACGCAGGGGGAGGGAAAGGAATGCAAGAGAGGCTGTCAGACTTAAACAAGCTCTGCTCTCTCCCTCCATTTTGTTAAGATTAAAAAGGATTTAAGGTGACAGACTTACAGAAGTCAGCACTCTCCTAAACTCACAGAGTTGGAGTTTGACAGAAGGAGCTCTTGATACAGCAAATTCACTTTCTTTTGTACTGACATATTTATGAACTATCTCCTTCCCCTCCTGAACAGGGCTGCGAAGCTGCTAACACTTTGTTTCCCCTCACTGCTCTATCAGTACTTTCTTCTGCAACAGTTACAGGTGTTGCCTAATAAAAGGTAAGTAACATGACACAGAAGGTGTAAGTGGAATAAAGGTTAAATAAGCTTTTTTAAAAGTCAAACTCACATCATGTACTGCCTATAGACATTCATATTCTTGTTATTTCTCATCCCCACCAGTTTCCCAAGTCTCATGACAATTACCTTCTTTGGCTTTTCTTTCAAAATCTTTCACTTCCAGAACACCTCCCTGTTCATAATCTGCAAAGGAAGAGGTAAGAAAACATCATCATAGACCTGAAAGCATTTGAGTTCTAGAGCTAAGTTGACCCTAGAGTGCAACGTGGTGATCCTGGGCTAGGAGTGAGATCTGTTGGTAACAGGGGACAGAGCTGCAAGTATAAGTGGAGTTCAGAGCACAAGTCTCAGCTGCTGAACTCTGAACATCAGACTGCACGGACAGGTACACGTTCATTCCCTGAAAGCATTTTGTGTATTTCCTCGTTCCCAACACCATTCCTTTTCCCTGCTGCCCATGGCTCCAGCCTCCAGGGTTCCTCTGTCTACCTTCTGGCTGACATGCTCACACATAGTAGATTATCCCAAACCAATTTACCAATTAGGTTGGTGTCAACTGCACGATCATAGTAATAGGAGAAAGCATAGAAGGAACTTCCACGAATCTCATCTGGTTGGTGCAGTTTCCCTTTGACAACCTTGAGTACTTCCAAGTAGCAAGGCTTGAATCCTGTTTCTCCTGTCAGGACAAACACAGATGGGGTGAGCCAAAGAGGCATATCCAGGAGATGGACAAATCAGTGGCAATAAGGTGAAAAAGGGAAGAAGCAAAGATTAAAGCATCAGAAGAGATGAGAAAAGTTTAGCTATCCCTCCTATAATCCAGCATGGCACCTGCATGCAGTCAAGGACTCTAGATCACCATCATCATCAAGTGGAACTGGTTAAAACACATCATAGCAATATCTGAAAGGTGTGCTGAGCAAACTAGTGTAGGTGCACGAGAAGCTTCCTCCGCATCAGGCAAAACCCTCATTGTTACGTTCTACGGTCAGCAGAATCTCATTTACAGTTGCTACTGCCTGCTAGATAAAACCTTACTTTCCCTCCCCATCACATCATCATTTTATCAGTCCACTCCACACACCCCAAATCTGCAACTCAGCTCTCATGTTCCCCCATTGTAAAGCAAAGCAACACGAGTCACCAAAGGGGTCTGTTCTAGTCGCCGATGGTAGCAGCTTCACCCTCTGTATACAGCATTAGGGAGAGTATCTTAAGAAACAGTTCCACATGTGAGATACACTTTGGCCTACCAGTTATTGTACCCTAACACAGCCTGAGTTTTTGCACTTAGCTCAAAGCCTCAGAAGAAGCTGTCTTATTTGCACAAGTAACTCTTAACATTTCCTGTTAAGGTAGCACTTGTCATACGAGATCACAGCCAGAATATGGAGAGTGCAGGCAGGGTACTCTTACAGCTTCAGATTTTCCTTTGGCTCTGTCAAAAGTCCACATCTATAACTGGACAGGTATCCTTCATAACCCAAGGTACCTGATGGAGTATTTGCCAAGAAAAATCTCAGATTCTGGAGACAAGACTTATCTTATAAGAAGCAACAAGTCTCTTTAGTTTACCTTCTTTGTTGCCACCATACCGGTATTTCACTCCCCCAAAGTGCCACTCGGCCTCCAGCTGCTTTGGCAAACAAGAACTGTGGAACATTTGTCCATCCACAGCTGGAATGAAACCAGAGGGGAAAGTCAGAAAAGATAAAATTTAACACAGTTATCAATCAACATGCAGAAGCAGGAAAGAAAAGGCTGAAAGATCTTCAAGCAAAAGTAAGGAAATCTGAATTGATGGATACTGCACATCATTACGAATTATGGACCAGTCTCAGTCTGGAGAAGTTGTGCCCATTTTGTCGTGCAAGCTGCAGAGCAGCTGGGCTTGTAATTTGTTAATGAGAGCTAAATGGTACAAGGATATCTGGGTAATGGCTGCTCACCGCAGAAGACAAGAAACAAGAGAGGTAATAAACACACAGATACACAAACCCTAACAAACAGCAGATAACCAAGACAAACAAAGCAACTGAGCAATAAAGCAACTGAGCAAAAAAACCCTCCTAAGACACTGATCAATGGCCACTACAGGAACCACTGAATGTACCCTTGAAGAGTTCAACCAGAAATACTGCAACTGGTGAGAAGAAAACATGATTATTGTGGCCAGTACTACAGGTCTCACAGAAAAAGCAGACTTCTTACAGAATGGTTGAGAGGGATTGTGGGAGTGTACAAAATTTGCTATGGGATGTTTAGGGGAAGGCTCAAAGGCAGGCAAAGGGGGAACCGAGGGATCAGGGAAGCACAAGTGTAAGAAAACGGAGGGTACGATAAAAGAAGGCAATCACAGCTAAGCAGGCAGCTGCTTTCCTGGCTGAGCCTTGTGACCAATCACTGCAGTCTGTCCTATCTTCTTCTTAAACTCTTCCCAACTATTTTTGATTTGAGTACATTCCAGTAAATAACACAAGTCCATTTAGCTGGCAAGTAAGAATCCAGAAGGTGGAAAGACCCCAGGTCCTGGCCGGAGACTGGACAAAAGGCCCAAGATCTGGGCATGAAGACTAGAAGGACTTAAGGTCTGGGTCAGAGACTGGAGAGGCTCAGGAATGTGAGTATGCATTCAGGTTAGTGAGTGACAGTGTGTGCGATATGCTCGTGGACTTCAAACTAGACCAGTCAGTGAATACAACAGGAGGTCTGGCAGAACATGGCGGGCCAGGCAGGTACCAGAGAGACCTATAAAGCAGCAGTCCTTAGGAAAAGGATCTATTTTCATGCTGTTCATGTTTCTGCAGGTGCTTGTAAAGCTGTGAGTTTGTGGCTGGCCATGTCTATATGGTGTTCGTATGTTCCCATCTGTGTATTTCTGGAATTTGCACTCAGTCTCACTGCTGGCTGAACCTGGAAATAGGGAAAAGCAGCTGTCTCACAAGACAACTCCTTAACAAGCAGTAGCCTGTTTCCAGACAGATCTATACCAGCAAAAACATAGAAGAGCACGAGACACAGAAGGGAAGACATGGGAAATGGGCTGCTGAAACAAGACTAAGTCTAACCACCTTTTCAAAAATCTTGGATATTTTATCATATGAACATACCTTCCATATTCAAAGCGCCAAGCACCGCTAGTCTGGCAGCTTTTAGTCCAAATCCCAAATAGCTGCAAACAACAAAAAGACATTACAGTTTTAATTCTTGCACATCTGTTATGCTTCACCCATAGCCTCTTCCTAAATCCTGGAACACCCAAACCAAATTTCCTTCCTCTGCTTACCACAAGTCTCCCCTCTCTAAAACAGAGAGTTCCTTTTGCCAGAACAATTCCAAATACCATGAGTGACACAAACCCAAGAATTACAAAGAGCTGTAAAATGCGTAAATCTAAAACTGCAGAATCATAGAAGGGCTTGGGTTGGAAGGGACCATCAAAGGTCACCTAGTCCAAGCCCCCTGCAGCAAGCAGGGACGCCTTCAACTAGATCAGGTTGCTCAGAGCCCCGTCCAGCCTGGCCGTGAGTGTTCCCAGGGATGGGGCTTCTACCACCTCTCTGGGCAACCTGTGCCAGTGTTTCACCACCCTCATTGTAAAA
>JAVKLA010000031.1:3750001-3767195 GCA_034782735.1 Sagittarius serpentarius | reverse complement strand
CCAGAGGTGTTACCACCATCGCTGATGGGCTCGGCCTTGGCCAGTGGCAGGTCCATCTTGGAGCCGGCTGGCATTGGCTTTGTCGGACATACGGCAAGCTTCTAGCAGCTTCTCACAGAAGCCAGCCCATAGTCCCCCAGCTACCAAAACCTTGCCATGGAAACCCAGTACAATGATATTATGGACATTGCTTTAAACCTGCTGCTCATTTCTAGACTTGTTATTTCACTGGAGGGTAGCTTCTGCTGAGTTTGCAGCATTTCTTCTGATGATGAATTCCTTCTGTTTTTTAAAACACTGCAGCTCGGTATAATTTCAGACATTCAGTTCTGTGTGCTCTGAGTTTTATGTTACAATATTGAATCATTTATTTCTCTCATTTTGCTTTCTTCTTATTGAGATTTTCTGATTTGCAGGCAGACTATTACACCCAACAAATAAAAGAACTGGAAGAGAAATTTCAGAAAAAAGTCAGAGAAATTGGCCAAATTCAATTAGAACAGAAATTAATAAAGGAGTTCCACAGGGAGAAAGCAGCTATGGAGAAAGAGCTGGAAAATGTAAGTTTGTCATAAATATGCATTTGGAGTATTTATTTTAAAAGCAACTTTTCTGTCTGCATAGCAGCATAAGAGTTTGGGAGTGGAGAAGAACAGACATGGCCGATCTACTGGATTGTTTTCTTTACAGTTTACAGAGAGTGAGGAAAAGCACTAGGTTGATAAAATGCAAGTTCTGTAGCCAGAACTCACTTCTGTAATGGTCTAGTGCTGTAGAGTTGGTTTTGGCTTTTTACACAGTAACATGGAATCATACAAACATATGTGGATGGAGTAGAGCATCTAGTACACACTTTAAAGATATGTGTGGAGGAGCTGGCAATTGGCTATAAGCAGTGTAAGTCTGACTGATTTCTCACTAGTCAGCCCAGTTAGGATGTGAACGTTCAGTACTGCATCATCTTTTCAACCACATAAGCCATTTAGAATATAAAACGAGGGACTGTCTTTCACTAAGCACTTATACAGCACGTGACCTAATCAGAGATACATTGGAGCTATAATACAAATATTAAATAGTAGTATTGCCTGTAAAACATTTCAGTCTGGGATAAAAAAGTATCCCAGCTGACTGATGACATGAAAAAAGTGCCTTGAGCAATTCAAGTGCCTTGCTGACTTCGCTCTACTGGAGTTTTTTTCAACCACAAGAAGGGGCTTAGAAACAACACCAAATGCTTTCTGTGGAGACAAATGGTCAATAGCGTTTGGATTATTCATATATAGCTGCTTTTAAGCTAAGATATTAAATGTGAGTTAGTCAGGCATTTTTCAAAGAACACTTGACGTGCTGGACTTTGAATAATCTTGATGACAATGAATAGACAAAGTAAAGCAGATTTCTAAAACTTAGCATTAAACAGAGTGTGTGTGAATGACTGTCAGTGAAGTGAAAATATGAGCACAGGTGAACTATGAAGGGGAAGCAAAGCAATAATACAAGTCAGAAGGTTAAGTGAATTTTATAGATGGTATAAAAATTTGATGACGACTGTGGGTAGTGCCAGGAAAGACTACCAAATTCCTTCTTGAAGAGTATATCCACACTTTTAGTTATATGGCTGAAATAAAACACCATTATTAAAGAAATTTTGTTTATCATAGTCAAAAGAGAGTACGGAGATTTCAAACAGGAGACATCAGGAATTGTTTGTGAGATTGGAGAGGAGGTTTCTTGAAGAAAAGGTAAAGACTGACAGGCAGTTAAAGAAACTTTTATTAGAACAAAATGATTTCTCCTACTTACTACTCTGATTTATATAGTTTTCACAGTTCTTTAGTGAGAATTTTACAATTTCCTATGTTGACACAAGTATGATGAATGAGGTGGAGGCTAGATGCAGCTTTCCAAGGAAAAACATGGGATGTCAGGATCCCAGAAAGGCCGTATTCTCCACTTCCATCAGGAACTTCAGTGCCCTCGGGGTTCATTCTTTCTCTAGCAAGAAGTTGGGTGAGCTGAAAACTGTGGGTGTGCTTTTAGAATTTACCCTGTTTCAGACTTTAGCTTCAGTGCCACAGGTCTCATGCAAAATTTAAACAGGCTTTTCTCCCTTTCAGAAAAGACTGGAAGAAGATGTTGAGAAAAAGCAAATAACGATGGCAGAAGCTGCCCAGCATGAGGCTGTTTCGTAAGAAACACTTGCTTTTCCTGTTTTCTATTTTACAAAACCATTTTAGCACTGTGTTCTAAATAGTAAGTTGCCCGTGTTACTACATGGGCTTAGAAGGGCAAAATCAGTGATGATCTAGGCTGTCTTTATATTTCAAATGTCAAGATGATGTCAGCACTTACATTTAAACTGCAAGACTCATGCTGGTTCTAGGGGAGAACTGGAGGTAATATTATCACAATGGTACCGCTGTTTTCTTCATTCTCCCAGCCCAGGTGTAGGACTAGAAGCAAAGCTATGAAAACTTGGTACAGACCTGTAAGAATTTTGCAGCTTAGCTCTGAAATTAAGACACTGGAATATTGATTTTAATATAAAAAAATCAAGAAAGGTTGTGATTAAAGCTCTTGGATTTTGTTTCCCCTGTCCAGGCAGCTGAACAGCACTGGGAGAGAGGTGCTTAAGGAGAATGTTTGTCTTCGCAGTGCATTTGCTTACCAGCTGAAAGAGACAATGGAATTGCAGAAAATCAAACAGAAGTTAGAAGAGGACAAAACTGTTCTGTTACGGGAGAAGGTTTCTGCTCTGATTTTAATTCTGTTTCATTCTTCTGCAGGAAGGGGTACATCTGTATACAGATGTAAATTTACTGAGACTAACCTGTCCCGAGTCAGACGCCTCTGCAGTTACTGAATTTGGAGCTGGCTGAAGAAGAGCTCTTATTCAATCTTACTTAGGGAGGAGAAAGAAGGAAGGGTTTCCTATGCTAGCCCATTAAGAACATGTCTCTCTGTAATGTATACTACATACCAAGCTGCCTTTATCTGGCCTCTCTTGTAAACAAAAACCTGATCCTAGAAAAGTATTCACTCTCCAGTGTGAAGGTGCCAGCATTTTTAATACACTGTCAGTGTTGGGGGGGGAAACCCCGCACCCCTCCAGATTTGGTGCAAATGAAATAAAAGCCCAAATAATTTCTTCTCATCTTTTAGGAAACCAACGAGGGTTTGATTCGAAAAAAGATCCTACAGATCAATCGCCAGAAAGCACAGATTGGAGATCTGCAGCGTAAAGTGGCAAAGCTGGAGATGGCCTTATGTCGCATAACCGGAGAATCTGAGAGAGAGACTTGGAAAACACAGCATCAGGCACTGAGAGAAAACAACGCAAGCATGGTAGAGATCAAGAAACTACAGCAGTTACTAGAAATGAAAGATCGGGAGATGAACCGAGTGAAGAAACTAGCCTGGAATATCTTAAATGAGAGGACTGAGGTGGAAATGTTCTTCCTAGATGCTCTGGAACATGTGAAGCAGGAGATCATATCCAGTAGAAAGCACTATAAGAAAAAGGCCCAAACTGCCTATTACAGAAAAATGATGGAGGCATGTGCAGGGAAGGAAGAATTTCCCAAAATCAAAACATTCAAAAGCAACATAAATAGCACAAATAGTGTGTACAGAGACCTAGAGGAAGCGGAGAAATGCTACTGGTATTGAAACGTCAAAAACTAGTGTCTATCTTCCTAGCACATCTGAAAATACCCTTTGCGTGATAATACTGTCTAGATTTGGAATGCTTGTGGAGGCTTCTGTAGTGAGAATAACTGTATAAGATGTAATGTCCTATCAATTAGTAATGACTTGTGGGCACCTAATTTCAACTAGGCTATCACTTTTTGGTCATTATTTCTATGGACTAAGTTAAAGATAAGCTCAAAAGAGTTCTTTGCATATTCTGCCATGTGCTATGCAACTTGATACAGAACTTCCAGTATAGGTGTGCTTCTGCAGTTTCCTTTTAATGATTATTGTTGCTTCTCTAATCTTTTTTGGTTTTATAGGCATTGCTCTTCTGGCATTGCTCTTTTGCCTTTTACTCACTCCAGTGAGCTAACAGCACTGAAGCCTAAAAATTACAATAGAGATGTTAACAGCTCTTTACTATGTTGCTTATCGTTTTAACAGAAACATCCAGTAGGTGGCAAACCCAGTCTTTTTTCAGCTCTTCTTCCATATGTCAGAAGCCCCTGTTTTGCATTGTGCTTTCAAAGGCTGTTTTCCTCAGCCTTTTTCATATATTATTTCATAATAATCTAAAAATTAAGACATTACATTAAATAGACACTAACATATCAAAAACAAGATCCCATGCAGTACAGTACTGATTGACAGGATTACATTTTATAGTGAATAAAACAAAATCTCAGATTTGTAAGTGTGAGTATCTCAGAATTTGTATTAGCATGCAGCTTAGTTTAAATTAGGGCTACACGTGTCGCAGTGGCCAGGATTACAGGTCTCCAGCCTCCTGCTGGAAATCAGTGCCTACAAACTGCAGCAGTGTCCAGGCACTTGGATTTCAAGCCATGGAGTTAAGGTCCCCCGTAGCTGAAGCTTGCATACATCCTTGGTGAGAGATCAAGTTATCCGACTCCCAAATGAAATGTTTGCTAAGTAGGCGTTGGCTATTGAATAACTTGGCAACACACAGTCTGTCGGAATGCTTTGTTCAGTTCAGGTTATCTTATCTCAAAAATGATACAGCAGAAACACTTCATGAAAAATCAAAGATAAAAGTAGTTAACTGAGATTTAAGGAAGGTTCTTCTTGGAGCAAGAGAAGGGGGAGACTGGAACCGAGAATGAAATTTGATTATACGTATTGACCCTTTTATGTATGAACAGGAGAAGCAAGAAACTAATACACGTTAGTACTAACGTTCCCCCTCCCAATATTTATAACCACTACACGTGTAACAGTAATCATTGGTTTTGTTCTACTTAGTTCAGAGCGCCATAGATTTAGAAGTGGAAAAGACAGCACTGTGTGCTCAGATTTATTTTTTGAATTCACATGCTATGAATAGCTGAACAAGAGCAATGCAGAGCTAGAATTTATAACCTGTTTTACACATACGGAATTCATGAGATATATGCCTTTGAAATTTTCTTCTAATACATTGATGTTTTCTGTGTTTTTCAGGGAAAAAGTCCAGTTTGAAAAAGTGGATATCAGTGAGTTGACATGGGAACAAAAAGAACGTGTTCTGCGATTGCTTTTTGCTAAAATGAATGGCACAAATCTGCAGTAATATTCCGTTTCTTCAGTAGGTGAATGCTGAACTTTCCCTGTTACAAGCGCTGAGCTGATAACTCCAGCTCAGGGGATTCCAAGAAACTCTGAATCTAACATAAGAATCTAGCTGACTGTGTGGCTTGGTGTGAGATACGTTGACCTTTTGAAAAAGATGATTTAACCTTTTGAAAAAGTTGATATACTATGTACTAATTTTGGATATGCACCAGACTATACTATTAGATCTTTGTGTGTAGTATCAAAAGAAAAGCAAGTGGAAATAAATTTTTGTAGTGCTGAGGAAGAGAGGAGAAGTGAGGGCAATTAACTGCTCAGTGCAGTGGGATTAATTTTTTTCAGCCATCAATGAATCCCTATCCATCTTTACCAGGCAAGTAAACAATGTATATCATGACAGTAGCACTCCCCACATACATTTCCTTTTAATAAGAGTACCGTAAAGCAATCTGCCAGTATTAAAAAGTACAAATATCCACAACCAGGTTATTAAAAATGTATTTACTCTGGCTCATTGCTGTCTGCATAAGAAACTTGGGAGCATGACTTTAGAGATATCTAAACTATAGCTTCCACTGGAATTTCAAACAGCATTAAATATATTAAAAGCTGTGAACTGGGGTGTAAGAGGGCCCAAAGAGAAATCTAAAATGCTATGATTTTTAATATAGTTTGCAGAGACCTAAGGCTTAGGGTGGAATATCAGCTTCTCTGTGTTAAAAGTTTTTATTTAATTTTTTAGAAATGAAATTTAATCTTTTTCTATCAAAAGTTACCTTAATAGAATTTTAGCAAATTTTGTTAAGGTTATTACGGTGGAAGTAAGAAATGTGTAATTAAATGATTCATCCATCAGCTTCTATGGTTCAAATTTACGCATGGATTTTACTCCTTTTATCAGTATTTGCCAACATACAAGAGGACACATAAAGCTGTAGAGTATGAAAGCTCGAGGAATGGAATACAAACACTTCATTTTAAGTTGACTTATGATTACACCCAGGTTTTTAAAAACACTTTTTTTGTTTGTTTCTCCTCATTCCTTTTGAATTGTAATGATTTTGCCACAAAATACAGAATTCCATAGTGAACTGAACTCATGTTTGATTCATAGTGCTGATTTTGGCGAACGTACTGCAATAGCTCAGGTGCCCTGGCATTGCTTGCTTGCTGTTCGTTTTGGAAAACAAGTTTGGTGTGGGATTAGAAACCTGGCTGAGCATAAATTGCCATTAGATGAGGATTACTTTGCTCTTGTGTTTCCTCACAGGAAGAACACCAGAGTTTTGGCTACTTCAGCTTCGGCTCCTGATGATACTAAAGAAGAAAGCAAAATTGGGTAAGATACTAAATTATACCACACTATCTAACATCTCCTCAGTCCTGGTTATATATAAATGGATGCAACTGTCTCTCTGTCATCCCTCCCACTTTACACTACTTTGGTTTGTCTGAAGATCTGTATTAAGTGTGTCTATACACAAATAAATGTATGTGTGATACCAGAGAAGAATTTTTTATTTATTTTGAAATTTCTGGTCATGTTGATCTTTTATCAGCTCAGCTCTCATGAAAAAAATTTGATCTCATGCCCCCTTAAAGCCTCCCCTTATCGAAAAGCAGCTTTATTATTTTTGGAGGATTCTCTTGTGAAAGGCCACAATCATACCAGGAGATACATTTTCAGCTCGCACAGTCAGTTTTGATTAAAAGGCAAAATCTATTAAGCTGATGTCGTGTTCAATATAGAATCACTTAGAGAGGATGGACCAGGATGAAGATCCGTATGCCTGATTTTCAGATACAGACTCAGGTACACTATTATAGCTAATTGCAAGCAGTATCAACTTACCCTGGAGGAATAAGTAGGGAGGGGTTCTGGCACGCCATCATGTCAGACATGAGGCAGTCAAGCACACAAAACAAAATGTAATATTCAGACATCAAATGACCAGATAAAGTTCATAAGCAGGAACCCCGGAGGGATTTATATGGACAGATGAGAGATGCCTCCATTGGACAGGCAGACCGCCACTTCCAGAAATGGAAGTGACTTGTAGCCTTTTTTTGCACAGACAAGTGAAAAAAAACAGAAGTGGAAGTCACAGGGCCCAATTCTCAAACATAGTTAAACTATTTTAACATAATTTTTGGACTTAAGATTATCAAATAAGCTTTGAGAATCTAGACTGCAGAATCTTGCCTGCAGGGAAGAAAAAATTTTTATTAGGAAACAGAAGGTTGAGTATAAAATTGTGTTCTAAGAGTCTGAAGAAATTTATTATGAGATAATTTATACTTAGGTTATACGTATAATAGAGAAGATATATCCTTTACCTTGATTTTTTATAGTGAATGTTGAAATATAAAGGCGAATAAACAGGTGGGTGGAAAGCAGTAACAGCAGTGAGGTGAGGCAGGTACATCATGATAGCATCTGCAGCTTGATCTAAAAAGGCATTTCATTAACTAGAAAAGGCAGATACAAGATTTGTATTTCTAGTAGAATTATTTAAAACCATCTGTTAAAAAAATGCTGTTGGAAATACAGATAATCAGAAAAGATGTCTGCACACAAATGAAAAGATTATACAAGTGTCTAGAACAGGTCTGGAGAAAGTGCAGGGATACTCCTGCAATTCTTCAGGGAGCCGGTAAGCTTGATAATAAAGACTGCTTTTGTTACAGGAGAAGCTGGATTTTAGAATTTCTGAAGGAAAGATACAATGGGTTTTAATAGGACAACAGAAAAGTCAGAAGAGCAATACTGATTAGGAAGAAAATCAAGGCATTTTGAAAGTGAATGACTGTAGACAATATTACAGGCTGTTAATTAGTATTCCTTTTCCAGGTGCATGAATGAATGCCAATGTCTTAATGGTGATTTACCTAGAATATTTTACCTATATTTTGCCAAATGATCAGATTCATTTTCTGCAGGCATCCTTCTGCATATTCAGATGTTAACACCACAGAGAATAAGGCGGCTGTACACTTTCCATGAACAACAGCCACAGCAATTACCAACTCATCTGCACGTTTCATTTTGGAAGTTACCTTGTGAGCAAAGCTGCAAATTCTAAATCCCCTGTCTACTGCACTGCTGCTTTGACTATGTGTTCAAAATCCATCTGAAATACTGTTATTTTCCTCCTTCTTAAAGATTTTATTCTTTCCCAAGCCAGGAGCTGTCATGACCCTATACAAAGGACTAGGATTTGGACTAGTGGTTAGAATTCTGTATATATGCGTTGCTATGATTTGATGAAGATATATTTTCAGTTTGTAATAAAGTCATTTATGGGAAGCTTAGGAGTTTTTGTGATCAAATGATGTGTATGTGGAAAGAGAACAAGGCATCCCGTGAAATGCTGTATGAGGAAACTGGTACAGAGGTCCTTGAAACACCGTAAAAGGAAGATGTATGCATGGGTTACCGGAGTCACAGACCAGCCTCTGCTAAGAGGGGAATAAAGCCAACATCACACCTATATGTTTTACCAAGGAGCAGTCATATTCTGCAGAAATGTATTAGCATGTTTTTAATCTGTAATCAAATTGCAAGGTGAGAATTTCCCTCTAGGGAACAGCAGAGGAAAAAACCAAGATACAAACATTAGTGAATGCACAGCAATTGCACTAATACGTAACTGTCAGTTACAAGGCATCTTTACCAGAAGGCAGGATACAAAGTGTTCACGTTGAGGTTGTTTAATTAGAACAGGTAATGGTTACAATCATTAGAATAGTAGTATTTTCCATGGGTGCTTGAATGAGTTCCCTTCAGATCCCTCATGGCTGCATCATCTTCTAGGAACCAGGAATAAAAATATAGGCTCTCCAGCTCCAAATGCACAGATTCTTAAAAACAGGGTATACCGAGTCTTACTCTTCTCTAGTAGTAATGGGACCTGCAGTCCCTAGACAACATGACTGTGTTTGAGCAAATGCGACAAGGAGTCAATCAATCAAACACAAGAAATACAGCTATAGTCAGGAAAAAAACCCAGCAGAACAGGCCTGGCTGCTTTGTGATTAAAAACCATGTTCTTTCTTCCTACTGACCTGTCTACTTACTCCCCCTTCCACCCAGACCCGCACGATGCTGTGACGCAAAGATACATAAGACATGCTTATGTTTCTGGTTCTACGGTTTCATTATGTTACGGCCCCTGTAGGCACATATCTGTTAGCACAGTAAAAAGGCACCAAACAACTTTCAGGTATAACAGAATTGACAGCAAGCTGGACAATACAAGCCACATGCACAACAGGAACAGAAATTTTCAAGCTCTCATGGTACAGTGACCTTCACTGTGCCGCTATAGGAATTTCTTTCACCCTCAGACAAGCAATCATATATGCTTTCCTGAAAAATCCTTAAAGAGCTATTTCCCACATGTTTTGGAAACTGCTCAACAGATGAAAGACTGACATTTTCAACTCCCAAACTTGCTGTCATTGTTGTATGTAAAGTCACTTCTATGAGATACCTAAGGCGTCCCAGTTATGTCACTCAGAATGAGTACTCATCTTTGAGTAAGGTGAACTCAAAATCTTAAGATGTAAGATAAAGAGGTAAGGAAAACTGCTACAAGATGTAGCCAGGAGTGAGTCACTAAGGCTAAAGATACTGAAACCAGAGTAATGTTCAAGTTCAGAGGGTCTGGAAAGAAACACAAGTTAAGACCAATCTCACTGTCTGCCCTTTCAATTAGATAAGGTTGTTTCTTCTGTGATAGGTTGTAGGAAAAAAAAAATGGAGTTCAGCTAGCCAAAAACCACTGACAGCAACAGTAAGCCCAGACTGTTCATTACATGAGCCTGCCCGATCTGCACAGAAACAGAGGTCCTTGAGAAAATGGAGCTTTCTATTCATTCCCAAGGAAATGATGATAGTCAGGACAAAGCTGGAAAGTGCAGCGTAGAAGAAGGGCACCAGGAGCAACATCTGCAAAGGCTGATTTAGTTTCCCATAGTTGGCATAACCACAGCAGGCTTGGTGACGGTGGCATCTTCTTCTTTCCATTGAGAAATGATAGTTTTCAGCTGTGTGTAGAACTGCACTCCCTGGAGGAAAGGGGAGACACATGGATCGGATGTTTGGCCTTGTGAATTCTTCCCGTCTGCACTAGTGGTGTATCAAACAGGTTTTGCTTTCTCTACAGAGGGCTGAGTTTTCCTCTGTGGGAACAATTCCTGTCAGCCTGTTCCTTTTACCAGTTCCCCAAAGATGCTGGTTCTGTGAGAAAGCTTGCTACTTAGTTCTTGCTCCCTTCTCAAATCTCCTGAAAAGAGACTTGCTTTTTTATATTTAAGGAAAAAAAAAAAAGAAAAAAGGGACTGGCTATTGTAACATGCATTATGGTGGCTGTGATCACTGGCTGGTCTTCAGTTTCCTGGTTGAGATGGCTTCAAAGTCTCCTTACTAATGAGGTCTGATGACCATCTCCCCATTGCCATTTATAATGTGATTTATCACAATTCAACCCAACAGAGTACTCTGAATCGGTAAGTTACCTGCTTGCCATAGAAATTGGTGTCCCCTCTGAAAGAAGCACGAGAGCCGGTGAAAGAGAACATGGGCAGAGGTACTGGGATTGGAACATTGACACCCACCTAAACCAAAGGAAAGCTGCTGTATTAATCACAAGAAGTGGCAGATTGCAGAGCACTCTCCAAAATGTACCACGTTTTCCATCCTTAAATCTGAGGCTGGGTACTGTTGGCTGAGTAGTCAGTGATTAGTCACTACAGCTGGATGGCTACCATTGTAAATGGTGAGTACTAATAGCAACAATTTTAGCTTGCACATACCTGCCCCACATCTACTAAGTGAGAATATTTCCGAGCTGTGGCTCCATTGGTGGTGAAGATTGCAGTTCCATTTCCATAGGGGTTACTGTTCACCATCTCAATGGCATCATCCAAAGTGTCTGCTTCCAGAACCACTAAGACAGGCCCGAAGATTTCCTCCTTGTAGCAAGTCATGTTTGGCTGCCAAGACAAACAGCAGAAAAAACAGCTTGTGTCTATAGGATATAATAAACAGGATATAATAAAAATATCCTAGTAAATAGGCTATAATAAACACACATACTGCTAATGCTCAGGATATTCCTAGGATCACCCATCATACTGCATTGCCACAGGCCATCCTTCAGTCCTCCTTGCCTTTTCACCTTTTCACACGGCCTGCCATCTATCTAGTCCACTAAAGGGGGTACCACTTTTCATCTCCAGAGCGCTTTCTGCTTTTACTGCCTGCCTAACCTCACTTACAGGTCTACTCTCATAGAATCATAGAAGGGCTTGGGTTGGAAGGGACCATCAAAGGTCATCTAGTCCAACCCCACTGTGGTGAGCAGGGACACCTTCAACTAGATCAGTTGACCAAGGCTGATTAAGACCGGGATTAATTCAAGGTAGTTTACTTCAGTTCTTGTTGACAAAGTGACTAGAACCTGCTGTCCTTTCCAAATCAGTGTCCAGGATTTATGTCTGATAATTAGCAACATCTGACAAATACAGAAACACCAGTTGGAGAGTACTTCAATCACTAATAGCTAATGCAGCAAACTACAAAACATTCATTTGACAAGTTCAAAGTTTTACATGGCTTACGACTCTGTATAAGAAAATGAAGAATCACAAAATCTCAAACTTTTACTTTTAAATACCTAACAATATATGACACATCACAGGAAAGTATTTTAAGGTTTTTAATGAAAATAAGGCAAGAAAATTCTGAGATAGATTAAAAGCCTGAATTATATAATAGCATAAATTCAATAAAATCCTAAGAATACAGAGTACAACAGCAGAATTATCAAGATTGGTTTGCTATCATGGAATCACTCACCAAAAGGCCCATGAGGAACGAATACTTGAATATTAAGGAAATCACACCAGCTAATTGCATGAACGTAAAAGAATGAATTTAGGTATGAAAACCTCACGTGGATGTGTACCTGCTAAAGAATATTCTCCCATAGTAGTGCCCATCTGTTGCACACCATGCATTACATTGAGAGGCTGCCTCAACAAAGTTATGAATATTTTCAACAACAAAGATTTTGTACCTTATCCTATATTATTCTCATGAAGATTTCAACATTTAACTTCTGTTTCTGCAAGTCCTTAAATTGCAAACTGCAGGCATGCATAATGGGGGAAGGAAAATTGCAAGTTTGGCTGTGCATCATACTCTTCCTTAGGCATCTGCTGCTGGCCGTTACCACAGATGGATGCTCAATGGACATTCAGTTTAACACAGCAGAAACTGCCCATACCTTCTTTTAACTGGCTGCAATCCATTCAAGTTAAGATCATTAACCTCATTCAGAGTATGTTGCACTACTGCAAATTCTTTTATCACCTCCACAACAGCATTACAATGAGCACTTCACTGGAATTAGGCAAGGGAAGGCTGAGCCATTTATGGGCTTTCTAGCTGGTGATTATTGATTACTGACTGATTTGGGTAGCCCATTTTTCAGTTGACCCTGCAATATACACTATCAAGCACTGGTTTTGGTCCTCTTACCTTGACATTGGCAAGGATCGTTGGCCCAACAAAATTGCCATTTTCATAGCCCTTCACTTTGACATTACGTCCATCCAGAAGAAGGCTGGCACCTTCTTTTACTCCTTTCTCAATCAGATGGCAAACACGTTCCTTAGCTTGGGGACTAATTAGAGGCCCTAGATCTGCTCCAGGCTGGTCTCCTGTGAAGAGGCAGAGACACCAAATTTTTAACCCTGACAGCTTCCTCTTCATAGGCATCATGGAGATAACTACACTGGCAGAAAAAAAAATCTGAAAATCCTGATGTTTCTGAGACACGGAAACAAAGAGTTGAGACATTAATGAACAGGAGCAATAGCCTGCAACTCTCATAATCAACAAGTAAGAGAATTCATAAGCATAAGCATAATTTTAGATTGCCGGGAAGCCAAAATTCAACAGATTCTTCTCAGAAAGGAAACTTTTCCCCTTCGCTGGACTTTATTGAAGATATACAAAAGATAATTCTCCTAGAATTAATAACAGTCTAGTTCTTCCAAAGTACTTGTTTCCATTTTTCCTTTTTATTGCATGCTTGCTACAAATTGGAAGGATCTCTAAGTGAAGTTGCTATATAAATGGTAGGTTTGAGTTAAACGTAGGACATAACCTCAAAGCTCCAATTAGAACAAGACTGATCCTGTAAACCTTGCATCACAGTCATACCGCCAAGCCTTCCTACATACTCCTAACTCCATGTCTAGGGCTGTGTTTCCCAATCCAATCTGCTAGCTCCTACTCCTACACATCAAACTTATGGTGCCCATAGCTCCAAGGGACACACCGTAGTACAGCAGATACACTGACGTAAAAAGCTACAGTTGTACAGAAGTACCTCATAAGAAATTATCAGTCTCTACCTGCATTTACACGTAGATTTTTGGCTCTGTCCACAAGCTCTGGCAGCCATTTCTGAGCTTCTCCCACTAGAACTGCTGCAGACAGGGCCATGCAGCGTTGGCCAGCTGCTCCAAAAGCAGCTCCAACCAGCTGGTTCAAGGTGTTCTCTTTGTTGGCATCAGGCATCACCACACCATGGTTCTTGGCTCCCTGAAATACAACACATACACAGTCTCCCATTGTTAACCACCCCAGCCCACTTCTCTAGCTCTCTAGCAATATCTTCATATAGTAGCTATGACACTGCTACCAACAGGCCGGCAAGAAGGGCAGCCTCATCATTTAACTATCAGTAGCAAAGCCAGCTTCTGCTGCTGAGTAGTGTTAAGTCTCTCTTAACATTTGCAGGAGACAGAGGCAGACTATGTGCTGAAGTGTGCTCCGTTCAGAGGCATTACCATGTTGGCCTGGACTCTCTTGCCATTCCGGGATCCTCTCTCATAGATGTACTCGCCAGCCTGATTAGATCCCACAAAGCTGATTGCTCTGATATCCGGATGGTCACAAATGAAATTCACAGCTTCAAACAGGAAATAATACATTATAACTGTGGTGCACAAATGCTTCCCTCTGTTCCCATCCCCACAGTGCTAAATCTATGTATCTTTCTTATAAAAATTCTTGCTTCTGTGTTTCCTACACCTGAGTCCCCCAACTGCCTGTCCATGCATCTCTCCACTAATTTCTCAGCACACATGCTCCTGCCCCTGTCCTCATACACCTGCCTCTCTGCCATCTCTTCACACTTTGGGCATCTCTCAAGGCACCTGAGCGATGCCAAAGAGAAGTTACTGTCGTCTACTTGTATCCTCATGTCCTGAAGCTACTTGTGTGTTGTAAAAAAAAATACCATGTGAGCAGCTAGAATACTGGCATCCACTGCATATTCAGTGAGGCATTTAATTCTTGTTTAGGCCTCCACGGGAAACTAAGATGATTTATCTACTTACTTCAGTTGGAGCTTATGTTGCTAAATAGAATTTGAGCGCTTACATGCCTTGGGAACTCTGACCCCAGCCCCCAAAATTTTGTCCACCATATCTCCTGAAAGATTTGGTGCAAGATAGCAGAGAATCTTCCAGTCACCTCCCTTCACCTCCATCAAGTGGGCTGAAGCATCTGTCCAAACCTATCTAACAGCAGCAGTATCAGACTCTCCAAATGGTACCTCTGCTGAACATACACCACAGCACTTACACACTCCAGCCATCTCCCAAGGAGGGCTATTATTACCTTCATGTTGCCCATGGATGATATTCAGGGTCCCATCGGGGGCACCAGCATCCTGAAACAGCTTGGCAAGGAACATGAGTGCTCCTGGTACACGCTCAGATGGTTTCATCAAGAAGGTGTTTCCACAAACCATAGCCATGGGGAACATCCAAAGAGGAATCATGGCTGGGAAATTGAACGGTGCAATTCCAGCACACACACCCAGAGGCAGACGGTAGGTGTAAGTGTCCATGTCTTTAGTGATGGAGGGCATGGTCTCTCCCAGTATGAGGGATGTCACACTGCAAGCATGTTCAACCACCTCTGCAGCAGAAAGGGCAATACGCCACCAGATGATCTGTTAACAGCTAGTCCCAAACTCCCTTCTCGCGACTGCCTTGACCCAAGTCTTTCTTCCAGCCTCTTTTCCCACAATTTAAAACTCATTGTGCTCCAGAAAATCCCTGTGCTCTGCCAAGCACTGTGAGCTCACTGTGAATGGATTCTCTCTTGAGTGCACTGTATGTCATTGTGATAGGACCACAGACACAACAGCCCCAGTAAAAGAAGCACAGGTATAGTATTATTGTACCACCCGGGAATCAACCTTAGCCATGTGAGCACAAGCGAGAAGTTCTTACCCCTTCACAGCAATTTGCAGTCACTCCTAGGAAGAGGAAGGATCTAACAACTTGGAAGTGATTTAAGGAAGCTCTATCTAAGGGAACTTTCCAGGGTAGAATTACAATTGCCCCCTTTCTTTCAGCAGGAGGCTATGAAGGGAGCTACATGTACAGGCTCCCAGAGCAATCAGTTACTCAGGAGACCTCCTCCCTTCCTACAGATTCTCAAAGCCCCTTTTTAACAGGAGGAGCCAGCAGCTTACGGAGGCCTCGGAACACATCTCCCTCAGCATCAGCCAGGGTCTTCCCTTGCTCAAAGGTGATGAGTTTTGAAATTTCTTTCTGAAAATGAAAAATACAAAGTTTATGAACATTGGAAAAGTGCCTGCCCATGAAAGAGGGTGCAGGGATAAGACAGTTTAACAGAGAGTTGAAAATCAAAATGAACAGACTGCACAGAACCTGGAAAAGCCTACACTGACCAATTTGCTCCTTGTAGACAAGAAGCCAATAAGCCACACAGGTGACATTTTAGAAAAAACAATCGTGGGTTGACTTGTGCTCTACAGTTTTCAGGTGTCACACCACAGACACACCAAAAAAGCTATCAGGGAAATCCAAAGACATAGTAACCTACTTCTCCCGTTTGTCTTTATCAACTGGCACATTCTCCATCAAGGCTGAAAGTTCCTCTTGTGTTCTTTTGGTAAAGGGACAAATGCAGAATAACGTTTCTTAAGAAGCACTGCCTCTCTCTCACCATTTGATGGAGACTGCTTTGCTACACCTCTCAACGACAGTGTCTCAGTTGGTTCCTCAATCACGGCAACAGCACTTCATCTAGAACTCCGTAAACATCAAGTCTCCCAATTTAATTCCTAAAGTCAACCACAACGCATTCAGCAACAGCCATCACACACAGCCATGGTGTCTCACCAGATTGTCTTTGATGAGTTGTTGATAACGCAGGAAGATCTGCTGGCGACTCAAAACAGATGTTTCTGACCAGTTCCAAAAAGCCTTTTTGCAAGAAGCCACAGCTGCCTCCATCTCACTGGCTGTGGCTTTTGGCACACGGCCAACCACTTCATTTGTGGCCTGAAGGAAAAAACAAACTGCATCAAAACTCAAGTTTTTCCATCTGTCCCTGCCAACCATTCAACACTCCTTTCACACCACACACCTAATATCCCTGTTCTACAAGGAGCTGTACTTCTAAGGGAAGAACACAAAAGAGACTCCTTCCTTTGAGCACACAAAAGGCATGGGCTACAACTGGAATAGTTCTGAAAACCTGCACTCCACACATTTCAAATTAGGCACCCAGAAAGCTGCAAATGCAGTGCTGATTTCCAAGTTGGAGTTGAAGGGACTTGTCTACCTTGAAGCTTCTACAGTATAAGGCAAAGGTTTCTGTGGACTGTGGTCTTTTCCCTCCACATCATCTTGGCTCATCTGCTGTCCCTCTTGCGTGTTAAATGTGGCATGATTCCTCTGGAAAAAGCAGTACATGACTGTGCAATTGGCACTGTAATGGGTTTATGTGCCAAGGTTTTGGTAGCGGGGGGGCCACAGGGGTGGCTTCTTTAAAAGTTGCTAGAAGCTTCCCCTGTGTTCGATATAG
>JAVKLA010000031.1:3705020-3745117 GCA_034782735.1 Sagittarius serpentarius | reverse complement strand
GCGGGGGGGGTGGGGGGGTGCCGCCGCCAGAGGCGCTTACCCCCCCGGTGCCTTCGTTTTCTTTTCCCAGTGCCCGGGGTTGCCGAGTTCGCCGCCTCCTTCAAAAGCGTGAGTGATGGCTGCTTTGCCTTTCGCGTTTCCCCCCTTTCCCGTGTGGCGGCAGGTCTGCTGTTTCCTCTTGGGGGCTTTACTTTGTTCTATAGAACATATCTCAGTTATAACTTCAGTATACGCTAGCATAATCCTTTTGCTTTAATGTCGTTTATGTTTTGTTTTTTTTTATACCTTACGCAACTTGCTGTGAATGAGAGTTACACCTTGGAAGAAACAAAAGGTTGTAAACTTTAGGAAATCCCGCTTTTCATAGTGACTTTGGCTTGTGGGTGGTAGTGTGCTGTTTTTAACTTTAAAAAGTCCAAGGAAAGCTAGAAGACAAGACTAAACATAAAAATATCGCTAAAGGAGAACCTGGAACTCTCATATTTTTGCTGTCAGTGTAACTAGTTTTCAATATGAGATCAGACTTCTCTGTATAATTCTAAAAATGCACTTGTCTGATTATGAACTTTTATTTTTTTCAAACCAGCCTATTACAAGTTCTCCTCCCAAGTGGATGGCTGAATTAGAAAATGATGATATCGATATGTTAAAGGGTGAGTATGGACATTGTGAGCAGGAAGTAAGGTTGCTAAAGCAGATGGGAATTCAGTATTTACTTAAAAAGCTTAAAACACTTGTTCTTTAAATGTTCTGGAGGTGGCCTGGTGGCATTAGGTCTCTACCCCTCACATTTGCAGAATCTCTAGCTCAGGAGTCTCTATCTTATTAATGATATACATTTTTCATTAACCTAGTTATCTCCAAGAGAATATCCAGATATCAGTGGCAGTCTGATTTTTCAGAACAAGCATACAAGAACTAGTTGAAGCAGTGTACCTTTACATATATTTCAGCTACTTTGCTTGCCAGTCTCTTGCTACATAAGTATAGTGGGTGTTTCCTGTATTTTGAGAAGTGGCATGAATTTTTTGGTGAGTCTCAGCTGATGAAACTTGGTGAGCAGCTTAGACTTGTTCACTGACTTGTTCAAGGTGCTCTATGCACGTGTCTTCACTGATAGATCCAAGATTTCTCATCGAACAGTAAAGCTGTATGAGCAAGTTACAGAAGGGCTAGCTAGCATGTAGATTTGCTGCATGTTACAGCTATTTGCAGTAAACATCCTTGAGCATGCTCTACCTCTCATGTGAATTCCAGATAAACTGTTCCAAAATGAAAATGGGACAAATCAACTTTGACTTCCTGCAAGAAATGTGCTTAAACACACCTTACTAATGTATAGTAAGTCCATTCCCTTGCACACTCTTTTGTAGCTTGTTCATGTAGCCATGTGAACTTACAAGAACTTCGAAAATATGTGGCAAGTTGCTCATCGCAGTGGTGGCAGATTAAAGTATGAACCAGATCTGTGGCTGTCTTTTTCAGTAGAGAAAGCTGGTCTTTTCTCAGTATGTTAAAATAAGGGGTAGCATCAGCTTGAATTTTGAACATACTCTGTTCACTGGAAATAGATCTTGTCAGAAGTATGTCTTCAAAGTGCTCTGTGAAGTAGTAAATAGGTAAACTGTCACTAGAGGGCTATAGACACTCCTAAAATTCACGCTTTCCTGTCTTCTTAGAGTTGGGGAGCCTCACTACAGCTAACCTGATGGAAAAAGTTCGTGGCCTGCAGAACCTGGCTTATCAGCTGGGACTGGATGAATGTAAGTGCTGTACACAGATGTGACTGACTGCACTGCTAATCTTCCCACTAAAGCGTGCGCTCATGGTACATATGTAACTGGAAAAGTGTGTTGGCAGATTTGGCAAGTTTCAGACAGTCATGGTTAGTGAGCTTCCAAAACCAGACGAGTGAGCGAGCTTACATGTCCAACTTACAGCCTACCTGCATGAGGGAAACTTCTTAGCAGAAATAACAAGTGGTCATATGTCAATCTGGTGTTGGCTAGTGGCACACAGACTTCTGTTCCTGACTTAACGTTGCCGTAGATAAATCAGGTCACTTGGCTTAATTTCCCACTGGGATACTAAAGCTATTTCTCAGAATACTTGTGGCAGTACTTCTGTCAAACTTCATGCACTGCTTCCGCAGTGAAACTTTCACTTGTGTATAGGATTCTCGTGTCACTTAGTGTTCATGCTGTTTTCTGCTTCTGTAGCTGTTACTTTTTTCTACACTCAATTGTGGCAGGAGGTGATCTCGTTCAGTATTAAAGTTCACCTTCATGCCGCTTACAAACAGCCAATTTTTATCATTTTTTTGAAGAAGGAGCTGCTTTCATCATCGCATTTAGGACTCTGTTGTTAACAGGTTGATCCAGCTTTGAGGATTTCAAGAGTATTGTGTTTCTTTTAAATGCTGTCTGTACATACTGACACATTTAGATTTTTCTGCTTGATTTTGCTCTAGGGTAGACCTTAGTTGCTGCTACTCTTGGGCTACACAAAGCACCAAAAGTTTTAAAACTTACAGGTCTTTCACCTTCCTTTCAGTGGATAACAAAAAGCAGTAATAGACCTTTAGAGTCTTCCTGACTGTAAACCTAGGATATCCTGATGCTTCCTTATTAACAGGTCATTAAGCCTATTTTGACACACTTCCTGCAAACTTACTTTATTTTCAGTGCTAACATGTGTGAAGACTGTAAAGCATTTAGTGGAGTAGAAGTTAAAGTATAACAATGTAAAACTGAGTCAAATACAAAGATTGGCTGATGACTGGCTTTCTCAGTTAAACTGTAGGCTTAAATGTCAGACAGCTTTGTCCTGCTAAATGGAGTTTAAGCAGAGCCTGAGTTACATTAAAGCTAACAATGTTATTGTTTCCTTAGCAATATTTGTTGCATGCATTTCCATTTATTTTTACTGAGAACAAATAAATATGGAAAGAAGTGAGCAAACAATGAAATGTCTGAGGTCCAACAGTTACGTTTAGTCTATACAGTAACTGAAATTTTCAATTTTCAAGCTTTATGAAAGCTTTCCATATTTGTAACTTCCTGTCACTGACATCTGTTTTCCTTTAGGCTATAATACATTGAATGCTTTGTGTGTCAAAATATGCATTTACCTTAGGAAAATTTTCACAAGAAATCAGTTGTGGAGTTTGAACAGAGCTGCTTAGGGCTGTTTTTCCTAACACTGTCTTTAAGTTCTTTTCTCTTACAGACTTGATAAGTGAGAGAACAAGAAAAATACAAAAGATCTGTTCATTAAAGTTAAGGGACTTGTGGTTTTGATCCAGAGGTATTGGATTTGATTAGATCTTTGTGTATTGAAATTTAATAGTCCCCTTTTGACTTGACTGTTAATTGAAATTGGCTATCCAAACCGGGATTAAAACCACTGCTGACCAGTCTCCTCTAGATGGCAGCGTGAGGCTTCCCATAGAAGTCTTGCTTTTTTCTAAAACTACTGTTTCAGTCATGATTTGAAGTTCTTCCCAAGATTGTTTTTTGTGACATACTTTACTGTTCTGAATATGCACTGTCTTTTTTTACAGTGTTTTCAAACGTTTTATCTGTATTGAGTGTGAGAAACAATTCTGCTTCCTTATGTTAGCAACTTACCTTTCCTTCCAGCTCTGCCCTTCTACATGCCATCTCAAATCCTTCATATTTTCAAAGACTTCTGTTTTCATCCAAGTTATTGATAAAATGCTGTGCAGTACCAGAGTGGTTCCTGCAGCACTCCATGACAAACGTATCTATTGAGTGACTTTGTAATTAGGTTGTGAAGTCTGTAATTGAACCAGTTCACAGCACACTTCGTTAATTTTGCGTTAGAATTCATTGGGCAAAGAGACATCTGGGACTGGGTACCTTTCGAAAAGTTTATTCATCGAGGTACTATTGCAACACTAAAAATGAAATCTGAGCAATTGATTTGACATGAGGTAGTGTGATAAATTAATAATTACTGAATTACATACCTTGTTTCTTAAATTCATATGAACTGTCTATATAAGTGGGCTTTCTTGACAAATTTGGAACTAATGTATTGAATGCTTTGTCCATCTTTGCTGCTTTCATCTAGGAATGGTTGAATACTATTATCTGGATTCCACCTTCTTATTTTATGTAATTCCTGCTGTCCCTAACTTTCTGGCCATGGATTTCTCAGTTCCTCTTTTGGTGCTTGCTTCTCACAGATTTTTGTTCTTTACAACTAACTTTCTCCCCTCTTTTTCCCATAGGGTTACCTGTGCTTTCTGTAACCCTGGCTACTTTCTTGAATGCCCCATGGCTTCTGTGAATCAAATTAAATTGTTAACAGAAGTTATGTTTTCTTTCCAGCTTGTTTGACATCTGGTTTGTTTTACTGTTGTCCTCCACTTTTAAAAGTAGCTGGCTTTACAGTCACTGCCATTTCACTGGTCTGTACTTTAAGCTGCATATTCTTATGTGATTTAAATGGTTATGTCTTAATTAGTGCAGAGTTTTGTGAAAGTTTTTCTTGTCAGATGAAACTGAATAGACTTGCCCTGCTCGGATTGTAACAGTAAGTTCAAGAAACAGCCAGCTAGAAACTTCAGAGGTGACTTTTACTGTTAGAGGTCTGAGATACAGTGAATGTCATTCAGGCTGGAATAATTCCAACAGAGGTTCCTCCGGTATTTTATATGGGCATCCGAGGAGTCAGGCTTCTTACTCTCTCTTATGATTTCTGTGCAGTATAGTATGTACCTGTTTAGACTTTATCTGATAACACATTGGTGTCTGAGTGTGGGGAATGATAATGTCAAAGGCAGTCTTTGACAAATGAAATGGTTAGTGCTATTTTTGATAATGCCGGTTCCCTCCTCCTTGTCTGAGAGTTCAGTTACTTCTTTCTGAATAAGGTAACTGTTGATCTGTCCAGCCATGTATCCGATTCTTCTAGCTTCAATACTGCCTAATACATTTAGTTCCTACTCAGACAAGACAAGTTGCTTATTTTTGCTGGTGTTTTACCTTTGTAGTTTAAAAAGGCTTCTGTTTGGCAGATGTTTTTCAACGTGGTCATCATCTTTTTTTTTTAACCAAATGGATAAGTAAGCACCTTGCTTTTTTAAAAATATTTTTGTCTGCTGGCTGCATGATCTCCTGTACTTTCATTTCCCTTTTACTAAGATGCAGGCCATTAAACTGCCAATAAAATACGGGTTATCTTCCATAAATCAGAATTTCTTGTTTGCACCATTTAATTTGCTGATGACGAATGTTGAAGATCTTTCTTGTGTATCAGAAAGGATCTCCTACGTGATCATATGGAATCTCTTCTTCAGCTCTCCTAGCATGCTAGCAGGTGGATTCTTGCTCGCTCATGTCTGTTCCTTGCCGAATATTCTTCCCTTCCTTAGTGCAGAATTCACCTAAAGGATAGCCTTCCTTGAATGAAGCTGGATTTTTGTAGCATGAACCAATGATTTATTTTTTTATCTTTACTCTCCTCTTAAAGGATAGGCTATACTTAGGTCTCTCGTTTGTGTATTTATTCTTTGCTACAAGGTGGTTCTGGAGTTCTCCAGCAGCTTCCAGGCTCAGGCCCTGGTGTCAATAATAATAAAATCTTTTAAAAAATAAATTAGTTTTCAACACCTCTTCTGAGATCTCAGCTTGTGTTTCCTTGCCTCCTTTTTAAGCTATGTAAAATTCTACCTTGTCCTCTTGCTTGTTACTGCTTTTCTCTTTTTGCTTCGGTTCTCTCATTATAGCTTCTATTTTCCTTCTGTTAGAGTTATTTTATTGGTTAGAATACATTGAAACCATTTTTAGTATTAAAAATAAAAAATGTGGATTTTGCTGTCCCTGTTAACATGGGTATTGTGAGGGTGGGAGGAGGAACAGGGCTCAATGAACGTGCCTACTTTTAATTGTTCGTGTAGTTAGGGTGACTTTGGGAGGCATAGTATCACTGCTGAATGTGAGCTGCAGCCAGTCAGCGAGTATCATCTCTGCTGTTGGCAGAGGTCTGGGGGGGAAAAAAAAGGTATAGGCATATTGCCTCATTATGGGCTTTTTTTCCCTCCTGTGTCCCTCCAGCTTTGCTTGGAGCAGGGCAGTAAGCACTGCAGAATGAGGAGACCCCAGCTGATGTGGCAAGCAAGAGGGAGGTAGTTCTTATCTGGGAACCCAGTCACAGATCCTGACTCAGTGTTTGTGGCTCACCAAGTTCGTGTAAACAACTGCAAATTTAGATACCCAGCCCTGTTTTTCCACTGTATGACCCATTAGAGCTTTCAGAGCAACTGGGTCAAAGGTGACTTTAGAAAATTTTTAAAGTCTTGGTTTCATGAGCTAGCAGCTCTGTGAAGTGCACACGTTGCTAGTAAGCAAACTTAATTTGGTGTTAAGAGATTTTTATTATCCTTCATTGCAGTTATTTTTAAAGATCTGCCCTGTTATCCTTTTGAATGTACATATACAGAGAGGTATATCTGAGAACTACATACACAGAGAAAAATATATTTTTCTGTAAAAAAAAAAAAATTAAAAAAGTAAAAAAAAAATTTTTCCAGACTTTGGAACAAATCTATGTGTAAAAGTAAGAGATAAGTAGAATGGGGAAGCAGGAAAAGCACAAGGTCACTGAAGGAAAGTGGTTGTCCAGGGAGTTTCTGAAGTGTCTGCTATTGCTTCCTTGTGGATCTCTGATATTTTTCAGATAACACCTGCTATACTGGTTCAGAATTCCTAAAATGTGTGTGTGTGTATATATATATATGTGTGTATATATATACCTGGTATCACAGCCACGTTTATAAAATCTCACTGATACCAGCAAAATTATCCGGCTGCTATGCTATCACAGTATAGCTTCAGTGATATTGCTAGTGCAAGACTTCCTGAAAAGCCTGTTCTTTTTAAGCCCTAATATGTTTGTGGAGGTAATGGTGCTTTTGTGCAGTACCTGCCTTAAATATGAGAAAATGTGGGATAACTGACCCCACAGATGCGAATACCATTTATAATTTCCCTGGCAGTGATTTTTCGCTAGTCTGCTGTCTTACGTTAGATTAAATTTTTATTTGGAGTTTGTGCTTTTCCTGCTGCAAAATTAGGAATGTAAGAATGACAATATTGCCCAATGTCAAATCCTCACATTCTTTCAAGAGCAATGAGACAGTTACTGAACCTGCTCAACCAAGTCTCCCTATTTGTAGTGCCCTATGGTTTTGTGTGCCCTGGCTTTCAGTGGACTCTAGCAACTTTGCTTCTGTTTTCTTTGTAATGCTGACTTATTTTCCGTGTATGTTCAAGCAGATTAAATACCAGGGGTACAGTGGAAGAGCTATTTGATGCTAGCTATCAAGGGCCTAGGAATTAGACCTGAATGACCTGAGAGATGTCAGGTGAGCAGCAAAAAGTTGGCCATCTTGTAGCATCACAGACTGATAGAGGAAAAGTCAGACAGGGTTT
Organism: Sagittarius serpentarius; assembly: GCA_034782735.1. Classification (NCBI taxonomy): domain Eukaryota; kingdom Metazoa; phylum Chordata; class Aves; order Accipitriformes; family Sagittariidae; genus Sagittarius; species Sagittarius serpentarius. The sequence continues at coordinate 3,737,657 of JAVKLA010000031.1, read as the reverse complement.
AGTCAGTCAGTGATAGTTTTCCTTAATATGAAGAATGAGTAAATGACTAAGAGTTTTTAGCCTGGAGAGAGACAACTGGTGCAGTATGTGGAAAAGATCTGTAAAACAAATTAATGCAGAGAAAGTGTGAATAGGGAGTGACTATTCACTGTTTCTCATAGTATGGGAGACAGAGAGAAAAAAATAGTGTGTCAGGACAGACACAAGGAGATACTTGCGCTGCGCATTAAACTCATCGCCACTGGAGGTTGTGGGCACAGAGTTTATCTCGCTCAATAAATGAGACAAATTAGTGGAAGGTAAGTCCATCAGGGGTGTCTGACCACAGAGAAGTAACCAGTGGCTTGGATATCTTGGAGGTGCAGAAAGCTAGGAGAGGTTACTAGGCAGGTACAGCTATGTGCTTCCCTGCTCTTACACTCTTCTGTAGGTGTTTGTTATCGGCACGTCAGAGTCAGGGTGGTGAGCTGGAAGGACCTTTTCTTTGACGGTGGAGTTTTTTGTTTACTTATTTATTTTAGTAATAGGCTAGACTGCATGGTAGTTAAGCAGCCGCTGCCAGAAATCACTGAGGTGTCCCTGTAATGGAGGGACCCTTCCAGAGACAGCAAGAGACGGATGGGCGCATGAATGAGGAACAGCTACCTTGCTCCTGAGTTAAGCTGTCCTTGGTTGTGAATTGTAGTCCTCTGCAGCCTCAGCAGCTTCTGAAATTTCTGGAAAATCGTAAAGGAGTCCTTCTGAACTCCAGGCTATTTACAGATCGCCACTCTTTCTCAGATTGGTAGTCTTTGCTTTTTCATTTCTCCCAGATAAATGCTGTCTGTTGTGATCTCTTGCCTGCAAGTTCAGCTTTTTTGTAAGTTTGGAGGGGTAGAGCAGTTCCATCATTTTCCTGCAGCAGGATTTAACTGTAGCATATTTTGAAACATATATACTTAGTTCTGCCTGTGATCCTTGCAGGCTACTCTTGACATGGATAATTTCAAAGCTCTTCCCTACGTGGTTGAATGAAAATTCACTCATTGAGTTGTTTTTTTGTTGTGGTTTGTTGTTTTCTTTTTTTTGGGGGTGGTGGTGGTGGTGACGGTGGTAATTTTTCTTTTACTTTTTTGATGCTGATCATAGGTAGGATATGTTTAAATCAGGGGCTCCATCTTTGGTGGGCTGAACTTGTATTATCTATTAAACTAAAAAACAGGGCATGACACTTAGTTACTAAACTTCAACTTTGTGTAAGTTGTTGAATTAAAATCAAAGGAAAGAAAGGAGGGAGGACAATGTATCCTCTTACTGAAACATTTATTTCCCTTTCTGTAATGTATTGCCTTTTCTAGGCGTGTCTATCTTGCCTTTGTACCCAAAGAGGCTTGTACCAATGATGTAATTGATCAGATAAAAATATTTCCTGACCATAACCACTTTTCTTTAGTCCTGAGTCAATTAACATGGAGGCTTTTTAAGCTCAGAAGCTTTACTTTACATCTGTGAACATGCCCCCACTTCCTGCAGTACAGTTGCCTAGTGCCTTTTCTGGTCTGTATGTACACTTGCTTGTAACAAAATGTTTCAGGTTCTTACATTTGTAGGAAATCAACATATCAACAGGTATGTGTAGGTAAAGAGTTTTTTAATATTCAGGGTGTCTGTCTCATGGTGTCTTCTGAGATCTCTCGTTGATCTGTTTTAGTAAAAGCTGTATGTCCACTCTCTGGTCTGGGAAGGTGCATGAAAAAGTGAACTGGATTCTTACGGTTTCTTGTTAGCCAAAATGAGGTTTTGGAATCTATGTAGAAGAGCTGACTCTGTCCTGAACATGAACTCTTTCCTTATTTCCTTGGAGGAATAGACAACCTAAAGTGTTGTGGTGGAGCTGGAGAAGAGAAATGACTTTTGGAGAAGGAAGAAAGAAATAAAGTGAAAGAGGATCACTTGATGTGGATCCAATTCTAGATCCCACAGCAGGAGTCCCAGTGCCAGTTATTAGAAAGACGTAGCAATGTTCTTCACATCTTGACTGCTGACAAAAGAGTAAGGAGGATGCTCACTTCTTTGTTAAAAGCTGGTACCTCCAGAAGTATAATGCTTTTAGCACTAGTGTGTCCGTATTAATCTGAAACAAGAAGGAAGAAGAAATATTTTGGAATCATCTGCGTTGTTCTAAATATGTTGGACTCGGAAGAGAACACTGTATGCCAAGTCTAGTACTCATTATGTCCTTAAACTTAAAACACATAGTTTATTTACTCTCGCAAGGTGAGCTGTCCTGCATAGGAGGAAGCAGTTTGAGGTGCATGTGCTTCAGTTATTTCTGCTCTGCTTAGAATTTTCTTTGTAGCAACTGTTTTTTTTTTCTCTTGGTTAGTTTCTACATTCCCTGCCTTGCTGAATGAATCTTCATCGTGTTTCAGTTTTGCCTGAAAGCATATTTCTCCCTTATTTTGTTATTTAGTACTGTGTTTGGCAAGGACTTTATGTGAAATAGTATACTTCATGTGCTTCAAAGCTTGAAGGCAGAGTTTTATAGCTGGACAACAAAATTATGCTCTTTGGACACTGGATTTCTGTAATATGCAGTTAGCTTAAGGATTTACTTGGCAGAGTTAGCAGACTTCTCCCAGAAAGTGACTCATGTTTTGGATCGTTCATTTGTGGGTTAGGAGATGATCACAGAGTTATTCAGGAACTACACAGTCAATTGAAATGGTTATTCCCTAGTAGGAAAAAAATATGGAGGCTGTTTTCAGTTTACATTCATGGTAATTCTTAGTCCTTATTTGATTGTTTCAGAGAGGTGAAAAGAACACTTACATTGTCCGTTAAGGTGTTTATATGGCCCTGTCACCATGATGTCCAAGCTGCTATGATTTCCATGTGAAACCTTGGCCTTTCTCCCAATTCTCTTTATACCCTCCTCCCACACTGTAGATCTGCTTCTTCATTTCAATGCACAGTGCTATGGTAAGAGAAACTCTGCATCTGCAGAGGGACGAGGAAATCATCTTTCCTTATACTGCTCACTGGGTGGCTTATTTACAGGCAGGATTCATCCGGGACAGCTCCTGTTGGAAAAGCAAGGCATCAGAATGCTGGCTTGAAATTGCCATTCATACGTGATCTGTGAATTGGCTAATTTTGACATGTAGGTAGTTAAGAAATTATTACAGTCAGAGGAGTCATGACCTCAACTTTTCATCATCTCCATTGGCTTGTGCCCCAGTTTGGAAGTGAAGAAGGGATAGGAAGTTTTAATTGTACCTGTGTGATTTATCCTCAGTCAGCTCTTTAATTTCTTCTGGCTGTCTGAGGTTTCCGACACGCTGTAAATTTCTCCAACTTTTTCATTATCTGCAATTTCTTTATGACTCATGAATCGGAGTGGAGAGAGAGTGTGGATTTACAGCAGAGATAAACATGTCCATAAAGTCTGTATCTGTGTCAGTAATTGTACTGCTGTCAGTGACTGTCCTGTTTTACAGGTCTCTCTTGGGAGACAAACACGCTTTGCTACCAGTGTCAGAGAAGTGTTCGCTTTGATTTGCATTAACTTGCCAGGAGATTAGGTTGCGATGGTGAGGATGGAAATTGAGTCTGGACCTTGGCTGCTATTGTTTTTTTTAAATAAGTGGGTGTGTGGCTGAGTTGTCCTCTATGTGCAGAAAAAAACAAAAGCAGGTCCAGACTGTTCTTAAATACAAAATCAGGGAGACACAGTCTGCTGATGATATCAAATGTGATACTACCCATATGCATAAATTGTGCATTCTTACCATAAAACAAATGCTGTGTCTAGGTAACTGTCATATATGGAAAAAATACTGCATGGATCCTTAGGGTGTTCTCTGTCTGCTGGTGAAGTAGAATAAATATTTCTGTTAAGCTTGAAGAAATTTCTGCATCTTCGCCTTCTTCCCCCTCCCTTACTCTGAGGGGAAAATGCTATTGTGGATTTTGGTGGCGCGTACTAATACAGCATCCTATAGACTCCAGGCATTGATGACTCTGCTTGCTGCAAAAGGAGGTGTATACTGTTGGAGTTTGAGAAAAGGGGAAAAAAAAAAAAATCTCTGAAACTCTCCTAAATGTGTCAGAAATTCAAACTTCTGCAATTTCTCTTTGCTTTTATTTACTGTTTCATACCTGTTGTTGACATTTGTGTAAGTGGAATCTCCCTTTGTTAGATTTTATAGTTTGGGTTGGATTTTTTTGGTCTGACTTACTCATTTTTTGTCACAGTAAGAAGATAATTATTTTGTTACAGAACTATTTTTAAATGTTGAAAGTGACTGTAAAACCTGGAATGTCCATTATGTCAAGTGTGCATTGAGACCCCCAAATGCAGCTGACTGAATTTTTCTAAGCCTGCTGGACACCTTTTACAGAAGGGATATTATCATAAACAATGTAAACTCTGTGACTGCATGGATAGCTTTTAAATGTGCATAGATGTAGGAATGTTAGAAATGCCATTGCATAGTTGTTAATTCTGGAGCCTGATGTTGGAAATACAAAGGGGAGCTTTTTGATTGTTAGACAGTGTCCATCTAGCTCTGGTAACTGAGTTTCCAAAGTTATGTATAAGGACCACATGCTAAGTGGCCCAACAGCTGGCAGATAACTCTGCTCTTAAAACTGCTGTTGATCTTAATGAGTGATGCTCAATGCAGCAGCAACATTCTAAATAAAAGCTGTTTCTATGAAATGCTTTTTACCTGATCTTTATTGAAATGTCTGTCTTTTCTGTCATCCTCCTCCTCTCCCTATCTATATCACCATACCTAGTTTGTGGATCTGATTTTGTTAAAACAAAGTTCACCTCTGAAAGGTATTTCAACCAGGACGTATTACTTTCTTTATTAAAACAAAAAAAACCCCAACGATAAACCCCACACAACATTAGTGTTATACCCTGGTATTCCTTTCTAAAAATGTCCCTTTTGAAAGTCCCCTTTCTGGAAAGGAGTTATTGAGTTTGTGTTGAAAGAGTAAAGGTTGATCTAGGTACTTCTTGTGGTCAAGAGAAGGGTGCCTTTCCAGTGTTAGTGGGGAAGAAGAGGAAGTGATCTGATTAATCTAGAGACTAACTGACCAAACTGCTTTGAAGATTATGAAATCATTCATCTGATCCATTACCATTAGCTTTTGCAGGATTTTTTGATATGCTGCTCAAAGCAGTAATTTGTGCTTTGTGAGGACATCTGGAATATTAGCATAGGTCAGTCAAGCAGTGGAATGTGTCGTGTAGCCACCAGGGTGGTTGTGCAGTCTCTGTTCTTGCTGGTTTTCCAGACCTGACTGAATAAAGCCTTAAGCAACATGATCTGACCCCATAATCAACCGTACTTTGAGTAAGAGACCTCCTGAGCCCTTGTAACCCCGATCATCCAGTGATTTGATGATGTGTGATCTAAGATCCTTTCTAGAAGTAAGTTAATTCAAAGCCTGCATTCCCCAATTCCAGCTGAACACACCACTCTCTTTGAGCAGACCTCAGGTGCAACTCCATAGTCTGCCTCCATGTGAGCAGCCTGATGAGTTAGGAACAAGAAACCTAAGGATTCTTATATTGCAGTGATAGTTTTCATGCTTTTTGGGGATGATGGACTTCCAAATACTTCCATCCACAGAGCTGGTTATGAGTCTATGCAACTTGGGCTGGGGAACCTGTTTTTCTGCATAGGGAGATACAGTCCATTCAGTATCATTCTTTAAGCAGAGGAAGAGAATGGTCCTCAACATACACAGAGGTTCTTGTGTGTCTCAGCTGAAATGAACAGTGAAACCAACATCATCTGTGTAGACAAGTAGGGGGTCAATGGGGCTTGGCTGAAGAGCTTTTAGCCACAGAAGTAAAGGAATGGGCTGTCACATTAAAGCATTTCTGCCTGCCACATGCTTGGCACAGAAAGAAACATGACTACAAACAAAATGTTCTTACATTATACTGTCAGAAGCCTATTTTTTGCTACTCTCATTCTGACAGGATAACTTGTAGACTACTGTCAGTGGAGGAATTGAGGATGGGGAAAAGTTTGATCAAGCATAAGGTTACGTGCATTTTTCCATTACAATTTAAAAACAGAAAATTGCCAGACAAGTATCGGGAGATGCTCTGGCAGGGACTCTCAAACCTTTGCAACTTGTCTGTATTTATTATTTAAAATTCTCTTGCCGTCTATACCTTTATCCAATTAAAACTTTTCTAGTTCTTCTGTATTAATGGAACATTTCCTCTGTATTTACAAATACTGGAAAGATTAACCCTGTATCACCTTTGTCTGTAATGTTTTCCTGTAAATTTTGGCTTCTGGCAAGGGCGAAGAGAATTTTCTTCCGCAGTATGGGTAGCTGGACCTATTTGCAGAGCAGCAGCTGATCCTAGTGAAAATCGCGCTAGAGTGTGACTTTGGAGACCTTGGTTCAGTTTCTGGCACTACTACTGTTCTGCTTGGTCAGTTTATTTGCCTTCTCAAGTGTCCCTATTTCCCCAGCTGTAAGGTGGAGTTCATGCTGACTTTATTTTGCAAGACACTGAAAAAAATCACAGTTTTTAAAAAACAGCATATAAGCGCCTTTATTGTGAAGTATCCTATCCTGTATGCTGTTTGTTGTTGTCCCCTGCTTGCTGCTATTATATGCCACAGGAAGGCATCATTAGAATATTGTGTATGTTGTCAGTAGAAGTAAAATGAGAATGTGGTGATGAAACAGATCTCAATATCGAGTGCTCTTCAGCCTGGGACCCAAGCAAGGTAATGAAGAAAACCAAGACTATTCTCAGCTGTTTACTGATATTATGTATAAACCCATTTCTATTAGCCAGCAGCATAAAGGTTAAAAATTATTAGTATGTATCCATACTAATACCAGGGATTATTTACCTGTTTGGTAGCACATTTACCCTGCTAGCTTAGAGGCATTGGAGTTACTCAGTCCATCAGGATCAGTCTCACTGTTTCATTTGGCCAGCATTTGTGCTTTGAGAAAGGAAATACAGTGTATTCATCAAATAGACTGAACATATGTTGGTGGGGTATTGCTATATTCCTTTTCAGTTTTCTCTATTTTGGATCAAGTGATAATGCCTACAAGGCTATGTGAAAAATCTAGCATTTTGTCACTATTGAGTGGTTTCAGTTGTTCTGAGCATGAAGTCTTCTGTAAGATCAATAATGGACTTCCTACCTTACCTCTTGCACCTCCAGTAAACGCAGCTCTGAACATCCCGTTTGTATAATATTGCTAGACGAAGTCTGATAGTATCTGTCTTTTATTGCCTCGTTAACTTGTGAGCATTAGAACAAGATAAAAATGCCCTAAAGCCTCTTATCTGATGATTGTTGTAACCTTCTGAGTGCCATTAGTTTAAGTTTGCAATCAAATGCTTCCCCTGAGTGTAAGGAGCACTGATTAAACCTGAAGTGTCCCCAGAGGCTTTTACAGCTGTCATGGGGGTGGTGGCTGCCCCTCTCCAAACGGAAAAGGGGGGCTGGAGGTCCTGGTGGGGCGGCCACTCTGCAGACCTCCACGTGGCTGCCCCAGCTGTTCCGCTTTGCCTAATGAATTGTTTTACAAGGAGAGGCTGGATATTGTCATCACAAGCTGCCTTCCCCAGGGACTGAAGCCAGCCTGATAATGACTAATGTTAGTGATAGTAATTGAAGTGTGATGGCTCTCTAGGGACTTGCACATGCGTAGAGCTGTCAGGCACTTGTGGCTGGTACAGTCCCATGAATACCTCAGAAATGCTTTTTAATTGCTTGACTTTCATAACTAGTTCCCATATATCTCCTGCAGAAATACCCATTTTATGGGGGGAGGGAAAAGAAGCTGAGGACTCTGCTATGACCCTCCATTTACATGTGTGGTTTACTGCCCTGACGTGTTTCTAATGAGGATGGCTGTGTGTTCTTGCTCACCACTGGTCTTGGTGTGGATCTGCTCCGTGTCTCTGCACAGGCACGTACAACTGATTTCACCTGAACATACCTCTTATGTCCAAGCCCTGTCTTCTATGATACCGATCTATGATGCATGGAGATTGTACTTGATCATAAAAGAAGGCAGTAAGTTTATTTCAGAATATCAAAGGATCACTGGTATTGATAGCATGGACGTAATGATAGCTATTTGCATTTTGTTAGGCATTGAAAACTGGGTGTAGAATAGAATAAAAATCTTGTAAAAACGTAGCATATCCGTGTGTCCCAACAGGAGTTTATGGCAGTGAGCTTTTGGGGGTTTAGGACAGAGAAGTGACCAATCTATATAAAAGAGAGTGATTTTTTTTTTTTTTTTTTTTTTTCCCCTGAAAATTTTTCGCATTTAGAAATGCATTGTTGAATATAGCTGTGGGCTTGAGATAAAAGTAGCTGGAATGGGGAACCATACTCCTGACTTCCAGGATAGCCTTTTTGTGTCTGAGGTGGGTTTTTTTGTGGTTTGGTTGGTTTTTTAAGTGCTGTGTTGGGATTGGCAGATGAAACTCATTGGGTTAAATTAACATTTTTCTGCTAGTAATAGCATAGATCACAACATTGTATCAATTCAGGAAACATCTTTTAAATGGACCATGAGAATTGCCATACTCAGACCAGTACTCTGGTAGTATCTTGCCCCTGACAATTGACTTTGTGAGTGTGAAGAGCTACTCGCTGTTCTGCAGAGTTGCAGAGGAACAGGCAAAAGGAGGTTTCTTGCCAACCCTCCTGAACAGCAGTTGGTGTATTCCCTGAAATGTGAAGCTTCTATAGCTTTATCTATTGAAAATATACCTATTTCTGCATTTTTATCCAATACTTCTTCAGGATCTTGTTAAATTTAACAATATAATGTCATATGATTTTTAATTAAAGAGCTAATAACTTGAGTGCATGAAAGCTTACATTTCCCCTCCAGTGATATCCATTAGTCTAATAATGTAAGACTTTATCTCCTTGCAAATTTTGCTTTGCCTTTATTTCTTCTTACAGATTTCTTTAGACTGATTTCATTATTGTTCCTCTGGGGGTTTTTTAATTCATTTCTATACAGTTTGTTTTCATTAAACAAATCTAACTTTAATGGCTATAAAAGGGCTTCTCATGTATGAATTAATTGGATCTAGTGCAATATTGTACTGGACTGAGAGCTCTTGTGGCTTACTTTGCTACTTATAAGGCTGGTCTTTTCTGAGAGTCTATTGAGTGAAAATAACAGGTCTTCTCTGTCTCGGTGCTGGCTTGGACAGAGGAAGAATGAAATTCATGTTGCTACTACTTGAGGAAGCTGTGAGGAGACAATGGATTTGTTCACAAAGCTGAGTGACCAAGAGGGGAGCTTGAAAAAGAGATAGGAAAGGGGAGCCCTTACCGAACGGAACACATTTTCCTTGTCCTAGTTGTTGAGGGTGCTCGGAAGTATCTATTCACCAGATACCTACCAATTGCATAATACTGAGAGATAAAAGGAAGGACTGACTGATGGTAGGGTTTTTAATGCTAGAATGATCATGAGACTATGGAACAGATGTACAAGGTCAGACGATAAGGCAGAAATGTGCAGGGAGGGGAAGGGAATGAACCTAATTCTTTGGTACTAGGTCTCATTTTTGTTTCATCTCTGTTTTTAGATGACTCAGTTCAGCCCACACTGAAGTCAATGTGAAGTATCTTAGTAAATTCAGAACGAGTTAAAATAGATCATACTAATTTGTTCCAGCAGCTTTATGGATTTAAGCGTTGAAAACAGTGTTTTGTTGCTCTTACTCGCATGTTACTCTGTAGGTCTATGGGCAATCTTCTGAGAAGACTAGAATTTAAAGAGAGCACTTGTCTCCAACTCTTTCAGAACATCTTAAAAGGCCTCTCTAGGAAGCGGAGCATGTAAATGAGACCCAGCCTAAGCTGTGGGAAAGAGGTAGAGTTTAGAAGGTCACAAGAAGAGTTTTGATCATGTGGCTAGGAGTCGTCTTTGAATTAATTCTTGCCTGAATTCTCTTTTTTAAAAAGTTTTTTAGGAAAAAAAAATCCTGTCTAACTAAAATTAACAGTGATGGAGAATTAACTGCATACCTATTGCTTGCTTCGCTATTAAAAATCCAGCTCTTGATCCTAATGTGAATTTGTCTGGGTGCTGAGACATTTTGAATTGTCTCTGTCTGTACAGGAGGGTTTTGCTGTGGCTTTTTGAATTCTAGCTGGAGATCAAAAAAGAGTGCTTAATGCCATTGCCAGCAGAGTAAACATACTACCTCTTCTCATCATATTCATTGCAAGTTTGTTCTTCACCTCCCCCCTCCACTGAAGTGCTGGCTCTTAGAAATTTATTTTGGTAATAAAACATTACTTTATACTTGCCCATGAAAGCATGTTTGAAGGCTGTTTGTGGATTCCTTACAGTGTCCAAGAGATCGTTGTTCCCTGAGCACACTGCAATCTCGTATCATAATTAAGCCTGATGAATTAACACACTGAAAGTTATGAGCATAACTTTCAGTGGTTAACTTAGGCTCTTAAAGCGTGGAACCAAACCTGTGGTTGGTGTGCTGTAATTCAGTTGTAAGTCCCAAAATGTTATGTATTGATGGGTTTTGGTTTTGAGAAAATGGGTGGGGTTATTCTTTCAGAAATTTTATTCTTGCGGAAATTTTTGGTCACAATGAGGAGAGAATAAAGTTGTATTTACTGCTTTTCGCAGTTGTAAGTCTTGACAGTAAAGCTAAAGGGTATAGTTCAGTTATTTTCCTGTGATTTATCTTACAACTTTTTACTGTAATTGGGGAGATGGGAATAGGAAACTCCATGCTACATAAGTAGAGATTTTCAGTTCGTAATTTAATTTTGAGGAGATATTTTTACTGATTGGTTGCTACAGTGCAAGCACAAGAGTGGAGGTAATTGAAAGGCATCTAATAATCGATTAAGCAGATTTCACTTGTGTGTTGTTTCAAGCACTGTTTTAGTGAAAGCTAGTGAAGCTTATTATAATAAAGTTAAGCAGAATATATTTTCTGTGTAGAAATTATCTTACATTGATAGGGCATTTCCATATGGAGAGCTTTATGTGCTACAAGGCATATATCCACATATTGTTTATATATACTGTCATGTAAAATCTGGCTTTCCAGATACTTGGTTATGTTTTGCAGACACCTGTATTATAAATAATATAAGTCTCTAAGTCCTTGCAGGACATCTCTGAAACCTATTGTTATATTTTAAAGCTTTCTAGGTTCAGTAACAATTCAACAAATAATTAGCTCCTATTTTCTTAAAATGTGACTTCTGTTTTCTCACTCTGTGGTTTAATCTCTGTTCTGCTGAATCAAGTAAAATCAAGTTTGGTCAGTAGCTGGAGGGGAATCTGTGAACAGCCCAGGTGTTGCAATAATCGGTGTTGATGCCCTTCTCCTGGTGGGTTGCTGAATTGTTATCCTGTGGTAGCTCTAGAGGGCTCTCTGCTGTTGGAAATGTTATATTTCCAATGAGTTGTATGACAAAGGTCTTAATAACCTGTTGGTCATTAAAGAACTCATAACACTTGTTTTGCAAATGCTAATCTCATTGTCATCAGCAAAATACAGCATATGCAATTAGAATCTAATTTTCTCCAGTGTCAATTAAGAGTTTCTCATTTTTATTCTGAACTGTGTTCCGCTCTGTGTGTAAATGGCTGTCACTTGAGTTACAGCATTTAAGTAGCATAGGAAATAATTTTTGTGTATGCGGTTCGCGAAGTTCCTTGTGTAAGTCACTAGAAGTGTGATGTTATCAGCACTGACTATATGTGCGAGAAAGATGGGAAATAATTATCCCAGCCTTTATTGTAACTGTGCAGTTCATTACTGTAGTAACCGTAGAAGTATATGGGCATTGTTACGGGAGCGTTAGAAATAAATGTATAAGATGGATAACTAGATGAAGCAAGGTAAAAGTATGAACAGTAATTTTCAGCAGAGTAATAGGCATTTGTCATCAACTTGCATTAAGTGACGTTTAGACAGGAAGGAATACCTATGTAATACTTTTGGTTTTTATTTCCAAACCCTTCCTTTGGGTGTTATACAGGGACATGAATCCCACTTCTGCCTTGGTGGCTATGCAGTATCATGCTGGGTTCAACTGGGTATTCTGTATCAGACGATTACATTAAAATGGACTTTAAAATGTTTAGTTTGAAAATGAGTCAAGCAGTTAAAGATTGTAATGCTGTATTCTCTGTTGTAATACTAAATTTGATTCTCTTATAGCTTTGTAGGTTTGCTTTTCCATATACATGGTTTTGTGCTGACAGTGCCTTGCATAAGGGAAGCTGATGGCTTGGGAAGCTAGCTGTCGACATTTGCGGGGGGTTGACATGTGGATAAAAATGCAAGGCAGTTAAGTAGGTAAGCCCTTTTGTTGGGTGTATGTGCTAACATAAGCAGTGGTGTGTAATAATTTCAGTGCAAACACTGATGTCTTAAAGGTAGCCAAGGAAGAAACATTTACTGACATGAATGACGACAGTTTGCATCTCCTGGAGCAAATGTCTTTGGTTTCAGAAAGCCAGTGCTGCACTGCTTTCACTCAGTTGTGTTTCAAAAGCTGTGAAGACTGGAAATAGCTAGAAATAACATCTGTGAAAACTAGAAGACTAGAAATAACATCTGTGAAGACTAGAACTAACTGCAATGTGATTACAGCTTATATTCTCCAAAACGTTTGGGCAGCGTGGGTTGGACGTCTGTTATGGATGGTGCTGCAGTTATCTGTATGATAAGGAGCTTATGTATTGAGGGAGTGAAAATAATGTTGAGTTTGATGCTCAGTGAGCTCCCAGTAAGAACATGCGTGAGAGTCGTGCTTTACCTGCTCTGTGGTGAGTTCTGTCTTGTGTATTCTGCAAGGCCCTTGCTGGAAATCACCATTGTGAATTTACTGCTGAAGGGTGAAAAGGTGAAGTATGGCTAGATTCAGGAAGGGAACAGGTTGTTTTATTTTCATTGGTAGCATTTGCAGTTCCCCAGGCAATGAGGGCTAGAGAAACTGGCTCTTGAGATCCACAACTTGATTAGATGTTTGGGCCTGTTGTAAAATCCTGGGATGTCTGCTGATTCTGCCAGTGTGGAAATCCTCCTTATACAGTGGAGGAAAGATACTGAGAAATGTTTCCTGTAAATTCTGGTTTTTCCGTTCTTCTAGGAGCTACTTTTCATAGTAGGAAAAATACACCAAATTACCCTTGTCGACATAAAACACAAACTAATAACAGTTAAGCTATTGATTACTTTTTGGGGCAGTGAAAAGATGCTTCTTCCAGGATTTGTTTCCCCATGCCATCCCTGACTTCAGACACCTGCAACACACAAGCTCTGGTCATAGATGAATTCAAATGCTTATTCATCCTAGCATTTTGGATTTATTTATTGCATGTACTACATCTTTTCATGTCTGACCACTGTAATTTCAGAGGAAATCATATCTTTTTTATTTAAGGGCATGGGTTGTACTAGTTTAGTTGAAGTGGAGATTTTATATCGGTTTTAATACTAGTGAAATTTTTGTGTAATGAGATCTTAAGCAAATTAAAACATTGTATGCAACTATTCAGCTTGTGCTTGTAAATACAGAGGGTAAACGTAGGTGTAGCCAGTTTTAAACTACATAGGATTTTGGATTGTTATATGAAATACATTTTCAAGTAATTGTGATTGAATTGAAATAATGTCTGTGAGATACAATATTGTGGAGTGGCACGTGCATCCTCCATTCTTTGTTTTTACTTGTTAGTTTTGAATACTTTCCTAGTCAGTTAATAATCAGATCAGAGTACTGAAGTCATTGAACAAAATGTCTCATAACAGTGTCTCAGAACTAGTGTTACAGAAATGCTCTCAATATGTTTAAACGTGCTTCTGTCTATATTCTGTATAACACTATACGTTGTTAAACCGTGTAAGTTTTGAGATCTTAATAATTTAGGAAAAAATGAATTAAAAATACCCTTTTGGCTATCACATCTGCCTGAGGGACATCCTCCTTGTTTGGAGGGTTTAAAAATACAATCCCTATGTTTACTTCCCAATTGAGCTGTTCAGAAAAGTCACTAAACGCAGAGGGGGATACAGTGAAAGTTACTTGGCACAAATTTGTATGGAGAAGGAAATAAACATTTTCTATAGTCTTCCATTCCTAGTTGATTTATGGTTAAGTAACTATGTTGGGTAAAATTCAGGTGAACAAGAGTTTGAGATCACTACACAGCTGAAAGGGATAAAAAGAAAGTGTTTTTCACCAGTGGTGGCCTTGAACCTTCAGAGGCCTGTATATAAGCTTTATGTTTTTTGAAGCTGTATCCTAATTGCCTTAAGATGTATTAAGTGCATGTGTAAGTCTTTTCACTTCAAGGTCTGCTTTTTACTGAGTACTCCATTTCTCTGTTTAAAACAATAGAGAAGTGACTTTGTTGTTGTTGTTAGTCATTTTCACTTTCTGGTAAACCAGCAGCATCACTGAGCTTCTGTGTCTTAGTGTGAAAGTACAGTGGCAGTGTTTGTTGCATTTTAAAACCAGGTCAGTTGAAATGATTATAGCAAAAAATAATTTAAAGGTTGTAGCAGTCTGCAGTTTCCAAAAAGCTGAACTTTATTTGTAAATGTGTGTATTAGTGTTGCCTGGCAGTTGTTTTCAGCACTATTCTGAATGTTTTATTGGAACTTTTAAAATGCTTCTGGTGTTTTTTTTTTTTTTATTATTGTTATTTTAACCACGTCACTTGCTCTGTTTAGGGAACTTTTTTCAGCGAATCCACGCCCTGAGCCATGAGGATGGTAATTCTCTAGTGGCAATGGGTGGCAATGCCTACTTTCTGAAAAGCTGGCTTGTGGATGCTTGTATGAGGTTCTGGCCCTAAATCTACTGATCACGGTAGGGTCACCGTAGTGCATTTCCCGGGCTGAAGTTGCAAAGTCCCCAGTCTCCGAGTTGCCTGCTGCTTCCCTGTTAGAATTCAGTGTGCCAGACCCACGGCACCCCTGTCTTTCATGAATGGAATTCAAAAAGACACTTACATTTCCATAAATAAATTAGGAATTCAGTGGCTTCTTCCGGCTAATCAGGGCAGGCTGATAAACCTTGCTAGCTGTTTAATAAATGAATTGTGACTGATTACCTATTAATATGGACGCCTCAGGAATTCACCCTGGGGGAAGCAAAGCAGTGAAATAGAGAGGGGCATGGCCCCCTGGGAAATCAGGGCTTCATGTTTGCAGCTTAAATATCTCTGTGAAGTATCAATAAGGAGGTAATTGAATTTTGAACACAAACATGAGCGCCGGATGGATGAAGGAGAGGGGGGCTCTGATCATCTCTTCATGCCCCTTCATACTCCCCTCCCCTTTCCCTTAGAGACCACTCTAGTGAAGATAGATGCTAAATCCATTAAATAAAGATTAGACTCTGTCATGGTAGAAAATGGCAGCTTAGCTAGATCCCTGGGCAAATTGGGACCTTTAGCAATACAGAAAATTAAAATATACATTTTTAACAAGTGCGCTGTCGACACAGTAATAATGACCGTGTGGCTTGTGGGGTTTGCTCACCTTTCAGATCTGCTTTTGTTTGGTTATATCACTTGATCTTGTTTTGAAACCAGCCTGCTTGGTCTCTCTGAAGCAGAGAAGACTTAAGGGAAGGAAGGTGGTTTTTTTCCCCCCACCTTGCTTTCTGTCTTAGGCACTTTTTCTTGGCTATTATGCTTGTAATAGTATAGAAGATCAGTACTCTTGTATTTGAATATGGAAATAATTAACTTTGGCTCCAGCATGCTCAGTCACATGTCCTGAAAAGTAGTTGGAAATAGTCTAGAGGAAGCATAGAGATGATATTGGAGAGTGAAAAGTGAAATGTGATCGGGCTTTTTTAAAATGAGTTTTATTCTCTAAGCACATGGCTTTGTGTTTTATTTATTCCAGATCAATTTTCTAAGTTCTACCATTATGGGAAAGATTAGTATAGAGGTGTGCACTGTAAAATGTCAATGTTCTTTCTTGTCATGCAATGAATTGTAGAAACACAGCTGAAGTGCCCTTTAATGGGTGACAGTCTTCCTTTATAATACTGTGCTAGACATAGAATGCTGTCCTGGTTTTGGCTGGGATAGAATTAATTGTCTTTCTAGTAGCTGGTACAGCGCTGTGTTTTGGGTTTAGTATGAGAAGAATGTTGATAACACCCTGATGTTTTCAGTTGTTGCTCAGTCGTGTTTAGACTAACTCAAGGACTTTTCAGCTTCTCCTGCCCAGCCAGCAAGAAGGCTGGAGGGGCACAGGAAAGGCGGGAGGGGAGACAGCCAGGGCAGCTGACCCATACTGGCCAGAGGGCTATTCCACACCATGGGACGTGATGCCCAGTATATAAACTGGGGGGGGGAGCTGGCCTGGGGAGGGGCAGTTCTCGGGAACTAACTGGGCATGGGTCTGCGAGTGGTGAGCAATTGCACTGTGCATCACTTGTTTTGTGTATTCCAATCCTCTTATTATTACTGTCACTTTATTTTTGTTGTTACTGTCATTGCTAGTTTCTTCCTTTTTGTTCTATTAAACTGTTCTTATCTCAACCCACAAGTTTTTTGGTGTTTTGGTTTTTTTTTTTCCCAATTCTCTCCCCCATCCCACTGGGTGGGGAGGAAGTGAGTGAGCGGCTGCGTGGTGCTTAGTTGCTGGCTGGGGTTAAACTATGACAAACACGATCAGGCCTTCTTCACAACTTTGCCCTATCTTCTGTTGCAGAAAATCAGTAGATCCTCCTGGGTTTTGCAGGCCGAATCTCATCTGCCTGTACAAGTAGGGAATCAATTGCCATACTAGAAAGACTTCCTCTTTTTCCAAATAAGATGATCATTTTACAGAACAAAATCCAAAATTGTTTCTGTTTAATGTTTCTTAACAAGAAGTGAGCCTAAACTAATGTGTTCCTGGGGAAAATTGCTGTTCCTTCCTTCTGGAAATTTTTCTCTTTACTGTAGATAGATAGTTTTGAGAATGCAAATAGAAAAAAAGTATTTATGCTTTGCTGAATTATAGTGGACTGAGACAGCAGTAACAAGGAGACTTCTGTCCAGTCTTCCATGACATGTCCCTGGTAACACCACTTTTCTCTTTTCAGACTCCTCTCAAATTTTAGTAGTCATGCCCGGAAAACCCTTGATACTGCATCCTTAGCTTCAGCTGCCAAGAACTGAACCCAGCATTGTCATCTTTGGTTTAGGAAGCACAAAAGTAGATATTATTAAGTGTAAGAAAGGTATTAATATACATGGGTCCATTCCAGAGACAGTAACAAGTGTACCGGGAATGTCTTGGCTTCCATTAACTCAGAGCTGCTGCAGACGTGGAAAAGGTTTTCCATTTGTTTCCTGAACTATCATCTGCTTCCACATCCCAGCAGTTTATTCACTTGTCTTTTGTCAGAGGGTTTTGGGGTTGGGAATATCTGTATTCTTTTATCCAGCTGTGCTTCTAGCAAGGAAAAAATTTTCTAAGATGGCTCAACCTCAAGGATTCTCTTTCGTGGTGTTGGCACCAAATTGAAAATTAACAAGTACCACTCCTTAGCTAAATTGCAGTAATTGATTGTGTATGTGCTGTAGCCCATCTCAATTTAAGAAGCAGCCAAATCTCAGGCCTCTCTTGGTAAAGGTAGATTACAGCATTGGGTTTACCTTTGGCCAGGCATGTTGATCGTGGGCTTCTTCTCTCTTGGGTTTTCCTGGCCTTTGTTCCCTTGCAAGGGGACAGTTCCTCTCCTGAACTCCACCCCTCTCTCTCTGTTTTACAGTTTGCTAACTATTTATAACCCATCTAGTCTACTTTAGCCTTGGCTGGCCCCTGTCAAAGAAGTCACCAGCACCTTGACAGCCTGTGTCCTCTCATGCTACTGGCATGCATAGCCTTACTCTATCACCTGTCCCTCTGCCTACTTGAGAGATTTTTCTGCTCTCTTCTCCCTGCATGTAAACTTAACCTGATTTTCTAGCTCAGGAAGTCTTCCTTTGTGTATCCCGAATTAAAAAGGAGACTTGCTAGTTTGTTCTGTAGCTTCTTTTGAAAGCAGGCATGTGCCAGGAACCTCACAAGCTTATGGCTTTCCACATATTAAGGCACTTAGTGATGCAGCATTTTAATTAAATTAACCAGAATTCATAAATTGTAGATAGACAGATTTTCCTGATCATCTCAATATGAGCTTTTAGAGTGATCAACACTCTGCTGGTGTTTAATCCATCAGACTGTGCCATATGGAGTGTTGAAGAGCAGAAGATCTATTTATTAACAATTGTTGTTTTTTCACGTCAGCAAGTATGATTTTTGTATTTGAGGACCTGGGAGTGCAATCTGTTGCTGCATCTCTTATACAAATTATAGCAGCCTCATGCCAGACCCCATTTCATGTCTACCTCATTTTTACTGAATCCAGGTGATCCTATAGGCTGTCTAAATGGCATGATAGACCAAGAGGGTCATTCTGCCAAAGACTCCAGAAGTTCTGTGGTTACACTATCACAAGAGGAATGTGTCCAGATGTCCTGTATGAAAAATTATAAATATCTGTAGCATCAGCGGTTTCTGCAAACAGTTGAGACACATTTAATGAAGCTTTGCAATTTGAACGACCAGAATATAAGTTATAATTCACAAAAGTCAGAAAGGTTATCCTCATCTTCAAGATCAAGCCGACCTTTTATTCATTCTATATTAATATATACCTATCCTCAAATTCTAGGATGTTTTCTGTGTTGGAATTCCATAGCAATAGAAGTTACCTGTCTCTTCAGACTAGTGGTCTGTTCCATTTTATTGTAACATACAGGTCTGTTTCTACTCCTTTAGCTGAGTGAACACTGTCGGTTGTTGGTGTTTCCAATGGGAAAAATACTCTTTAGGCAAGAAGAAAAAATCTTGTCTTGGGACTTTTTCATCACTGTCCTCAGAAAGAAGTATTAGCTGTTCTAGGGTGGGAGACGAGATGGTCCCAGTGCAAAAATGTTTTGAAACTTAGGCATCAGGCTCTTCTCATCAAATCTAATTTAAGATACTTTCCACTGTCAGAACCCCCTGAATTCTCAGCAGGAGTAACATGCAGTCATTTTTATGCATCTGAACATTTTCATAACTATTGGCTTATTTGTTTTCTTGGATGTATGACAGAGTGTTGGGAATAAGACGTGCTTATTAAGACAACTTCAGTTTTGATCTCTGTTTAGGTAAGGTATGAAGAAGAGGGAACTGTTGGTATGCATTGATGGTGATAGATGGAAAACAGTAGTTTCTCGCCTATATTAGAGTTGTCCATCTTATCCAGCAGATGGCATTGAAAATGTACCTGCTGCTCTCTTCTTTCTAAGCAGTGCCTTAACTGAAATCTGAAATCCTGCAGGCTGTATTCTTCCCTTTTCTCTGATACATAGCTGCAGATCATTTCATAATGAAGATTTTTGAGTGGCCCCTGCCTAGTAGGTAAACCAAAAGCCAACACATCCATGGATTAACAAGAAAGGACTTTAAGGCTGGTATGCTGTACCCTGCAACAAAATCCATTTTCAGGATTTCAAAGTATTCCTTTAAACATTTAGCATTTGGGCAAGCCCTATTAGTAATCTTTTCTTTCCTGACTTACATTATTTGTCCATCTGCTTGTATGCCAGTCATCTTGGTATTTGTGTCATGTGGGCAAATATGCAGTGATCTTTCAATAAGCTCAGAACCAAAGGTAATGTTAAACACTTATCCTTTTGAGTAGTCCTGTGGTACTCACGAGCTCAGACCTGCTGCTGGATTCCCAGCGAGGGCACAAGTCCTTCAAGCCAGTGGCAGCATCTGTCCCAGTGAAGTGCATTTCTTAGGCTGGTGACAGTAGGAGTTTGTAGGCCCTTTGCACATGAGTCACTGGGAGGAGGAGAGATTGTGGATATTGATGATACTTAGAGTGGGTATCACTTAGCTTCTAATTAAATAATGAGGACAGTGGGATGTAGATGTAGTGTAATGATTCAAAGGGTAACTGGGTATTGCAACAAAGCTGAGAAGTGAAAAATCTTTACTATGCATGAAGAGAATGTCAGTTGTGAGTACTTTGTTTCCTGTCTTTTCTGTATTCTTTTATCTTTATTCTTTTCAGTAAATATGCTGTTTAATATCATTTCTGTACAAGCATTACTGTACTCATGGAAGGTAGTGTTTTATTACTCCTGAGCAGTCAAATAATTTGAAAGAAATGATAAAATTTATGTACATGAAACACAGCTATCGTGTGGAGTTAGCATGGATGCCCAGGTCAGAACTATGTAGCATGGCTATGTTTGCCTCATATTATTTATATATCGTTCTGTATTGTGACTGTAAGTTAGCAACATACCCATTTCAGAGTATTTAGACTACATTGGGAGCTAATGAACATTGCTACCTTTCTAGAACCTATGGGATTAAAAATGCCTTATACCAGCCCCTTCATTTCCTTTATATCTGAGGACCTGAGTAGATGTGGGAACTGGAGCTTTTTACTCTTTCCTCCTCCTGTTCCAAACAAATTGTCTGTGACCTCTCTTTTGATGACTGTAACCACTGCTGCTGTTCTGTCCCCCATTTAGCCTTGTGACCAAGTATGCTTGACTCTCCAATAAGTCCAGGCATCCAAGCTATAATCTAAATCTTCTTCCATTTTTCTGTGTAACATCTATGCAATAAAACCTTTGGTATCTGTGCACACAGCTCTTATCCACGTTCTTACAATATTACACCTTTTCCAGAATCTTTTACTCTGATCTTAACAAATGTTCTTCTCGCAAAGATGAGCTCTGAATTTTGACTGTGATCAAGATCTCTATACGTTACTCCACACACTTTCGTATTGTATCAAACCACTTTTCTTTTTTTTCATGGGTTTTTTTGGTACTTTACCTAATATACTTAATCCAGTAACAGAAAGACAACAGACCCTTATGGTCTGTCAAGAATGCAAGTTACTGAGTGTGCCCAGGTGGCCAAGAAGGCCAATGGCATCCTGGCCTGTATCAGGAATAGTGTAGCCAGTAGGACCAGGGAAGTCATTTTACCCCTGTACTCAGCACTGGTGAGGCCGCATCTTGAGTGCTGTGTTCAGTTTTGGGCCCCTCACCACAAGAAGGACATCGAGGTAGTGGAGTGTGTCCAAAGAAGAGCAACGAAGCTGGTGAGGGGTCTGGAGCACAAGTCTTACGAGGAGCGGCTGAGGGAACTGGGGTTGTTTAGCCTGGAGAAAAGGAGGCTGAGGGGAGACCTTATGGCTCTCTACAGCTACCTGAAAGGAGGTTGTAGAGAGGTGGGGATCAGCCTCTTCTCCCAAGTAACAAGCGTTAGGGCAAGAGGAAACGGCCTCAAGTTGCTCCAGGGGAGGTTTAGATTGGGTATTAGGAAGAATTTCTTTACTGAAAGGGCCATTAGGCATTGGAACGGGTTGCCCAGGGCAGTGGTGGAGGCCCCATCCCTGGATGTTTTTAAAAGTCCTGTAGATGTAGCGCTTAGGGACGTGGTTTAGTGGGGGACTTGTCAGTGCTAGGTTAACGATTGGACTAGATGGTCTTATAGGTCTTTTCCGATCTAAGCAATTCTATGATTCTATGATTGGTGTGTTTCCTGACAAACTGGTTTCCCTGCACGCTTTGGAGGCATGCTCTGTTAACTTCCAGGGAGCTAGCTTATCCTCCTTCCACTTGCTGTACAGTATGTATAGAAATCTTGATAACTGTTAAGATGATGTGTTGTGAGTATGATACTTTTCAGTGTTGTCTCTTTTAACTGTATACCTCTTGTCTGTCTGTATTTATATAGTGTCTCTCCTAAGCTCTTTAGGGCAGAAATAACTTGTCCTGTGTTTGTACACCATGTATACTTGATCAACAACAAGAACTTCCAGGCATCAATATAATTATTCAAGATGTACATCAGCATTGCTAGCTAGCTATTTATTTAAAGGTGTTTGTCAAGCTAGCATCCTGGCTGTTTTTCTCTTTTTGTTGACGCTTTGTTGAACATGTTGGATTCCTCTACTTTGGCATTACATGTCCTAACAGCAGATATGAATGGAATAAACTTTGTAGAGTATTCCTTGAAGGGCTTTGAAGACATAAACCCAGTCTTCTGCAGGAGCATTCAAGGTTCTTTTGACCAGCTGCTTAAGAACGCAGTTCTAGGAAATGCCACAAAAAGATATGCCTGACATTTGGGACCTGTGTCCACAGCTGTTGCCTTTTGATACCTACCTGGACTCTCCAAATCGGAAATAGAATCTCTCTAAGCTGTACGTGCAGTCAGATCTTAAATAAGCTGAACTGTTGTTTTGGAGGCATTTCTATCTTTCTGTAGATTTGTATGAGATTCTCAACTGGGATACCTCAGTCTGGAACCTTAATTTAGTTGGCATGGATCTAAGCCTTGAATCTAAAATACTATTCGTAAAATTAAACTGGGATTTCCTTGTTTCATAATAATTTTATTCTCTCAATCTTGGAACTTGACAGAGAAAGATATATACCAGTTCATGGGTAGGGCAACCTGAGGGATGGATGGAGAAGTCATATAGCAGGAGTGACTGCATCAGGAATAGAAACCAGGTTTCCATTTGCAGGCTAAAGTGCTGTCTGCTGAGGCATGCTGTCATTCTAGCCCAATAATTTTGTCTATCAAAGCAAACTTTACCTGTAAGTAACACAACTCTTGCTGTATTTGAGATAATGCTGTCTGACCCCAAAATAATACCATTCAGAACTGTTATCAGAAACAGAAGAGGACATACTTGAAGTTCAAATGTGGCCACAATTAGTCACAGCCTTGCTTTTTCTTTTGTTATAAAATAGAAGGGAGAGGGTGGAGTAAAATTTGTTGTCTGGACCTTCACTGTATAAATTGCAGGCTGCTTGAAGGGCCATAATATCTTTAAATGTTTTATGTCATGTATGTAAATAGCAAAATCTTTTTTTAAGAAGTTGTAAAGTAATTGTAGTTTGTTGTAACTTCTGGTTAGGTGAGTTTGAGAAAGTTAACAAATTGTGAACTTCATATGCATCTGTAATCACGAAGTTTTAGTTAAACTACACTGATGTAGTTTTTCTCCTTAACAAAGGTTTGTAGAGAGTAGGTTTCAAAATAATTGGCATAAGTTGAGTTGGATAGAAGGTGGTGACACAAGATCTGTACTTGGGCCAACTTCACTTGATAGCTCTTTATACTTGGACTGATAAGAATAGTTATGCTATGTTGTTCTGATATTCTGTATGTTGGGCTTTTTTACAGGATTTTGATGTTTCTGAACTAAAAACTTGGTGTTTGGCAGAATTTTCATGACAAATCTGTCTGAACCTGCTGGAGAACTTAGTTATACAAAGTAATCGGGGTTTGCGTGCAGTTGGTGAATGTGGCAGCATTTAACCATGTTTAGCGTGTACCCCTCAAGCCTCCTGAGCTCCTGGGATGGTCCAGAACAGCTAGGTAGAAGCATAGTCCACAGCATGGCGAAGCAGAGCGGATTGCTCTACCTTTGCATGTCTTCAGGCTTGAGCATATCTTCCCAAACACAGCAAATTATTATGCTGTTTCCCATCTCTTCTGCTTGACTTCAGTAATTGTTTGTGCTTTACAGCCTATATTTCTGCATAGGTTTCATAATCCTTTCCCAGAAAGGAAGTAAGTCTCATTCTCTCTTCTGTAACTTCAGGTACTCCGTCACTTCAGGCAGTCTTTTGGTAGGAATAATTTCGAGATAGTGTGAAATACACCATTCACTTCTAGAGAGCTGCTTATAAATCAAGAGATTTCTTCATGAGAATGTGGGAAAAAAAAGTGGATCTCTGATTTTGAAAGGTAACGTAGTTGTTATTTTACATCTCTACAATTGAGAAGATAAATTGAAAATTCCTATTGACTCCCAACCCCGACAAGAATAAGAGGGGGGAATTCAGAAAAAAGTAATGGAAGCCAGTCAGATTAAAAGTAGCAAAAAGGAATGCTTTTTACACAATGAATAATTTGATGTGGAACTTTTTCCCACACTGGGATTTTTTTTTTTAAGACCAAGTATTTAGTAGCTATTGAAAAGGAATCAGGCAATTAAATGGATGATGAGAATATTTGTAGTTAGAGCGGAATAAAATCTAACATGAACTAGGAAATATTATCAACTGCTTCAGGATATAAAACAAGGACTTAGGAAGAGGAGGAGTCTTTCAGAGATGATTGTTCCATATGTCTTCATAATGGGGTTCCTTGCTTGCTGCTTTTTTTTGCTTCACCACCCCCCCACCCCCCCCTGCCCCGTGATGCCTCTGATATTGGCTGCAGTCAGACAGGATACCTGACTGGGTAGATCACTGATCTGCCCTGCTCTATCAATTCCTTTGTTCATTTACAGTTTTTATGACTACAGACCTGAAAGATTCTGGTTTAACAGGAAATAACATTTCTACAAGCTTTTTTTAGCGACTAGTCTTAGATCCTATCTATTGATAGGATTTTATATGCAAGATTTTAGTCAGTGATACAGAATGTAAATTCAGAGCATGCTCTGAGTTACATCTCTAGAGAGAACGTTATTATTAAACCTTTTTGAGGGTGTCCCCAGTGGCAGCTCCATAGAGCAGGTGGCCTGCATGGCACAAGCACACAGGGAGTCAGGAGTCTCTGTCTTATCAGAGCATATAATCTAAAAATCACTCAGCCTGTTCCTCTCTCCTGGGGAGATGACGACGATGACACAGGACTCTTATGCTAAAAACTAATTGTTAACCTGCAGAAGACGTCATTCAACACAAATCCCAACAGAAAAGGGCTGGGTGATGGATGTTTCTGGGTAGCTGGCCAAGCTGTCATTTGGTTTTCAACAGATAGTTCTCTAGGTTACCTCAAGATTTCCATGCCTAGTACCTGGCTTACTTGAAAATAGAGAGCATATTAATTTAAAAAAAGAAGCTTACAATTTCTGTTTACTAATGTATGCATATAAAAGTTGTAGGAGCAAACAGTTCCTCCCCTGTCTCAGGACACAAAATGCACTGACTCTTGACTATGGTGCTTAGGTTTTCTGGAACAATAAGCAAAGCAGTGGCTAGGTGGAGAGTTGAAGGCTAGGAAACAGTGTTGAACAGGAATATAGCAAGTAGGTAATATTTGGGAAAGGAATGTAGGATTGCATATACATCTGTTGATAAGGAGCATGGCCAGTAGATCAAGGGATCTGATTGTCCACCATCTGCAATGCCACATCCAGTTGTGTCCTCCATTTGCCAACATGAGGAAGGTATTGGTAAACTGGAGAGAGTTCAGCTGGACGGGCCACCAAGATGATCAGGGGGCTGGAGCACTTGCCCTTTGAACAGAGGCTGAGGGAATGGGTCTTGTTCAGCATGGAGAAGAGGTGACTTCACAGGTACCTGACAGCTGCCTGCTAGTATCTGGAAGGAGGTTATTGGGAAGATGGAGTCAGGCTCTGCACAGTGCTGCGTGGTGGAAGGACAAAAGACAACAGTCATAAATTCAAGCAAGAAGGTTTCTGACTGGATTCAAGAGAAAACTTTTTCAGCATGGAGCAGGCAAGTATTGGAAGGATTGCCAAGAGAGGTTGTGCAGTCTCCATCCATGGAAGTTTTTAAGACTTGACTGGCTAAAGCCCTGAGCAGCCTGTCTGTTCTGAACAGAAGTTTGACTGGAGACCTGTCCAGGTCCTTTCAAACCTGAATGATTCTCTGATTCTGTACAATTTTCCTCATATGATATTGTATTGTGTACCTTATCATTTGTTCTGTTCTCTTATCATAGATTAAATTTTCTTCATTCGTCACTTTTTCCTTATATCCTCTTTTTACTTATACCTCTTCTACTTTGCTGTACCTTTCTACCTCCAAATATGTCCGATAGTCCCATTGTCACTGGATCATGGAGTCTTCTGGGTTCTCCTGTCTTCCAAAGTTTCTTCAATGCCCCTCAACCCTCAGAGCAATCTCACCAGTCATTAAATCTATGGAGACTCCTCATGGCCATCACCACCTTCTGCTTTACTTTCTGAGCTGTCTTGTAGATGGTTTGCCATCTGCTTTGCTGCAGTGCCTCTGTTCTTCGTTTCCAGTAATGGATGAACAGCACTAGTCTGCTCATTAGAAGTTAGCTATGTCACTGTATTCAGCTTTCGTAAGAGAAGAAAGTAATGGTAGATACGGCCTCAGACCAGTGGTATGCATGGATTGGGAATAAATGTGAAGAGATTTTTGGAAGCAAAAGAGTACTGAAGCTTACTGGGCTGCTCTTAGTAGAGCTTCTGGAGTGAAAAATCATGTTGTTTGGTTTGGTTTTGCTTGTTTTTTTAGGAATGATAGTTGACTAGTATGCTTTACTTCTGGGTTTCAAGAAACTGGAGTTTCTTCTTGTCATGGTTTAAGCCCAGCCAGTAACAAAGCACCACGAGGCTGCTTGCTCACTCTTTCTCCCTAGTGGGATGGGGAAGAGAAAGTATAATGGAAGGCTCGTGGGTCAAGACAAGGACAGGGAGGGATCACGCACCAATTATGGTAACAGGCAAACCAGACTCGACTTAGGAAAAAAAAACAAAATCTATTTTAATTTGTTACCATTCACATCAGAGCAGGATAATGAGAAATAAAACTAAATCTTAAAAACACCTTCCCCCCACCCCTCCCTTATTCCCAGGCTAAACTTTACTCCTGATTTCCTCTACCTCCTCCCCCTCAGCAACACAGGGGGACGGGGAATGGGGATTGCAGTCAGTTCATCGCACATTGTCTCTGCCGCTCCTCCCTCCTCAGGGGCAGGACAGCTCACACTCTTCCCCAGCTCCAGCGTGTGGGGTTTCTCCCATGGAAGACAGTTCTCCCTGAACTTCTGCAACGTGAATCCTTTCCGCAGGGTGCAGTCCTTCAGGCACTGACTGCTCCAGCGTGGGTTCTTCCATGGAGTCACGGCCATCTTCAGGGGCAACCCACCTGCTCTGGCGTGGGGTCCTCCCCAGGCTGCAGGTGGGCATCTGCTCCCCCACTCCCCTCCATGGGCTGCAGGGGGACAGCCTGCCCTCTCACCAGGCTGCAGGGGCCATCCCCTCCTCCGGCCCACCTCCTCCCCGGCCTTCCTCACTGACCTTGGTGTCTGCATAGGTGTTTCTCTCACATCCCACTCCCTTCTCTGCTGCAAGTTTTCCCTTCTTAAATACATTACCCCAGAGGTGCTACCAGCATTGATGATTGGGTCAGCCTTGGCAGCGGTGGGTCAGACTTGGAGCCAGGGAAGCTTCTAGCAGCTTCTCACAGGAACTACCCTGTAGTCCCTCTCCTGCTACCAAAACCCTACCACACAACCCCAAAACACTTCTGACTGCTACTCTCAGGAGATACCTGCAGACTCCGATACCTCTGTATCTCTTGTATTTGAATCATGTCTTTAAGCTTTTCTTCAAAACCTATGGGTACTAGAATTGTGAGGGTGTTTGAGAAAAATGTTCTCACATTTCTTCATGGGTCTGGGAGGGTTTCTTTTTGCTTGCATCTTTTACATCTGCTTTTACAACTTACCTAGTTGCCTTTGAACTCATTAACAGCTAAATTGTAATAATTGTAGCAGAGCCTGCAATTTTTATATTTTAATATCTGTTCCTAACAGCCCTGAGTGGTATTACAATTTTATTACCAAGTAGGTCAGATTAAAACTAGTGGTAGTTTATCTGGGTAACAACAATTTTCCTGTGATTTTTAACTCTTCCAAATACATGTTTTTTTCTCTGTTCATTTGAACTTGACTTTAGTAACATTTGGATGCGGTGAAAACTGTAACATTTCTAAATCGGTGCATTTCCTCAGATGTTTTGTGACCAACCTGGAGCTGGTAAAGATGGTTTTGAATTCCCTGAACCCTCTTCTAGACTTTCAAATATTCCTCCACTTAGGCCATTGTTGCTGGGAGAAAAGGATTGTGGCAGACAGAGTGCATGAAACTAGTCAGTATTATAACTGAAAAACCTGGACTAAAGCAAGTAGTGAATATACTGGGAAAGATGAGGATTGGGTTAAGGGTGGTCATCAAAGAAAATGCCTTTGATTCATGTGGAGGAAAGAATAAAATGGAGGCAATTGTGAAGGTTTTCTTCTGCAGCCCACAAACTGCATATCACTGCTCTTCTGTAATGCTGATTTAACTAAGGTTGAGCCTTTGGCCTTGGAACAGAGATTTCAATCATTTACTTGTATTTGCTCATACAGACTTTTTACTTGGATTTTTGGAAATTATGAAAGTTCTCTATGTAATTTAATGTGTTGTATAGTTGTACCAATGGCAAAAGGAATCTTGGTTTACTTCGTGTGTAAATCAAATAATATTGTTCACTCACAAAAAGCGTGAATCTTCTTTTCATAGAGGCCTTCAATATTGATAATTCATTGTTGTGTCAAGGGCTGTAGTCATCTACATGGAAAAATGTTTCAATAAGGAATCTTGGGATTAGAAAACATTTTAAAAATTTAGTCTGCTTTTTAAAGACAAGACATACCTCTGGACAAATAAATACAGACTACCATAGTATGAGCTGTTTTCATTCAGATGTCTCTTTCCATGAAGCTTGTTGACAGAAGTTAAATTTAAAAATTCAGTTCTGCTTCACAGCTCAAGCCATTAGCTAACCTACTGACAGGGGCTTGTTTCTGCCTTTTGGAGGTCAAGGAAGCTGTACTGTTCTGGAACCAGAGCTGCAAGCCTCCTCATAAACATGCCTTGATGTCTTCTGATTGGATTTGTGTGCCCTGGCTTGCATAACCATACAGCTTGTATCCCAGCATTATTAGCCAAAAGGAGTATAGGGACTTACATAATCATTACATGATTATTTTTCAGTAACTGTACTGTAAATATGTAATTCTCTCTACTCCTGATAACTCTTAATCCCTTTTTTCCTATTGGCTCCTGCGCTCAGATTGTGCCGTGGCCTGCGTGCCCCAACCACTGATAAGACTTGAAAAAATTTTTACTTTCAAGGTTCACCTGCTTTGCTCCCAACCGGTAAATACCTGCTCCCCAGCATAGGCAGGGGCACCACATCATGGTGTGTTGTTTTGTGCGAGCTTGGGCAACGCTTCTGACTGCGTGCCTTCTGAGAAGGGTCTGTTCACCCCCAGAAACCTTTCATACCCAGCTATGTGCATATACTCAGTGCAGACCTCTCCACCTAGCTTTTTCATACGTTTTATGCTCAAGAGTTACTGAGCAAACAGATTTGATCTCCTTTCTCCACATTGCTTGATAAAGATGATTCCTCTTTGAGATACTGTGGTGAGAAAACCCAAATCATCAAGAACTCTTGGTCTGCCACAGGGGTTGGGAAGCCAGGAAGAGATTATTTTCCTTTTGGTACAAGCAGGTAGAAAAGAAACCTTTAGAGTGCTTCTTGTTAAAATGTGCCCCATTTCTATCCTGCTCTTCGCCTCCAACATCTGTGGGATTTGGTGGTCAAAGGTCTCCCAAACTGTAGCTGTTCCAGTGGTAACTTACGCTAGTAAAGTCCCTGTCAGGTATACTTGAAAATGTCCTCAACTTTGATATAACATTGCCTTTCATACTGCTTTTAATATTAGAAGCTTAACTTGAATTTATTTCTTTAAGCCTTATAAAATACTTGAACATAATTTTTCTGTGTTTAATTAGCTTCATGAGTCAGCGCCTGGTCCTAGGTCTTGACATTTTTGGCGTGTGAAAATTTTTTGTGTATTTGACCTTGGCTTTATTCCAGAATAAATATTTTAAGCTGCTAGTTGTGTGTGGTTTTTTTGTCTTCTGTCTGAGACTAGGGGGCAGACATAAGCAGCACTGAGAGAAGTGAACTGTATAAACCACAATTAGAATTGCAGTGCACAGGTGTCTGAAGATCTTATACAATTGCCAAGCTATTTGTTTCTCAAATGAGAGGGGCTTTGGGAGTGTATTTTGGAGAATAAAGGGAGCAGAAGGCCTTCCATTTGGATGTTAGGGTTGTGGTTTTGGTTTTTTTGTTGTTTTGGTGGGGTTTGTTTGTTTGTTTGTTTGTTTGTTTGTTTTTTAAATCCTAGTTTAAATTCTTCCAGACTTGATTCATTTGATATCTTTACAGAACCAGCATAATGAATGGTTGAAAGTGATCTACTGCAGCTGGTGATGGAATTTATAACTGCCTTCAGATAGGAATCAGCATTTAAGAATAAAAATTTGTTTCACACTAGCTTTTCTTTGAGCATCAAGTTGGGTCTTGTGGTTTAAAAATCTAAATGCCAACATTCAAAGTAAGATGACTTGTAATGATATTAAAGGAGAATGGCTTTAGCATCAGGATTGTGGGTGAGTTCTGTTGCAGATACTTGAGGATCTTTTGGGGAAGGTAGGCATGTTAGATCTCTGTGCTAGTCATATACAAAGTATTATCGCAGTGAAAAAAATAGCGAAGTGAATAAACAGCAGCTCACAGTACAAGACACGCGATGCATCTACAGTCCCAGCGTTTACTGTATTTTGCAATTTAATGCACAATAATTTTTTAGTTTTGTATTTCTGTATGCTCCACTGTGTCATATCTGTATTCTTGGGATGTGAGGTTCCATTAAAAAATAAATAATAATCGCAGCCCCCCGCTCCCCCGCCATACACTCATTTTCTATAATATGGTAATGATATCACCGTAGCAGTAATTACGGGTCATCTTCATTTCTTTCATCTCTGCTGGTTCTGATGGCTTCATTCCTTTGACGGAGAAGATTTGGCTGTGGGTGCTGTGATTATTTTGTTAAGCATTATTCGAATAGACAGGAGTGAGAGAAATTAATCAATCCAAATGCAATTAGCATCATGTTTAACCCAGTGATGGACGTCTCAAGGTGAAACAGCCAGGGGAGTTTCAGACATTATTATTCAATCCAGTGGCTCTTATCTAAATTATAATCAAGAGAGGTTTTTATTGGCTTCGCAGAGAGAAGATGTAACTCTTTCCCTGCTTTGGGGGTCAAAGGGATCAGGTCTTTGGCCCCACAGGATGTTGGCTGCAGGCAGCTCCTAGAAGTGGGAGGTACTGTAGGGGTTTCCTTTAATATGGGGATCACTTAGGACAAAATATCTGCATATCCTAATATCCGTGACCTGGAACATAAGTTTAGTAGCTCCCTGGGCATTGGCAGTGGTAGGGATGTCATTACCCCTTGTTTCAAGTGTTTTCATTGACTGGCTTTGCCCATCTGTATGTGAATGAATAGTGTTTGTGGGTTTTGCATTCGAAGCTCTGTGAACATCGTTTGCAACTTAGTGCAAACAGAATGGTACTGCCTTGCAAGGCAGGGAAATCTGATTAGGAGAACAAGGTAAATTATTCTGCAGAGAAGGAATCTAATTTTTTTTAGAGCTGATATAATTTTAGTATTTATTGATAGCAACAATGACATTTTTGAGGATGTCTTAATCTGCAACAGATCTGTTATCACCATTCTGGATAATCCCAAAGGATCTCTGAGCTCTCTTATCAGGTATACAATAAAATGCTGCTAATGTGGGTGGAGAAAAATGAGGTGGAAAGAGGTCACATGAGGATTTCATGATTCAGGAAAGTGTTAGGTATTTGATTCCAATTCTTAAGGCTCTAGCTAACACTCACTAAGCTGTTTCACTGGTTTAAAACTTTATCAGTCTTAGCTATTTACCACTTCTCTGTCAGAGATGACTGTTTTCATAGCACACTGGGAGGAGCGGTCCACTGGTGCCTCACCTGCTCTGATTCACAGCCTGGCTTTGTGCAAGCCTCCACCTTCTTTCGTGTTTCAAAACAAGTCATGCTAGACTGTGAGCTACAGCTGAAGTAAGGGCAGATTCTGCTGGCTCATTCACCAAGGGAAGGATGGTGATGTCTTGTACCAAGGGTGGTGTTAATATTTTTAAATGCTGCAGCAAGACTTGACAGAGCTCATCTTTCAGAGCCTGAATTCTAGCACGGTTGCTGACTCCTTTAGTATACGTCTGTACATCACTCCTTACTGAGGCTGTGACCCCATCTGTAAGATGGGAATTAAATCACTGTATGTCTCAAGAATATTGTGAAGCTTGATAAACTTTGCAAGTGCTTTGATATTGATTATTGAAAGATGCCACAGTAATGCAAGCTTATTCCACCTGGAGGTTTATGCTGATTCTGCCATCTTACCTGAAAAATGTGTTTCAGGAGTGTTAGATGATTACACTGGTCTTCAGTGTAAATGTAACAGTTCCTGAAGCACAGGTCCGAGTATCTGCACATGCCAGTTTTACCTTCAGTAAGGGCGACTGACACTGCTTTTGCTAACCACTGCTTTTCCAGCTTTTTATGAAATTGGGCTCGGTGTAGCATTCACTGATAAGTATTTGTCAAAAGCCCACAGTCATCAAGTAGCAGTTCATTTGACAATTACGTTAAGGAAGTACACAATTAGCAGAGCAGTTGGAGCTCTTTTTATGAAGGAAGAGGAGGGAGCTGGTGCCAGCAGGCATCCAGGTGGTGGTAGGCTTTTGGGGGTCTGGTCTTGAGATAGAAAGTCATAGAATCATAGAATCATAGAATGGCTTGGGCTGGAAGGGACCATCAAAGGTCATCAAGTCCAACCCCGCTGCGG
>JAVKLA010000031.1:3682368-3704920 GCA_034782735.1 Sagittarius serpentarius | reverse complement strand
CCACCAGCACCCCCAAGTCCTTCTCCGCAGGGCTGCTCTCAATCCCCCCATCCCCCAGCCTGTATTGATGCCGGGGGCTGCCCCGGCCCAGGTGCAGGACCTTGGTCTGTAAAGATCTCTCTCTCTGACAGAAGTTCAGATTATGTTGGCTGGCTAATATTCTGTTGGTCTTGCCTGACATAAGCCTCATTTTTCTTTGAGAACTGTTTAGTAATAATGTCAATTTAAATATTTTTGCTGGTTTTAGATTGCCTTTTTGCCTTCACTCTCCCCCACCCCTGTGACTGATTTTTTTTTTTTTTTTAATTCCCCTTCCAAATGCAATTCCAAAAGATGTGGCTTTGCCATTGGCTTTCACAAGTCCAGTCAAACAAGACTCCCACAGTTAATCACAGGCAGATTCCTCTAGGCCTTTTTTATGTCCTACCAACTAAGAAAAAGAATGGATGTGTCTTCTTATCCTAACGCTTTGTCTCGGGACAAAAGAAATAATTTCTGATGCAACAGACCCTTGTGATAGAAGGGTTAAAAATTGGAGGAGTGTTCTGCTGTTTCTCTGCTATTCATGTTCTTTGCCACTGATAGTTCTTTAGAAATAAACCCTTTTAGTTTTGTTTTCTGTGTAGTCCTAAGACACAGCAGTAGTTTGAGGCTGCATGATTAGTACTTTAAAGGAATCCTTCCATGTAAAAAAAAAATTAAAAAATTGTTCTTTAGTTACCATAAATACAACTGAATGGGAGGAATAACTGATAAACTAACAAAGTATGACAGTGCCTAAAATAACCTTTTTGTAGTCAAGAATGTAGCACCCAAAGTGTGATACTACAAGACATTTCAGGGCTAAAAACATGTTCTGTTCATAGGGCATTAATTGTATTTCCAGTTTTTTTTCAGTAGCAAAACCTTTAGATTTCAATACAGCTACATTTTCAGGTCAGAGGAGGAGCACAGTGAAATTTCCCCCGTAAGTTGTACGTCGGGGGGAGAGGCAGAGAAGCGCTTCTTTAGTGGGTGACTTCATTTTTAAAATGTCTGTGATTTGAAGATGCTCACATGCTTTGTTTTGAGATTTTTTAGATAAGTCCAGAAATAGTAAGCAGTGGAAGGATCATGATAAAAGTATGATAAATACAGTTTGTCACATAAATATTTTACATAGACTTTATCACCAAGTGTGTTCCGCTTTTGCATTTAAGTGTATATTATGTTAAAAAAGTGTGTACATATGTGTGTTGCTTAGGGATTCTCCTGGATGAAAGTTGCTTATATAAGTGTAAATCATTGTTTTTGTTGCTGATTTTATAGTGGTAAATCCTTCCATTATTTTCTGGCTATGCAGACCTTATGACACAGTATGTCCTGTGCTATCCTATGTGTGAGAAGGCTTTTTATGGGGAGCAATCAGGCCGGATCCCAATCTCCAGTGCAGTGTTTTTTTCTAATTAAATTGTCACCGGAAGGACTATCTGGAACAGCAGTTTTCATTTTCAATCGAGGAAAAAACATTATGAGTCTTTGTCATTTGATTAAAAGTTACTTAACCTTTGAATTGCTACAGATGTAAAGATAGCTCTGAGTTTCCAATGTAATCGCCTCCAAGTTAAAATCAGGAAAATCTGTGTGTAATGAAACCCATATGTCTTAGCGAAAGGATGCAAAGCACTGGCAGAGTGGGCTGCTCTAGCAGGAGATTCTGCCCCCAATCTTGTTAACCAGGACTGCTTTTGGTAATCCCTCATCTCCTCACTTGTAGGAAATCAATCTGTACTGCTGAATCTTTTTGACCAGCAACCACAAAATTTACTGTGGAGAGGCAGCTTGGGGACAATTGTAGTAGAAAAGGAGACCCAGGCAACAAGGCTAAATGCAGGATTGAGGGATTGAAGTTCTAAAGAGGAGATTATATTAAACCTTATTCTGCTCCCCTATCAAGTAGAAATGTCTCCTTCTCCTTTCAGCCCCAGCCTTTCCTACCCAATACCTGTTCTTGAGATCTGTTTGCCAGATTTTGCCAGGCAGCAAACTTAATTCGTACAGTACAGCATTCTCTGTTAATTATAACAGCCTGATACCATTTTTCAATACATTTCTCTGAAAGAGTCTATTCCAGCACTCAACGTCCATTGTAACCAGTGCTGTTAACATCTTAAAGTATTTTTTCTGTGTTCTTGAGTATCCTCTTCCTCCTCTCTAGTAGGTGAGATTAATTTGTATCCAAGCTATTGCGATCGTATCCATTGTTGATTTTTCTGTTGTCGTAGAAGCAGAGAGTAGGCAATGTTGTAAATCGTCACTTGACATGGAGATTCATATTTCTGTTTCATGCTGCACAGCCTCTGTAGTGTCTGCTGGTACAGTGAAACCTGCACTCAAGCCCTCTCTTCACTTGAAGTCTGTGGTTCAAGCAGCCATTTGAAAGAAAAAATCTCGAAGGTTTTCACTAGAGTTTTGTCCAACCTTTTAATTAAAAAATCCACCTCTATGTACTATGCAACTGGCTTCCACTGGTCCCTTGGGTAGTTGCTCAAGGCAGGTTTTACTATCTCTCTTAGACTGCAATCATATTTAGAATGTGGGTGGCGATTTCTTCGTTCACAAGCTCTTCCCGCACTCCAGCAAGATCTAAAAGGCCCCATTGGAAATGGTATTCCCATTATTAAGAATTCATTTATCAGAAGCAATACTGAGTCAGTTTAGAATTAGAGACTTTTCTGTGCAAAGCCCAAACTCAAATCAGACTCCAGTGCAGATTAAAGAGGAACAAAGGGGAAGGAGTAGCCAAGACTTTTGAACGCAGTACCATGTAATATATATTTGGCCTGTGTTTACCAGGAATACATTGAACTGTAGTTCTTGGGCAGATAAGAGAAGCAGCTGAAGCAGGGGAAACAAGATTGTCATGTTTGTGGAAACTTGCCCTTGGTTTGGCTGTGAATTTTTTTTGATATGAGGATGTTATTTCCTGGCCATTTTCATACATACACAAAGATGTAAGGTCCTTTTTTTTTCAGTTGGCATGATATCTTTAAATATAAAGCCCCAATGCAAGCCTGAGTATGTGAGGAGAACAGGAATACAGAATAGCAGAAGGCTGTCTCCTGCTCCTAATGGGATTTTGTAGCAGCATGTGCGAGTTTGTTTCAGAAGTCAGAAATGAACAGATGTTGGTATAAATTACCTCTGTGTCTGATGTCTTGCAAATTAAAAGCGCGGTTGGCATCACTAAACAATTTCACCAGGTTGGGGGGGGGGGAAGCGGGCGGTGATTATTGTAGCAGGTCGGTAAGAATCTTTAAGCTGCAGCAGAACAGGATAGCAAGGATAAAGGAATGAAGAATAAAATGAGAGGTCTGTGAATTAATCAGAAATGTTAACATCTCCGATGACAAGTGAACAGGAGGGCACGTGCTCTGGAGCAACCCCCAACCCACAGTAATTTCACTCAGCGCACAGAAGGAGTCTATGCTCTCTGCCTGATTTATAGGGTGCAGCCCTCTTTGGGGGAACAGAATTGTCATGCATTCGTATATCTCCTATATGGGACTTGCACTCCGGAAAACTTTCCACTCTATCAGCTACAGTTTGGCTTTGTGCTTTCTCCGTTAAGAGTGTTTTAAAACCATGCACTGTTGATGGTGCAAGGCAGGGAGGTGTCAAACAACTGGTGCTGAAAATCTATTCCTAGCTGAAATTTTTTAAAACTTGCGTTTTTATTTAATCATGTTCTTTGTGCATAACAACTTAGTTCTTGACGAAATAACAATCCACCCTGCCCTTCTGCAGCACTTTCTATCTGGGTGTCACTTCAGCAGCACTTAAAAGATACAAGCTATCTTGCAGATGAGGAAGCAGAGGTACAAATGAGTACTTTTGTGGTAGTTCATGCTGTGAATCAGAAGCAGAGTTGGGAATGGATCCCAGATGACACATATAACTCACAGCTGGAGGCATGAACCAAGGAAATAACGCAGTGATCTACTTGAATCTGCAGCCAGTGTGAAGCATGTTCCATGCACGGCAGTGGACTTTGCAGCCTATGAATATCAATATGTACCAGACATAATACTACTAATTGTTTAACAAGGATCTTGTTGATGACAGTACCTTGTGGTACAATTTTGGGTAGACAAATCAAAATGTAATAATTTAAAGAAGAGGCTTTAAGGCACAAATTCTAACCCTTAGGTAAAGAATAACAAAATGTCTTTACTTGAGGGTGCGTATTGAGTATTTTAAGATGAACATTTTTATTACATTTTAGTTCTGTTCTAACAGGTAACCAGTAATGTCAAAAGAAAACCCAACATCAGCACCTCCAGTTTTTATGCTAATTGTCATTTCTCTTGTTCCTCTCAGTAGAGAGGTCAGGAATCGATGGATAAAACAGAAAATGAATTCCCATCTCCTTCCAGAGTCTCTCTAGGCTAGCTGTGGGAAACATGTATGCTTTCATCAGTCCTGTGAATAAAAGCCTCCATGTTTTGATGCCTGTCAGTCCAGCACAGAGCTTATACTTTTATGTAAAAGAAGTGAAGGGAAGCACCAGTGGGAAGACTGTCTTTCTCCAGGACTCAGTTGCTAATCATGTTGTCTTTGATGCATTGTATTGTTATTGCAAGACAAAGATAGTATTAGGGCTGCTCTGCCAGTTTGTGAGCTTATGGGCTCACAAGTCAGAAATGTCTCGTGCAGGAAAGTGGCTGTGTAAACCCTGCTGTAATACAGCTACCAGAGATTGATGGTGCCAAGAGTGAGAGAGAGACATATAAACCTTGCCTTCCTGTATTAAACATCGAAGGACTGACAATGCAGAGAGAGAGAGAAGACCAAAGCTCTATAAACTTCACTTTATTACACCATCCATAGATGAACTGCATTGAAGGAATATAAACCCCATTATATTACAGCATCCAGGGACTGACACTGCCGAGAGAGAGAAAATGCTGTCTAATTTCTGTTGAAGATCATAGCATCCAGGGACCAATAATCCTGAAATGGAGAAAGAGAGAGTTCCATAATCTGTGATGGATTATAACGTCCAGGAACAATTGCTCTGAGATAGAGTGATGGAGATCTGGATTACACCATTCAGAGATGGATAGTACAGAGAAAAGGAGATGCTGTGAGAGCGTAACACACTAGGAATAGAAAGCATAGATTGTATGTAATGAGACAGCCTGTGGGAATTATTGCTGAGTTTAGAAGATTCCAGGCCCTGTCTGCATTTCTAGGATGTCAGGAATTCAAGCTGGAATGCAGTTTTATTTATTTTCCACTTTAAAAAAAGAAATAAATCCTTACTCACTATTGCTATAAGAAGAAAACTAAATTAATTTCTTATCCTGTGGTTAAAATCTGTAAATTGTTGTTTGGGTTTCTTGGCTTTTTAAAAAATACTAATCTCTTTTTCCTCCCTTGTGATTTCAGCTAGAGAAATGACTCGAGGGAAATTCCTGAACATCCTAGAGAAACCCAAAAAGTAGCTGCCACATCTGGAGTTTGGACAAAAATACCTCAACTCGATCATTTTATATTCTGCGGATCCAGATGAACCCCAGAACTTCTATGAATTACAAAGCTCTTGCTCTAGACCTTCAAAAGCAAACATCTCTTTTTGCTTCCACAGCTCATGTCTTTATGGGGGAGACGTATTGCATACCCAGGTCACAAGGACTGCAATTGATTGCGTTGGAATTCGGACTTCATCTGACTGTAAGGTGTCCAACAGGAGGACTCGGTCCTGACATGCTGTGACAAAGTTACCTGTTTTAATCAGCTATTCAAAGTGGACAGCCGTAGTGTCCTTACTCAGTTGCTCTCAGAGGCAGCACTGGTTTGAAGCACACAGCAGATCTGACATGGGCCAGTGCACATCATGAGGCGTTGACCCTTTTGTGTGTCTTTTGTCTTAGATGCATTGATTTCCTATGTGCAACTTCCGTCCTAAAAGATTTGAGCAGAGTTTGGGGTGCAGATTGACCAGTAGCACTGGTTCAGCAGGAGTGTATGCGTTTAGTGTAGAAGCTGAGTGCAGTCTGTGCATTAGATTCCAGTTACTCACTGCCTTCAGAGAAGCATGTCTGGTACTCTGAGGAGGACCTCCAGACCTTTGGTGTACCAGGAGCTTCATTTCACCGCTAAACGGTTCTCTAGTGGAATCGAGACTGACAGACCATAGGGAGTAAGAGGTGTTACTGTATCATGAAGAGAAATACTCCTACAGAAACTTCAGCTGGTACACAAAGAACTGGCTTTCTCAGTCCACTGCAATTCTCTGCTTCTTGCAGAGCTAGAAAATGAAGAAAGTTATAAAGTTGAAAGGTGGTAGTATTTTCAGTTAGCACTCCAAGAAGAGGCAACAGGATTGTTAGCCATGTTGCGAGGGTGGTCTGCTTATACAGAATCTTAATATCTCTGAAAATAACATTTTGTGGTATTTTTAATTACTTATGAAACAGCAACCTCAAAATTTTCTTCCCCTGCAAAAACAGAATTTTTAAGACAGAATTTTCTGTGACCTGTTCTTTTTCAGCACTCAGTTTTGGGCTTTATTCATCTTACAGTTTAATGCTTTTTCCTTCTGTTAATGCACTTCTGTGTGTTCACCCCTGAGAAAAGGTAAGGAGCATGTTCAGACTTTTTATTTAAGAGAAGGATTTTTTTTCATGTCATCCTTTACTTTTCCTAGAAAACAACATTTTAAGCATTAGTAAATACGTTCCTTTTTAGCATACAACATAATATTGAAACATTGGATGAAGAGCAGGGTTTTTTCTCTATTTAGAAATGTTATTTTTAGCATGCAGGCTTTTCAAAACTTGTTATTTCCCAGGCCGCAGTCACATGTGAGAGGAGAAATGACTTGGAAATAGTACATGTAACAGGCTGCCCCTAGAGCACTGCATTTTTCTGCCTTTGCAGAGAGAGGAGACTCTTTTCAGGTGCATGTGCAATAGAGGAGGAGATTTTTTTAATCAAATAGACTTATCTGAATTTTTACTAAAATGCTGGTGGCCTTTTGGTTTGCAGTCTGTGGTCCTGGTTTTTACTGGTCAGAACTAGGCTTGTTTTGGACAGCTCCATTAAGTTTAAGTGGTTAAATCCCACATACCGGAAAGACCCCGCACAAATGCTGAATATTTAGGAATGTCAGGAGTCTGATTTTAAACTTAATGGATTTATTTCTGTACTTCACAGTTTATGCAGGCCTGAGCTTATCAGGAACTCCATCCCTTGAGAACATAAGAGTTAAGACAGATGAATGTGAAGAGAAGCTGAAAGTGATAATTCAGAGAGAGAGAAAAAACCTGCTGGTACAAACTGATGTTGATGTAGCTTTAGGTATTAAATTATACATTTTGAATGCAATTTTAAGTTTGTGTACTATATATGTAATATATATACACGTATATGACATAATGGGGTACTTCATCTGTATCACCAATATGAGTTTGTGCATTTTATAGAGGTTTGTTGGTCCAACACATTAAGGAATTGAGATCTGAAATGAGGAATATAGGAGAAGATATGAAAGCCTGGCATGGAAGAATATGTATATTTTCTGATATGTTCAGTAAGGAATTTTGAACTTTAGGTAGTTTTTAGTAACATATATGTGTTTAAAAACAAACAAACAAACAAACTCTTTTACCCTATGCAGTACTTATCTTCTGTAGGGCAGCCAGTAACGTATGCTTTAGAGTTGTGATATTTATTGGCTTTGTACTTGTCATCCGTAGAGTCAGTGATGTATTTTTTTTATTGGTAATATTTATACGTACTTTTGTGTTAGCCAGAGAATTGTAATCTGTCTGTTATTGCTTTGTGGTTTGATAATAAACAAATGCAAAGCTCAGAGATTTGTCTGGGTTGCCAAAATAGCTCTCTGAGATGCAAAAGCTTTTGCTTAGCCAACTAGGCAATACCCTTCCTCAGGCTCTTCTTCACACTTCT
Source organism: Sagittarius serpentarius (assembly GCA_034782735.1). NCBI lineage: Eukaryota > Metazoa > Chordata > Aves > Accipitriformes > Sagittariidae > Sagittarius > Sagittarius serpentarius. The sequence goes on along the minus strand of JAVKLA010000031.1, from coordinate 3,696,964 downwards.
GCATGCCACCACCTCAGGGTTTGGCCTATGGGTGCTTCATTCCCACCAGTAAATAAATATTTGGCAATATCTAAATGGTCGTAAGGGGTTTTGTACCCTTTTGAACCCGATTTTTTTCCTTCAGTGATGTCCTTCCTGACATCCCTGCAGTATCCATCTATACAGGAAAATCTGGGTGACTTTTTGTTGCTGATAACCTTCTGCATTTTGAAACCAAAAAAGAGCTTTGATAAATTAAATGATGGGAATGAAGAGCATAAGAAAATCAAGATTTGGTAATATTAATCAAGCTAATGCATTGCTTTATAAAGTGTTTTCATGTGTTGGTATGTTAAATGTTACTGTGAGGTTCTTGGAAATAAACCCAATATGTATTTAGTTCCTTTTAAATGCCAGTGTTACATTCAGTTGTAAAGGCTATTCACTTCAGTCTTGGAGTATCAAATGCTTTGCTGTTTAATCCAGCTGAGAAGAAATTCTTGTTTGCTATGCTAATCATTATCAAAATAAAAGTCTAGTAGCACTGGCAATTGAAGAACGTAATATTCTATTTAACTCAGTGTTATGCCATTATGAAATTAACAATTTTGAAACAGTCCTATAACGCACGGTTCTCAACTTCACTTTGTATTTCCCTCAACAAGTCTCCTAGAAATAACAGATTAGTGAAAACTGACTAATGCAACTTGGAGGTAATGTTTGAACCTTATTCTGGTTTATTTTACTGATTTTTATGTTACATAAAAATGTAAGGTGCTATTACAAGTCAAATCACAAGCCCGTCTTATCTGTAATGTTCTCTTTGATTGTAAATGGTTGTAGAAGGATAGGGAAGGATATAAACAAAAGGCTTACACAGAGTGATTTTGCTTTAGGGTAACTTACACAGCATTCAGCAATCTATTTTAGCTGAATCTGGTCCACAGTAAACCCTACCCTCCATAAATTTGTCTTAGTCCTAATTTGTCTGTACTTCTGGCCTCTAAAATGCCCCTGGACAGCAAGTTCTATAATTCAGTTATACAAACAAAAGTTTTTAAATAAAAGGGGGGGGTAATTGTTTGTTTTAAACCTGCTTACCTGATAATTCCATTTTGAACCTTTTATTTCTTTTGTTGTCAGAAACAGTTGTTTAGGTGGTTTTGTTCTTTGCTGTCTGTGCACTACTCACGATTTTTCAGGTCCTGCTATGTTTTTGGTTCCACGGTTATGTTCACCTTCCTTATGTTCACAATGTTCAATTGTCTGTCGTCTATTACAGCCTGAGATGGCATAATCAAAATTGCAGAGCATTCAGAGTGCGAGCATACTGTGGAGGCGTGTAAGTCCTAATTACAGCTTGTATTTTGTTTCTCTGCTGTTTTCTCCCACATCATCATGGACTAAATCCTGGTTTGAGTATCTCTAGGAACAGGATCGTCACTTACATTTGCAGTCTGTGCGTGCAGCTGATCTCATCCACTTCATCTTTACCCACAGTAACTTGACTTAGGCAAACAACACTTTTTCCAAATCATGACAGCAGTTATGCCAACCATTTCACGTTGAGGAATTGATACCTGGTAATTCCATCATCAACCTATGCAGTACGTAAAAAAGATGAAGTACATCTTTGTCATATGGTCTGAAATCCTGGACTCCTATCCTACCACAAGTTCAGTAACATTGCATAAACATTTCTGTAATACTTCTAAACTGATACCAATTTTTTGACATACACAATCAAAAGAATAAGACAACTTGCAAATTACTATTGCAGAAAATCCAGAGACTGGTACATATGCTCTCCTAAAGTGGGCAGTCATTCAACACCAGAGATATGATCTTGATAGAGGCATTTCAGGCATCCTCACGTTTACTCTTGAGTTCCTCCTAAGGAAGAACCCCAGGCAACAAGAGTACTCGTAATGGGGAAATGCATCACGTCTTTGAGTGAACTATCTGAACATGGCATGGAAACTTAATATAACATGAAAATAATTCTCACTTCTTAGTGTTGTACCCGCATTTTCATATGCCATTCAGTACCGAAACTTTTAAAAAAGTCATTAAATAATCAGTCTTTAGTAGAAAACAATAATTCATTGAAAGACAATTTTCCAGAATGTCCTCTCTGTATCTTCAACCCGGCAAAATCACAGTTGGACAGAAACTTCCGTGGACCAACGAAGTCTGAACTGAATGAAAGTGATTAGAACAACAAATGCAAATGTTGTAAACACATTTCTGTAATCACTATATTAAAAACTCCCCACCACAGAAATGCCAAAACCCATGGTTCCTACATGCACATCCCATCATAGATACCAGCCAGTGTGCCAAATACTTTCAAAGGTATTGTATGTGTGATGCCAAATATGCATTGCCCTGGTAAGAGATGAGTCTTGGTATTTTTGAAAGGCAAGAAAAGGGGGAGGGGGGGGAAAGAATTGCAGAAGGAGAGAAAAAGAAAATCAAGGAAAGGGAAAAGGAAACAAAAAAGACTGGGTCCTTTTGGTTTTATATAATACTGCGATTCTTGGAATCAAAGCTATTCTAGAGACGTGTTATCTCTGCAAGCCAATCCTTACATCAGTGCTTTGAGCTTCTTTCAGGAGGATGTGAAATGCAAAATCCTGAAGTCAATTGTGGCCAATCATTTGAAGTCTGCATAAAGATATTTAAAAGCTCAAGTGGCCAGAGAAGTATGGACTGATCCAGTTTCTGTAGAGTGCAATCCACATTCTGCATAGAATATGTGCAATAATGCCATTCTTATTTAGATTGTGCTAGATTTTCAGCATGGCAGGATCTCTTCACATTTTGACTTTATCATCCCCTGAAACTGCCGATTTTTAGACTTGACCTTTTCTGTCATGTCCCTTTGAGCAGGATGACTGACTCCAGGCAGCTGATGCATGTACAGAATAGGCGTTTTCTTGTTGGGTTTGTGTGGTTGACCTCTGGCCTGCCTGCTGATTCCTATAATACAGATCAGTGACCAGTGAAGCCAGAACGCTCCCTGCCTGTCTCTGTTATAGACACCTCCGTAAGGAACAGAAGAGAGGAAGAGGGCTGAGCTTGAAAGCCCTTACTTAATTGCTAGTAGAAAAAATGGGTAATAAGAATGACCTTGCACCTTATTTATTGACCAGATCTCTGGGGGGACAAAGTACTTGACTTGGCTCTGTATCACTTGAAAGGCTGGCTCTGTGGCCAATAGCTGATGAGTAGGCGTAATAATATAGGGTAATTAAATTTTGTGCTTGCAGGCACTTGGATGCCAGGGAGGATTCCTCTCCCAAAAATACCGTGCACAGCTAACAACTTTCCTTATAATCACAGAATTTTAAAGCTAATTCTGAAGCATCAGAAACTTGCCATTTGCCATCTTCCACTTACTACAATAGCCCAAAATGCAGCAGGTTATGTACGAAAAGGCAGGAAGAGGGCTCATCAGCTACATGAAATGAGGGACGGGAGACCAGTGAAGTGACCCAAGTGGGCACGGACACTCAGGCTGCCTGGTTCTGTGGCCTTTCTTTTGTTTTCCTCTCCCTGTATTAAAGTAACTTCCTAGTTATAGCTAGTTTTAATTTATTTATTTATATATATGTGTATTGAGTATCCTAAATTGCCTTTCAGGGTAGTCACTGGTGCCTGTCTTTCTCTTGTACTCTGCATGGATCAGTTTGTCACCTTGTCATAGGCTTCTTCCCCTGCTTAGCACACCAAAGCCGAATAGCGCATGTAAAACTGGGGGACAAACGACTTCTGGTAAGGCTCGTTGCAGGCGGGATCAGGGTGAGCCCTGATTTGCAGGAGGGATCAGTTTGTAATCAGCTGCATGGGAGGCAAAGGGATCTGCAGGCCCTGAGTATCCTTAACGGAATCAGCTGAGATATTTTGCTCAAAATGAGCTTGTCATCAAAAATTAGGGAAAATGTTTTGCTGAAGAATACTCGGTCGATGATGGTTTCTCAAGGAAGTGTCAGGTTGAAAGTTAGAGGGAGTATGTGTCTGTCTTTGCCTTATTTTATTCAGCGAGTTTGAGCTGGGGTCTCCTACTCACCTCACAACTTCTGGAAGTTCTCATGTTCTTAATCATTTTGTGGGTATCTTTAGAAACCTGTCCTGTGAGACCCAGCATGTGTTCCCTTCCACAGGAACTGACAGGGTCTGCTTTACACCCATGCTCCTTCCCGGCCTGAGCTCTGAGGCAGACCCACGGCATGGCCTCACGGGAGAAAAGCACGTGCCAGGTGCTGCATTTCTCTAAGGGTAGCTGCCAGGGAGCCTTAGCAGAGACTTAAGGCAAATCTTTGCAATCAAATGTTTGGTTTTGATGGTGCGTTTCTGCGTGGAAGCACAGGGACCTGTGTACTGCTGGAGACGAGAAAGGAGAAAGCAGGCTGGAGAGCTGAACTCGGGTTTGCACTGCGCAGGTGGACAGTGGTGGTGGAGAGAGGGTGGAGAAGGTCCGTGTCCCCAGGAACAGGTGGCTGCTGCCCAGCCACTGGCCCCGTGCCGCCTAGCTGGGCCCCAGCGCCTGGGTTGCTTTTCTGGCTGTTTCTCCCTGTCCCCCTTCTCCTCCCGGTGCCCAAGAGGCGGCTCCCCGTCCGTCTGCGGCGCAGGGAGCGCTGGTTGCCGCTCGTTAGAAGAATTCCCCCAAGTCAGACCTATGGTACGAGCCGTGTGAAGCGGAAGACAATTAGGGGCTTATTAGTGTCCTGGGGAGACGTGTAACTTGTGTTGCTGGGACTTACCAAAACAGCGAGAGTCTTACCGGCAAGCTCCAGCCGAGAAAAGACTGAGGGATTGTCTCACCTAATTACGGGGAATGGGCCTCTTTGTGTTTGTGATTCGGTACGGTTGTCCGATCGCTTTTCTCTGGCTGCTGGCTCAGGCCGAGCTGGAAGTGTGCTAATTAGAAGAGAAATGGACGTAGTGATCCTGTCAGCTCTCGTTACCGGCGCGGACAAAGCCGAATATTATTCTGAGGCAGTGTTTTGTGAGTGTCCCCCTTCCAGCTCTCATTAAGGGCAAGGTTGGTGGACGGGGAGGGGACTCGACCACATGGGTTGGCTAATGGAGCACAGTTACCGTTACTGTGCTAATTAACGGGCTCAGGAGGCAAATGTTTCTCCAACCAGCAGTTCCAGCAGCTGCACCTGGTGCTTCCAAAACCCAACCATCTCGCAGGGCAAGCCAGGCAAACGCTGTGTGTACGAGGGGAAGGGGGTTTATGTATGACGCATCCATCAGCCATCCAGAAGTGCAGAAGAACCATTAAAATGGTCAACAGAGAGAGGGAAAGGGCATAGCACTGCAGCAGCAGCGGGTCGAGCTCCAGCAATCCCTCCTCCCCAGTGCCCCTTCACACAGAGTGCAAAGTGTTGTCTTTTGCCCTGCAGAGGTGGGAAGTGGGCAGCGGGGAGAGACCTGAGGAATCGCCAGGGCCTCCAGGTGCCGTCAAGAAATACATCTCCTGTGAGCTGTGATCATCACAGCTCCCGGTGTGGCCAGGAAGGGGAAAGCTGGAAAGACAAGAGGTGACATGGAGGTGAATCAGACTATCCTTCTCTATGCTGATGGTAGGACGCTTATGGTCTGAGGTGAGAAGCAAGATGTACATACGTATCAGGATGTTTCTTTTGCCCAAGAAAGGCAGCTAGGCGAAATTGAAATGATTCACGTAGGTTGAGGCAGGTGAAGGTGATGACCAAATGAGCCATAGGAAACGCTAAAAAAAGTATGTGCACTTTCATGCTATTAGCCTAAACCTGCTACAGTGAGAGTAGAGAGAGTGATGGGAGAGACAGAAGACAAAACAGGAGCCAGAGAGCAGGTCTGTAGTGTCACAGTGGCTGAGATGCAGCCTCAGCAGAAGGGAAGAACAGTGGGTGCTGAGGAGGGTCAGTGAAAGTGAGTACTTTTATTTACTTTTCACACAGACTTGCATTTTAATGCATAGGTGTTTTTGTAAAGGAACAGTAACTTGCAGAAGTAATTGCTGGTTGATGTTTCCAAAGTTATGGGAATGTATTAGTAAGTCTGATCTGGATGTTATGGTCCTCCTAAAGGTCCTTAAGTAATCAGCGTCTTTGGGCTAGATGTAGTAAAACATATAATTATGTCTTAAAGCTTTCAATTTGGTTTCTCTGTTTTAACAATGTGATTGCATGCACTCATGCATGCTTGGGTACTGTTTTCAGACATGTTTGGTTAAGTGTTAAAGCTACAAGAGGTTCCCACTTTTCTTTCTTGGGTTATTTGTCCCTGATGGTGAAGCTGTTCCAGCAAGAGCGTTAGCTGTGTCTTTCCAAGGCTCCAGGAACAGTCCCCTGTCATCTTGGATGGAGCTTGAACTCTGCTCTGTGCTTGTGCCTCCTTATTTTTCTGTCTCCAATAGCTGTGAACCCAGCAAGGACCCCTTCCCCATGGCAGCATGTGCACTATGTCCTAGCCCCGCACTCCTGCAGAGCTATAAAAGCCTTTCTCTTTTCACTGGGGTTCGTTTCCTACTGGTTGCTGTGGTGGCTTGAATCTTAGGAGTCTTGATGCGGGGACTGATCTCCCAGGAGGGCTTGAGAAGCATCTTCCCTGCAAAGAGGTTTATTCTAGGAGGAGATATGTAATCCTCTTACTAAAACCCAGAGAGGAAAGGTGAAAAGCTTTTTTGCTACTGCCTTACCCCAGTGAAAAGCCGGCGGCTTTTATGCTGCCTCACGAATAGAAAGACGCAAAGAGAGAAACATCTGAATGCAGTTACTCCAGCTGACCTGAGGCTCTCTAGTGGATGCTTAGTGAAACCCACATCACCACTGCTTTCAAGTGTCCCAGCAGAACAGGTCCCTAAGACCAGTTTCTGAAGAGGAAAAACTACTGTTACTGCCTGCAGATGGCCACCGAGCGGCCATGTACCTTGCCTTCCAGACGCTTCAGTCTTGGTCTAAGGAGGAGTCCCAAGTCAATGGCAGAAAACTAAAGACCATTATACCCACCTCCCTTTTCATGCTCTGGAAGCTTAAGAGTTGAGTGACCTCCCTAAGTTAAGGGCTGGTGAGACTTCCCACGTCAAGCCTCCCTCAGGAGACTGGACCTCACTGGCAGACACCAGGAGGAAGGTCTCCAAGAAGACATGTTGCTGGTTTTCCCACTTTATCTCAGTTTCTTTGCCCAAGGAAGTATTAGGGTCCTTGCTTGTTACACCTCTATTTTACTGGCCTGTCATCTTGCTGTATAAATAATATCATACCAAATTTCTGACTTTCAAATGCAGATAAGGATTGACTGACTATAAAAAAGTTTTGGGTTTGTGTCCTTGTGAGGAGGACGTTCTGGTGAAGAACATCCTTCATACAGATTAGCAGCACTTGAGAATATTGTGAAGACAAGTGAAAAATACGCAGATGGAGGGAAAAGGTATGATGGCTTCTTGTGTCCTCAGCTAAGACCTTCTGGCATTCGTGTACCGCTTACTAGTTGTACGGTACCTGGCCTGTGGGCTGGAGTGGTGTTCGGAGGACGTCTCTGTAGCAGTTTGAGTTACCAGTTGCATTACAGTAGTCATTTAAGGCACAGTGACCTCAGCAAGTATCAAAATTTTATTGTGCTGTGAATCAAGAAACACATAATTAGGTGAAGGTCTCTGTCCTCAAGAGCTTATGAGCAGACGAAGCAGTAAAAGAGTAGGAGGAGAAAAGGAGACACCAAGATGTAAGGAGTCCTGTGAGAGTTTATCCAGCAAACAGCTCAAACCCTGTGACTTCTTAGCCACAGTCCCGTGGCCCTTCCACTGCTTGCCGTCTGCCTTGTTGTTTCATTAAATAGATGTGGCTTAAAAAAAAAAAATAAATAAAAATGCAAGCGCCTAAGCAACTGACAGGCATTAGTAATTTAAATAATAATAAATTACAGTGCAACACCAGACATTTTAATCTTTTTTTAAAGACCTGTAAGAACTATTCAGAGAATTAAATTTTTTTTTTAAGTCACTTTAATGCAGTGTTTGAGAATTTAAAACCAGAACACTAAAAATGAAGGTTTCTCACAATGCTATTAACTGCCACGGTGTGCATGGTTGTCGTGGTTTAACCCCAACCAGCAACTAAGCACCACGCAGCCGCTCGCTCGCTCCATGGAGAACTGAACAAAAAGTAAAACTCATGGGTTGCCATAAGAACAGTTTAATAATTGAAACAAAAGAATGATAATAATATTATAATAATAATAGTAACAATTGTGATGAAAAGTAAGATAAAAAGAGAGGGAAAAAAAGCCCAAGAAAGACAAGTGATGCACAGTGCGATTGCTCACCGCCCGCTGACCGATGTCCAGCCAGTCCCCAAGCAGCGATCGGCCCCTCCCAGCCAACTCCCCCCCTGTTTATGTGCCAAGCCTGACCTCCTATGGTACGGAATATCCCTCTGGCTAGTTCAGGTCAGCTGTCCTGGCCGTGCTCCCTCCCGGCTTCTTGTGCACCTGCTTGCTGGCAGAGCATGGGAAACTGAAAAGTCCTTGACTTAGGATAAGCGCTACTTAGCAACAACTAAAAACATCAGTGTGTTATCAACGGTATTCTCACACTAAATCCAAAACAGAACACTGTACCAGCTACTAGGAAGAAAATTAACTCTATCCCAGCTGAAACCAGGACAATGGTGCGTTTGGGAGAGCTATGAGCATTACAGAGATCCTCATAATAATTATAACATCTTCACTGATGTAGGACACTTACCCTGACCTTCCCGAGCCTTTCACACTCATGCAGAGAGGGTGTAAGTGCTACTTTCCGGATTTCATGTAATTCTACGCTTGCTCAGTCCGAATGTTTGCTGACAGACCGGGGCAGGAAAAATGTAATTTTCCTAATTCTGCCATGTCGAAATCCTTGCTCTTGCTCTGATGCTCTGTGGGTCTGATCCTGCCTTAACAGAGAACATTATTAAAGTGATTACTGCAGCTCTCTAGGGAGCTGAAAACTATTTGCTCTAGCAAAAGAGAGATCCCTCCTCTCATTTATTTCCAATAGTTTTGGAAAGGGAGGAACTCGCTACAATAAATATTGGCTTACCCCATTAGCGTAATGCGTTTGGGTAAGGTTCACGGGAGTTTCACTAGCAAGTATCAAAATATTGTTAGCAAGCTATTTTGGTGGGAGAGGACTGTGGAAATGGAGTGACGTGGAAGACTGAATGAAAAATACAGGCAAGTGAGAAGAATTTAAAATCAGGGACTTAAAAACAGAGGAGAGGAGACCAAGAGAGGTAGGAAAGCACAGTTTGGAAGACAGCAAGGCGTGAGCAGGAGGTTGGGGAGAATGCAAAAGAGCAAAGAAGGCATACTGTAACAAATGCAGTTTAAGAATAAAAATAGTGAAAAAAAGCAAAACAGAAGGGGAGCAAACAGGAAGATATAGCCGTTTTCAGCAAGAAGGAGGTCAGAGAAAAGCAGAAGTTTCATAAGCCGTGGAACCAGCCAGGGAAGCGTGGTTTTCCTTGTGGATGTGTCTCCCAAGATTGCATTAGCTGTGGATTCTCTGATGCCTAAAAGAGGGTGCGCTCACACTAAGTGAGGGCAGTCATTGGATTTCTTTGTCAGCCGCTTAGTGTAACAAAACGTACAGAAATATATTATCGGCCCTCCACGAAGTTGTCTGAAATTGGCCTACAGATTCCAAAGTTATTGGGACACTCACGTAGACCTGTTGATGGGTGGTAAGGTAAGATGGTGAATAGCTGAAATTGCAAATGGATTGAGTGAGCGATAGAGAAGGGGAAGACGTTAGGAAAATGGGGACTTACGTCTGCTAATAATGCATTTAATTGGCTTTACTGCCATTTTCTTTCTCGGTTTTACATTAAAAAAAATAAAATTAACGAGGATCTATTTAAAGCCCTCCTCCCAAATCAGGCTAACTTCACGGTGAGTGTCTGCACTGGTTGTTTCTGGGGACAAAAATCTCTTACTGCAGTTTTGTCTCCAGCATGCCATAGGAGAGACTCCAGGAACTCCCCTACTAGCTACACCACCAAAACCTGCCTGGGACCTTGTTGAGAGCATACATGGGGGACAGATACTGCAAAAGCCTTCTGGTCTTTCCATACTGGGATGAACTGCAGCTCTGTTACTCAGATGCTCCAGCTATTTTTCTGCTGTCTTTCACTGCAAATTCGCATCTCATTGGTCTCTGCTGCAGTGATTCTCATTGGTGTTTTCCAGGGACCTCCTCATGACTGGATGCTGTGCTTTGGATAATACTTGAATATTTACTGGGATCCCATTTTATTTTCAGCTGGTCTATCCCACATGTCCTTCTATATTTCACTCTCTTAACAAAATTTCCTGATTTCCAGGCAGAAGGTGTCATGTCAAGCGGTGTTAAATAGGACAGAACTGACTGCTGATCTCTGGGAGGGAGGGAGGGAGGGAGGGAGGGAGGGAGACCTCTCCCTCCAACACAATACCTTTTTATGCATCATTATCCTTTATTTGCAGGTCTCCAGCCAGTTTTTTACTCCATGTGGTGATGTAGCCAAGCCAATTTGAATTAATTTTTAGTAGGATTTATGTGTCAAATCTTTACTAAAATCCAAATGCATCAAAACCATCGTGTACCCTTCATCCACTAATTTTATAATTCTATTAAAAAAAGCAAGCAGGTTTCTCCAGCATAATTTGTTCTTTATAAATCCCTAGTGCTGATAATTGTTTTCTTATCCTTATCCCGAGGTGGTTAGTGATTTTTTTTTTCCCTCCCATTTTTTTATTCTGTTATTTGACCGGCAATATATATTCCTGAGAACTCTAAATTTGCCTTTTTCCTTTTTAATGATCAATGGCACAATCCCTTTAATCTCCAGATAGCTTCCTAGTTTTTGTAACTTACCAAAATTATTGTCCATGGTAAAAAAAGTGAGTTTGTCATTTTCTTTGTAGTGGGTGGATAGATGTCTCTTCATCACAAGCCCCAATCCTGAAAACTTGAATGTACAGGCAGAGTGCTACGTCTTCGACGAGCCAAATGGGCTGTCAATGAAACAAACGTGTGGGAATCATTAACTTCTTAAGTGAATCCAGTCAGGCTTTTTGCCTGGTAATATCCATTCTGGGCAATTGTTATTGCCTACTGAAGAAGTATCAGGAGGGTATTTGTACATGGTTTTTATTATAATGTTCATAAAAGTCTTAAACTAAAATGAAATAGAAATAGCATCCAAATAAGCTACATACATATTTATATACATATGTAAGCTATAAGTATTATTGAGGGAAGCTAACAAAAAGAACACTATCTATCAGATCAGTAAATTAATTTATCCTCAGCATTGGATTGGAGATCAGTCATCAAACTAATGCCAAGATAATCAACCTCTATAAATTCTGAGAAGCTGTCCTGCTGAATTGGTTATGAATCCCAGCTCGGAGTTATACCAAAAAACAGAACCTGTGCTTTGAAGGCGTGAGTATCATCTGATGTCCTTTAGTGTCTAGCACTTACACAACTTCAAAATACCTTTGTTTGGGAGAAGGTGTGGATAGATACTCTGAATCAGCTGTCCCCTCACTCCTTTCCTCAGACTCACTTCTCCGGATCGGCAGGAGGTACTGTCAGTGCATTAGTCAAAAGACGGTGCACAGGCAAACCTTTTACTGCTTGCGCCTGACTTCTGCTGTTGGGTGGCAAATCATTTGATACCCTCATGCCAGTCCCACATTTACCAAAGTGCCCTCTTCACTCGACTTGTGGTCCTCGCCTGGATGTACAGAGAGGTGGATCCTGGGGAGGAGAAACTCGCTTGGTGGCTTACTCTTTGCGAGGTAACCAACCGCTCTCAGGGGCTCCAGGAGACAAGCCCTGCTGGTGACTTGCTGATCTAAAAAGAAAGGTTTCCTTCTCTCCGATTCTTGCGGTTCGCACTGTCTTGCAGCACCTTCAAACAAATTAGATATGAGGTCCCCCTTGGGACCCTTCAGTTTAATTCAAACGTGTTTGCAACAGGTCAGCACTGCTGCGCATGAACATAAACAGTCTCGTGTCAGCTGAGTGTTCAGAAATAGTCTTTATTTTCTACAGCACGGAACCTGATGGCTTTTGGTTTTCCTCTCACCTCAAAATGTTAAAATGCAGGACACGTAAGAATAAAGCAGTTTGTTCTCATTTGGGTCAAATGTCTTGAAAAATTCCAGCATTTTATGGAAAAGGTAATATAAAATTCCTATAGAAATAATGGGAAAAATGCTAGCACAAAGGTCAGTCATTCAACATTTATTCATCAGCAAAATAAAAATACATTTGGGCTAATGATAAATTTCACAATTGCTATTTCTTCTACTAACCTAAAATGAGATAAATGCTCTTATTTTTCTTGCAAACAAGATAATTACAGTAACCCTCTTAGTCCTGAGCAAGGCAATCGATCGGGCAGCTTCTCTTCTGAAACCCAGATATTGATAGAGAATAGTTACTTAAAAGCTCCTCAAGATGAACTATGTTCAAAATGATACAAAAAGCCTGTGCACCTGTGTACACTCTTCTGCTAACTGGCTTCTCAGGCACATTAAGTTAAGCACGTGTATCGGCGATTTGAGCACTGTGTACTGCATTTGGGTTGGAAGTGTAGAATTTCAGTCCCGAGGTCTCATTTAAGCTTAAAATATGGCCTGGTTTGCTGGTGATTGGGAGCTGTGTCACTAACGCAGGCAGCACCTAAAAAATATCTTTCTTTGGACTTCAGAACTGGGAAGTTGACCTAATTGGTGTAACCATGGGCTAAGGATATTTGTGGCAGTTTTTGAAGCTGTTTACCAGGATCTTGACCTAAAATTCAATGATGCCACTACCGGCCTTCTCATTGATCTGGGAGAGTTGTCATTCCAGCCTCTGCAGAGTAGATGCCAACATACACATGCACAAACATGGGCATATATACATATACAGTAGTTATGACGTGGGTTTTAAAGCAACACTTCATCAAGCTGCTGTTGTTGGCATCACAGCCTTGTGTCGATTCACACAGACCCTGTGTACCTGGAAAAAAATTACTTCTGGAGCCAGACTCAATAGGAAGAGCTTATTTTTGGTGGCCAGTCCCTCCATATGTTACAGAAGAAATTATCTTAGGTAAGAAAAAAGCTGGAAATATTTCAGAAAACTCAGACCTAAGAAACCCTCCCTCCGGACATTCCCACTCCTCGGGCTCAGAGCAGTCCTCTTGGCCTGCTGTATTATCTCACACCACAGAGGTACCCAAATTAAATGAAGGCACCGGAGAATCGGTAGGCTGCTTTTTTAAAAGTCACTGATTACAGCCCATGTTGTGAGTAGGTTCAGACACAGCTTCAGCTGCAAATGCAGTTATGGGGTAGGCATCTCTGGCTGGACACGTGGTCCAGGGATGTTAGCGCTGAACGACGACTCATACCTACCAAATCAGAGAAGAACAGATGAAGATTCAAGAAAACCTTAGTATTTTAGATCACTCTTCCTCCTGAAATGGCCTGAGCTATGCTCAAAGAGGAAAGCAATGGAAAGTGTATCCCAGAAAGATCAACCCATGTCGCCAGTCCACGTCTGAGCACAGTTCTCATCCAGGCAACACAAATGACTGCTTCACGTGATGGCTGATGCAGCATTTTACACTGGCATAGGCATCAGCAACTACATCCTTGCAACTACTTAGGTAATGATCAGAAGTAGGAATAGCTTACCTTCTTCCTTGAGATCGGGAGACTTTCTAAAACACTCCAACCTGCTGGAAGTCCAGATTGCTTTTCAAAAATGGTAGAGTTGCCTCTCACAGACAAATGATTTGCTGAGACCTTCCCTTCTTTGGACTCCCAAGAACCAGAGGATTCCAAAGCCAAAAATTCTGAGATAAAAAGCAAATTAAATTCAGACAGGTTACCCCATCTTTGATCTCAGCAATAATTTCCATTTTGTTAACTTACAAAGCTTGCGTGTAGTTTTTGTAAGGAACGCTGGCATTTCTACTACTGTAAAACAGGCTACTGGTATCATACACTTCTCTTTGAGTACTGGTGTCTTTTCCAGTTTTTTTTCTCCTGCATCCACAGACTTAGTACAGAAAGGAGATGGCCCAAATTTAATGAAAATCTGCATGTCTGTATTGGGTTTACTTGGCAAGGTTTTGGTAGTGGGGGGGGCTACAGGGGCGGCTTCTTTAAAGGTTGCTAGAAGCTTCCCCTGTGTCCGATACAGCCAATGCCAGCCGGCTTTAAGGCGGACCCGCCGCTGGCCAAGGCCGAGCCCATCAGTGACAGAGGTAGCGCCCCTGGGATAACATAGTTGAGAAGGAAAAAAAATGTTGCTGGGCTTCAGAAGCCGCAGCCGAAGAGGAGTGAGAACATGTAAGAGAAACATCTCCGCAGACCCCCAGGTCAGTGCAAAAGGAGGGGCAGGAGGTACTCCAGGCGCCGGAGCAGATTCTCCTGCAGCCCGTGGAGGTCCACGCTGGAGCAGATCTCCACCTGCAGCCTGGGGAGGACCCCACGCCAAAGCAGGTGGGTGCCCGAAAGAGGCTGTGACCCCGTGGGAAGCCCACGCTGGAGCAGGCTCCTGGCAGGACCTGTGGCCCCGTGGAGAGAGGAGCCC
>JAVKLA010000031.1:3671192-3681912 GCA_034782735.1 Sagittarius serpentarius | reverse complement strand
GGTCAGTGCAGAAGGAGGGGCAGGAGGTGCTCCAGGCGCCGGAGCAGAGATTCCCCTGCGGCCCGTGGGGAAGACCAGAAAGGCATTCCTTCTTCAGAAAGGCACTCAGCATCACAGTGTGGTGCTTGGTGGGTGAGGCTGTCTATAGCAAGAGAGTGCTCTAAAGGTTCAGTGAGTTAAAACACAGAATGCACTTTTCCTATCTGGATCTACCTCAGACATCCTGTTAAACATGGGCAACCGCTTAATCTACCTGGGTCCTAGTGCTCCGTCCGTAAAATGATAGTAACATTAAGTGATCTCACAGAAAACGTATAAGGTTAAATGCATCCCTGTTTATGAGGCTCTCATGCGCTATTGCTGGAATCTGCGTCAAGACAGAAAAGAGGAAGAAATTCACTACTAGGTAGCCCAGTGCTATACCTAATGCTTAATATCATTGCACCAATGTACAGTCTTTGTATTTACGCTAGAAGGCAACAGCCTTGTAATAGTCAAGATGAGAAATGGCTAAGGTTTAGCCAATTTCAACAATGGATCTAGAGAGGAAAAGAGGAAACTACCTGTCTGGGCTCCTCCAAATAACTCCTCTCCCAGGTTCTAAGTGATAAATGCCATAATAAAAGTTGTTGGGGTGTTCTCCTCTCAAATACAACTTAAATTATGTACACCTTCTCCTGAAAGAGACAGACAAGGGAGAGGTTCTGAGCAGGTGAGCAAAATTTATTCGTCACATGGGTCCATTTGGCCTCCATACCATGAATCATCAGCAAGTCTGGGTGTCCTTAGGGTAGAAAGAAGGAACAACAAATGGGAGAAGGGTATTAAATAATGATTGCCATAGAGACCAGTCAGCTTTACCCAACTCCATGAAATTTAAACAAGAGAGGTTAGAAAATGAAACCCCAGTACATTTCAAAGGGATAAAGGGCAGTGCGTAAGTTAGCTGTGGAATGCAATAGCAGGATATCGAAGCAAGTTGTTTAGTCAGGTTTCTGAAATCCACTGTCAGCAATATGCAGATGAGACACCTCTAACTATTTTTCATCCCTTCTGATCAACACCAAGAATGTGAGGACGGCACAGCACTTTCAGAGGAGCTGCAGGCGGAAGGAAGGCCAAAGTAAGGCAGAGGGATGATGCCAATGGGCGAAGGGAAGGCTGCAGTTGCGATGCAGCTTCCTTTGGCTGAAGAGCCCCAGTGGTCAGGTCAGACTGTGGTTCGTGATGATTTTGGGGATTCTTCACCAGACTTCCACGCGGGCACCCGGGAAGAACTGTCTGCAATTTTGCCAAGAGATCCCGTTTCTTCCTCTTCAGTTATCCAAGCCTTCACTGCCAGTAGCAGTGCAAAGTATCTTGGTATGAAGCCCGTGGCTGCTAGGACAGTCCAGCTGTTACGGTGTGCTGCAGTCACTCTCCTCACAGGCATGGCTTACTTTTAATCCAGCCTCTGCCACTTTCTATACTGGCTTACCACTGAATCCCGAACCAAGCTTAATAACCAGTTGTTACATCCATGATGTACCATACCTGGGGCAAGACTTCCAAAAGGTGAGGTGGAGACTGAGGGTGGGGAGCACTCCCACAGCAACAGGAAGCTGTCACAAACCTTGGCCATCCCTTTGTGACCTTTCAAGTACATGTCTTCAGCCACATCCTGCCTGACATAACTAGACAGCAACAAGGTGCGTAGCTTAAAAAGGCCTCCTCTGCCCCTCTCCTCAGCCTTGCCAGGAACACCCCACACCTCTCAGCGCTCCACTGCGGCTGCCTGCCCCTCTGGCAGGTGTCAGTCATGTTCAGGTAACCTGCCTTGTGCGCCAGGAATATGGTAAAGCTGGTTTTTGTGGTCAGGGCCCTGGGTTTAGGGCTCGAAAAGCTGGATTCAGCTCTTAGATTTTCAGTGCGACCTTGGTTATGTCATTCAGCCTCTCTCTACGCAGGGATCCCACCTGCTCCAGAAAGGCAAGGTAAGGATAAATTTGTAAACCCAGAGGACATGCCCAAATTCTCCGGTGGGGAAGATGGAATAGGATGGTAGGTAAACAGCCCTCTCTTGCTATCTCGTGATTTGCATCCAATGCAGAGGAAAGGAGAAAGGCCTTACTGAAAAAAAGTTCCCTGTTTTCAATCAGTAGTTGCATTCTCTGATGCAAATATGAAGTGACTAACGATGCCTCGCCATGACCTGCCGTACGGCGAGCAGGGGTGCTTGCAGCCTGCCAGCAGCCGCTCTGGGGTCCTGGGGGGAGGGAGGGCGGCTCGCACCCCCTCCCCCGCCACGGACCCCCGCCGGGGCCACGGGCACGGTGGGCACCGCCGGCCGAGCCTACGGGGAGCCGCGGCCCTGGGAGCCCTCACCCCATCCACGTCCCCCCTCCCCTCCTACCTGCCCGTTTGGCCGTTCTCTCCTCGAGCCCCCCCGCCCCGTCACCGACCTCCAAAAACCCCTCTCCACCCGGAGCCTGCTTTAATCCCGGGGTGGGGGAAGAAGGCCTCCCGCCCCGCGGCACCCCGCTTCCCCTCCCCTCCCCTCCGGGGGTGCTCGTCCTCCCTCAGCGCCTGCGGCCGCGGCCACGGCCCCGCTGCATCCCGGCTCCCTCGGGGCGGCCCCGCTGCGCCCCGTCCCCGTCCCCGGGCCGCCCAGGTGAGCGGGCACCGGAGGGAAGGGAGGGGGGGGGGGGGGGCGGGGGGAGGGCTGCACATCACCTGACCCCCTCCAGCCGATTCCCTCGGACAGGACGTCAAGTTAATGAGCCTTCAGGCCTGTAATTAGCTGTCAATTACCTCAAATTAATCAACTCCTCGCCTAATTAAGCATAATCGGCAGGTGGGCAGAAAACGGGCCATTGTGCCGGAGCCATGAGAAAAGCATGGCTGGCAAACTTGGTTAGGATCAGCGGCGCATTCCCGGACGCCGCGCCACCGACACCCGGGCGCCCGCCCCCGCCGCCCCCCGCCCCCGGGCCCGCCGCGGACGGGGGGGTACGGGGGGGTCGGGCCGCTTTCCTGCCCCCGGCAGCGTGGGGCAGCCGTCGGGGGCTGCCTGGGGGGGCCCGGCCTGCAAAAAGCCGCGGCGTGGGTGACGGGGAGGGGGTCGTGGCAGGGGGGGTGGGGGGTGGGGTGCGGTTTCTTGCTGAATATTTGTGCCGGCGTGCCTCAGTACATCCTCTCGCCCTCCCCGCCTTCTCTCCCCGGCTTGCCGCGGGTCCTGCGCTGGGGGGGCTGTTGGTGCCCCCCCGAGAAGGGGGCCTGAAACGCACCCCGGGTCCGCTGAGCCGGGCCCGCCGCGGTGGTGAGCACACCCGCTTAGCGGCGTGAAGATACACGTAGATGGAAAGCGGAGTTTCAAGGGGTATTCATCGCTACATATAAAAATGAGTCGCGTTGCATTAATTTTCGTGTGGAACTAACCCAACCCCAACCCGCCCCCACCCCCCGCCCCCCCCATCCTCCAGAACTCTGTTTGGCAGAGGGGAGACGTTCCCCGCCGGGGCCGGGGAGGGAGCAGGGCTCCTGCCAACTTTCAGATGTCACCGGAGCGCAGGACGTGAACTGCTCTCTGCTGCGCCAGGGCCGCATCCTGCACCCTGCCCACTAAACCCCAGCAGGCACCGGCTTTATCTGAAGGCAAACAGGGCACAGTATCTTTCTGAGCCACGGAGAAGAAGGGCTGAGGGAAATGCAGTTTCACAGTAAGAGTAGTGTGCGCAATATTAAAGTGAAAGGTTTTGATTATACCTAGAAAGCCCTTTCTTTTTGTTTTGGTTTTTTTTTTTTTATGTAGCCAGATTATCACCCAGCGCACTGGATTTACACTGCATTAGCGATGGTCAAGATTAGAGCAGAATCCCCAGATAACAAACAGGAACACAAGACATCAATTTATGACATAATAGCAATAGTAATGAAACAATAATCACAGTCAAGAGAAGAAGGATGCGGTGGAGGGTGAGCCAGGTCTCTTGGCTCTGAAGAGAGAAGCTGCCTGCGTTGGAGTGGCTTTGATTAAAAGTCCCTCTGTTGTGTCCAGAAGGATGATTTTTATACTTTATTCCTGACAGAGAGGAAAAGCAACAGCCCAGCGCAGGTCAGGCAAAGCTGGTGCATGAAACAACCAGCAACTAGAGGGGCAAGTTAGGACATGCAACCTGCCCCCTTGGCCCTGCTAAGTGTCCATGCAGGTCCCAAAAGCCCCCCAGACCTCTCAAGAGAAGATGCACATCAAACGTGGCATTTCTGCACCTGCAGCTATTTGGAGCACAAGCCTGCAGGCAGCCCCTGCCCTGCAAAGGGTGTCATCGGGTGACGAGAGGGGGGCTGCGCTGCTGCCATGCTGGGGGACAAGGAGCTGGATCCTGGCAGGCGGCCTGGCCCCAGGGGATTAGAGACTCCCCCACCTTCCCGGCTCACAGTGGCACATGCTGCAGCCGCCGGGCCCACAAGGCCCCTCTTTTTTTCTGCCTGCCCTGTTCTCAGTGGAGTGCTTATTACCGCAGCAGGAGGTTTGGGCAGGGACCCCTCTGCACACATAATGCAGGAGCCCATGAGATGCTGGGGGACTCAGTCTCCCCTCTGTTACCTTGGCAAAGCCACCACTTTCCAGAGTTTCCCCTGCACCTGCCATCTCAGGTGAATCTCTAGACCCTCCTGGGGGGACAGCTCTTTTTTTGGGAATCAGGAACCACCCCAGTATCCTCACATTCCTCAATTTATCAGTGTTTTTCTTCCAGCCTCCCCCCACCCCCCATCATGTGTTTTCCTTTGGCTGAAGCACTGGCCCTGCTCTATGGGGTCCATCAGCGCATTCCTAAGGACCAGCCTGGGAGGGATGCTCTGTGTGACAGTGTCATGTCATGGAGAGTGACACGAGCTGCAGGCGAGCAGTGCTTTCCTGCAGCTCCCTGTTTATTTACAGGCGTGCTGCAGATGTACATTGATTTCACTGGCTCACTCCCATTTAGAGCTGGAGCACTCAAACGATTTATATCAAGGTTGACTAAGCATTTCTATTATCAGCTGCCTTCTTAATCACTCATAACTCTTTCAGTCTGGGAGTGCGAAGTTCTCCAGATCTGATCTCCAACCAAGGAAGCGGCGGTTGCATTGACCGTGCTGCGTTTGAGCAAAAAGGGCTCATGTAGTCTACGAGGGTAAGTAAGTGCCCAAGCCACAGAACCCTTATCCCATTATAAACCAAAACTCTGTCTTTGTGGAAATGAAAAAAAACCAACCAACCAACAGAGAAGCAGGCGGTAGAAACCTGTTAGGGCTAGACTGATGGAGCAGCTTTCGATGATCCACTGAAAATCAATTGCAACAGGGCTGAGTTGTTACAGGTCGAAAAATCGTGCTGAGAGAGGCAGTGTTACTGCTGGTGGGGCCCTGCTGCTGCTGCTGCCTGGGGACCCCGCTGCCGATGGGGCTGCGCAGTGGGCGAGCGTGCAAGGCGCTGTACGGCCGAGCGCTGCCCCGCTGGGGAAGCCAGGGGCCCGGCTGGGACTGCACATGGCCACCTCTTAGGGGAGCACGCCTGGAGCCCGGCAGCTGGCTCGGAATGTACCTCCTGGAGAGGAGGAGGAAGGGTATGGGGCCAGCACCAGAGCAGATGAGAGGAATCCAGCGGCTATTCAGGTAGGAGCCAGAAAAAAGAAAGATACTTACTCCTATCCCTGACCTTGTTGGAACCTTACTGGCCACTCCCGTGGTACCAGACACTGCTGTCCTGCAGGTAGTGCCCCAGCTGGGAAAATGCTTTTCTCCCCCTTGGCACTGTCATAACACCACAAAAAAAAAGCTGGGTGAGCAATGAAGCTGTGCCATTTTCTGAGTTTGAAAAAGCAAAAGCTATTAACTATTTCATTAATTGGTTTGGCCAAGGAGTTAGAAACAACAGTAGGGAATTAACAACAACCTGCCTGTCATTCTGTCTGTACGCGGTACCGCGTGTTTGTAAGGATCGTGACCACCACCTTGTTTACTTTGCGCAATGCTGTAACGTCGAGGCCGGGCACCTTTTGGTTTGGCCATTCCTTGCTGCGTTGCCCTGGCAAGTAGCAGCAGTGGTTTGAGGGGAAGGCACTGCTGCTCTAAACAGTCGATCCTGCGAAAGGAGTGAGCTTCTCTGGACTTGACAGCTAACTGGAGCAAGGTGGAGAGTGAGCTCTTCCTGACCAACCCTCTGTGCAGCTCTACCCCAAGATTATAAAAATAAAGCGCTCAGGTTAGAAAGTACTTACAAGGCGCATTGTGATTCTCCTACACCTGTTCATTACAATGCAATCTGCAATCAAGTATCTGCAGTGCTGCAGTCTCTCCCTGGTCATGCCTGAAACTAAGTTCAGCAGTAACTGGGTAACTTCACTGATAACAATGGCCAGCTCCCCCCCGGCCAGGGGTTTTGGGCTAGCCTAGAGCAGGCTGCCTGTCCTGAGCTCCTGCTGGCCGTGGGCCCCATGGAAAGGTGCACAGCAGCCTGTCAACATCAGGCACTTCAGAAAACTGTGAAAGAAGGTCACAAATTTCATAACCATTTGGTGTCGTGTGGTAGCACCTCATGAACAGCCTCATCCTGGCACTGAGGGTATGCGCACACACACGTGCAGGTCTGCTTAGCAAGGTGCAAGCATGCTGCGTTCCTGGGCAGGAGTCACCTCGGGTCCAGGAGCAGCTGCACCTAAGCCAGGAGCCTTGAGGGTGACCAAGACATGAGGCTGGATGTGGAGATGCTCCAGCACAGCTCCACGCTGCCAGGCTGGAGGCAGCTGCCAGCCACAGCAAACCGGCATCTGTCCCTGCTTGTCTGTGTAGGCACACACTTAATAACCATCACTGCTTCCCAGAGCAAGTTTCTAGGCTTCATTATATTTTTACTTGTCTTGCAGGGGATACAGCAGGCACTCTGATAAATGAAGGGAAAGGGCTGCTTGCTTTGCAGGGGATTTATGTGACAGTCTCTCTCTCAGCCCAGGAAATCCGTGCCATTCCTCACGGCTGGCATCCCTAGCCAGCGGTGGATAGGGTGCACCGGACCTGGGGAGCCGGTGGATGAGCGCACCATCACTGTCCCTGCGATCTCACCAGCGGCATCCGCCCGGGGCTGCGGCAGAGTCGCCCGGCTGAGTCTGAGTGCTATGGAAAGACAGACACCGTGCTGCCTTGTTCTAGTGACCCGAGCTACCCTTCACAACCAGAGCGACTCCAGGAGACCCTTGCCTGGGGAGCCCCCGGTGCATCACCGTCCCTACCTGTGAGCATGGCCACTGCACGATCCCTGTGCATCCCAGTCCCTCACTCACCGCAGATGCTGAAGGCTGCAGGGTCTGTTGTTGGGGTCGTGATGCTGGCTGGGGGCACCACTGCTAAGGGGGCAGAGAGCACGGGTGGCCCCGGGCTAGCGGCCGCACATGTGAAGGCAGCAGCCAGTGCAGGGTGCGCTGCCCGGCGTCCCGAGGCCGCGGTGGGGGGCAAGCGGGGGCCATATGGAAGGTGCCGCCAAACGAGGCCGTTGAAGCAAAGGCTACAAATGAGTTTAGTAGACAGCCAGACATTTTGAGGAGGGGGGAGGCAGAGGGGGGAGTGGAGGAGAGCAGGAGAAAGGGAGAACCCGGCACCGTGGCCAAGAGGGACCTGCCGGAGCACACAGGCGGGTTGGGCAGCGCTCCCTTTCCCCCCACCCCCCACCTTCTCCCAATGCCCTAACTTTCAGACCCCTCAAAGAGAAGAGGGCACCAAGGTGTCGTGGCCCCTTCTTTGTTTTTAATTACTTCCCATTTTAATCTTGATTTGCATGTCGATCTCTCAGAACTGGGCCAGGGACTCTACAAAGCCCTCGTCAGCAACTCCCCCAATAATAAACAGGAAAAGGCTTAAGGGGCAAATCACTTGCATGTTAATGAGACTGTTTCCTGGAGTCAAGAGAGAAAACAGCAAACAAACAAATGGACTGAATTCCAGCGGCAGCTGTTTGCTCCTTAATCTCGGCTCGTCAGAGCTGCCCTTTGATGGGACACAATCTACACAAACGATTGTGCTAAATCTTCTAATCTACGTCCTCATTATTACATCCCTTCTTACGCATGTAAATCAGGGACAAACTCATTTTAATATGTAGATAGATTATGGAAGGGAAGGGGAGGGGATTGGAGGGGAAAGGAGCTGCTGGTGGTGTCTGCGCTTGTTCGGAGGGGTGTTAATGAGGAGCGCGGGGAGGGGAGCTGTCTGCATAGACCCCCAGGGTACCAGGAGGAAGAGGAGAACCTGTTGTCAGGGCAAAAGGTGGGGTATAAAGGGGCAAGGACACTTGCGCTGGGACGCTGGAGAAGACAGGGGCATGGGACAGCATTGGCAAGGTGTTCTGAAGGGGCGCCGAGGAGGACCTCTCCCCTGGCATCCCCCCCAAACCCTCTGCCCATGCACTCAGCCCCTGGCTTTGTCAAGGCAGGGTGCTGGAGGAGGGCTTGGTGATGGCAGAGTGAGAGGTTACAGGGCCACACTGGGGGGGCATGTGGGGGCATGCGGGGGCCCTGGCGTTGTCCCTGGATGCCTCGCAGTGCAGGGCCTCCTTGCAGCACAGCACAGTGGTCTCCCACCCCTCCTCAACCTGCCCACTCCTGGCACTGTTAGTGGGCTGAGGATGAGACCAACCAGCTTCGTCTGGGCTGGAGTAACAGGCTAACACCTCAGGCTGCAGAGTCCAAGGATGCAGCCTACGCTGCCTTCAAACAAATATCATTAGAGCTACAGTTATGATCTTTAGCGGTGTTCAAAACAGTTGCTTTTACAACAAACACAGCTGTGGGGAAAAGAGCTCTCCTATGTTTCGCTGCCTCTGGCATCTCCTAATCCAATTGTCAACCTGCAACCTGCCTCTTAACCTTCTTCTTCCGCTGGAACAAGGTGGGAGAACAGCAAGGTCGTGCAGCACTAGCCTTATGTAGCTAAGCCACCTCATCCTCCTCTGCTCCAGGAGGGGCAGCCTCCTGGTAAAACAGGGAAAAATATTTTTCAAACAGTCTGGTTAGTTCACAAATTCCCCATTGACTGCACGCCTGTGAAGGAAGGATGCAGAAGATAAGAAGTAGGTTGGAGCACAAAAGCTGAGTATAGAAGAACAGCAGAGGCGTGCAGGAACATAATCAAAAAGGCCAAGCGTAAAGTAAGTTTGCAAGTAGCAGGATAATCAAAGGGAACGAGAAATCATTCTGTAAATTCATTAGTAGCGAGAGGAAGACTAAGCAAAGTATTGGATCACTGCTCAACAGGGAGTGAAAATTATTGACAGAGGATAATATCAGAGAAACTAATAACAGTGATAAAGAGGTAAGATCTTGGCAAAGAATAAGGAAAGAGTATGGTAGAGGTAATGTTATTGAGTTAGATGCATTCAGATTTATTGGGTGTAATGAGCTTCATTGTAGGTACTCAGAGATTTGGTTACAGCAGTCTCAGAGTCAGTAGTGGCTGTCTTCAAGAACCTGTAGAGATGTGGTAGAGTACAGGAAAACCACAGGCATCGCTCTTTAAAAAGCGAAGGGAAGAGTGATGGGTAATTATGGACCAATCAGTTTAATTCCCATTCCCATTAAAATTCTGGCATAAATCACTGAGTTATCTCTAAATATCAGAGGCAAAATAAGACAATCAATTGCTTTCAGTGTAGATTTGTCAGGGGTCAGTCAGTCCCTTCCAGTCACTCTAATTTCTTGCTGTCTCAAGGCAACAGGTCTTGTAGATAAGGAAGGAACAGAAGATGTTGTGTATCTTGACTTCAATAAGCTGTTAGGCTCCATTTCAAAAGCTATCCTTATGAGTAAACTAGGGAAATATAAATTAGCAGAAAGTACTGTTAGATAGATAAAAAATTAGTTGAAAAACTGTGCTCAGCGGATAGTCCTCGGTGGTTTACTATCAAAATAAAGGATGGATTGAGAATAGCTCCACAAAGATCTATTCTGGGTCTGGTTCTGCTCACTGATTTAATTAACAACATGGATGACAAAAGAGAGACTGGGCACATCAGGAAGGCACAGACCTGGAAGGCACTTTAAGTACACTGGAGGACAGGCTTAGCATTCAAAATCGTCTTGGCAAATTGGGAAAGTGGTTGAAAAAACATAGATGAAAGTCAGTAAGAAACCATGCAAAGAATGTCGGTGATGCAGAAAAAATGAAATGCATAAACAGGGTTTGGAAACCAACTTGTTAGGCAGCAATTCTTCCAAAAAAGCACTAGGGGTTAGAATGGATTACCAGCACTGTCAAAAATAGTATGCTGTTGCAAAAAAGCAAACCTCCTACTGTAAGGAGTAAATAAGACTACAGCTGTCAAGACCTCTGGAAAATATCTTTCCTTGTTATCAGCACTGGTGAGACTTTAGTTGGCGTTTTGAGCCCAGTTTTGGCATTGCCTTTCAATGCGGACCCATTGGAGGGTGTTTAAAGGAGGGCAACGAGAATGCTCACAGATCTGAGACATGTCGTGCAAGGAAAAACTGAAAGAAGTGGTGTTGTGTAACTTGAAGAGAGAAGACTGAGAGGATAAAAGAAAATCCCCAGCCACAAAAGTTGTAAAGGGAGAGGGAAAAATCTGTCCCATGGCAGGCAGGTAAGGCCGCAGGAAATTGTAGCAAGAAAGGTCTATGTTAGGCATTAGGAGCAAAATTAAGAAAAATTAGGGGGCGGGGGGAGAGAGACTGCAAGGGAGACACTGGAAGAG
>JAVKLA010000031.1:3613053-3646882 GCA_034782735.1 Sagittarius serpentarius | reverse complement strand
CGGGGCGCCGGGAACGGGCGAGTGGCGGGGGCGCCGCGGGCAGGAACGGGGCCGGAGCGCGGGGCCAGCCCCGGCCGCCGCGGGCCACAACGGCACGCATCGAAATGCGGGTCCCGGTTGCCTCCTTCGGCTGCTCCTTCGGGGCAAAGGCGGCGCCGCCGCCCTGCCCTTAACACCCCCCGGCCGAGGCACCCCTGGGGAGCGGGGGGGCTGCGGACAGACACCAGCTCTTCCCGGGATTCTTTTTGTTTGTTTGTTTGTTTTGTTTTGCTTGTAGCTCCGTAAACCTTAAATTTTCCCTCCCCGCTCCGGTGTTTCTGCGGGGAAGCCCGGGATCCCCGGGCTGGGGCAGGCGGCCGCAGGTGCCCGGCCGCGGGGAGGGGGCTGCAGCTCCCCCATTTTCTTACGGTTTTGTTGTGCTTGCCGGGCTCTGCATTTTAGCGGCGAGACAACAGCAAGCCCCGCAAACGACTCCGGGGGAGAGAGGGGAGAGCGAGAGCCCGGCCCTGGCCCGAAGCCTTCCCTGGCGGGGCCGGATCCCCCCGGACCGGGACCGGGAGCAGCGCCGGGACCGGGGCTGGGGCCGCGCCGGGCTGGAGGAAGCGGCCGGAGGCGGGCCCGTCCGCGGCGCGATCGCAACGAAACCTTCGGCCGGAGCCGCCGGAGGGAGCGGAGCCGACGGGCCCGGCCCTGCCCGGGGGTCCCCGGCGGGGAGGGAGCCCCAGCCCACGGCCGCTGCCTGTCTCTCCGCAGATTCCGAGGATGTCTCCTCCAGCGACCGGAAAATGTCCAAATCCTCCCTAAACCAGAGCAAGAAACGAAAGAAGAGGCGGCACAGGTAAGCTAGCGGCCGCCACCCCGCCAGCTCCCGCCGCCCCCCTCCCCAGGGCACCGGGCACCGGCAGAGCCGAGCCCCGCCGCCCCGGCGGGCCCGACCCGCTCCGGCCCGGAGGGAAAATGCCCTTCCCGGCACCGGCCGCCGGAGAGCCCCGCCGCCCCTGCGGCTTCTCCCCCGGGCCCTTTCCTTTTTTCTTTCTCCCCATCCAAAATCGGATTTGGGGACCTGCCTTTAGGGAGCGGGGGTGGATCGGCCACAGGTGTCATTTTATTTAATTTTTCTGGCTGAGGATCCAGGTATCCCGAGCCGCAAGCCCGAGCAGCCCGTGAGCATTTGGGCGGGATGCGGATCACCGGTGTTCGGAGGGGAAAAAATCATCAGCCTGTCCGAAATAATCAAAACCGTCCCCTGCTCCACACATAGCGATCTTAATACCGGCTGTCAGAGGGAGAGAATTTCTGTCAGTGATTTAAATATTGTATTACATATAAATAAATGTTTTGCCAAGAGATTAAATAGTTGGGAATCAGACACAGCCTGCAGAGAAGCTGAAGAAGGCTGGAGAATTGGTTAAAGACATGAAGATCCACTTTGGGAGGTCCGGAGGGGATTTGGTTACCCCTCGGGAACGGTCAGGGTAATAGACCTTGCCTGACTTCTCCCACCGTTAAAATGGAGTTGGATTGTCTGCGCCTTATAAACAGAAACGAAAAATCCCGTACTGGGTTCTGGCATTGCTGTGGCCGGAGAGTCAGGACAAAGGAAGGCCAGACACCATCCACAGAGGGTGATTTAGGAATAATTAAATCAATCCTGCCACGATGCAGGAAGGGTGGATTAAAAGATGCCCCAGTGAAAGCTTAGCAGGATGCGGGGTGGAAGGAGCCCGACTATCCCAGGAGACGTCCTGCTATGCGTGCAACAGGAGGCTTGGTCTGGAGGGCTCATCCCAAACCCGGGGTCCCTCCTCAGGCAAATGCTCCCAGTTCTGGGTGCTCTGGAGTAAATACAGGTTCATTTTCTTTGTGGACCGGACAGGGCTGGGTGAAAATACAGCAGGGGCTGGTGTGCAGGTCATGGTCTGGATGGGAGAGAGGAAATGAAATTCGGATTTGTTTTATTTTCAGTTCTAGACAGAAAAAGACCTGCAACATTTAGCTGTAGTTGTATCTTCTGTACTAAATGGTTAAGACTTCTAGTTGTACCAAGAAAGGGCTGGGAGATGACAGGCCAGTGTTCTGTAAATAGCTGCAGGATAGAACACCAAAAGGGACAGTGGATTGTGTACTGCTGAAGGGACAGGGGCTGCCCAGGGATGAGAGCTAGAAGGGGAAAACTTCAGCTGAATGTCAGGCAAAACCCTCCCGCTGCCGGTGAGCCTTGCTGGGCTTCGGCACTCTTGTCAGAGGAGGGTGGAGGGAAATGCCTGAAATCTAAACTGGATCAAAATTGGAATAATATTTCCTGGGGTCCCAGAGAGAGAAAATACACGAGGTAACGTGCCTCTGCTGTCCCTGGAGTTCACAGATTTGTCAGAGCTGAAGGAAAACTGTTTGGAAAGAGAATGGATTTAGGTGTGAATTTAAAGAAGGGTTTTCTGATTGCAGGCAGGTCCCTTGCATTTGCATGCTGCTTTTGTTAGTAATGTTATCGATCTGGTGGAATCCTTTCAGTTCTGAATAGCGGAGGATATTTCTGAGATTTTCTGTTCATGGTCTCTGGAATTGTAGGGCTTTTCTGAAATTCAGATGTATTTTAGAAAAAGACTTTTTTTTCTCTTTCCTTCCCCCTTCTGGGAGCTACATGTTTCTTAGTTTGATAGTATGTTTATACGTTTACTTTGAACAAAGGCTGCAGTTTGTTGTGTATTTTGTTTGGTGGTTGTTTTTTTTGTTTTGTTTTGCTTTGGTTTTTTTTTTTGCCATTGGAGTGTTGTTAGTTTTTATTAAAAAATTGCGTTTTGTGTACCGGGGGGGGGTTGGAGGGTGGGAGTTTTAACCCTCGGGGGAGTGGAAGTGGTCCGAGACCTCTCATCCCTCCCCTGGAGAAGGGCTTTCATCCGTCTCGGCTTTCCAGCTGCTGATTTTTCAATCTGGTTGTCCCGAGCTGAGAACTGGCTGCGCAGAGGCAGGTTGGGCTGCTGCCCACCCAGGGCGGTCCAGGAGGATTTCCAGAGGATAATGGGGTAATGCAAACTGGCAGGGAGCAGCTAATGGGATATTGGAGTGGAAGCAACCAGGGTAAAGGCAGAGGAAGGGAGCTGGCACTGACTCTCGTGGGGAAGGACTGGTGAGAAGCAGTGGGAAGCAGAGCGGTTTAAAACCTTTGGAGGATTCAGCCGAGGATCGGGGCTCCAGGGGAGGATTATTTGCTCGTGGAGATTGAAGAAGCGAAGGACCAGCAGCTGGGGAAGGGCTCAGCACCTCTCCAGATGGGGTGGTGAGGGGATGCTGCTTTGTCTCAGCATGACTATCAAAGGGTTAAGAAACCTCTGGATGCAAAAGGAGGAGAGGGGTGGTTTTAAGCCAGGCCAGGGGTGGGTGCTTTGTTGGGGGGGGGCGGTGAGGGATAAGGACACCCCCAGGATCCTCACAAGAGGCAGCAGAGCCTGAGATGTGAGAGCAGCTGCCACCGCTGCTGGCTGCGGGTGCTCGGTGCTGGGGAGGGACCGTCTCCAGAGGCAAGTCCCGGAAAGGGAAGGTGATTTGTAACTGTTTAAAGCACTGTCTTCTGGCATTTTCTGGTTCTCCTTTCACCCTGGCACCTGACCTTTTGTGCACAGAAACACAGGAGATGGGGGGAAAAGCTATGCGTTAGCAGGTTACCCAGGTTTCTGTAGCTTCTGTGTCCATTTCTCTGACTCTTCATCATCTTTGCTTCTTCTTCTTCTTCTTCTTATGTTTTTTGATCAAAGAGTTTTACTCCCCTCAGGACAATCTTCACATCCTATCAACTGGAGGAGCTGGAAAAGGCCTTCAATGAGGCCCACTATCCTGACGTATATGCTAGAGAGATGTTGGCCATGAAAACAGAGTTGCCAGAAGACAGGATACAGGTAATCATATCTCTTGGACCCCCTTATCCTGCTCCTCTCAGCCATGTTCATCCCTCCCTGACGAAAAGGTAGCGGCACGGGAAGGCTGACATTGCTCTGACCAAACCTCCCCAGGCTGTCCACTGCCCCGCTCTCGATGGGTAGGCAGCCAGATCAGCTGTTCTTGGCAGATTTGTATTTGGTGTTTGTATGTCGATGGGTGCTGTACATGGCGTGTTTTACGGGTGATTTGGGGCACGTATAACAGAGGGAATCCTAAATCACTGAAGGGGAGCTGGTGTGCAAGGAAAGACCGCAGCGTTTCAATGTCTTGGTGGTATAGGCAAGAAGACAGCCTCCCGGAGACTGGGTCTGGGTGGGCAGTGTGGGAGGGAAAGAGCTCATCTCTGCTCTTTTGGGCACAGGGATGTCGCAGGCAGCTAGTACTGCTGTGGGTAGGGCCCACAGGAATGATGGGTGAGTCCCAGTGAGGTGTTTGCACCATCTCTGCGCTTTCACTGCATTTGTCTCCTCACGTGAAGCTTCTCTGAAAGTTTCTGGGGATAATTTTCTGTTAATGATTTTTAATGTTCAGGGTTTAATTGCATGCCAGTCCTGTTGTGCCACTGTGAGGAGGCAGAACGAGGCTGTGTGGAGTATCACCGCTGTGTGGTGAATCCTCCAGCAGTAAGGAGCAGCCTGAGCTGCAGGGCTGTGCCAGCACCAGCCTTCGGTGTGCATGGCAGCCAGTGCGCAAGCAATCATTACCGGCCAAAAAGCCGGAGAAGACTTAGAGCTGCTGTATACAGCATGGGACAGACCAAACAGGACGTTCACAAGGGTGGACTCCAGCAGCTTCTGCTGCCTCCCTCCTCCCCTTGCCCCACTCCCCCCAGGTTGCTGCACAAGGCACAGGGCTGTAATGGCCAAGCTTTGAACCCATTTTTGCTGGTGCAGGTGATGTTTCTTGGCTGGCTGGGGGCTAAACTGGCCTGGTCCCCTGCACAGTGGCTGTGGCTGCCTCTGTGGCTGGTGCATAGCAGTTTCTACAAGAGGCCTTGGCCTGAGTGCCACGTGGTGTTGGGAGGCTCCTGGTTTCCCTGGTTCCTCCTTCTGTTCGGTCCCTCATGCATGCCCGGCAGCCGCCAATCTGTTCCTTCGGCCTGTGTTCTTTCTTTGCTAAAGAGACGGCCCAGGAGGCTGCTCCCTCGTGGGTTTGGAAGGTAGCTCAGAGGGCACTTAGCAAGGTAACGCTGGTGCTGGAAGCTGCTGAGGCACGACCCTGTGCAGGGACAGGGAGATCCTCCCAAACAAAAGGGCAGCCTTTTTTCCCTCAGTCCTGAGCCCCCCTCACCACCCTCATTCTTCTGCTCAATCAAGAGTGACATTTTTATAAAAGCCAGTTGGGCTTCTTATCCTGTTGTGCTGGCAGGACTCCTGCTGACCTAACAGCGTGTAGATAACCTGCATGCTGACAGGATTTCCACTGGTCTTCAGAAATAACGGCCCATCATCTGAAATCCTACCTGACGCATTAGGATTTTGCTCTGAGCCACAGGCTCTGATGCTCTGCCTCTAGAGAGAGTGAGCTGGATGGAGGGTCACTTCTCCACTTGCGACCCTGTAGGACATCAAGTCAAGAGAGGAGAGACCTGTCGGGAGTTCAGTGGTGCCTGCACCCGCCATCTGATGCTGGGCTGGGAAGAAGATCCTTTGATTTCCCATAAAGGGCCTTTTCAAGAAAGAGGTTCATCTAGTGGCACAGTGTGTGCTGAACTGCAGAGACACCATTTCTCTGTCCAGAGCTGGGGCCCTTCACTACCAGTGAGGCGGAGGAGATGTTACGGCAGACAGCCCAGAGCTGGACACTGCATGTACTTCAGCATCTGGAGCACCCTTCTAGTGCTGAGACTCAGTGTTTTATCTGATTTGGGAGTGAAATAGTGGCTAACGTATCTTAGCTGTCACTGACTTGCTGCCAGCATGTCATTCTGCAGCTGGCTGAGGAACAACTGTCTACTCTTCCTGTACTGCAGAGTTTTTAAACCTGGGAGTGCTCCTTACTGTGACCCTTCTGCCCTAGACATCAGGTTAAACTTGGACAGCAGAAGCACCCTATGGTGTGGCTGTTCTGAACATCAGGTGTTGCTAATGGCACATGTATTCCGGGAGAAAGTGCTTGTGAGTAACGCTTTTGCTCATCATGAAAGGGGAAATCATGAGAAATTACCAGAATTTCTGTGGCACCTGTTGTGTGAGAGCATGAGCACCCTGCCAGGGTGAGCATCAAGGTCACGTAGGAGTCCTGAGCACCACTGATCTTTCCAATGGGTCAGCACCCGATTGTCCCTTACCACATCTTCTATGAAGTTTCCTTGTCCATACATTTTTGTGTGTCACAAGCCATGACAAGATGATTCCCAGCCTTGGTCATGCTTCTTGATATTTCACCTCCTGTTCCTTTTCAACTTCAGCCCCTTTTGTATGACCCTAATTCTTTCCCCCTTGTTATGATGTTCACACTCTTTAAATAAATCTAAGCTATTTCTTCTCCTGGCTGTCACTTTTCGTTTTCATCATCGCTTAAGCGAGCTGTGAAGATCTTTTCTTAAATCATTCTTCATAAATCACACACTAGTCTCTTAATCATGTGGTTGTTCTTCTGTGAAGCCCGTCCTGCCTGTCAGTCTTCCTGGAGATAAGGGACTGCATGCCTACAGCTGCACACTGCGTGTGTTCACATCAGTTCAGCTGGACTTCTGAGTCCTTGCAGAAACAGCCTCGGATTAGCACTGGTCTACTTGCTTCCATATGTATTTCTTTCTATTTGCCTAATTCAGTCACTTCAAGTTTTTTAGACAGATTTTTTTTATCCTCAGGATTTTCCCTTCAGTGTTCTGGGTTTCGTATGGCGCTTCATTAACTTTGGCTAACAAGCATAATAACAGCCCGGTGAGCTCTGGCACTGGCAAGAGGTGGATGTTAAGGAAGAGTATGAGAGCAGGGCACCTATCTAGTGACACTTACTGAGTACTTTGGCAGCCTCCTGGGATTTTGGACACATGTAAACATCTTAATATCCTGCAGCAAGCAGTTCTGCAGCAGAACTGAACGAGTGAAGTAAATCTTGCTTTGAATCTATTAGCATCGTTTAATGCCCCTTGGAAAAGACAGCTGACAATGAGTCTTTATTCCCTTCTTCATAATATTTATAATTTCACATCATTGTAATTTTTTTCCTTGCATGAGTTTCTAACTGCTCAAGGGAGCTCTTTATTTTTGCATTTTCATTGTAGCTTGCAGTTCCTCCCATTTTTCAACATCGTTGTCTCCCTCTCGTAGGTCATTGATGAAAGTGTTTTCTAAGATTGTTGTGAGCATCACATGCTGCGGACTGTCACAGCATTTCATGTGGGTTCCCACTGGAGCCACACCTAAGAGTGATATCTACCCCTTATTTTTATTCAAGAAATTATTTCTCAGAAAGTAGTGGTCAAAGAGAAAGTAAATCACCTATGAAATTCAATATGGAAGTGAAATTCAAAGAGTACAATAGAGAGAATGATATATAGGAACTGCTTGCATGTAGAACCTTCAGCAGAACACTACAAATAGCCATCAGAGGCCAAGAAAGTTACTGGTTTGAGAGGACATTGAATTCAGGAAAAAATATTCAAATCCTCCATTCAAAGAGAAGATGAACGTGTATTTTTTTTCAAGGCAGCACTCTTTCACATTGCATGCATCTTCCTTCCATATTGACCTGGCTGCTCCTGGAAGGAACATGAGCATCCTCCCATTGGGCAACGTGGGAAAAGAATGTCATTTTCCTAGTGAGACACTTTGCACAAGTCAGACCAGATGTCACTGTGGCTATTTTGCAAAATATTTGAAAAAGATTACGTTAAGCAATGTATTTGAAAGAATATTCAGAAGAGTTGAAGTGCCGCTATTACAATAAACCCAGACCATTCTGTAAAATCTGGGTGAGGTAAGTAGATTCCTGTGGGGAAGTATATCCTTAATAGACAACTTGAAGCACTGAAAGCTGACAAGTATTCTGACACCTGACTTAAATCAGTGTGTTTCTCGTAACAGATACTTTTAAGTGTAATGTGTAGATTTTAGATAAGTTATTCCTAGTGAGTTTATTAATATGTGACAGTTCCAAACTTTAAACACCCAGTATCTACAATATTAAAGTTCAGTAACAGTTCGATTTGGGATTATTGAAATGACTGTGTATGTTTGTCATTACAGTATGTCTCCTACTGATCAAACAAATCAATTAATCAGTTCAGTATTTCCAAAAAATAAGATCCTGACTGCCACTGTGAGGACACTAGATTCACCTTTTAAGGGAACTGATCAATTAAAAAAGAGAATAAAATTGATAAAAATTCTCAGTTCTTGTTGTTAAATGATTGTATGCTTATTACATGGATGAAGAGTTTTGGGACAAATAAAATGGCTCACATAAGCAAAAGGAACCCCAAGGAGACACTGGTGCCATGTGGGAGGAGTGGGGATTGTCTGTGTATCCAGCAAGCTTTGTCAGGCGGCTGAGAGGACAATTTTGGCTAAAACCGAAACACAGCCAACTAAAACTCTAATTGAAAATGTATTGTTTTAGCTGCTATCAGATTAACACATTTCAGTATCACTGTGTAGCCCTTTAGGAGTTGAATGGGGATGGAGGATTCAGGAGGGGTGGTCATTTGGAGGGAAGCATTTGTACCAAGAGTATTTTTCCGGAACAAGACGCTTACCTTGCTTCAGTTTTGCAAAAATGTTCTGTATTTAGAGGTGAATGTAATTTGGAGAGGCCTGAGGAACCTGTATTGCACTGAGCAGGAGCTCAGGAGTGAACCTACGGGGTCCCTTCAAGAAACGTGATAGAAAGTGTGAAGGAAAACTTGGCTTTGTGCAGCTTTAGCAGCCCTGGCTTCTCCTCCTCCCGCCAGCTTTTCCTGCTTGCTGCAGTGTTGAATTGTAGTCCTAATCCCACAGTGTAAGTCTGGAATGGGGATGATTGCTCCATGCAGTTGCTGATCTTTCCTGAATCTGTGCCTGGAATGGCGGCCAAGGGATTTCTTAGTGCTGCAGAAAGTAGTGGTGGTGTTGGTTTTTCTAAGCTTACGCTTGTCACTGTTACTCCCAGTAAGTGAGGACCTGTCTATTCTTGCTAAAACTCTGGGTGACTTTCACACTTAGGAGAAAGGGCAGCAGGAGGCACAGTGCCAGCGAGTTCCCACCTGTATCTCTGTACAGCACGTTCACGGAGATCAGGTAGCTGGAGGGAAGTTACCAGAGCGATTAGTGTGGTTGGAGGTAGACTACCAAGGTGATGGAGAAGCTGAAAGTGCTGCTGCTGTGTGAACCAACCATTTCAATATCTGAATTTTTTTTAAGAACCCTGCAAGCCCTGCAAGAAGTTAATCACGAAACATAACTGAGCAGCTAGTGCTGGCTACCTTTGCCAATAATTCCTGAGCATCGGGGCAAGCCACGGCAGTGTGATACCAGATAAGTGTCATTAACTTCCCCTACGCTTTTAGAAATGTAGGAAGTGTACAAGTGAGAGTCATAAAACTAATCAAACTTACTAGCTTGATGAGAATATTATTATGAGCGTTTCTCATGGCGTATGGGGCATCTCTGCCTCCACGTCTTTAATTGGTATGTGAGGAGTTCATCCACTTTGCTGCCTCTTCAATAACATGCTTGTTTAGTTGATCTAAATTCATATTAATTTCCATTTTTCAATTAAGAGTTGTTTAATTTGGCCCTTTCTGTAATGGAGTGTTTTCATTACCCTTTATCTATGGCCTGTTTTCAGTCCATGTGCTAGAACTTTGTTTACAAGTTAATTACCAGAGCTGCAAACAGAGGGGCTGGGTGATGGGCAAGAGCAGGGGCCCAGTCAAGCCTTCCCAAAGGGATTACTGTCTGAAAAGTCTTACACTGCATGCCTTCGGACAGAGGAAGAAAATGTGGCAGGAGACAGGAAGGAAAATGGAGGGCCGGGAACATCTCTTCAGCTTGCTGTGAAGTGGGGACTCTCCTGCTTGTTATAGACCATGCAGGTTACCTGCCCAGCTTGTGGGATTTACGCTGCTACGGCTGGGGCTGTAGGTGCAGTTTAAAAGGTGTTTATTTAGTGCAGAGATGGAGGTATAGAGTTATGAATATTTTGTATACCCAGGTACCGCTTTATCCCTCTATGTTCAGTCCCTGAGTTGCTTCAGCCACTGACCAATTTTCTAAATGGGACAGAAAAACAACTAAAACCAGACTTGCCTGTCCTTGCCTTCCGCTCTGTTTCTTGCAAGATATTTGTGGCTGTCACAGTGTAAGGGACAGTGTGGTTTTGCTGTGCTCCTCCACAGTATCGTGAGGGAAATGGGGCTTTGCAGTGACAGCTCCTTGTTCTCTCCGTGGTTTGGAGAGATGATCACTGAGGGTCAGATACCCCCAGGTGTTGGGGCACTCAAGCTTCCTGCGAGAGGAAAGACAGGCAGGCAACAAAGTATGCCGTAGCCCATTGCTGGGGAGTGCCTTGGCAAGGACTACCCCATTGTGGCCAGCACAATGAGGAATGGCTCTGCAGGCTTGATGCCAGGCTATGACAACTCAGGCTGGCTTCCCCACATTTATTCCCCTGTTTTCTTAACGACAGTAGTTTAAGGGTAATACTTCTTTGAATTAGCCCAGGCACTGTGGTTCCTCAATCACTTAAGCTCTTCCGGAAATGCTACCCTAAGTCTCTGTGCTGGGAACTCTTGCATTCACTCCTTCTTTTAATGATGAACTTTCTTTTCTCTCCCCTGATACTGCTGCAGTTTTCCACAACTGATTTTTACAAAAATAATTGGGCAGTCCTGCAAGCTCAATAGTTAATTCCCCTCTACTCTTAGGATGCCTGACAGAGGGACCAGCTGATGGTTGTGTGTTCAGGCTTTCCTTGAATGGCCCTTTATCATAAAGTTTTCCTCCTTTCCTGACTTCAAATAGAGATTTTTTTAACAGTTCAATAACACAGACACTTTAGAGACACAGTTAATTTACTCTCCCTTTATTTCTTAATGGATCTATTTTTCTCTTTACTGTTTACCTTTTACCCTGATAGATCTCAACAAGTTCTTCTCATTCTTCTCTGGCAGCACGAGCCTCCTCTGCCTTTTCATTGTCCTTCTTTATGGGTGTTCTGTGAGCCAGGTTTTGCACAGGCCTGTGCAGAAATATAAAGAAATACTACTGTCTGCCTCATGCCCCAAGCTGTTGAGAAGTCTAGTCCTCAACAGACTTAACAGATGATCCTGATCTCCCTACATGCAAGGGTGGCAGGTCCTTCTGTGGAGCAGAAGAGAGAAACTGAGGTGTAAAACAACCTGTTGCTATAATATCCTAAAGCAAAAGTGGCTTCCAGAGACCACCTTCATCAGAGGCTGTGAGGAAGCATTAGGTGCTCTTCTGACTACTGGGAGCAGCACTGCCCTGATAGCAGCAAGAGATGTTCAGTTTGGGACCTGCCTGGAGTGAGAAGCACAGTTTTCTCCCTACTTTCTGTTTCAGTGAGTTTCTGTTAGGCTCCCAACTGTCTGAGCAAAGGCAGAGCTGAAACTTTGGCTGGTAGTTATTAGAGCTTTCAGCTGCAGCTTTCTCTCCAAACTCATAACAAGGGAATGCAAGTGAAGCATTGCTTATACCTGGTCACCTTTCTGTGACTTGCATAAAGGCTCATGTTGAACATTCTTAAACATGGGGACTCCGTCCCCGCCGTGGTCTAGAAGTAACCTACTGACTTGTGCCTGGCTGTTGGGCTGACCTGCTACAATGTGGATAAGCAGCAGCGCTTTGCCAAGTTGGGTTAGCCCATACTGGTGGTGTTTAGCCAGGCCAGTGCAGCCAGGCTGCCCACCCATCCCTCTGGGAATCTCTGGCTCACCTGCAGCTGCGGGGACCGCAGGGTATGGCACGGGGCGAAATACCTTCTCATCTGTGCTACCTTTTCCTCTCTAAAGGCACTGCTTGGCTGACTCAGAGGGAGGCTGAACTGTGAGTGTCATTGGGAAACAACCCCTCGGAAGGATCTAGCCAACCCATCCAAGTAAATGTACATGATGAGTATCTGTGCTGGTCACTGCTCTTAGCCAGACGTGCCAGTGATGTCTGTTCCAAAATCATTTGTTTCATGTCCATCGGGTATTTCTGATATCTCTAGGTCCCTTTGTATCTTTGGCTTCACTGCCATCCTTCCAACTCAGAGTCTCCCATGACTGTCACTACAGCACCTCGCCATTTGTTAATTGATTGGATCAACCTGTTGAGCTTATATGATGACCATGACTGAGATAAAGGCTTCAGTGGCTAAGTGACAGCTGAGGGAGATCTTAGCTTGGGTGGACTAAGCATGGGGGATACCTGGGAATGTCCTGGTGAGCTCGGATGCGCTGCCCTGGTGCGAGCAGCATCCACGAGGGCGTTGCGTGTCGCCAGCTCTGCAGGTCACACCATTAGCTGTGCTGTGCACTAGCCCAAGCTGACAATGTTGGCTGCAGGCATCAGTGGCACAGCAGCAGGCCGTGCTTGGACCGTGAGTCTTCTGCAGCTGTAAGGTGTCATGTGAAAACTGGAGTCGTGAATTACCCAAAGAAGATTAAGGGTACACATTGCTGAGGAACATGTAGACCCAGGAGCGGACACGTGGTAGGAGCGGAGCACTGAAGGGCTACCTCAGTGCAGCCAACATAACTACCAGTCCTGACCTCTTGGGTGGTGGTCTGGGGACAGACCACTGTTCTGGCGTGCTCTGGTGGTCCTCCTCCTTCCCCAGATTCAAGAGAGCCCGGTGAAGAATTTGCTGAGGTTAGGTGATTAGATACCTCTTACTGCATGAGGCAAGGAATTGCAAACACCGTCCTTACCACGTATCTCTGTAAGGGAAGATTGTAAAGGACTGCAACTTTGTCCTTTTGGTGCTCAGACCAAGTTGCCGCATGGAAACTTATTACAACATGCTACAACGTTTTACAATACATAACACATTTCCATAGATGTCTTCCAGCTAATGCTTCAACGCACCAAGACTTCCTGTGCATTGGTGAGCCTGTGCTGTAGCCCTCGGCGGGACTCTGCGGGCTGTCCCCATGCACGCAGGGATGGGCGTGAGCCTCATCTCGGGAAATGGTGGGCACCGGGTAGTGCTGCAGACACCATCTCCTGCTGCTGCACAGCCTCTGGCTCCTGCATTTTTTTCTGGCGAAGGCCAGAGCACACTTTTGCCCTTTGCTCTGCGAGTACAGATAAAGGAAAGAGCAACATGCAGCAGCTTCTGGCATGCAAGGGGCAGCCCCAGAGCGCAGGCAGCCCTCCACAGCCTCTGAGAAAGGCTGGCATCCCAAGCTCTGATTTTGGTGCCCACTGAAAGGCATCATGAAGGGGATGTGACATTTCTCCTCCGACTGCCCTGACTTGCCTTGCTCTAACATGAAGGTGATAATATAGTGTGGCCCCGCATGTTCACAGAGTGCATTGCGTATGGATGTTTATGAAGACCTATGCTGAGGTTTCCCCTGTGCCAGAGGACCTGCAGAGCAGTGTTAGTGGGGGAAAAGGAGGCAAAATTAAATCATATAGGTAGGATAGCAGCTTGGTTAATGGAGCCAGCCATTGTGAGCACCCAACGGATGGACGTGCAGTATCACCCTTTGTGACAACAAATGTCTCCCTGGGTTTGTGTGGACTAGGATGACGGGCACACTCTTGCCAGCTTTCCTGTGACTATCATGCACCCACCACCCTGATGTTTTTCCTGTTTTTCAATCAGCATATTAGGAAAAGAGGAATTTGGGTGTTTATCTGCCATGTCCCAGCATCTGGCAGCTTATATGGAGCTGTAGCTCCAGCTAAGCTGCTGGTCAGCTGGCATCATGGTCTGACCATGATGAAGTCAGTGTCTCAGGGATGCATTTGCCATGCAGATGTGTTGCACAGATCAAGTGTGCGCTGAACCACTGATCTCACTATACCTACCATGCACATTATGCGCACACTTGTTTTTCTTTGGGGAAGATGGGAGCCCTGCATCTGATGAAATTCTCCACTTTTTGAAGATTACAAGTGAGGAAACCTGTCACCACATGAGGTGACAAAGCCAAGCGAAATTGCCAAGGGGACACAGTTTAAGACACATTTCCTGGTCAAGAGGGATTTTACAGCTTTGGCTGCGTAAGTCAGAAAAATTGCAACAAGTAGCTATACTTGACTCACGTAGTGCTTTTAAGAGCAGGGTTCAGAGGCAGGCCTGGCCTGCAGGACCGGTGGCATGGTAATAACATGTACATTTTTGTTGGGTGCCATACTAAGCCAGTATTCAATGTGTGCTCTGTGCTAGTTTAGCTTAGAGGAGACCCAAGCTTGCATGAACCGTCCTGTCTTTGCTCAAGAGGGATGAGTACCATCTCACAGCTCATCTCAGTACGTCTGGTTGGACCTGTTAGCTGAGTGAGTTGGACACGACTCCAGCTATTACCAAGAAGACTCTTGCCATGCTGTGTACAGGAATTGCTATTTCTAATGTGAGCTCAGAAAGCTCTTTCCCAGTGTTTAGTAAGAGGAGGGGTGATGAGTCCTGCGATCAGCCATGCAGCCCATGTGCAACCTTTACTGCTCTCATTTAACTTCATACCCACTTTATACCAGCCATAGAAAGTGATGTCACCATAAACAGTGCCAATAATTTTGACATTACATTTGAAAAGACAGCAATAAACTGTTTCCAGGCTTACACAAGTGATACAGTCTCTACCAGCAGCCTAGGGACAGGGAGCTTTCCTGGAGTGATCGCTACAGGGGAGGGATTCGGGGAAGCCCCAGGACCTGGTCAGACCTTACACTCTTGTGGCAATTCATTATAAAGCCCCAGGCCCATAAGTGTGGATGGGGACATGCTCCGAGGAAGATATGAGGCTGTTCTTTGCAGTGGTCACATCCTCAGGCTGAACCCAGCCAGGGCCACCAGCCCTGTCTGATATGAAGGTGAGGACGACTATTTTTTCAGAGGAGGTTTTCATTTTGACTGCTCTCATTGTAGAGTCTTGGGCTGGAAAGGAAGAAGGTAGAAAAGGAGATGTGTGGTTGTCAGGAGGAACTGAATGTTGAGAGGACAGCAGAGCCCTGGGCATGGAGGTGAGCTGGAGGTGTTCTCTGGTCTGCAGCTGGATCCACCAAAGGGCTTCAAGTGGGGAAGTGACAGGTATGCTGCTGGCCATGATTTTAGGTGCAGCGTTCTGCTGTGAGGGTGATAGCAAGTTTTTTTTTTTAGTCCAGGAGAGGGGAAACCAGTATGCAGGCAGAGGTGTGAAGGGCTTGCACAGAGAAACAGACCTTCTGCATGCCATTGCTTTGCTGTGCATACAGTGAGGTGACAGGATCTGTCCAGAGCAGCGTGGTGGGGAAAGGAACATAAGCAACTACAGGGTGTTGGTGTAGATGCCTGGATGTTTCCCATGGCAGTCAATGCCACAGAAGGCAGAGATCTGGTGGATGAACCTGAGAAGTTCAGCTTCTGCACGGTTCAGCCCGAGACGGCTGAATGCCTGGGAGAAGAGCATGGTGCTGGATAGACATGAGTGTGTTGGATCAGAAAGCCATCAGCACCATCACGTCAGGTGGGACCATGGTAGCGGATTGCAACCCAAGGCAATGTCACAGGAGAAGTCCAGAAAGCTCCCAGGCTGCCTGGCTGGGCAGGACAGGGTTTCTCTGCTGTGTCCTCACTTGAAGAGCTCGGTATCAGAAATGGCTTCTTTGCAGGGATCGTGCAGAGCAACAGTTTGGCTCCCGGAAGCTGAAGGCTTGCACCCCAGGAATTGTCAGGAGCAAAGAAGATACGCCTGTTAGTCCATGGGCAGGGGAGATGGTCTCAGCCGTGCTGCTGAGGGGACTTGGGGTTTTGTCCTTTGCCTTAGTTGCTGGTTTGCCAACAGCCGTGTGCGGCTGCTCCCCGCCGCCCGGCAAAGGCATGTGCTGGTGGGGCAAGTGCGGGTGTGTCTGTGTGTCTGTCTGTGCATGGGTGGACGCGCATTTTCTTGTGGCCATCTAGCGGACATGCGGGCGTGCACCGCTTTGGGCTGGGACCATCTTGTGCTCCATAGAGCTCGTGACTTGCGAGACCCCTGTTGAAATGCTACGTCAAGGGCAGTAGGTGAGATTTAGTGAAGCAAAAATTCCCCATTATCTAGTCTGGAACCTTCCTTTAAGAGATGAGGAATGCTTGGGCAGGGAAAAATAACATTTTTTTATTAGAAAGACAAAAAAGACCACTACTAATTCTCCTGTCTGCGTGCCCCAGCTTGGACAGTAGCAGCCAAGAAAATTCGAGTAACCAGTGAAAATTTTAGGTTGAAACAATACACACTAAGACCCTAGATGCCTTAAAATATTGCTTTGCTAATTCAGATTCCTGGCTCATGGCCAACCCCAGGGAGATTTCTCTCTTTAGCAGACAATGTTTCAGGAGCTGATTAGGTAAACAAACTAATATGATGAATGCGGATAACAAGGACACACTGAGTCTCGCGTCCATTTGCAAAATGAGAGATTCCTACTACTACAATTTGCTCTTCTGCATCATCAATAATCCGAAGAAGTATCGGTCATCATTTGTGATTCAGAGGAGGAAACTGGCAAGAATAACCTTGCCAGTCTTGACTCCAAAACACTGCAACCCTGCGGTTGAGCACAGAGTGCCTCAACTTTTACTGGTTTGGGCAGTGGGCACTGAGGGTGAGAATTAGGTGATGATTAAGGTTAGAAACATCCCCATTCATAAGGCTTTGCAATACTGCTGATTTTGTTGAGGGGGCCTCAGAAGAACAGGCGTGTAGAACGAGGGTCCAGGAGATGACACTGAAGGTGCTGGCATTTGCTGCTATCTTGGTTCATAGGCTGTGGCTGCTCTTGGAGGAGACAGTGTCAGTGTGATGTGCCCAGTGAGGTTAGAGAGCGCATGATGCTCAGCTATCACCAAATGACAGGGATTGAGTTGATGGGCAGATCCTGAGTGAGGTGTTATGTTACCACCCTCTGTTTGCCTGCTTCATATTGAGACCAGGTTTTGCAAGGTGACAGGTTTTGGTCTTGCAGCTTTTCTGTGCCTAGAGGACCAAAACCCATGGATACGGAAGAGCCTGCAGTTTCTGCAGGGCGTGCAGACATACCCAACTTGCAGCGTGCAGTGTGCAGTGAGCATCGTCTTACCCTGCTGCCGGTGCCTGGAGGGTGTCTGGCAGCCTTGTCAGAGGCATGCTTGGCTGCTGCCCCCAGCTCAGCCATGGCAGTGACCACCCCAGATCCAGCCCTTGGTGTGCCAAGGGCAGCACTCGTGGAGCCTCAGGAGCAGACCAGGAGAGGGCTTTGGGCTGCTAAACAGCAAATGTGCGTGCATAGGCTGGACTTAGATGCTAACACGTCTGGTGGATAGCAAGACAAACCTCTCCTCTTCACTCTGTTGTCCATTTTTTGAGGATAGGGTTCCTGGAACAAGCTTGTTATGTTTCACAGAGGGTGCTCATGTGACAGTAAAAAGCTGTAAATCATCTTAAGATGTAGCACATTGGTCCAAAAGACACCTCTGCCGATCTGATTGTGATAGCTTTGCACAAACGTCTGACTACTTCAGTCTAAAATTAATCAGGGGTTTTCACCACTACTCGTGAAGTGTGGAAGCACAAACACAACCTTTTCACCCTACCCTGGGCTGTGCAACAGAGAACCAGATGAAAGCAAGTGAGAAGGCAGGTGCATGGTACACAGCCACGTCAATAAAGCATTTCACAAAGCTGAGCCGATCCATGCAATGGGAAGGGGCAAGAGGAAACGTAGACAAACCTGAACATTGCTTGAAGCAGACTGAATTTTATAGAGCTGGAGGAAGTTGTAGAGTAGATATCTCCAAGCAAAGACAACAAGCAGCCATAGAAGACACGGACTACCATAACTGCAAGTAAGTGTGAAACCCTCTCCAGGAAAAATGAGGTGGCAATAATAAATAACTGCATATTTGGAAGTTGTGGCTGGTGTACCAACACCCCTGAAAATACCTCAGAATTACTAAAATTGGTGCATAATTCAGCTCAGAATCAAAAGCACAGGAAAATTTTGGTAACACGTCATGAAATTTGAAGAAAGCAGTGAGATCTTCTCCCAGAAGAAAGTCCCACTGATGGAGCCATCTGAATTAGGGCAAAATTCCGAGAATGGGCCATGGGGAATAATTCTGCTGATCTGAAATGGCATGGGGGCTGCTAGTGCTATGCTGGAGCAATTTCCTCTGTGCTCCTCAGGATGGGCTTGTGGCAGAGGTTCTGGGCTGGGGTCTGATCCCAGCAATACTCAGTATTGAGCAACATTGATTTCACTCACATTCATGCCCGAGATGAAGACACGGCTCCTGGTATTAAAGCAAGATGGTCAGGCCTCCCAATTTCTGTTCTGCTACAAATTCTTGGATTTCAAACTTTCCTTTTTCCTAGCCAAAACCAAGAGGAAATTCCCATCAAATGACAAAAATTAGTTTGGGAAGTCTCAGAATGATCTTACTGAGGTGTTGATGTAGTTTTTTTTTTCCATTTGGCTTTAAAGCATAGATTTTGCATGTCTTAGGCAGCTGAGATTAAAATACAGCAATCAGAAGAAAGCCGTAGATAATTTTGATTACACTTCCACTGGCTGGACGCAGTTTTTCCTGTGCGATTGAATCAGCATTTTTTGATGGAAAATTTTCCACCAGCTCTGGTCAAAATCGGACTGCCAGCTGGCAAAGCTTCTGCTGGCTCCGGCATTTGCGTGGACCTGCCGTGGGAAAGGGGATGCTCCAAGACAGCAGGTTTAGTGGCAGCAGGCAGCGCTGAGACGTGGCCAGGGAGAAGGGCAGGGGAGCACGAGGCGTGGGGGAAGATGTTTGGGGCATCAAGGCAGGAGCAAGGGGAAAGGGAGAGGTGGTAAAAGCATTAGTGAAGAGGCACCTGGATAAAAGTGGATTGAGGACAGTTTAAAAAGTTGCCCACTTGGTACTTGATGGAAAAACCTGTTTCTGGCTGAGATCCCAGGTGTGGCAACTGGTGACAAAAACAGCCGTGCAGAGCTCCACCCTGCAAGCCGCTCTGGGTACATGGAAAGGTGTCACTGCAGCCCCAAACCAAGGCAGATTTGCAGGCAATGGCCCTTGGGTTGTGCAGGAATTTCTCCC
Source organism: Sagittarius serpentarius (assembly GCA_034782735.1). NCBI lineage: Eukaryota > Metazoa > Chordata > Aves > Accipitriformes > Sagittariidae > Sagittarius > Sagittarius serpentarius. The sequence goes on along the minus strand of JAVKLA010000031.1, from coordinate 3,627,757 downwards.
TGAAGCCAAGGGAGACAGAGAAGAGCTCTGGGGTGAGGGATGTAACTGTACTGGTTTATCCAGGGCAAAAGGGGTAGGATCCCTCTCCTGACCCCGGTGCGTCAAGCTGCCCCCTCACAGCATGGAGGCGTTGGGGGTGGCTGCCCCACCACCCCAGTCTGGTGGGTGAGAAGGACCCACAGGGGTTTGTGCTGAGGTTGGAGAGGGAGTGTGCCAGTCCCCTCCAGCTCTGCCCTCGGGGCACTGGGAGTGGGAGAAGCGCATGGCCTGGAGTGAGAAACTCTGACAGCATCCTGCTGACTGCACGACCCTTGTGTCACGCAGGCATGGAAGAGCAGGCAGAGAGGGGAAGCTGTGCACTCCTGAGGGTCCTTGCTCAGGCTCCAGTGCATTCACAGCCATCCATGGTCCAGGGGTTACATATCGGCAGTATGAAAGTGTAAATCAGACTGTTTATCATGCCGAGGAGGTGACGTGTGTGAAGCAGCCTGGCTGTAAAATCCGCTCTGACATGCACAGAGTGTCTTCTGCTGGGAGAAGCTGGGATCACAGCCTCTGGGACCACCACCCCACCCACCCTGCAGAGCTCTCTGCGGGGCCAGGCTGGCCAGGCTGCCAGGAACGGCCAAGGCTGGCTGTCACCAACACTAGCAAGCCACCTGCCTACCCTGCAGCTCTGTCCCCGTGCAAGGTTTTGGTGCTGGGCAGTTCCCCTCTGCACAGGTAGAAGAGGCGAGCTTGCCTTGCCAGCTGAGAGCAGGATATCACTCCGCAGCATCAGTCTCGTAGTCCCTACTGCAGAGCTGGGGATGTGCCCCAGTCCCCTGGTGCTCCCCACTGCAGCCTGAGCTCCCCCACAGCTACGGGCATTGGGGACAAGAGAGGGTTAAGCTGTCAGCTCTGTAATGTTAAACAGGTGTCAAAGGCACCTCCATATATCTGCAGATTGAAATCAAATTCTTTGCAGTATAAAAAGATAAATTACCCAGGCGATTCCCGCCTCATCCCACTCATCAGGCCAGCGCCAGACGGCAAGCAATTTTTTTTTTTAATGTGCTAACGACCTAATCAAGCAATCAAGTCGGAGAAGATTGCGGAGTGACCCCGAGCATCCATCTGCCAGCGAGACCCCGCCATTCATTTCCATTCTGCCATGTACTTTCTGGGAAAGGGAGGGGAAAAAAAAGAAAAGAAAAAAAAATCCTAAACAAATTAACACCCAATTTTCTGTGAGTCTAATTAGTTAAATGAGGAGGTGTTTGGGGTGTCCGTGGGGAGGGAGGGGCTGCCTCTCGGAGAGGGGCCTGGTAACTCCATGGCATTAATTAGCGCAGGTCAATGGCGTGGTTCCCTGGGGACCAGCTGCTTTAATTTCCCGTGATATTTCAGTGCCTGAGGCCCATCGATTCAAACTGAAATTAACTTATTTTTCAATCAGGCCTGGGCTGCCCCTGGGGCTGACTCTTCCTTTGCCTCCTTCTGAATAGACCTCGAGCAATTTTTCATCTAAAGCTGATGCCTCTGCTCGGCAGGAAGGGAGGGGAGCCGGGGAGGGAGGAGGGCGAGGGAGACAAGAGGAATGGAAATCAGAGAGAGAGCGCTAATAGATTTCTGCGAGCATCCCCCCTCCATCGCCGCCCGCCTCTCTGCTCGCTGCCCCCCAGGTCACAGCTCAGAGATTATTCTGCCAATTTTCTGAGAAGATGAGGGGCTTTTCAAACTGGGAATTCAGGGCGAAGCACACAGATCAGCTTCCCCCTTCTCCCGCCTTTCCCGAGCATCCGCCCCCATCCCAGCCCTCCCTGCAGGCATCGCTGCCCACAGCCCTGTGCCGCAGCTCAGACACCCAGTAAATAATGAAAGAAAATCCCAGGCATGAGAGCCAAAAGCCACTAGAAAAAGACGCTGCGATGGCAAATTAATTACATCCTGCGGAGAGGGATGGGACCTGCTCTCACACTTGGCCCTCGCTGCTCCTGCAAGGGAAGGAGGGAGAGATACCTGGAGGCTTCTGCATGGAGGAAGAGGTCACGCTGCTTTTGGGATGAGCCTCCACGCATCTGCCTTCATCCTGCTGCACAAGCACACGTGTTCCCATGGGGGAAGGGGACCAACACACCTTCTCCCCACAAAAAAACCATGTCCCTCCTTGTCGCCCGCCCCAGGTTTGGTTCCAGAACCGCCGGGCCAAATGGCGGAAGAGAGAGAAGTGCTGGGGCAGGAGCAGCGTGATGGCTGAGTACGGGCTCTACGGTGCCATGGTGCGTCACTCCATCCCACTGCCTGAGTCTATCCTCAAGTCTGCCAAGGACGGCATCATGGAGTCCTGTGCCCCTTGGCTCCTGGGTAAGAGAGCAGCAGCCTTCGTGGGGGGTGGCAAGTGGGTCGAGCTGAAGCAGGGGGATGCGAGGAAGAAACTGGAGACATGTTGAAAACATGAGAGGAGGGGACCAGGGCGAGGTCCCCCTGCCCTGCCGCCCTCCACCCCCCTGTCCCCCAACAGCCCTTGTCAATAGGGTCTGACTGCTCATCCCAAATCCCTGCTCGTCCTCAGACCCTGACCTGCAGGATCTGGCTGGGGCAGGAGTTTGCCCCCCAAGGTCAGGCTGATGTTAGCTTTTGAATCCTGTGGCATGACCATCCCTCATGCCCAGCCCTGGAGCAGGGGCTCCCACCCTTGCCCAAGGCAGGAGGCCATCCCACTCTGACTCTCCCAGCCCTGTGATGCTGTGTGGGGTGCCGGGACCCCCAAATGCACTCTCCTTGCCCCAAGTCCCAGGGGGAACACACTGCTGCCTCCTCCTGCTCTCAGCACCTGGGGGAGCTGCCTTTCTGCCTGGTTTCGCTTGGTTTTCTGTGCAGACATGGAGGTGGCAGCTACCCTACCACACTCCTGCTCTTTGCTTCCTGCTTTCTGACCTTTCAGGCTGGTTCTGCCCCAAAACTAGTGTCTGGCATCTTGACGATGGGCTGTCCTGTCCTTCTATCTGTGTGAAACTGAGAGAGGCAGAGGGGCGGGTTGTGAGAGGAACAGGTTGATACGGGAATACGCAACGGGGGAATCTCCCTCCCCAGCCTTGGTGAAGCTCAGGCAACTGTGCTGCTGTCTGAGACTCTCATCCCCATGCAGGGACAAGTTAGCTTTCGGTTCACAGAGAGAAATGAAGGGGAGAGTAATTACAGACCTTTGGGGGCAGCCGTGAGGCCACAGATGCCGGGGCTGGGCTGCCCTCATGCGGGGGCCAGAGCGAGCGGCTCGCCGTGACTGCTGCATGAAGCGAGGGTTTCTGCTTTTCCTTAATTCTGGCCTCTCTTTATCTTTGCTGTTTTCAGTTCAAGATGGCTTTCCCATGCCCAGGCGCTTTTCTAAACCCGAATACCAACAATTCTTTTTAGGGATGCACAAAAAGTCTCTGGAGGCAGCGGCTGAGGCGGGGAGGAAGACGGAGGTGGAGCGCCAGGCCCTGCCCAAGCTTGACAAGGGTGACAAGGAAGAGAGGGGCCCAGATCCCAAAACCACCATTTCCCAGGAGGAACTGAGAGAAAACAGCATTGCCGCCCTCAGGGCCAAAGCTCAGGAGCACAGCACCAAAGTCCTGGGGACCATCGCTGGGGACACCCCGGCCCCGGGCAGGAAGCCGGAGACAGGGGAGGAGGCGGCAGCAGCGGAGGATGAGAGACAGACGGAGAAGTTGAACTCGTCGCAGAAGGAGGAGAAGCTGATCTAGGGGGAGGAAGAGGCGGCGGAAGCCAGCCCCGACAGACACTGTGTCCTCTGGGGGATGCGTTCCCCCTCGGACTGCCAGGTCCCCACAGCTGCCCCTGCCTGGGGAGCGGGACCCCGATCTCTGAGTTTGGGACTACCTGGCAGGGGTGCCCCCCGCCTGCTCCCCTCGAGCGTATCCCTGTCCCTCGCTCCTCCACCCCGCTGGGCCTTCCTCACCCCCCCATCCCTTCCTTTTGGGGGACCAGGAAGTGTCCCATCATCGTCGCCACCCAAGAGGACACCGAGGCTTTGGGTCGCTCCAGCCTCATGGCCAGCTCTAGGGCTCTCTCCTCCTGCTCCTGCTCCAGCCCCAGACCCCATCCGCCATCTTGGAGAGAGCCTGTCCCCTGCCGCCATGCCCCTCCTTGGTGCACGTCTCTCCCCAGTGCTGCCTGGGCCCCTTGCCCTGGCGCCCGGTCCTGCCATGCTCTAGGCAGACCCGCCACCCTCCCCTGGCCATCACCTCTGCCTCTGGCCCAGGCCACAGCAGGACAAGCCCATGGCAGCATTTGCATGAAATCGCGACTCTCTGTCCACAGTGGTTTGCACCTTCCATCTGTCTCTCCCCGCCCAGCACTGGGGTCTGCTGGGAAGGGGCTGCAGCTTTAGAGCAGTTGAGTTTTGCCTCCGTTTTGCAGGGAGAGGCAGGTTTAGCCTGCGGGTGCAACACCCTGGTCCCACCTGGCACCTCGAGGTGACCCCAGTCCACGTTGCTGGCTCCCACAGGGCTGGCCACCACAGCCGGGTCTGACACTGCCCCTAACGCCAAAGCCCTGCACCCCTGTGGAGGGGCTGAACAGTGAATTTATTTACTGAATACATTGTTCCAGGTGAGACAACAACATCCGCCTAATGTATTTATTGAATTAAATTTGTCCAGCTCACGCTCTGAGTGTTAAAGGGAATGACAGCCATGTACATCCACCCCGATACACCCTGTAACGTGTACATACGTCTCCTAGCTGGCCCCACATGAGCACAAACAGACCCACTCAGCCAAACCCGCTCCATGGTACCATCACCTTCGCATCCGGGTAAGGCGCTATTCCCCCTCTGAAAGCCGTAGGACAGCGACTTCCAGGCGACCCTTTCTGTCCTGCTTTCAGCTGTGAGCACCCTTTCCCCAGAGCTACTGTTTTTCTTCCATCAAAGGCTAAGCCCCTCCATCCAGCCCCTGTTTGTCTTTGTCCCCCGGTCGTTTGACGTGTTAGATGATAGCCCATGGTGTGTAAATAATGTATATACAGTGAGAAAAGAATTCAGTATTGAGGTGTTTGAGATATGGAGCTGTAACAACTTCTAGTCATCCAGCATCTGTGATTTATGTGCCATTTTCTGTAAAGATATGAACAAGAATAAAACTAAATGGGAATACTATGTATGAGTCCAATCACTGATGTTCAAGGAGGGTGAATTCAGCCAAAGCTGAGAGGGGGCTGGACATCAGACTGTAGCCAGAGAGAGGTGGGAGCTCCAAAGCAGCACAGAGACAGGTCTGCACCTTCCTTCCCACCCAGGCATGGAGAGGATGGGGCTTGGGTGCTGCTCTCCCTTTGTGGTGAAAGACAAAACTGAAAGGGGTGTGCTTGTACCTGGGACAGAAGTTAGGCATCATGGCATACAACTGGTCAGAGAAGAAGTCACCTCAGCATCCAGAACAGCCTTGGTGCTTTGGGTCACCCCATTTCACATGTGCCCTGGCCTGAGGAGTGGAGATGGCAGCCAGACACTGCAAGTGCAGGGGAGCTTGTTGAGAGCGAAGAGCACTGACAGGAATTTCCAGCAAGGTGAGCTCTGATTTGAGAGCAGCAGGAGCCCATACTGAGATTTGCCCACCCTGCTATGCGGGTGGCAATTGCGGTCTGGCAATGGTCTGATGGAAAAACCTGATGTCTTACAGGGGAAAAAGGCTGAGGCAGAGCAGATGTGTGTAGGAAATGAGAGACTTTGCTTATGGAACGACGAGGCTGCTTGGGCTTGACTTTGTGGAGGGCCTGTAAGCCCACAGGACTGTTTCCCTGGGGCAGGGACAGAGCCCTCATAGGTTCTCATCTATCTCTGGGGGCAGCTGATACAAAACAGGTGTGTGGTCTGGGATGAGTGCACCTGCCATCAAATAGCACGTGTCTCCCATACTGGTGTCCAGCCTGTTCACCAAACGTATCAGCCCTGCAGACCATGACTGGTGTCGCACTATGAAGAGCAAAGAGGAGATCTACTAACCCTCTCATCTCTGCTGTTGATCCCGTTGGTGTGCTGGGCTGAGAACATCCCTGCTTGCAGGGAGAGCCTTTTTCTGCTCTTCTGTTTTGCCCCTTAGGAAGGGAGGGGAACCTGGGCAATGAAAAAAGGAAACCTCCAAGCTCTGCCTTAAAACCCACTACCTGCATAGGGCCTGAAGGAAAGGAAGGCAGAAAAAAAGCTGTTTGGAGGCAGAGAGGCAGCTTAGCTATGCTACAGTGGGTGGTGGGAGGTCTTGGCATGAGGAGGCGGGCTGCAGTGTTTCATGCCAAACCACCACCCCCCGCTCCACCATGGCCTCCTTGTTGAGCGCTCCCACTCCACCCTGTGGTACAGACTGGTCTGAAGTGTTCGGGAGGAGGCAGAGACACCAGCCCAGCTTGCTGGAGGGGACAGCTCAGCCACCCAGCAGTGAGGTGGGATGAGATATGATGTCCCCCTCCTGCAGCAGACAGCTGCAGGAGAAAAACCTTCCCTGGCCCACCAGAGATGGCGCAGCCCAGTGCTCTTCAGGGAATGGACCTTAATTTGGGGAAGGGGATGGTCCCATCACCTAAGGCTAGCATGGAGGGGACCCTAACTTTTAGAGGTGAGCTGCCCCAGGCTGCTCTCATGGCCTGCAGAGGACCAGGGGGCTGCAGTGGGGGGGCTATGGGGAGCAAGGGGACGGGGATGAGTAGAGGGAGGTGGGAGGGAGGCGAGTTGGGGCAAAGCAGAGGGGTCTGGGGGCACAGCACCGCCCCAGGAAAGTGTGAGCAGGAGCGGGTTGGTAGATCCTGGCTCAGGCACCTCGGCCCCTGTGGGGAGCCCAGGCACCCGCTGAACCTGGCTGCCATTCAAGAGCAGCCGTCGGGACTCAGATTAGCATGAAGGTTATTTTCAGTCAAATATTTCTAGAGCCCACCCCTTTCTCCTCCCTTAAAGGGATTGAATTTCTTCTTCACTGTAGTGCTCTGGAACAGAGGAGGAGAGGAACGAGGCAGGGAAAAAGGGGTGCCTGGGCTCCCTGTGCAGGAGAGCTGCTTTTTGTCCAGTCAGCCCAGGGTGACTTAGCCCCAGCTCCCACAGGGGCCTGTCTTGCCCAGGCTGGGTGTCCCGAGCGGCTGCAAGGCCTCCAGGCACCCATCTCCTTGGTGAGAGGCAGGAGCCCTGTGATGATGGCCAGGCTGCTGGCCAGGGCTTGCTGCCCCAAAGCTCTTCCTCAGGCTCCCAGATGCCCCCTTGGGTCAGCGGCTGCCCGAGCCTGGAGCCACGGGCCCCTCACCGCCTACATGCCCGAAGCTGTTGCCTTCCCCAGACCCAAGGACCACCAAGGCTTGTACAAGGTGTCAGTGGAGGAGGGAGATGCCTTCTGGGGAGCGCTAGGTAGGAGCCGGCTCACCTGGATCACCCCCTTCCATTCTGTCCAGGACTGTGACCTGCGCCAGGGCAGGGTCTCCTGGTTCCTGGGCGGGCAGCTGAACGTGTCAGGTAAGGAGGGAGATGGACATGGGAGCCCACCAAGTGCCTGCGGGTGCCTCTCTGCTTTGGCCCTGGGAGCAGATCGGAGGAGCACAGAGTTAAATGGTTGGAGTGAGGGGGACCCCCAAAAGGTCCAGTTGGTCCTGCAGTGGCTGTAGTATGAGGAAGTGGCTGGTCCTAAGGGAGCAGCTGAGTTTCTCTGTGGGGGCTGCAGCTGGATCGGGGTGTGCTGGGAGCTGGGCAGCTCTCCCTCAGCCTCCGTGGATCCCACAGCAGCGCAGCGGCTCCGTTCTCTAGGAACCACAGGCAACAGCACCGAACGCGGTGCATTCAGCACGCAGTGTTGCACTAGGTTATCCCTGCCCAGCGAATGCAGTATGTATCTGCAGAAAGCAAAATACAGGAGCGATGACTCATACTGGAAGTCCCCACAGCTGTGGGAGGCTCTTCTTCTGTGGGCTGGGGCTACTGCCTTTGGGTGGCTACCAGGGGAAGACGTAGGGGCTGGTGACACTCTGTCCTGCTCACAGCGCTCTTGATTCCAGTGTTCAAAATACAAGACAGACCTCTCAGAAATCAGGTCTTATGTAATCCATTTGGGCAGGAGAGCAGGAGTTATTTGCCTTTGGGACTTGAGATCTTACTGTTCCCCCTTTCATGTGTGTTACTTTCTCTCCCGGAGAACTACAGTCAGGAGAAAAAAAAAATATTTTGGTATGCAAACTGGGGCTGCTGCATCATCCCATGGCCTCAGTAGCAGGTTTAAGGAAAACACAGAGTGGAACAAGGCTTCTGAGGAAACTGCAGCTGCCAGCAACATAGGAAAATTTTCTCAGAGGAATTACAGCCAGAGCCTCAGCCTACCACGTCCCTGGAAAGCCAGGGGTGGTGCACTCCTGGTCCCGGTTCGCTTCCACTTTGGACAAATGCACCCTGCAGCCTTCCTGCACAGAACTTGGCTTCGTCCTACAGTTGTTATTTAAGAGCACCACTGTTAAAAAGCTGCCCTAGTCCACCCCAGAGGCAGCTGCAATGTAGTGCTGGGTGGAATGACGGCTGAGTTAATGTTTGCCAGTCCCTCTGAGTGCACTGGGGATGTGACCTGCAAAGGGACTTCAGGCAGTTTCTGCTCTGGACTGCATGAGGTTGCAATCAAGGGGGAAGCTGACAGTGGGGATTGGTAGATATTGGAGTGGTAACAGGCTTGGGATGGTGCTTGTGATCTGTGGGCTCGTGTCCGCAAATGTTTCAGTGGCTGCACAAGGCTAATGCTGAGAAGACCCACACACAGCCCTGACTCTGTTCTGAAAACAGGATTGCCAGTCCTGGCTTTATGGGAGTTAAGAGGCTGTGGGTTGCTCTGGCAATGAGACTGGGTTGTCTTTTCCAGTGAATTGTCTGGACCGACACGTCCATGTAGCCCCAGACAAAGTGGCCTTAATCTGGGAGAAGGATGAACCAGGAGAGGAGGTGCGGGTCACGTACAGGTCAGTACTTACCTCTGAGCGTATGAGAGACATATTGCAGTGTGCATGAACATCGCACAGGGCGGATCTGCTGATGTGTGTCATGTGAGGGGATGCAGCATCCCTTCACGTAGATAGATCAACAGTATGGTGGCTGTTGGCTTGCCTGGGCTGATGTGAGACTTCAGCCTACCTCCTGACTGACCCTCAGGGCCCTGAGGGGTCCCTACCCAGCTGGGGAGGCAGATGTAAGCCCCTTGTGGCAGCACTGCAATGCTTGAAGGCAAGACCACACGGGAAAGGTCACACATGTGCCTTCCCAGCAAGGTTCCTGGTGTCTAAACTTGCAGGTAAATGGTCTGCAAAAGAGGTCAGATTCACAGCCGCATGGGTGTTGGGAAGTCCCATGCTCATCTGCATGTCAGCAACGCTGCTGGGTTTGGCTGTCTGGGGGGACTGCCTGTCCAGCCCCACTAGATTTGTCTGGGGCCCCCCACCTTCCAGCTCAATTTGCCTGCTTTCTGAGTCTCCGCCGCAGAATTCACTTAAATCCCTCTGCACACCAAACAAGTCCCTGTGTGCTCTCTGGCTCCAGACCTCACACAACAAACGTGACCACTGCCTATCTCCATGCAAGGAGAGCCCTTCCATGGAATGAGTCACTGACAGCCAAGCCATGGTTTCTGGGAGGGATGCTTCTCGGGGAGAGGCATCGTTTTGCTCACTGCTTTCCTATAGCTGTTGTTCTCGCTGGTGGGCACAAGCTCTGGAGGACTTGATCTTCCCCGCTTTAGCAAAGCATGGGGCCCTGTTTTCATAGGGGGAGATACCTAACTCCTCATGCATAGCCTCCAGCCTTGCAGGGTAGTGTGTCGCTCCAGTTGTACAGGCTGATAAGAAACGTGCAGGCTGCCATTGGGGAAGTCAGCTGAGGTGTTGTGGGCTTGCTGAGCCAGAGGAATTGCCAGTGGCCATTGCTGGCCCTATGGCTTGCTCCTCATGCTGGTCAGTGAGAGTGTCAGGCTCTGTGCAAAGGCCATTCTGATCCCTTTCTTTTCTGTAAATAACAGCCCGAGTTAGTGACTGTCTTCTCCTTTCCTTCCCACTGACATTTTACAGCTCTCCCACGGAATTCCAGCATGGGGAGGGTTAGGGTGCATAGGGATGTAAGCTGCATACCCGTGACTCTGAGTCCCCCCCCATCTTTATGCACACAGGTAAGATCTGCAAGAAAGTCTCTAACTGTGCCGTTGCTTCTTTGGGCAGGGAACTGCTGGAGCTGACGTGCCGCCTAGGAAACACCTTGAAACGGCAAGGCGTGAAACGGGGTGACAGGGTGACAATCTACATGCCCCCATGCCCGCTGGCGGTGGCTAGCATGCTGGCCTGTGCCCGCATTGGGGCTGTGCACACTGTGGTGTTCGCCGGGTTCAGTGCAGAGTCCCTAGCAGACAGGATCCGGGATGGTAAGAGCCAGTGGGTAACAGGGACACGTGTTTCCTTTGGGGGACAGTGCTGAGCTTGTTGGTTCGGCAGCTGGGGGGCTCAGGGTTGTGCTGATGGCAAAGGTTTTCTGAGTAAGACTCCCTGGGCTAACTGAGGGTGTTCTGTCATGATGTATGGCCATGGAGCAGGGATTAGCACCCCAGGAAATAGTGTGGGCTCACTAACACCACATGGGATGGACTGGTTCTCTCCTTCATCCAAGGGACTGAAGGGCTGGGATACAGCATCTCCTCTGAGGGGATGCAACACAGGCAGGAATGTATGGGAAACAAAGACGCAAAGCTGCATTTTTGTTAAATGGAGGACATGAGTAACGGGGGACTGGGAGACAGAGGGAGAGGTGCAGGGTCATGGTAGAGCCAAACTGCTGTGTGACTGATGGAGAGGGGCAGAGCTGCTTATGTGGCTCTTTTGCTTTTTGCAGCCCAGTCGGAGACAGTTATCACAGTGAACCAGGGGCTGAGAGGCGGCAAGGTTATTGAGCTAAAGAAGACAGTGGACCAGGCTGTGAAGCAGTGCCCAGGAGTGAAACGGGTTCTGGTTTCCATGAGGACTGACAGCAAGGTTCCCATGACAGCCCTGGACATGCCGCTGGAGGAGGTGAGAGGCTGTCCAGCTCTACTGCCGCTTCCCCTGGGCAATGTGCCCACTCTGGGAGCAGCGACAGGGGGTGGAGAGAGGGTCCTGGCTGGCCATGACAGTCTTGCTGCGGTTGACACAATGTGAAGACATTGTCCTGCAGCAGCAGTGGCAGCTGGAGCTGCACATGAGTTCAGGACAGTTCCAGGAGCCATGAGGATGGGTAGCTGGTAGCTCTTCCCACAGCACCAGCCCTGTATTGTCAGGGGCAGGCAGCAAAAACCAGGCTCGTAGCAAGGTGGACCAAGGGCTAGAAACACCCCAGACATGGGCTGACATGTTGTGACCCCAGCCTTGGACTGCCACTGCACTATCGCACGCCACTCTGCTGGCGGACCTGGCACCCTCTGTGCGCGCTGCTGGCAGCTTGTGTCCGAGGAAGCAGGCAATAAGGTTGCTTGTGTGCCCATTACTTGTGGCACACAGGATGGCTAGGCTGCCAGCATGGAGCACTGTTTCTGAAGAGGTAAGCCTCTGCCGTGCATTTCTGTTAGCTCCCTGGAGCTGCACAGAGGTCTTTTTGCCTCTGCCCATCCCGTCTGCAAGCAATTAGTGCTAGAAAGGCCTTCCTGGAAGACTTCTGTGCTGGTCAGAGCAGTGGCAGCTTAAAAATAGCTGCCTCTTACTCAGCAGGTCTGCTCTGGCTGAGGAGAGCGTTTGCCAGCTCAGCAAGGCGAAAGAGAGTTCAGGCTGGTGAGCAAGGGGAGTGGAGGTGCAGAGGTGAGGAGGATGGTATGGTATGGTATGGTATGGTATGGTATGGTATGGTATGGTATGGTATGGTATGGTATGGTATGGGGGGAGCAGGGTAGCACAGGTGCTCAGAGGGAGGCGCAAGGGAGAGGTGTGCAAGCAGGTGTAGAGACAACACAGGGAAGCCTGTGAGACCCCAAGAGAGAACTGCTATGCTCTCTCCTGCAGGAGATGGTGAAGGAGGACGCGTGCTGTGAGCCTGCTGCCATGGACAGTGAAGACATGTTGTTCCTTCTCTACACATCAGGCAGTACGGGCAAACCCAAGGGTCTAGTTCATTCCCAGGCTGGTTACTTGCTGTTTGCTGCTCTCACGCACAAGGTAATGATCCCAGCCACAGAGCACTCATGAGCTAGCAGTTCATAGGCAGTGCAGGGAATAGGTGTGCTGCCTTGTTGCACCATGAGCTCATCTTTATCCAGAGCAAAGTCTCTGGGAAGCCCTCTTAGGGCAACAGCCCAGTAGAGCACATCTGCCTACAGATAGTGGGGGAGAGCAACACATGCTCTGGAGCAGTGCTTCCCAAACACATACTCCTCTGAGCTACCTTCTTGGCTTTCTTCTTTCACTGCCCTATCCTAGACTGAATCATTGGGTGGGATGCTCAGCCTTGCAAGGGTAATTTTATATTACTGGGTGAGGAGGAAGAAGCCAAGTTGCTCCTAAAACCTCTGTAAGACCCCCTCAGGTGGAAGGTCAAAGGCAGTGCTTCTGGGAGGGGTACATATGAGGATATATCTGTAAAAGCTGGCGAGTGCCCTCAAGACAAAGGGCCTATAACTGAAGAGTGTGGGTCATCTTTGGGGAGAGGAAAGCCTTTAACCCCTAGCATGCCCAAAGGGAACTGTAATAGAGCTGGATAAAGGGGCACTGAGCACAGCATGGAGCTGCACTTGGCTGCAGGAATGGTTGTGAGGGATACTTCCTAAGACATTATATGGATTCCTCTGGAAGAGGGAGTTTGTCTCTGAACAGTCCCTTAGCTTAGGGTCTGGCTCTCCTTGTGTGTGACTGAAGTTCCAGTAGTGCCTCAGACCATGCACCCTATGATACAGCAAGCTCAGGGCTGACTGGGTCTTCTCTGTCAGCCGTAAGTGCTGGAGGCGAGACCCCCTGGGATATGTGCAGGGGGTGCGTGGAAGCCCTTGGTTCTCCTGTGAGCTGAGCTGTCTGTACAGCTGCGTCCAGCATAAGTGACCCTCTCGAGACCATCAGAGCTGGTTTGCGAGAGCCAGGGCCACCATCCCAGAATGGCAATGCAGGGAGTGAGCAGCATGCGGCCATGTTAGCACGCAGGAGCGCTCAAAACTGTGACGCAGGGCTGGCACGCTCAGTTCTCTCAGTTGGATGGGGCAGCCTGCTGCTACCGTAATTCACTGCTTAGTTAAAAAGAGACAGAGCAAGCAGAGGAAGTTTCCTTCATGAGGACCTTGGAACACTTGAGGCCCCGGAGTTCCCAGCTGGCAGCCTACAGACAAGGAACTGCAGGAAGAGACGGGAAGGTCTAAAACATAAGATGCCAGAGCAGAAGGTGGGAAGTGATAGGCTAGTGGGAGACTAGCCCCTGGGGAGCTTTCCTGGTGCTGAGTAAAGGAAATGAAGGAGAGTGCTTGAGGAAGCTGGATGTGTTGCTGCCAGCCTGACAGCACTCAGGTCTGCTCTGCACAGGGCAGGCATCGTTCTCTCATACTCCAGCCTTGCAGCCAAGGGTCTCCTGAGGAATAAATGGGGTAGTGGGAAGAAGAGCTTGTTCTGCTTTCTGCCTGCCTGCAGGCACAGGGCTGCACTCACCTGGCTGAGGCGGAGAGGTGCCACCTCCCGCGGGCAAGCTGGGGTGGCTCTGGACCAAGGCAACTCACGGTCCCTCTGCTTGCTGCCTCAGTGCTCCTACACTGGGTTCCCTGCTGAGCTCAAGGTTTTCCAGAGTGTTTACCATGTGTTTGGAGCCCAGCAGTGCCTGGGGGTAGCTCATGGAGTCCTTGCTTACAACTCCTCTCCTTCCATGTGGTCATGTAGGTGCAGAGGGACCATCCTCACCCTGAAAGTTCTCCCATTTTGATGCTACAGGATACTTGGATCAGCCTTGTCTAGACACCAGCAGAAAGAAGCTCTCTTCTTTAGAAAAAAGCAAATTTGGTTGTGGGGGTTTTTTTTAAAGTGTATCATCTCTCCTCCCGCACCTTCATAAAGCACCTGACTTTTTTTTTTTTTCTTTTTTCTGATAATGTTTTAAAAACTCTTTGCAGGAAGGTGTCCCTGCAGGGGTGGTGGGAAGATGGAAGGATACCATAACGCTAGGGCTGGGAGAGGGTACGCTGCTCCCAGATGTCCCCCTTGCTGGGAGGACAGGCCCAGGCTGTACCCCTCACTGCCTCTCCTCTCTCGTGCAGTATGTGTTCGACTACCAGGACAGGGACATCTTTGGCTGTGTGGCAGACATCGGCTGGATCACGGGGCACACTTACATGGTCTATGGCCCCCTCTGCAATGGTGGCACCACAGTCCTTTTTGAGAGCACTCCCATCCATCCTAACCCTGGTGAGTGAGAAGATGTCTCAGGGGAGCAGGAACATGCCACAGCCACCCTGCAAGACCCGCAGCGGGCAGGGAGCTGGAGGCTTGATGCCAGGACACAGGCAGCAATGGTTCTGCTGCTGCAGGAGCAGACCGTGGGGGGTGCCCAGCAGAGAGCTGCGAGGGTGTCACGACCCGGCCCTTGCTGGTCAGACCAGGGAGGGGTTGTGTAAAGTTCGGAATTCCCTCGGGCTGAATTAAGGCAAAACGGCACCAGACTGTCGGTTAAACACTTTATTCGTGACACAAAGCAGCCTGAGCTTGCAGAGCCTGAACGGTTGATGGCGTGGTTCCTTAC
>JAVKLA010000031.1:3592706-3612953 GCA_034782735.1 Sagittarius serpentarius | reverse complement strand
CCTCAGTCACACCCCTCCTGGTGTTTGCACGCTGCCCCTCTCCCGGGCAGGCGCCCTTACGGGGGGTGGTCGCGGGCCCTTTCCCCAAAACTCTGGGCGACTCCTGGCCACGTACGGTGGGTTGTCCTGCTCCCGGCGCGTCCTCCAATGCGCCTCCAGCGTCCTGTGCAGCATAGCGTTGCTAGGCGGAACTTGCCTTGTTGCAGCGCCCTGCAAGCAAGGTCGCGGCAAGCAAGGTCCGTTTCTCCACGGCAAAGACCAGGGAAGCCAGGTCCCTGTCAGTCACGACGGGTGTTTGAGGCATTAACCCCGTCCAGCCTCTCACAGAGGGGAAGAGTCTCCTCCTCCGGTTAGGAAGCCAACGCTGCTTCTCCAGGGGTGAAGCTGTTTCTCCCCATTCCTCCCTGCAGCAGGGAGAGTAGCAAAGCTAGGTGATGTGGAGCAAAAGGGGCCACTGCTGCTCATGGACTGCTTTAGTCCCTCCCAGCGTTGGATTAGCTTGGCTGAGGGTCCAGGCACTGCTCTCACCTCCTCTCCATCTATCTTAGTCTCGGGCTGGGAGGATCTATGTGGATGGTTACTGGCCCTGTTTCCATTCCAGGCCGCTACTGGGAAACAGTGGAGAGGTTAAAAATTAACCAGTTCTATGGGGCACCCACTGCCATCCGCCTGCTCCTGCGATACGGTGATGAATGGGTGAAAAAGTACGACCGCTCTTCTCTCAAAGTACTCGGCTCAGGTAACTGCTGGTGGCGTGGGCTGGAGCAGCAAGTCCTTGGGCATCAGGTTGTACCTCTTCCCACAAATGCTAAGAGCAGCAGCACGTGAGAGTGGAAAGTCAGGAGACTGCGCTATTTGGGGGTGGCTCCACGAGCAAGCCCTGGGAAGCTGTGTCTTTGACCTGATCTTTCAGCTCTGTCCCCTTGTCTTTCCCCTTGCAGTGGGGGAACCCATCAACAAGGAGGCATGGGAGTGGTACTTCCACGTGGTCGGTGAGGCACGGTGCCCAGTAGTGGACACGTGGTGGCAAACTGGTGAGATGCGTACGACCCCTTGTTCCAGCTTCTGCTCTCCCAGGCTTTAGGAGTGACCTGCTGCTTTGTTGGCCAAGTGGGAATGGTTGTTACCGACACTCTTGTGTGAGCAATGCCGTAAGGGGCCATGGGCACCAAAATATGAGAGAAAGAAATGGCCTTTAAAGCTAAACCAGAGAAACACGGGGAAGTTGATGGTAGGGAGCAGATCTCTGCTGAACTACATGAGCAGGATCGTCCTTCTGCAAAGAGCCTTCCCCAGCTCTCTGGCAAACCCAGTCCCAACCTGTGGTCCAGCAGGGTGCAGTGAGGGCCAGGGCAAGGGCTGTTGGCCAAGCAGTGCTACCTGGCTTTCCTCTTGTCTCTGACTTTGATAAGCATTACAGTTTCTTTTGCTTCAGAAACAGGAGGCATCTGTATCTCACCCCGCCCTTCTAATCCTGGAGCAGAAATCCTCCCGGGCATGGCTATGAGACCCTTTTTTGGGATCAGCCCCTCCCTCCTGGATGACAAGGTACATGTATAACCTGCAGCCCAGGCACTGGCTTGGCCCACTTTCCCCCAGGCAATTGCAGCAGGTACTTGCTGACGGGAGCGAAGAGCTGTAAGCACGTCTTTCCTGCTCACCTCTGCTAGACGGCAAACTTCTTTACTGGAAGGGGATTAACAGTGAAGCTGTTATTCCAGCTAGGGCAGAAGTTGAGTTTTTTGCTAGCTTGCTGTGTCCTGACAAGACAGGCTGTGCTTGGGCCCACTGGCACGTCTTTCCAAGGTGAGGGAGCTGGGCAGGGACAGCCAGCCTCCCTAAAGGGGACCCGCGTCCCACCATGGTAGTCAGCTAGGGGCAGACATCTGCTGGGAGAGACTGAGCCTGTCCCATTGGAGTCAGGGGCACAGGACTCTCACTGCCCTCCCTGACATTTGTGTCACAGGGTTCTTTGTTAAAGAGGCAATGACTAAACATCCCGAGTACCCTCAGCCACAGTTACTAAAAGGTAACTATTTTACAGGGAAACGTCCTTCGGGAAAATAACATCTCTGGAGCCCTTTGCATCTCGCAAGCCTGGCCAGGTATGGCACGAACCATTTACAATGACCACAAGAGATTTCTGGAAACCTACCTGACTCCTTATCCAGGTAAGGAGAACAGATGGCAGGTCATGGCAGAGGTATTTGGTTGGGTCTGCCTGCTGGTTTTCTGCATGGGGGCAAGACTCAGGAGATCTGGTACTACTGCTTTGTTCTTCCGCAGACCCTCCATGGTGTTGGGGCCCTTCATCTCCCCATGCCTGATACCTCAGCACTGCCCTGGGAATGGGTATCTCTCTCACCAACCTTCCCCATTGGATCACATGTGGTTGTAGGGCAGTGAATTTGTCCTTCTGCCCCCAGTCCCCTCAAGCAGAGGCCTCTTTGTGCATCTCTTGCAAACACTGTTGGCTTCTGTCACTCATCCAGAGTTACTGAGCAAGCCCAAGAGCGCGTGTGTCTTGGCATGAAGCAAAGGGGAGAAGCAGCAGGAACACAGGCATGTGGCAATGGAGCAAAGTGCTCCCGGCTTGTCGTGATGAGGCAGGCTGGGCATTAGCCAGCACACTGCAGAATGAGGGAAGGAGCCTGATGACAGAGCAGGTACCAACAGAGGCAGAAGACTAACAAGGAAGGTAGGCACCTTTGCCCTGAGCAGTTAAGGAAGGAGCAGAGTACAAGCCCTGGTGCCAAAAGAGGGGAGGAGGGGGCGAGGGGAGAGCATGGCTGGCAAGCAGCTCACTTTCACTGCAACAAGTGACCATGGCAGGGTTCTGGCCACTGCAGGGTTTTTCTTCACCGGGGATGGTGTGTATCGTACCAGTGAGGGCTACTACCAGCTGACAGGACGGCTGGATGACATCATTAACATCAGCGGACATCGGCTGGGCACTGCGGAGGTGGAGGATATTGTGGTAAGAGCTGGGGGTGGGAGGTAAAGCCATCCGAGGGGAGAGCAAAGGCACACTGGTGGTGCTCAGGGTAGTCTGAAGTAACTGGACAGAAACACGCTGCTGCTGTAGCAGTAGAGAACAGTGTGGGACACACAGCCTGCCTGTGGGAACAACTTCCCACCCTCTCCCCTGCCATTCCGGCTCTCTGCAGCGAGGGAGGGACAAAGCCTGATAAGGCTGATGCTGCAAGTGACTGAAGCCCAGAGCGGCTGCTGAGCATGTTAAAGAAGAGCATCCATGGGCCAGTACATTGTGGGACCTGGTGGAGCAACCTGGAGGCACAGAACAGTGTCTAGAAGGCAGAAGCCTAAAGCAGCCAGGGGCAGGGGGGAAGACTTGTGTTTGCAGACAGACCTGCTGAGGCAAGAAGGAAAGAGGGCAGAGGCCATATGAGGCCCTTCCTTATCTCTCCACATTATCGTGGGCTGCAGCAGCCAAGCCAGGTCAGGGCAGCTCACAGGTGGCAGCCAGCCTGCTGAAAGCACTGAGCCAAACCTCAGCCCTCTTCTCTTCCAGAATCACCACGTGGCAGTGGCAGAGTCTGCTGTCATCGGCTACCCACATGAGATCAAGGGAGAAGGTAAGATGCTTGCCTTCCTGCCCCTGAAATGTCTCCCCTGGGGCTATTGCATTGCAGTGGGAAGTGGCACTGTCACACCAACCCCTGGTAACAACGCTGTGCCAATGCCATACAGCATGTTAGCAGGGATCTTGACACAGCCATCACAACATACACGAGACCAGCTGGGCTTCGCGTAAGAGGGCAGCAGCAGCACCATGGCCTAAAGCACTTACAGCTCAGGCTACAGAGCATCCTCTGAGGCTACCAGCAGAGGGGGACTTCTCCTGGCACTAGGTCCAGATAGGCTCTCAGGAGGATGCTGTGCACGGTGCTCAGTAACCTGGTGGTCCTTCTGCCAGGAGCCTACGTGTTTGTTGTGCTGAAGAAGGACAGTGGCTACACGCAGGAGACTCTTGCTGGTGAGCTGCGGGAGCTGATCTCAAAGAAGATCGCTAAGTACGCGGCTCCAGAGTACGTTCAGGTAACACATGCAGGCTGGTCCAACACCCACCCCGGCAGCCTGGCCCCCTCCTTTCCCTCAACCTTAGCTCTGCTCCTCGCCATCACAGGTCACACACCGGCTGCCCAAGACACGCTCAGGGAAGATTATGCGTCGGGTGCTAAGGAAAATCGTGGAGGACAAGGCCAGTGAGCTCGGGGACCTAACCACCCTGGATGATCATGAAGCCGTGCAGCAGATCGTAGAGGGACGCAAGCGCCTGGTGGAGGGCCAGAAGAGCTGCTAGCCTGGCCCTGCCAGCAGCCACCTCCTGCTCCTTCACTGCAGAACTGGGGCCACGTCCAGAAATGTCACAAGCAACTGGTGGCCAGTAAGTGCTCAGAGACCGTACCTCCCCTGCAGTCTCAGAGTGACCTCTCTGCAACACAGAGACCCTCAAAACCTGTCTCCACACACCTATGGGAGGCACAGGAGACATGACTCATGTCAGGCAGAACAGCAAGGAGAGGTGAGCTCTGTTTCCTCCCCCAAAAGGAGAGGGCCAAAAGCCCTCCTTGGGGTTCACAGCTACTGCAAGGCACAGGGAAGATAGCAGCAGGGCAGGATGCCCAGCCCTGGATAGGTATATTACTCCTACCCCTGCTCTGCTCTTCAGCAACAGTCTAGTCCAGGACCATTGCCAATATATAAGCATCTCCTCCAAAGCAAACCCCAGAAGGAAAAGATGCAGCAGTCTGGTTAACAAATACTGACTCTTCTCCATAAAAATCATTGGAAAACAGGCCCCAGATTTTAATACAAAAATGTTGCTTCGACCTGTAACCCTGTGTCATAAGGAGAGAAGAGACGTGCCCCTTCTCTGTGCCAGCATTCTCCTCCCCTTACAGTGCACCCCTTGGCTCCTGCTGGGGAGCACAGCCCTCAACAGAGCCACAGGTACAGAAGTCTGTTCTGCAGAGCTGTGCGTCAAAGAGACAGAGGTCCCAGCAAGGCACAGAGGGCAGAACAGGAGGCTGCATCCTAGCTTCGCACCACTAGATCCTGGACAAGTGGAGGTTCCTCTGGCCATTGCTTCTACAAGCCCCATAAGGCAACTTCTCTTTGGGCAGCCTAGCAGCTCAGCCCTTTCCCCCATGAGAGGCAGGGAGGCAGAAGGGGGTGGGAGAAGGATGGCATAGATGTGTCTGCTCCTGGCAGAACTCCACACCACGAGTTCAGACTTGGTTCTGTGTCCATCAGCAAAATCCAGAACTGGTCTTGCACTGGATGAATGCCTTGTTGACAGCTGCTGGCTCGACAGCTCCATGTCTACTATTCAGAGCTCTCCCACGCCTGTAGAGGTTCGGCGGCTGGCCAGACAAGGGCATGCTTTTCAGCATCCTTCCGCAGCTGGGAGCCGCTTCATCTTCTCACACCGAGTGAGCTCCCATCTTCCCTCTCCATGAAGTTTTAAAATCCAGCTGTGGAACTGCAATTCAGTAACACAACAACTGAGGGATGTCTCTATGAGGGCATGTCCTCCCACAGGGAGGCTTTCCAGCCTCAGTCACTCCCCTCTGCTCGCCAGGGACCCTCTCCACCTCCCCTGTCTTGCCACCACCAGGGAGGCATGGAGCACTGTCTCCCTGTCTCACCTTTTCCAGGCTGGCCCTGTGTCCCACGCTGATTAGCGTCATGCCCAGGTGAAGGCACACACGATACAGTTCATGCTCCACCTCTTCTGTGAGGGCGCTGGTGGCTTCATCTAGCACTGAGAGAAAAGTCATGAGCCCCACAAATCCTCTCCTGACCAGTCATCTCCCCCTAGGCAAAAGAGCAGCAACTGCCGAGAACATTTCACATACTAACCAGAGTTCACCAAGAGCATCTGGAGAAGCCTAAGGACTCTGATTTTCCTCTGGCACAGCTGGTGTCAGTCAACTGGGAAAGCTTCCCTTCCCCACAAGCCCTTGAATCCACCCAAACAGCGCCATTCACCTCATTTCTCTCCCTCAACAGCTGCCAGCCACTGCCTCGTCCTCACTGTTGTGAGAGGCAAGATGCAACCTTAAGGCAGGCCGTATGCCAGAGTGCTGGGCTGACCAGCAGCCTGTGCACCCCTCTGGCCCCAGACCCCACCTTGAGCATCCAGGACGGCCTGAGGCACCTCCCTGTCAGTTAAGTGTAAATACTACAGATCTGGAGCAGATAAATTCAATTTGGTTTACATCATATCTACAGCTTTTAGTCTGCAATCCACAGGTTCCTTCTGCCCAGAGTGCATGCTGCAGGCTTCAGGGGAAGAGAGGTACTTACATGTGGCTACATGCTACCGACACCAACTCTGTTCACCCACACCCACCCCAGACCTCACGACAAGTTCTCCAACAGCCCCCGCCAGCAGTCACTATCAATCTATGCATGCAAAGGAATTAGCCCCATCTGCTAATGGGAGCTGCTTCTGTGATCTCTCAGGACTGTTTCTCTCACTGCTCCTTGTTTTCTTTTGCTGCATTACAGTTAAATTTTCCACATTGCTTCCACAACCCTACGGAGGTTCACGAACTTCAGATATGGTAGCTGATGCCACGTTCCCTAGCATGCATGCTTCTTTACATGGCAAACGGTGAGCATGCGGAGAGGGGGCTTCTTCAGGTGCCGTTGGACCTGGACCAAGAACATTAATCACTAGTTCCCTAAGAAGAGAATGTCTTACATACAGCCTCTTGATTTACCACCCTCCACACAGATAATTAAATGTTTTTACCCTGAATCCTCTGTGTGCTATGCTGCTAAAATAATAGCCAAGACGCAGTATGTTCCTAGCAAAGAAGAGATTTCATAAGCTGTCTCTGTACCAGCTTCTCTTCACACCAAAGGCCCTGCTTCCCCCCCGCCCCCCCCTTTTCTGTCGCAGTCACTCACTCACCTGCATATTTTGGCTGGAGGTAGAAAAGTCGTGCAAATGAGAGCCTCTGCATTTCCCCTGGGGACAGTATGTCATACCTGCAGCAGGGTCAAGATTCGAAATCTCCCTCAACCAAAAGAGTTCATTTGCCAAAGAGCTTATGGTTGGTGATATCAGATACCCCAGCAAACAACTGTCCCTGTGTGTCCCGTGCCCCCCCCCTACACTGTGACTGGCTCTGCACCCCTGTGCAGTCAGCTGCCCGCAGAGCAGCATGGCTGGTGATGGCATTGATACTGGGGACATGAAGGCTTTACCCCTGTATACTGCCCACCTCCTACAGGACACAGCTGGACACAGATGTTCCCAAGTCCAGCAGCAATGTGCATCTGCTTAGAAGTGTTCCCCACCCAGAGGGATCACCCAAATTCACGCAGACGGCAAGCTCCCTTACCAGTTCCAGTCCACCTGCTTGTCCAGTCCTCCAGCCCTCGCCAGCAAATCAGTCTGCAGAGAGCACAGCAGACTTGCAAATACAGCCCCCAACCCTGTCAGCCCACAGCCCTGAGCATAACCACCCCCTTCCTGCTACTCTCTCTTTTCCCGCTTGAGCTGAAGTTGCTCTGTATCCCTCCTCCTCTGCCTGTCCCACGGACAGTCCTGTTCCCAGCTGCAGACAATGTCCCTGCATGTGTCCAGGACACAGTCACACTGTGCTGCTACAAAACCTTATACCTTCTTCCCGTGCTGGCAGCAGCAGCAGGAAAGAAGGCACCAGCACCACCGGGGACTCACCAGCCCAGCCAGCTCCAGGAATCGCACAATTCTCTCATCATCTGCAGACCCTAGGGAAGAAAGCAGTAAAGCATAAGCAGAGGGAATGTGTGCTGAGGCCACAGCTGCAAGGAGTTGGTGGGCAGGAGGGAAGGATTGGAGGGTCTCCTGATGTCCAGTGTAGCTGACTTGATCACTTAACTATATCAGGTCCTCAGCTTTGGCGCAGAGAGCTCCCAAAGACTGACCTTCCTTAAAAATGTTAACCATGCCTGTGAGCAGCATGCCAGGAGGTAGCTGAGCTCCACAGATACACCTGAGTCTTGGCTCAGCCCATGGTCACAGACAGACACAGCCAGAACACAAGGATCCAGGCTTCAATTGCCAAGGCCTTGCCCACCAGCTGCTCTCTTATGGCTGATCGCCCACGGTACGCTGCAGGTGGTGGAGTCATGGGAGCGGGGCTAACAGCCAGCAAAAGGATTCCATGTGGGATGGGAAAAACCTCAGGGTGAACCAGCTGTGGAACAGAACATACACTTGAGCTGGTTACTGTCAGCAGCTATGGAAGCCGAGCAGAAGGGCTGTGCATCAGCCATGGACCTCTCTGAGGCTGCTGAAGAGCCACAACAGCAGCCGATGGCTGCAGTTGCTCTCTGCAAGACTGTGACTCCCCAGGGTTTGAAAGCAGCACATAACACTGCTTCACTCAGACAGACTTAAACCTGAACACCTGCAAGCTGCAGCAGACCACATATGGTCTGGCTTGGGAAGAGGGCAGGGGAGAGAAAGGATCCATGTAGTCTGACCTTGACAGCATGCAAAGCCCTGGGGACATCATTTGAAAAAAAACAGTGAAAGATGGAGGTGGATGGAAAATGAGATGAAGGCAAACACGGCTTGCCCAAAGGCAGGTTGTACTAGACAGATCAGCTGTATCCCAACAGCAAGGTACCTCAACACGTATCACATGTCTAGCGCAACATGCAGAGCATGGCCAGCTTGTCCTCATTGCATCAAGAGAGTATGTTCTTATCAAGAGAATACGTTCCTTCCCAAAAGGGAGGGAACACAGAGCTGACCTTAACCTACACTAAGGTAAATCTTCCAGGGAAAAGCAGAGAGCAATAAAAGCGAAATGGATGAGCACTCCTGATGGGGCATGGTAGGGGAGAAGCTGCACTGGATACAGGACAGGGAGCTGACACCGCAGGGTTGGCTAATTGCTCTAATGAATTTCCACATACCTGAAACTGGATAGATCTCCTTCAGGGGATAGATCACCTGTTTAACGGAGCAAAAGAAGCCATGTCAGAGGGAGCTGGACACAGTCCATCAGAGACGCAACAATGGTGGCATGAACTCAGGCACAAGGGAAGGAGCAGCCACAGGCATCCTCCCTCTTACAGGCCTCTTTGCAGCACACAGGTTCGCAGGGCACATCCGCAGCTGGGAGAAGAACTGGGGCCAGAGTAGAGGCAGCCCCTGGGCTCACCTGCTCACGCAGGCTTCCGTCGGTGAAGAAGGGCCGCTGTGGCAGGAACACCACACCCCGAGGGCCAAAGCAGGTCAGCATCTTGATGCTCCCTGCACGAAGACACACTCATGTCAAGCCTGCAGCGCCAGCCAGCAACTCCCCACCAACCCCTGTGCAGTCCTGCCCCGTGAAGTAGCCAACAAATCCCAGAAAAGGTGTATTTGCAATACAGGGGAAAGCAATGAGGGCCAGAGCAGAGTATGTGATAGAGATGTGTGGCTCCAATGCATCAGTGACACATTCACATTACAAGGTGGCACTGGCCTCACAACCCCACACAGCCACCTTCCAAACTCAGGGCAGCCCTGGTTGAGAAAGAGAAGGCTGCAGTGAGCAGCAGTCCTTACCCTGCGTGCTCTCCCAGAGTCCCCCAAGGACCCTCAGGAGAGATGTCTTCCCTGTGCCAGTGTTCCCCACAATCATCACACTGTTTCCTTGTGAGATCCTGAGGCTCAAGTCCTTGATGAGCAGCTTGCCAGAGGATGGCACCGAGAGTGTCACGCGCTCCACAAGGAAAGCTGTGTCCCTTGGCACTGGGTCCTCCCCAGAATGGCTGCTGGGCCACCACCAAGACAAAGGAGGAGAGATCTGGGGGTAAGTGATCACGCTGAGACCTCCTGTGCCTCAGTTATAGCAGCCCTGCCCCACACACTCCGGGTGCATGCAACTGCATGCAACAAGCTGTGGCACCAAAGGCCAACTCCATCCCGTGACAGCCCCACACTCTGGCACTTAAGCTGCAAGCCAGCCAGTTGCTGAGAGGAGACTCACCCATCCAAATCCCAGCTGGCTTTGGCTTCTGAGTAGTTGTTGGGTTTTTTTCTGCCAAGGCTCAGCAAGGTCTCCTGTAGTTCACCAATCCTAGACAAACAAGAGGTTGCATGAACGCCGGGGACAACACCAGCAGCCTCCTCACAATATCCAAACTTGTCCGTGCTTGCTCGCAAGCAACTGTTCTTTATTTATTTAGCACAGACCTGGGCAGACTCTTGTCCCACACTTCCCTTTCCTGCAGAGACCTGCCTGCAGAGAAGCTCACCTGTGCGTGTAGCCAGCTACGTCAGTCACAGTGCTGGAGAGATCTATGAGCTGGCTGAAGCAACCAATGAGGTAGATGGAAACAAAGGCATTCTAGGGAGAAATCACATGCCAGAGCAAGTGTCAGTGCTGAGCTGGGGCATTGCCCCTTCCTCCATGGCTGCAAGGAGGCAGCCAAGGAGTCCAGACTTTTGGCCATGTCAGCAGTCCCAGCAAGATGAAGGAGGGGTGGAGAAGGCACCCAGGGCAGTGGGAGTGAAGGAGAAATGACCATATATGGATGGAGCAGGGCTTCCCTGCTCAGTACAGCAGTTTTTGCCAGGTGGACACATCTCCTGCCACCCAGGGATGGTGTTTGCAGAGTGCCTGCTGGCCAGCCCAGGGCCCAGCAAGCTTGCCCTAGGTCACACAGACCCATGCCACCAGCCCTGCCCCAGCACCGTACATGGTTCAGGGCAGGGTGTCTCAGTCTGCAGTGCCACTTAGCTGTTTTTAGTTCTACATTCTCTATCACAAGCCAGTTTTGAGTATCTGGGAACGAGTCAGGTCAGGAAGGTGAATGCAAGCCAGCTCAGCCTCGGAGGTGGCCAGGCTCACCGCGGGCAGCAGCCCAGGGCATAACCTGGACCCACAGCACTGTGTGGACCCAATCCCCACCCACACTGCTGAAAGCCAGAGGCTTTCTGACCTCTTGGGTTTTTTTTAGACACAGAGGTCTGACATAGGAAACACTTACGTACATCTGTCCTTGACAGCTCTTACCCCCAGGTTAATCACACACCAGCTGGCTCCAAGCTCCCATTTCCATGCCACCATGGACAGGGACAGTCTAACCTGAAGGTCAGTTGCTGCAGGTTATCCAGCCTCAATGCCACCAGCCCCAAACGCAACCTCCATCCTTAGGGCACACACCCCCTCCACAATAGGGTCCGGGAGATCACTCTTCGCTTACCTTGCTGACGAGGGCGCTGAGCTCTGTTGGACTCAGATCACCATAGACCCCAGAAAAGATGGGAATGGCAATGACCACATAGCTCAGGATGCTGCCCAGGTAGTCAAAGGTGTTGATCCCAACTTGGCAGAAGACAGTGAGAGAAGACAGTGAGTTAGGGTGGGAACCTCTGTCCCAGCCAGGCTCAAGTGCAGCCCATGAGCCCAGTCAGAGGAAGACCCATGATCTTGCCTCAGCCCTTCATGATGCACCAGAGCAGGAGAACCCATTTCACAGGACAAGCACCAGGGTGAAAATCCATTTGCCAAGCAAAGAGCACTTTGGGGCAGGCCCCTGAGCAGAGAACATCATCTGGACACACAGCTCAGGAAGCACCATGGGGCAAAAACCACTTTGCTTGCTTGCTTGTTTCAACTCTACAGGGGCCTGGCTGACTCACAAGAAACAAGAGGGAGGGCAAAAAGGAAGCTCCGAGGCAAGATGGGTGGCCATAAAGTCTGTCTTGGAGCACAGGACAGGCAGAAAGACTTAAGACCCCAAACTCCCAGAGGCAGCTGTGCTCAGGGCTCTCCCTCCCTTTATGTTGCTCAGAAGCTCATTATGCTGGTGACATGAGGAAGAACTGTCTTGATAGCGGCCACTTAATGCCCAAACCTGGACCCAGAGACAAAGGGAGAAGGGAGATTTTTCAGAGGACAACTATGCTCAAAGGACAGGCTCTATAGGAAAGTTTCCACAGCTC
Source organism: Sagittarius serpentarius (assembly GCA_034782735.1). Taxonomy (NCBI): domain Eukaryota; kingdom Metazoa; phylum Chordata; class Aves; order Accipitriformes; family Sagittariidae; genus Sagittarius; species Sagittarius serpentarius. Next base: position 3,600,985 of record JAVKLA010000031.1, on the reverse strand, counting down.
CCAACCACACAGTGTCTTCTCCTTCCCCAAAGCTCCAGCCCTTCCCTTTCTTCCTGGCCATTAAACACCTGCCCCACAAAAAGCACAGATTTCTGCAGATTCCCTTTTTGGGGCTTGCATTCTCTGACTTAGCTGGGTCCTCCACAACTTTGCTCTCTTTGAGGCTTTTTCACAACAGGATTCCCATGTAGGACTGCAAGAGGCACCCTCTGTTCACCCTTAGGGCTTTCACGCACCAGCAAGAGGCAGGAGAGGAAAACCCAGCACTGCTGCTCTAGCAGGAGGGTTCCCAAGCCTGTGGACCACCGCAACAAAGCTACCACATGCCCCACTTCACCCCCGCAAAGGCCCCACTCACTGTATAGCCACAGCTCCTTCCCTATCAGCTCCCTCTGGGTCTGCAGCAGGCTCTGCAGCCTCCGGTCCGTGCGCATGTGCTCCACTCGGCCAGCCCTGTAAAATAAGATTGCAACATGCCACAGACATCCCGGGAGCACCGCCATGAGGTCAAGGCATGGGCTTTAGGTCTGAGGGTTGGAAAGGGTCTGGCACCTTAGCCTCCAAGCAACAAGCTCTTTGTTGAGCAGGAACTGAACAGCCAAGAGCGCCTTCCTTGAAGAGCTTCACCAAGAAACTCTGGCTGAAACAAGCAGCCCTGCAAAACTCTCCCAGAGCCTGTGGATGCTGCTGTTGCATACAGGAGAAGGTAGGCAAGGCCAGACAGCATCAGCGAGGCCCCAGCCTGGAGCAACGCACACCCAAGGTCATACACACTTTTCAAGCAGAGCCTGGTCGAAAGAGAGGGACGGCACTGCTACGCAGCTGAAGCCAGAGAGGAGAGCGCAGGGGTCCAGATGTCCAGAGTCCAGAAGGTGACAGAAGCAAGCCAACATCGCCTGCATGGCCAGCAGCCCCAGTCTGCCTCTTCCCGTTCCCCACCCCGGAGGACTGGGACACAGACGTGCCCTGAGCAGCGCAGCCCCCAGTGCAGGTAACCCCAGGCCCACAGGTCCCCCCTTTCCCAGGGGTATCTCCGCAGGCATCAGGGGGTCACCCACCACCCGAGGTAGCGGTGACGCTCCCACCGCCAGGCTGAGCCAGTAGCAAGGAGGCACATTGTGGCTCTAAACCACCACCTTCAGCAAGCGTGGCAGCTCCTTCGGCTCCTCCGCAAGGGCTGGGCTGCCCTCAGGCGGCAAAACGCAGAGAGAGCTCCGCTTCTCGCTCCAGGCTCCCACCTGCCGCGGCAGCTATTGCCCTGCCACCCAACCCACGCCTGTGCCCAGCACACACCCACGCTCTTACTACCGTCCACGCAAGGGGGGAGTCACTAGGGCCCGAGCAGATAGGGCCAGGAGCTGCACGAAAAAATACAAATTGAGATTTTTGAAGAGTCTCAGTTCTAAAGATTCTCAGTTCTTGAAAAAAAAAAAACAAACATTTTCTTTCTCAAAAATACATCCGGTTAGAATTCAATTTGGCGTTACTGCCCTACAGCCCATCTCAGGTAACTACTGAGCTGCAATCTTTGCTGCTGAGTATTTAGAAAGGACAAAACCTTGGACACAAGGAGTTAAAGGCGAGGAAGGCATTGGTGACCAGAGCTATTATTTCTTTTGCAGATAAGAACAGATGGCTGTAGTAGTTTCAGCTTTTCCTCCCATTAAGTTCACTTTCAAAGCAAGTTTGCCAAAGGCTTAGAAACCAAAGAAGTAAAAATGTGACAGTGCTCAGGTTTTGTTTCTTCCTTTACCAAAACAATCGTTAGGCAGGTGCCAGAGGACGAGATCTAACAGCTTCTACAAGCTACAGAAGTCTGGCACTCAAAACCAGCCACTCGCCATGTATTCCTCCTTTTGTAGGATTCTAGGAATGCAATCTTTTAAAAAAATTCCTTTATTTTTAATTAAGAGCCATACCATGAACATGCCTGGTTTTGTGCAATTCAATTAAATTCTAGTTTCCCACCAAGTGAAGCTTTTCTATTAATGAACTGTACTGAAGTAAGACACTCCGTTTTCTGGTATAATAATTCACTTTCTATTTTGTACTTAGTAACAGAATAAAAAACTTCAAAATTGTGAGGAAAAGTACTGCACCTTAAATAAGGGCACATAATTAGAGTATCTTCTCCATTAAGAAAAATTATCATCAACCAATAAGAATCAACCAGTCCACAAAGAAATAACTCAAACTTGCCAATGCAAACCAAGATTGATTTCAGTTATTTAAACTGGAGTTTCATGCCTGTCAATATAAACCTTTAGGAAATCGGTGATTTCGAATGAAACCACTTTGGGGACAGCACCACAACACGTGAAATGCTCAGTCATTACAGCATGAAGGAGCCAAATGCAGATCACAGGCAGGGAAGACCAGAGATAGCACTGCTTGCTTAAATTCCTGGAAGAAGCACAATTTCACAACACGCAGGGCAAAGGCGGACACTTTACAAGAGAGAAGCAACAACCTGCTACCACCAACCAGGCGCCCCAGCACAAGCTACAGTAAAATCGTGGCCCTTCTCCTGGGTTCTAGCCATTTCTGTGAAAGACCTTAAAGGCTCCAAGCAGCAGCTCAACAGACTTGAGGGCATCACTAAGAGGGGAGGTGCTGTCAGGCTCCCGACGGTGTGCTCAGCTCCAGGGAAAATGGCACTAAGGAAACTCAGAAAGCAGCAGTACAGTGTTGGGAGAGTCCGGGCACAGACTGACCTAGAGGAGCAACAGAGGTAAGGAGGCCATGCAACAGCTATCATACCCACAGAAGACATGCAGGTTAGCAGCAGCAGGACGGGGCCAGAAGCAACCTGCAACCAGTCCCCAGGGGAACGTCCTGACAAGATGCAATGAGACCTTGAGCAATCTTCCAGGTAAGGACCTGGCAAAACATCACCAATGGTCTCTAAGACAGCGCTGAATCTCTGTCAGGCCTCTGGGGATGTTAGAAAGGAGGCAGAGAAAAAATAGTTGTCTCCAGCTGCTGCGGAGTATTTCTACAGATGATGCGCAGAATGCAAAGGAGAACAGAGTGTCAGGGCTGTATGATGCTGCAGCACGACGGATGGAACGGAGAGCTCCACCCATAGCAACAGGACTTGGACTCTTCTGGGATACATGAATACAACAAGGATGCCCCAAGCTGGAATGATCCTTACAAGGATGTAAAGAAATGAACTCCACTAACCTGTAGAAAGCAGCTGGTTCTGCATTGACACGAATCTGCATATGCTTGAACCTGGACAACCCCAAAAAAATCATCAGGATTGTGCACAAATGCCCAGTGAATCATGTAGAAAACATCCCTGCTGGAGGAAAACTCGTCTTGCATCTGTCAGATGTGAGGCATCTCTTGACAGAAATACTCAATAGGCTCAAAAAGGCACCAGAAACCAAAGCTTAGTACAAGGTGACATAATTCTGGGCCAGCTCAGTGGTGCATTTGTTTGCTATCCCACTCTCTTTGCACATTTTCTCAGCCCTTGGACCTCCTGTTTGCTAGCCCAGCATCTCCACCATACAGAATCGCCACAGCCATCCGCCCTGGTCTGGGCTCCCTGTGGCACACCAGCTTCTGCTGCTGTCCCTGGATGCCCTGAGCCCCAGGGAAAGCTGAAAATCCCCTGCCACACACCCAGCCAGCCCTGCAGGGGAAGGGGAGGAGATGAGTTACAGAGCATATGGAAAGACTGTGCTGTTTTGCGCACTTCATGAAGGTGGTGATGAAGCAGAAATCTGAGTTCTGTCAGTAGATACAGTTCACTGAACTTGCTTCTGCACCCAAGGAAGCTCCATGTGCAGTTTTCTTCAACACATCCAATGTCCTAGCAGAGGCACCAGCACCAGCAATGACCAGGCAAGGAGCCTGGAGATTGAACCAAGGGCACTGCCTGCCATGACACAGGCCAGTAAAAGGGGTGGCGGGGGCTCAGTACACGGACTTTGGGGCAATGTTGTGCAGGTACGTTTCTCTGAGTGTGGGGAAAGTCACAGACAAGAGAAGTAGCTGCATATATAGCACTGAACAAGGACAAAAATGCAGCTTTCGCTAGAGCTGCCAGGAGGCATGGAAAATGCTGCTCTGCTGGGACTCACCTGAAATCTCCCTCCAGTTTTTCCTGCTGCACAAGTTTAGACACAATTGGGCTCATCAATACCTTGTTGACGATTGTCCCAATGATGAAATACCCAAAGATGCTCACTGGGCCTAGCCAGCCTGTGCTGCAGAGGAGGAGAAAGAGAGGTCAGCTAATAATCCAAGCGAAAGCACACCCCAGCACCCTGGGTCTCAAGCAGTCACAGCCCTCAACTGTCACCCCTCTTGGCTTTCACAGAGGTTTAGAAGCCAGCACTGCACATCCCAGCATCCCCAAGGCAGAATTCCCTTTGGAGAGCAGAGACCACTCACTCACACGTACAAGCGTCCATCTGGGGAGTTGTAACGTGGGTGCCAGGCTCCAAAAAAGAGCATAGGAAAGAGGCATGAAAGCAGGGCTGGGATGGGTCTTTACCTGTGGAAGCACTGGTACGTGTAGTAGGCCAGTGTGAAGGGCGAGATGATGAGTTTGCTGGCCATGGAGCTGAGCTGCCTGCAGAACCTCTCCACATCCTGGCTGATGCGCTGGTCCCTGCTCAATACAAAGAGCCATTGACACTGTTAAAGGCCAGAATCAAGAACCAGTACTAACTCCCTAAGAGGGCACGAGCCAGGCTGTTTCATTGCCTGAACTTAGGACAGGGTGCAGGTGAACAACCCTGCCTGGGAGGGACATGCCACTCTGACTCCCACTCCCCCATAGGAGACAATTTCCACTGCCCAGCAGGACCCACCCAAGGGCCTTCCTGGCACCCAGGAAGAATAGCTCCTGCTGTTCCTTTCACCCTGTTCCTTGTATTAACCCCTTGTTCCATTTTCAACAACATTGCCCAACTCTGTGCTAAAGGTCTCTGCATCCGTGTCCTTTACTCCTCTCCTGGACCCACCCCTGTACTACTGACTCTCCCCCAGACCTTCAGTACTGGTGCTGCATCTCAGGCACCAGAGCCACCAGGACTGGGTAGGGTGGAGGCCAGGCCTTCGCCAGCTGTTGGATACTTGCAAACGCTTCCGTCAAAGCCACGCTTCCACAGTAGCTCATCCCTTTGCTCTCCATGGAGTGCCCTCCGGTCCCTTTGCTCCAAGGAAGAAAGAGCTTCCACCCACCCCGATCCCACAGGAGCAGGCAGCACGGCACCAAGCCTCCCCGCCCCATCGGCTGCAGGCACATGGCTGACAGACCCTCAAGTCCCACCCACCCCACCGCTGAGCAGGAGTTGCACTTGGGGTAACTAGAAAGGATTTCAGCCTATTTACTCCCTTGCCACCTCATCCGTCCAGAACAGGTGGATGAGGGCTTCGGTCCGATGCGCTAAGCACAGGCGGAAAGGCCACAGCTGTGAATGCCGGAGCCCAGAATGAAGAGCAAGGCTGGACTCCTGCTTAGCTGTCAGTGCAGATACAACCACAAGCACATTTATTTCTCATCTCTTTTTGCAGTCCTGGAACAGCAACGGATTTAATTTTGGGGCAGCTCTCACCCTGACTGACCTTACAGTCATCATTTTTCCTTTTCCTCAGACTGTAATTGTTCCCATAAAGTTATAATTTAAGTCACGCTACAGACTCATGGCAGGATATTGCTTTTTACGAGCTATTAAGCAACATGTAATGATAACACATAAACATCAACTCAAATGCCCTGCTAGAAGCTGCAAGTGTTTGTATGCCACTCAGAACCCACTCTTCATTCCTTCTAGATGGATGACACCGTGCATCTAACACTCAGTTTGGTTTGCACTGCATAATGGGAGGTCACTTCGTTGCTCTAGTTCATTCTCTAGGTACCCAGTGCAGGGAAAAAATTCTCACCAAGGAACTGCAAGATGAAGAGACTTTTTGTAGCGGCACCAAAAAAGACACTGAACAATAAGATTGGATGCTTGAGCAGAAGCAAGGTGGTAATGAAAAATACTCTGCAGCAATCCCACACATTCGGTCTGCTAAGGTCAGGAGAGCTCGCTCTATTGCTGCAGAGCAGATCGACCCAGTTATCTCGCGCGTTTCACTGCACAATGTGAAGACATTCCCTGGTTAAAAATAAACCTGAGCAGGATAGTCATGTGGTGAGGGGCCTCTGTCCTCCCCTTCCCCCCTCACCCGCCAAAGGAAAAGACAGGCATGCAGAAACTTCTGGCCACGGCCAGTGTGCTACCCTGCCCAGGAAGTGCTGCATGCCTTGGTGACAGGCATGGCTTTTTAATCTCTCTTTGCAACTCCATACAACTGCAAAACACTATGAGAAATGAACATTTAACGAGGGTGGGAGTAACCCCAACAGCAGCTGCAAAGACCATCAGCATCGTGAAGCTGTGATTTCACGTTTGGCAGTAGGGCTGTTTGAGACAAGCTAAGCCCTCTTCTTGCTTCCTGCACCCCTGGGGCACAGCTGATTGCTCTTAGTCAGGCTCTCTCCTAGCACTGGGCCAGCAGAAGCAGCTAGGGAACGCATATGGCTTAAAAATGATACAGACAAAAAAAACCATCCGAGTACCCAGCACGATTCCACTGTGCAGCCACACAGACCACCACGCTGTGCAACAAAGGGGCAAGGACAAGCAGCCAGGAGCACTGGGCAGCAGAAGCACAGAGGCTGCTTCAGTTCTTTGAGGTCACCGCTACGGGCAACAATTAGGAGCCCCTGCAAGACAGTCATTTCTCACAGGGACTCGGGCTTGTTCTCCTCTGGTGCCATCAACGTGTGACCAGAAGTGCTCCCTCCAGGGGAGGAGAGCTTGGGGTGTCAAAACAACTGTATAAAGCCACGCAATTTGGAAAAAGTTACTCCCCGGTTTCTAGTTTTTCAGCAAGTATTTAATAACAACTTCTTTAAATTCTGGAGGGAAAAAAAAGCCTCTACCTCTCACACAATGTCTAATGTAGGATCTTTAACTCTTCCAAGTGAGTAACTACGACAGCAGCGACCAGCAAGGACAGGCTGGAAGGCCAGGGTCAGCACCCAGTTGTGAGGAAGGCAGGTGTTCGACTGATGCTGCACAGCCCATGTAGATCAACGGCTCTGCAGTAAGCAGGCCAGTGCACAAAGCAAACTGGAATAGGATCTCTGGGTGGGCTGGGATAAGCAAGGAGGGACTGGACGCTCCTCCTTCTCTCATATTTCAAGTCACCCCTGACATTTCCTTCCTAGGAAGAGGAATGGGGAAATACAACCCTCATACGGTGCAAAACAAAGCCCTTCCTGGACGTGGCTCCCATGGGTTATCGAAACCACTAAAAACCCAACTAAACAAAACTGCGTTCAGCTGGAGGCTCTGGTGGTTGAAGTTCAAACAGAACAGCGACGGTCCTAACGCACTGGCTGTGTGAAGGCAGGGAGAGGCAGGGCTCTCCGACTCCAGCCAGGCCCTTTGCAACGTCACACTGAGTGTCAAGGGTTGAGTTCGCAGACGCTCAATATGTTTAATAGCAGCAATAGATCCCTGTTCTGCTGGGCCTCCATTTTCCTCACAACAGAAACATTCTGCTCCTAAAACCATCACAATCAGCAGTGATGGGAGTTCCCAGCAACAGGTACCACCTCCCAGCCAGGGCAGAAGAGGGTATTTGTGCCTAGATGGCAAAAGCTTCTAGGGCTCAAGCCCCTACCCAGAGACACAGAGAAGTCGGGAAAGGATGCAGAGCAGCCCAGGAGAAGCCAAGCAAGATGCTGAGAGAAGCCAAAGGCAGCCTACGGGTTATCGATGTCCTCGCGCAGCACGTGCAGGCTGTAGTAGACCTGGCCTTGGAAGTAGCAGCTGTGAAGGTATTCGGTGAGGGATTTCCTCCAGCTCACGTACATCATGTTGCAGATAAACTGGTCAAAGCTTTTTAGCTGGAACGAGGGCAAAGGAGACAGATGGGAAGAGATGAGTGAGAAGAACAAGCATTTCCCAAAATGAAATAAAAATTAACGGTTTGTACCCAGCAATCGGTCCCACACGCAGCTCCCTAACGGGGCAAGGGCAGACCTAGATCCTTCGTCACCAGGATCATGCCAAGGGGCATGAGCTGCTTTCCCTTCCCCTCCCAAGACACAGGAGCCTCTGGCCTGTCTTACCGTGGAGTTCACTAAGATCAGAGTCAGGGCAACGGCAGTCAGCGTTCTGAACCCGGAGAAGTCCTTGTTCCCGAGGACCTCATAGTAATGGCTGGGGATGATGCCGACCTGGTCAATAACCAGCTGC
>JAVKLA010000031.1:3571548-3583988 GCA_034782735.1 Sagittarius serpentarius | reverse complement strand
GGGCGGGGCGCGACCCGACCCGGGGAGCCAGGTGAGTGCGGAGTCGGGCCGGGCGCCGTCGGGGCTGCGGCTCCCCGCCATCCCCGTCCCCAACCCTGCCCCCGACGGCTGCGCCGCCGCGGCGGGCACCTTCACCGGGCGGGCGCCCCGTCCCGCCCTGCCCTGCCCTCCCCTCCCCTCCCGTCGGTCCCAGCTCGGCGGCTGCCCGGGCACCGGCGACCTCTCCCCCCGCCCCGGGGCTGTTCGTCCCTTTGTCTCCCGGGCGAGGGGAGCGGCCGCCCGCGCTCCCACCCGGGGCGCAGGGCCGTCCCCGGGGCGGCCGCACGGAGCCGCCTCCGCCGCGTTCGGGGGCGGCCGCGGGTGCGCGCTCACGGGTGGAGGGGGCCGGAGGCGGCTGTCAGGCGCCGCTTGCTCTCGGGCAGTCAATGCCCCCGCCCGGGAGACGGCCGAACCCAGGCTTAGCTGCAGCGCTTTGGCCTAGGTTAAGGCGGGTCCCTGGCTTTTCTCTCTCCAGGTGAGCGTTGCCCCGTTTCTGGGCTGCGGTGGAGGTGTGGGAGTTGACAGACAGAGCTGGCTTCTCCTGCTGCCTGGGCTGCTCACCCACCAACACCCCCCCCCCGGGGTTTCTAGTGTGGTGGTATTTCTAGCTTAGATAGCTCCTTGAGATTACCTCTTCTGTGCTTCTGTTGTGCGGTTGTGGTGGTTCAAACCTCCTTCTCTCAAGCAAAAGCCTTTACCGCTGGGGTGGCCTGAGCCTGCAGCTGGGGCTGGGAAGTGAGCCCCCAAACCCAGCTGGGCTGGGGTGTGTGGACACCCCTGCTCCTGTGAGGCACCGGTGGTCCCGGGCAATCAGGGCAGCAGGGGCTGAGGTCTGCTGGATTCCTGCTGGCGGGAGTGTTTTGGGGGCTGGCTTGGGGAACTTGCACTACTGGATGCCACCAGCCCATCAGTTTAGGTGAGGGAACGTGATCTGCAAGTGCTTGCTTATCTGTTACAATGCAAAAGCAGCCAGGTTAGGTAAAGCCTCCTTTATCAGTGGTGAAAAAGCTCCCTTGGTCAACTCTTGGTGCTGAGGTGGTTTAGGGAGCACTTGTCTGTCGTGTTCAGCTGGCTTTGCTGGGGGTGTGTGTGTAAAAATGTTCCCTTTACAGCAGGTCCTCTGTGTTGAGAGCTGCTGAGTTTGATCTGGCTGACTTCTGCTTCTGGCTCTACCTGAGCCTTTCTCCACCCTGGCCCGGGAGCCCATCTGTGCCTCTTTAGCTGTGGGTTTTGCCTTAAGATTGCTTTCAAGGTCCTGATGCTCTGGGCAGCAGGAGCTGGCAGTGACATTGAGGCTGTGGGGTTAATACTGAAGGAAAGGATTAAATCCTGCGCCCTCCAGCTCTCCCTCTCGCCTGAGGCTGTAAGGGGATGGGAAATGCCCACCAGGCCATAAAGACCAGGGTTGTTGCTGACATTGCCTAGCTTGTGTCAGCAACTTACCCCCTCAAGGGGAAAAGCTTGTCTTGCCTTTTCTGGCTTCGCTGGCTGGGCAGTGGCTGCAGCAGGGGGAGGTGGCTGGCCCTGAAATGGTTTGGCAGGCCACGGAGGAGGAGGATGACTTGGGCTTTCCCAGCCCTGCAGCTCTCCTGAGGGATGCCTTTGCTGCAGCACCACAAGCTTGGTAAAAATTTCTCTAAACTTCTACAAATTTCTACGAAATTCCAGGAGGAAAAACAATACAGACCTGACCTGATGTGACAACCCCGTACTTGCTCAGGATTTTAGGATGAGTTTCTCTCCCCTCCTTCACAGCTGTGTGCATTCTCCTCTGATACCTGATGACCCACAGCTGTGGGAGCAGCTGTAAGAGAGGGCCCTGGCCCCTGACATGCAGGAGACTGAAGGAGCTTGAAGGGAGTCGATTTGGTGATTAGCTGTGGCCTGATTAAAGGCAAGGGGCAGCAGCAGTGTGGAGGCACCCTGCGGTGAAGTAGCTGGGATGCGACCGTGTGATTCTGTGGCACCTCGTTTTGTTTGCTGTTTGGTCATGGTCAGGGGCTGTAGATGCTACGGCAATAATAACCTTATCTGCAGCAGTGCACAGGGCTGAGAACTGGGAGAGGTCAGGCAGGACTTCTGCTTTACTGCAGAGCAGCTGCTTTTCCTGCCTGGCTCTGCTGTTTCCCCATCTCCCTACAGAGCTGCAAGTGCGTAATGATGCCTGTGAAGTGTTGTGAGAAGGTGGCCTCCAGCTGGGACATGAACTGAGTAGACTGCAAAGTGATGCCCTACATGTTGGGGATGGCATGTGAATGAGCCTTAGGAGAAAATGGAGGAGATTGGATTCTCTAGTTGAGTGAAGTGTTGTGGTCCCTGGGAGAAAACTGGCTCAGGAGGGAGAGCCTGGGCTGGCTGGGGCAAGGGCCCTGAGCTAGCTGGTGGCAAAAAGGTGTTGAAGAGGGTTGCACTGATGGAGCTGGATCATGGGGTAAGGACTGCGCAGTCATCAGGAGAGCTCCTGGAGTTGCAGGGGCAGAGCCACGTAGGTGTCAAAAAGCTGATAAAGCTGGGGGGAGGGGGCGGGGGGGGGGGGGAATGCAGGTTTGACGCTTTGGATTGCCTGTGTAGGAACTGGCATGTGGAGGAAGGACGGGACTGGGATGGGCTCAGGTGGGGAAGAGGGCTCCATACAGCCTCTGAACTACCCATCTAGTGCTCGTGCTCCATCTGTGCTTTTGGGTTGCTTCCTGCCTGGTAGCTTGTCTAGGAGAAGCCATCCTTTTGCGGCCTCTTCGATGGTGGTGTGTGTCTGCTGAGCAGCAAGTGACATCTAGTGTCAGCTCAGGCAGCAGTAACCGTGGTTTGGGCTGGCTCAGGCTCTTCTTCCCATCCCAGGTTTTGTGACAGCAGTTTTTGGTGTATGCAATGGGTGCGGCTGCAGTGCTGGGCCCTGAGGGAGGGGGCAAGCTCCTTGCCCCTTCTTCTGTTGGGCTTGAACACTTTGAGCCAGGTCCCTCCAAGCCCCCATGAAGTGTTGCTCTGTCGCAGGTCCCCTCCTGCAGAGATGACAGATGTTTCCCCTGTGAGGCACTCCTCTCTAGGCACTGGTAGCGGAGTGGTAAAATGAAAGGGATGGAGCTACTGGTGGGAGAGATGCGTGTAGGGGTGAAGCCGGGCACGCAGGGGTAGGAGATGACCTGGTCTCACACCCCAGTGGATGCAGTCACTCCTTAGTGTCACCTAGACAAGTGTCTCTGGAGGCTGTGTGCCATGTGTGCTGCCCACAGGAGGTCACTGGAGAGCAAGCTGAGCCCATGTCCCTGTCCCAGGTCTGCCTGTGGGGACCCAGGCTTCCTCCTTTGTCCTTGGGAGTGTGGGTGGAGGGGGGTGAGCAGTGGCCTTTCTTCTACCGTTTTCCCCTGTCCTGTCCTTTGGGGAAGAGCTGGACCTGGAGACCAGGCCCCTGGCAATCTGGAGCATGCACTGTCTTCGTCTCCAGTGACTTCTTTCCTTTTGCTGTCCTTTAGGATGATTCAGCGGCACCAGCTGGTGCAGTCTGTGCTGCAGGAGCTGCAGGAAGCCACCGAATGCTTTGGTCTGGAGGGCCTCACCAGTGCTGCGCTGGAGGCGGAGAGGACCCTGTCATCTTTCTCCCTGCCTGGCTATTGTGGGAGACAGTTCCAAGAGGAGCTGGAGGTTGACCGGGTAGCCCGGAGCCTCTATCCTGAGGATGCCCCAAGTAACATGCTGCCTCTGGTTTGCAAAGGTGAGGGGAACCGCCTCTTTGAGGCTGCCAGCGTGCTGCTCTGGGGCAACCCCAGCCTCAGCCTGGAGCTGCAGGTGCGTACGGTGGTGGAGATGCTGCTGCACAAGCAATACTACTTGAATGGCATGATCGACTCCAAGGTGATGCTGCAGGCTGCCCGCTATTCCCTCTGCACTGAGGAGACCCCAGAAATGACAAGCCTCCCCATGGCTATCCTGGAGGCCATCTTCGATGCTGATATCAAAGCTACCTGTTTTCCGGGCACCTTTGCCAACATGTGGCATGTCTATGCTCTTGCCTCAGTACTGCAGTGTAACATCTACTCCATCTACCCCATGAGCAACTTGAAGATCCGGCCCTATTTTAACCGGCTCATCCGGCCCAGGAAGTGTGGCCCGCGAACCTCCACGCTCCACATCATGTGGTCGGGGCAGCAGCTCTCCCGGCAGGTCTTCAAAGCGCAGTACTTTGTGGCCGTGGTTGGCCTGGAGGAGGTAGAACCCACAATGCCTTCGCCAGAGCCACCTGTCCAGCCCATGAAGACCCTTGAGCTGCTGAACAGTGACCCCCAGCTGACCTACTCCAACCTGCGTGACCGGTACAGCATTACCAAGAGCACCTTCTACCGCTGGAAGCGCCAATCTCGTGAACACCGGCAGAAAGCGGCTGCCAGGTTTGCAGCTAAACACTTCCTCCAGTCCTGCTTTCAGGAGGGCAATATAATCCCCCTCCAGCACTTCCGACAAATGTTTCCAGAAATCTCCCGATCCACATACTACGCCTGGAAGCATGAAATGCAGAGCATGGTCAATGGTGATGCCTCTGCTCTGGCTGAGGCCCACAGCTTGCAGGCGCTTCACAGGGATGTCCCAAAAAAGGCTGATGTGGATGAGCCAGCAAATTCAGGGGGGAGCTTAAGATCCCCAAGTCCTTCCCTAGACCCCATCCAAGCAGGAATCTTCATGCAAGGAGCCAAATCCTACCTGGAGAAATGCATTTCCATGAACACTCTGGTGCCTTACAGGTGCTTCAAGCACAGCTTCCCTGGCATCTCCAGGTCCACTTACTACAACTGGCGAAGAAAAGCGATCAAGGAGAACCCCAACTTCAAACCACCCCAGTCTCCCTTTGATAACCAGAAACCTTTAGTGATAGGCAAGCCATTCCTGCAGCTGAAGCCAAGCAGCGTGCCTGTTAGGAAGAGGCTGAACGGAGACCGGCCAGCACCCAGGAGTCTCCTGCAGCTCAAGCCCTCTCTGTGCTGGAGAAAGCAGCTGCGAGACGTGGCCAAGAGGCAGGTCCAGCAATGGCGACTGCCGTTCTGCAAGTACCGCGTGCGCTACCCGTCTCTCTCCTCCACAGCCTACTGGTTTTGGAAGGGCAGTGGCCGGGCCCTCGGGCAGCATCACCTGCCCTGGACCAGCTCCAGCCGGCCGTTGAACCAGGTAGCTTCCCTGGCACCTCCGAGAGTGGAGCCAGGCCTCAAGCCCCAGTGCCACACGGAGGTAGGCACCAAGCAGCTAAACAAGCTAGTGCCGGCTGCACCGTACAATGCCACCATTTCAGGCTATGCCATGTCAGAGAGAGCCAACAGCCGGATGTTTGTGATGGATGTGATTGCCACTGCCCAGTTCAAGGCACAGGCCAAGCTGTTCCTGCAGCAGCGCTTTGAGTCGAAGACCTTCCCCACCTACAAGGAGTTCAGCGCCCGCTTCCCGCTCACGGCACGTTCCACTTACTACATGTGGAAGCGTGCCCTGCACGATGGGCTGACACTTGTGGATGCCTGAGCACAGGTTGCCAGCTGGCTTGGCCACAGCTCCTCTGCTGATATGCCCTTTGGGCTCTCTGGTGGGGTGCCCAGGCCGGGGCCCCGCTCTAACTTTTTTGTTCCGGTTTGGTTTTTGTTTTGTTCCTAGTCTCTGGTTTTCTTTTCTGTGTGGTTCAATCAGGTATGGGAGTGTCTGCGCAGTGCCCGTTCCCAGAGATGGGAGGAGTGGAAGGAGAAGGCACTGAGCTGCCCCAAAGGGGAGGAGCCGGGGGGTTGTCCTCTGTGCTCAGAGGGTGAGCAAGTGAGGGAGTACCATGCCAGTGTCATCAGATGCTGCTGGGACTCTTGAGATGGAGGATGTGAAGTCTCTCTGCCCCAGGCACTTGCTTGAATGAGTAATGTGGATGTGCAAGATGAGCGTGGAGGTGCCTAGCGTCCCCTCGGTGAGCAGAGCAGCGCTGGCTCAACTGTGGGTGAGGAGGGGCTTGAGGAGTGCTCGGCTTTATGGGGGGAGCATCTTTGATCTGGGTTCTTCCCAGCTAAGGAGGATAAAAGCTTCACTTGGGGTCAGCACTGATGCCATCTTGGCTTTCTGGTTCTTAATACCTGCCTCTGGCTGCCCTGATCTTCCCTGAGGGAGCAGAGGCTGGTAGAGGAGGGGGACTTGTTTGTGTCCCCACTGTAGTCTGTCTGCTGCGAATGCTAAGCTAGGAGCCGCTGTCCTTTGCAGGCTCCAGAGAAGCTGTCCCTGACCTCTCTGGTCTTGTAGCTGTAACCTTCCACACAGTCCTTTACTCTCTGACAGCTGGCAGCTGCCTTACTTTCCTAGGGTCTCTCTTCCCTGGTGCTTGGGAGAAGGCAGAGAGACCGAACCTCGTGTGCCCAGTGTCCTGTGTCCCCTGTGCTGCGCTGCAAGCTGAACGCAATGTGGATGTCTCCTTGCAGCAAACCTAGATGCATATATCTCACTTGTAAGAAACCAAAGCAATAAAGACTCTTCCACTCCTAGTCCTACACAGTTTCTTACTCTTGCTTGTGTGATTTCTGGGCAAAGCTTTGCCTTCCATGTCTGCTTCTAAAACTGGCTTGTGGGTGGGGAGAGCCTGCACACACCTCAATCCCTGCTCCTGTGGAGGTCCTTTCCTGCTTCCTGGGACCTGGTGGGGACTATCTGCTCAGGGGTGTTCTGGAGGCCTGGCAGAAGCCAGGACTTGCCTCCCAGATCGGACACAAAGCTGGGGATGATGCAGTGGGCACAGCTCTGATGGCAGGGACGTAGTGGCGATGTCTGAGATGTCAGCAAGCGGTCCTGCCCTGAAGTGGTGGTGCTGTACTGGGAGGCTGAAACCAGCTGTTTGCACCTCTGCCTTGCCAGTGTCTTGGGGTACAGGTCTGTGGGGGCCCTTGTCTGCCTAGGGTCTGCTGGGTGTCTCCAAAAAGCCTTGTGTCCTTAGCCTGTGAGCTCCCCTGGGGTGTCTGCCAGCATGGCTGTGTACAACTGAGCTGTAGGGGGTCTAGGGCTGGCTGCTACCTCTGCCCTTATTTCCCACAAAGCTGCTGGGGGTCAGAATACCCTACAAATGTGAGGGGAGAGCTTCTTGAGCCCTGCAGCTACAAGATCAGGCCCTGAGGCTGGGTCTAACAGCAGAGCTGTCATGCCTTTCTTAGCCTCAGGCCTTTGCAGGGGGGTAGGGTACTTTAGTGACCTTGTTAGGAGATGAGATGCAGTAACACACCCCCCAGCCTTGCTTACAAATAACTTCATTTCTTCAATATGTCTGGGACTTCTCGGTCCCTACTGCAGCCCGGTCCTGCTCCAGATGCAGTCTGGCTTTGCTGACCACCAGCCTTTTAGGCAGAGGGGCACCTGTGCTAGAAAGCCCTGCTGAGGTTTCCTGGGCATCAGCCTGCTCGAGAAAGGGGGGCTTACGGTCATCCTGTGGCATCCTTGGGCCTGAGCTACGCGCTGGGGCAGCCTTGGAGGAGCAGTGCTGAGCCAGCGGGGCGTCTCTTCATACACCGCTTACCTCCCTGTCCTTGGTGCCAGTGGGCTCTCGCCGCCACCCGTCCACATCAGCGTAGCCTGCGCAGTGCCAGAGGAGGGGATCTGGGGCAGCGGGTGCCCCGGGGAGGGGGGCACATGGGGAGCCAGGAGCTGCCGCGCAGTGCTGTGTGCTGCTGCAGAGAGCCCTGGGCACCCAGGCTCTGTGTGTCAGGAAGTAATTGGAGTAATTAGCTGCCAGCGACATCTCACCAGCCAGCTCCTCCAAGGGAGTAAGCTGGTAATTACTCCAGAATGATTACCCGTGTCTCCAAACTGCCGGCGGCTGGAGATAGCTGCTTTGGTGGCTGCGGTGGCTGCAGCAGTGGCCGTGAAGGTGGATGTGAGACCACACTGAAGTCTGCCCTTCCCCAGCTGAGCCGAGGGAAGGAGTAGGGAGGGGGGGTTTTCTGACTGTGGGTGCTAACACAGGCCCCATTTGGGTGGCCCTGAGCCTGGGGCAGACGGTGCCCAGCAACAGGGCGGTGGCCAGGGCCTCCATTGGCATGGCACAGCACGGTGGGTGGCTGCCAGCTGCTGCTGGGGGTAGATGGGCATCAGGAGAGCCTGGGGGAGCCTCTGTGGTGGGAGGTATCTTGTGCTCTGCAGGGCAAAGAGATGGCTTCTCCTGCTTCCCGTCACCCAGCTCTCCCTAAACTGTGAGTGTTGCGTGCCTCACACCGGGGTGCAGTTGCAGGATGACTTTCTCCTGGGTGCTGGCCTTGGGCTCTCTTCCCCCATCTTCCACCCGCCCCTTGCAAGGTATTTTTGAGGAACCCCGGTGAAGAGATCTACGTGTGATGTTTTTTCTGCCCTTAGCTGGATGCCTGGGTGGGGCATGGCAGGAAAATAATACTCATCCCTCTGAGGGGTTTTACAAGTGCCCTTAAGTTTCTCCCTCCCTGTGCCTTGATGGCAGCAGGGTCGTGGTGGGTCTCTGCCAGTTGGCACCACGGAAGTGGTGGCTGCTTGTTATTTACTGATGTAGTTTGTGGCTAAGCAGACTTTAAATGGGGGGGGAACTGTAGCACTTGCCTCATATGTATCATGATGCTCTCGTGTTGAGCTGGTGGTAGGAGATGAATTTGAGGCGGCCTCAGCTGCTCCGGCACTGGCTGATACAGCTCTCCCTTTGCATGCGTGGAGTGATGTTTAGCTCAGGTGCCACCCAAATTCTCTCACAGTGCTTAAAAGCACTGGCCCCAGCAAAGATGGACATTAAAGGGTAAGTGAAATGTAGAGGCTGGGGGGCTGCAAAGCCTGTGGGGAGCAGCCCCCTGATCACCTGCGATTTAGGGCTCTGCTCCGCCACTAATGCACCCCGTTCGCATCTGTGGGAGGGGGTTTGCAGGTGTAGGAGGTGGGCAGTGCAGCACAGCGGAGCCTGCCTGGTCACCGTGCCGTGGGAATAGTTGATGATGCCCAAGCAAAGCTTTGGGGCACTTAGCTGGTATGTGTTAGCTCAAGCACCGCTTTGCCTCCAGATGCTGGTTTGTTGGTGCAAAGAGCAATAGTGTTGGTCTTAAAAGCATCTTAAGGTAGTGAAAGGGTAGGGATTTGCAGGATAGCTCCTGTGCTTTGCTGGGATCATCAGAGTGGAGATGTAGCAGCGGCAGGAGGACAGAAGAGTCAGTGCCACCATTCAAAACTGCTCTTGAGCTGACAAGCACAGAAGCAATTCATTATCAAGAATACCTATGAGGGGAGAGAAGGAAAGAAGATGAGGAGAAAAAGGAAAAAACAGATCTTTTGGATCAGTCCCCTGTGTAATTGCCTCCATAGGTCCAGGCTACAAGCAACTAGTGCTGCTGAGCCAACCCAGCTGTTGAGATGAGAGTCATTTTCCTCCTGTGTCCCCGGGATATTTGTGGAGAACCAGCTGCCTCTGTCCTGGCAGGTTACACCATGGCCAGGTCCCTGTTCCCCATTCTCCGACCATGCTCTCTGCCTCCTTCCTATTAAAACACATCTCTCGTGCCATGGCTGAAAATGTCTCCCGGAGTCCAGCTGTGCCCCACCACTGCCCTGCCGTTGTCCTTCATGCATGTTTTTCCTGAACCAATTTGCCCTGCAGATCTTTATGTCAGATCTGCCTTTTTCATGCTCCAGCGATGGCTCGGGCCTTTCCCTGGTCGCTGCCGGCCGAGGAGCACCCTGCCTGCTGCAGCAATTCCTGCTGGCAACCCTTCATCACATCTCCCTGCATTTCATCCCGCCTCCACCCCTCCTGCCTTCAAGGTAGCCCAGTTTCTTCACTCCTTCTGTATTTCCAAACCCTTCCTGATTTTGTTTCATTAGCAAATGGCACCAAGGCACCCCTCCTTCCTATGCCGACTTGCTAGTGAAAATATGGAAGCTCAATCCTCATATGGATCCTCAAGGATTTTGCCTTCCAGCCCAACAGATCTTCTAAAATATTAATAACCTGTTAATATCCATCTTAGCTTTCTTGAACGAGCCCCCACCCGACAACAGTCGATGTGGCACCATCCCAGTGGTTTGGCCAAGGTCCAGGTGCAGGGTTCCCTGCCTTTCCTCTTCTAGAAAACAAGTAAGCTGATGTGCAATGATAATTTAGCACAGTCAACATCTGGAAAATGCCAGAGTTTTGAAGAAAATACTCAGATATGAAAGCACTTCAGGAACGAAAATCTTCCATCTTTCTGGCCTAATACTGTCAAGAGTTTACTGCCTGCACCTAGACTTTGATATATTACTTTGAGGATGGCATTTTGGCAGATATTACATTTATTTGCATTTCATTTCTCCTTCCTTGGCTTCTTCCTTCGCCCCTCTCCCCACCCCTCCTCCATTGCTTCAGTAACCACAGCACTGGGAGAAAGTAGGAGACCCGCGGCAGGATGGACATCTCCTGCCAAACTCAGATGCTTGAGAATAAAGTTCTGTCTTCCTGGCACTTCTCCCGCAGCGTGAGTCTGGGCAGAGGGCAGGCAGGGAGCCTGCCTGTGCAGAGGGAAGGAGGGTGCTGGCTCCCGATCCCTTGCCTGTGGGGCTCTCCCTCAGCTCTCCGTGCCAGAACAAGGCAGACGCCCCTTTGTGGGGCACTTGCAGGGCTGAATGCCCCCAAAGGTAGGGTGGCCTTTGTCCTTTCCATGCCGTTATGGCTTGTGAGGTGTTAACCCCTGATAACCAGATTTCACACGCCTGTTACACATTTGAATTGCCCCCGAAGGGGCGGGAGCATACTTAAAACTACAGATTTTGGCCATTTGTTTGCCCGTGTTGCTCTGTAACACTTGTCCACCCATCTGCGAAGACACAGAGCTGTTGCCGGCAGCCTTTTCCCAGTGTGCAGACAGAGCTGTCCTGCTGCGGCCGACACCGGCATGCATGAAGGTGTAGGACAGGCGAAGCACCTCTTGCCTGCGAACCACAAAGCTGCCAGTCCTACTTCACAGGTGAGGCTGCGAGTTTGGTCACCGGAGGTGACGGTGTTGCCGTAACACACACTGACTTCTGCGAGACACTGGGTGTGGTCCTGCCTGTCCTTTTGGTTAAGCAACAAGATTGCTTTAAAAATTAAGCCAGCAAACACTGAACGGATCAAAATCCAGTCAAGTGCCATGTCTCCAAAAGTAAAGAGAGAGCCCCTGCGGAGCGGGGCGATTTCTGCTGGGAAACCTCCGAAAGGTTCCCAAGGATGGGAGTGAGCTGAGCGCAGCCCCGCAGCCAGAAAAGCTCCTGAGCCGAAATGGGGGCAGGAGGGTTGTGTTGTCTGCCTCTAGCACTGGAGCGGTCGCTGCAGGACACGATGGTGTTTTTAGAAGTGAGTAATCTGAAAAAGCTCGGACGAACCAGGGAGCGTCAGAGAGGAGCAGTGGTGGGGAAGACGCGCCGTACGGGAAGAGAGCCCCGCAGCTCAGCCTTCTTCAAGGCCGCAGAGATGACATTGCGGGGAAGGGGAGCTGGGCAGGCCCGGGCAGCACCGGGGCAGAGGGCTGGCAGCAGAAAGGAACCCTGCGCACGTGGGACCGAAGCAGCACGTTTTCAGCATCAGTGGAAATCAGCCATGTGAACCGCTTCCCGAAGGCCAGAGTGGCCCGTGCAGGCGTACAGCCCCTTGGCACCGCAGGCGGACAGATGAGCAGTGGAGGGTGATCCTAACGCTCCCCGATGCGTCACCCTCACTAAGCAACCCCTCCCCAGGTGTCGCAGCAAGCCCCGTGGCTCACGGCGGGCCATGGGGACAGCATCTGCATTGTCCCCAGCAAGCATTCTGTGGTGCCTTTTGGCACCACTTGTCCTCCTGCCCAATGGGGACAGCTCGGCCCCACCAGTGTGTTCCTGCACGTGTGGCTACCGGAGGCTGTGGAAGAGGGAGCTGGTGCCTGCGTCTGCGGGGAGAGGAGAGGTAATGAGCCTCCTGATCTCACTGCAGCTGATGCTTAAATGATGGCTCTTAATTGGCTTCTCTCTGCAAAAATTCTCTCCCGCCAGCCCCAGGAGAGATGGCATTGCCACAGGCTGTGCCTCCCCGTGCTCTCTCTGCTGCAGGCTGTTTTGGGGGAGCAAAGGGGAAAGGATAAGCTAGGCGAAGAGATGCACTGCTAAATGCTTTTTAAAATTTTTTTGGACAGGAATAGAGAATTTGCCCTGTCTCAGATAATTAGCTGTTTTCTTACTGGATTACTGTGAAGAGGAAACACTGACTGTGCCATTAAGTGAGGTGGAGGACTTACTCCACTTGTATTTCCCTGTGTCTCTTTTCTCACCAGCCTCCAGAGGACACTGCGAGGGCGGCGAGGCACTGGAACAGGTTGCCCAGAGAGGCTGTGGATGCCCCATCCCTGCAAGTGTTCAAGGCCAGGTTGGATGGGGCTTGGAGC
Organism: Sagittarius serpentarius; assembly: GCA_034782735.1. Classification (NCBI taxonomy): domain Eukaryota; kingdom Metazoa; phylum Chordata; class Aves; order Accipitriformes; family Sagittariidae; genus Sagittarius; species Sagittarius serpentarius. The sequence continues at coordinate 3,571,581 of JAVKLA010000031.1, read as the reverse complement.
AACCTTGTCTAGTGGAAGGTGTCCCTGCCCATG
>JAVKLA010000031.1:3556739-3571448 GCA_034782735.1 Sagittarius serpentarius | reverse complement strand
TGAGCACCCTGATCCAGTGGAAGGTGTCCAGGCCCATGGCAGGGGGGGGGTTGATGATCTTTAAGGTCCCTTCCAACCCAAACCATTCTATGATTCTATGATTCTGTGACAGATGGGGGGAGAATCGAGGCATTTCTGCCCCACCAGCACTGGTTGCAATCCTACCCCACTGACAGGCACTGCTTCAAGAGCAGGCAGCGGCTTTGCCTCTGCAAGGGGCTGTGTCCTCCCAGGCAGATGAAGGAGCACAGCAGGAAGGACACCCTGCGTCCCGCAGCGGTGGTTGACGTACCACCCACCTTGGGGATGACCCCGAGGAGAGGCAGGTTGGCTGGGAGGATGCGGGAGGACCAGTGCCCCAGTGGATCCCTTCAGCTGGGGACAGGGTCCTGCAGGGGTCTTGTGTCCCCCATAAACCGCACCAGCTTCTTTTCCCTTCTCTTCCATCCTCTCACCTCATCCCTGTGGGAAGAGGAGCAAGATCCAGCACGGCCCCATCCCCGCATCCCTCGTCACGACTCCCCAGCCCCTGTCTGCAGCCAGCAGCCCCGTTTCAGCATGCTGCATCACTTGCCGAGGGGCGAGCAGTGCAAGCAGAGCGGGGGGAAACAAGTGGTGGCTCAGATGCACAGGCTGCTCAGTTCTGCATCCGAGGCGGCGGTGCTTTTTTCCTCGGCAGCTTTGTCCCTGGCTCCATCCCAGAAGGAGGCAATATTCAAAGGCCAGCCCCACCCTTGTCACAGGCTCTGTCTACCCTGTCCTTAGCTGCTTCCAATGAGAAATGCCTGCCGGGAAGTTCTCATCTTGACGTTGCAGAGGTTACGAAAGGAGCCCAAGCTGGAAGATGACAGGTTTTCCACTGCTGTGAAAAGAAACCAAAGCCCAGCACACCTCAGACAGCACCGCCCCTGAGCTCCTGGCTGAGTGAGGAGCATCTCCAGGGCAGGGGAGGGATGGAGGAGATGTTCAGCCAGCTGCGAGGAGCGGGGGTGGCTCCGTCCCCAGGGTCTTCTCCTCACAGTGGGAGGGCATCTGGGACGCCTGGTGATGGCACTTCCAAAAGCCACCCAGCGTGTGAGAGGAGAGGGGTATCTGGGCAGGGGCGTGAGGAGAGGGGGAAGGGGATGGGCTTTCTGGTGACGTTCTGTGTCTGTCTCTTGGTGTCACCGGCTTACAGCGAGGGCTGGGGGTGCTGGTGGAGCCACAGGGCCAGGGCAAAGGCGTTTGGGGAGCAGTGGGCAGGAGGGCGATGGGATGGGGTTGCTGGGGCCAGGGAGTTGCAGGACCGTGCCGCTGCTGGGGATGCCAGACAGCACCTGCACTTACAGGGGCAGGCACCTGCAGCCCGCTGGCGGGGAGCTCAGTTGCAAATAGATGTCCTAATTTATGGATAATTAATTACTCATGAATGGAGAAGGGGGCTTGTTCTGATATAGCATGGGACCCGTAAGCACCTCTTGCGCTTATTTTTTAGAAAACTCTGGGGTGTGGGGAAGGATAGCAGGTTGCTGTGCACACCCTTGTAGGACATCACTATTTAGCCAACACCTCTGCCCCAGCTCAGAGAACCCCAAATCCTCCCTCGCCAACCACCAGGAGTCCTGCTCTACCCCTGCCCCTCTGCACGGGCACAGACTGACTCTGCACTCCCTGCTCTTTACATCACCTCCCCCATCCGTGATGTGCCGGGCCCCCTGCACTCCCTTCTCCCTTCTGGGCTAGACATGTTGCCAGGCCAGAATTTGAGGCTATTCCTCCTTTGTCCCAAATTTCTGAGTATCCTCTGTGGGCTCAGGACCATTATGGAGCTTTGCCGTGGGGCTGGGCATCCTGGGTGGGAGAGGGACCGCTCCCTTGGGAGGACAGGAGTGAGGGGGCAAAGAGTCATCTCTTCCACACCCACTGGTAGGGTTTAGTTTAACATTTATTTTTTTTTAAGCTCAATCAAATTTCTGGAGCTTGCATCTTCTCCGGCTGCTGCGCCTTGTTGCCTTTTTGCTTCCTTGCCTTCTGCTCGGGCGGCTGCAGCAGACGCTGTGAGTCTATAATAAGTTATTCAGCAGCAGTCTCCATGCTGGTCCTCAGATTTCAATTTCCACATGTTTCCCTTCAGGCTGTTTCCAGCTAATTTCCCCATTTGCATAATGCCCCCCTTAGGGATGCTCTGGCACAGCCCCTTCCCCCTTCCTTTGACAAGATCATCAGAGATTCAGGCTATTAGCGGAAAACACTTTAATTCTGTTGGCCCTTTAGCCTGGTCCTTCCCGTCCATCTCAAATTAAAAAAAGACAAAGAGGCAGGCTGGGGTGCAGGAGGCTGGGGTGCCCACGGGGAGTGAGCTAGGGGCTGCTGGTCCCCCACCCGGGGCAGCCCCTGGAGGGAACCACCTGGCAGAACTACAAATTCACAGCAAATACCGTTTCTCATTACCAATTCTGGTCCAGCAGCCCCGATGGTTCTATCCAGACCAGAATCAGCAGGGAGCGCCCCACCCCTGCCCCCCGGATGGGGTGCTTGAGGGGGAGAGGCAGGGAGGGGTTTAGCTGGGACTGCACCAAGCTGGGGGGGCGGTGGGACTGATTGCCCCTACTGCATGGGCATCCACGGATGTCCCCTCTCCTGAAATTGCGCTCCTGTCCTGCTCGGTTATTTGGAGGGACAGATGCCCAGGAAGGCTGAGCACACGGAGGAGAGGGGAATGAAACCGTCCCTTGGCTGCTGGGCGAGGGTGTACCTCATGTCTCCTCTCCAAGCCACCTCGTCTCTTCTGGACACCCCAGTCCTTCCCTGCAAATTTGGTCTCTCTCTGTCCACCATCAGAAGCAAGGCGGGCTTATTCCCTCCCGATGCTCATATTCTTCGGCCCCTCTTTGAGCACATTTTATTTTATACTTCTACTACACACAGAGCAGCCTGAACATACACGGGGCTCCAGTCTCTCTCTCTCTCTCTCTAATACTTGTCCATCCAGACACGGCAAAAAGCATACATCACCATCCCGCTCCCAGCGCTAGCTGCTCGCTGTGATCTACGTTGCAGTAGATCTCTCTCTGAGTTGCCCAGACAGCAGCTGGGTTATAACTTCCTTCGGGAACTGCATAAATACCTCCGGATTCAAGTGAGCTCAGCACTCCTGCAAAGCTCACCTCTTCCCTAGTCAGCTCCATGTCCTTACAAACAGTCTTTTTTCCTGCTTTTTTTATTTATTAGCTCTTCCGTGTTATAAAACGTAATGGGATCTTTCAGACCAGCTTCGGAACAGGTCTCTGATGTGCTTCTCTCTTTCATGGCTCAAGTACAACAGCAATCGCAGACATTAACATGCTTCTCTAGGATGAAATGTACATTTGAATGGCACCCAGCTCAAGGAACATGCTGTGCCTCTTGCAGAGCCGGCTGCAGCCCGCCCAGAAACCCTGGTGAGGGGGTGACGGATGCCCAGAGTCTGCCTGCAGCCCCCTGCACACGGGGGAAGGAGGCGGCAGGGGAGCCATGGCCGGGGCAAGGGAGGGTCAAGGTGGGTGCTGGGGAGGGGGATGAGGCAGGGCCTTTTAACGCCAGCCCTTTGGGGCAGTCATTGCCTTCACACCCTCCCTCTGAAGCACTTGATGTGTCGCTGACGATATACGAATTAGCAAAAGTAAGATGTAAGCGGGGATGCATGGGATTTCCTTGTCAGCAGAGCCTTTGGATGAACGGAGATACCCCTCTCCAAGGCATGGGAAGAAGTGAGTTGGGGTCACCCCTGTGTCTCGGGCACCCTCCAAGTCTTCCCCCTCTCTGGATCTCATTCCCTCGCAAACAGCACTCCCACCCTGGGCTCTGCGTTTCATGTCAGCCTTTTCTTTCCAGCCCTCTGTGTGTGCAAGGCCCTGACCTAGTGCCAACAGCAGAGTCCTTCAGGACCCCACACCTCCCGGGTCACTTCTTGGGTAGAAATTGCCATTACAGGTCTTTTCAGGGCCCAGCACTGTGGGACACCAACTTTACGGGGACTCCGGCTTGCAATTATCATGACGGTCATTATTAATGTGGAGAAAACCTTGTTGTCGTTGCCAGCTTGCTCCAACGACGGCAGTGATGGTGTGCAGCCACCAGCCTGCCTTCCTCCTCATTTCTTGCCTTTTCCCAGCGACTGGGATGTCCCCTGGATCAGAGGTCTGTCTGCAGAGGGATGCGGAGAGCATGCCCTTCAGTCATGTCCATGCTGTGTCCTCCTACTTTGCTGCAGCTGAGCGGCCCGGTGCCACCCCGTGGCACTGAAATGAGAACGTTGTCCCCATCATGGGAGTCTGGACACCCCACCAGGACCCCAGCCTCCCGGGGTCATTCCCCGGTGCTGTATCCCCTCTCCTCCCTGCGTGCCCCCTTCATGGGCCAAGCCTGGGCACCAGCCCCCCGGGCTGTGGGGCTGGGAGGGGAAGCAGTGGCCCCGGCGCAGGGGTGGTGGCACCAGCCCAGCAGCAGCACGCAGCATCTCTCCTGCACGTCTTCCAGCAGGCGTATGTGCTCCTCCTGGTCCCAGCAGCCGGGCCGGTGCCCAATTCCCTGCTGTCGGAGGGTGGCACCCCACAGCTTCGGGGAGAACGGGAGTCTACTGTTTGTCCGAAAGGGGAAAGAGCCTGTGCAGGGCATCCAAGCCAGGGTCGCGCCGTGCAGGCAGCCCTTGCAGGCACTGGCGCCCTGTGCTGCGCAGGAAAGCTCGATCCCAGGAGGGCCACAGCCAGGGCGGCACTGACGTGCAGGTGGCAGCTATACGTGGCCGCCTTTGGAGAGATAAGCGATCAGCGCTACCACCACCCCGATGTACACTCCTGTGCCGATGGTTATGGAGAGTGCGGCGAGGAAGAGAGCTCGGCGGGAAGCTGAACTGGCCAGATGGAAATCTCCTTTGGAGACAGCCTTGCTGGTCTGGAAGGAGAAGAAAGGCTCATTGCTCACAGCAGTACCAACCTGGCCTTTTAGCCTGTGTGCAGTCGTTTCACTATGGGGTCAGCTCCCCCTTCCCCGGCCGCTGTGTCCCCTGAAGGCTGGGGACAGACAGTAAGGCGTCCATCAGTCCGGGAGGGCTCAGCACAGAAGTGCCACCTACACACATTTTCCTGTGGATTTTGCCTCCAAGGGAAGCATGGGCTTTGGCAGTTTGCCTGAAAGCCGCAGCCAGAGCTGTGAGCGGGCGGCTGGACCCCCGTAAGGCCAGGCAAACAGTCAGTGCATGGGGTGATGGCTGTGTGGTACTGACCAGATACCAATATACCCTTTACAGACATATAGTGAGTACTGCCTAGTCTCAGGGAGCTGACTCCAGACACCATGGCCCATTGGTCTGGCTGTGCTGCCACTTGATTTTGCCTGCATGGGGTTTTCAGTTGAAGCCTCTTTGCCATAGAAGGGCTGATGGAGCCAGCGATGGAGACAGATGTGGGTGTTGGCCCTCTGGGCTGGCAACTTCCAGCCTTCCTGAGTGCTCAGGTCACATTCAGAGCTGCTCTTGGCATTACCTACTATTTGCATTCAAGTTGCCATGTGGCGATCGGGGCACTCGCTGTGCACAGACACTGAAAAAAAGATGGTCCTTGCCTCAGTGAGTGAACGAAGGTGGTAGTTATAGCAAATGGAGCTAAATACAAATTGCACCAAGCACATCATCATGTGGAGAGTGCACCGTGCTACCCTGTACCATGTGGAAAAATGTGAAATCAACCACTCCTCAAGAGTCCTAATCAGTTAAAGCTTCCCCTGCCTCTCACTGCCTCTGTGCCAGGTACTCATATTATATACTTTTCCATTTCTGTTTCTATGCTCTTGATTTAACTTCTTAATGCCTCCCCCCTATCTATTCTTGGTACAGCAGCATCTATGCAAATGTAGAGTAAATCCCCTGGCTCTGCATGAATTATTCTGGGTCAACAGTAATGGAAGTGAGCCCAGGCTCTGGGCTAAGCCCTCAAGAAGGCAGCAGCTCCTCTGAGCTGGTGCAGCCCAAGAGCCACCACCCTCTCCAGCCTCTGCCAGCCTGGCGTTGGCTCACACAGCTTAGCCAACGCACGTCAGAAACAAGTGCAACAGAGGAGCTGCAGCGAGATATGAAGACCAGGCTCCTCTTTGCGCTCAGTCTTCAGGGCAGCCTGACTTCCAGGGCACGAGCTGCCTCGGACTGGGCGGTGGTGTAGGACCTCCGCCATACTGAAGAATGGGAGGGCAGGTGGGAAAATGCCATTTTCCTGAGGGGAGGGTGCGAACCTGGGCAAGGGCCCAAGGAGAGCCCCAGTTCCCTAAATAACACCCAAAAGACCCGAAGGAAAAGCCTGACCTCCAGTAACCCACACAAGAGCTGGAGGGCTTGCAACCCCACAGCAGTTGTGGACACATCCAGAAGCCAGGAGCACCCTTTGCCGCAGCCCCCAGGGGTCTGGGCATGGCACAGGGATGAGCCTTAGAGCCAGAAAGGTGGCCGGTCCCCTCCAGGGCTGCTGCGGCTTGCAGGGCCCTTGCTCCAGCGCTCAGTGCACGCAGGCAAGCAAAGGGATCTCTTACCCCTTGGGAGAAGTAGAAGGCAGCAATCCCCAGGGGCCAGAAGCAGCACAGCATGGAGAAAAGGGCCAAGCCCAGGTGGTCTCGGGGGGGAAGCATCAGGAAATGATCCTCACTTTCGCTGTCGCTGGAGGAGTCGCTCTGCAAAACCGTAGGGATTCAGCACATGCCCGCCTCCCCGTGCCGCCCTGCAGGCTGCGTCCCAGCCCCTCTCCTCCCAGCTCCTGCTCTCTCCTGGTCCCCGCCACATATTCTGATACGTTTCCCACCTGCAAATTCAAAGGATGAGTTTCAAAAATATTTCAGCCTCCTCTGACCAGTTTGATGAGAAAAAATGTAGCTCAGCAAACTCAGGAGCAGAGTGGATTCTCGGCTCCCTGCCAGAGCAAATGCTGAGCTCGCTTGCTGGGGGTCTGGGATTTCCCTGGGAGACAGATAGTTTTAAACTGAAATATCTTCAGCTTTGGCAGAACTGGCTGTTTGTCAGCTTAAACAAACTTAAACAAAGTGCCTTATCCCCATTAGGGACTAGGAGATCGATATCCTGCTAAACTAATTTAGCAAGTGAGGGAAAGCGGTTGAATTGGAGCCTCCATCACAGGGGCGACGTGTCCTGTCCCCTTAGCGAGCGCATTGCTCAGGGCGGCTGCTGTCAGCCCTCCTGCCTTTGGGCACCGCTCGGCCAGCCGCAGACCGGCCTGGAGGTGACGTGTCTCGGTGGGGAAGGCACGCAGAGGTGGTGATGCCCCTGCTGCCATCTGAAAAGGCCACACCACCGGCACTGAAAGCAGCAGAGCTGTGCTGGGTCATCAGACATCAGCTCCAGCAGGCTCCGGGGACCTGCTCCCACATCTCAAGGTCCTGGATGATGTTTCCAGCCTCCGCACCGCCGCTCGAGCCATGGCGGGGCACAGAGTGCAGCAGGAGGCTGCTTTGTCAGCCCTCCTTCTTCCTCTGCAGGATTCGTCCTGTCTTTTATATATAAAGCTTTCTCTCGGCTGCTGCTGTCAGGCCTGTGAATTTTGCTGTTATGCAAGGACTGCTATTTCCCTTTAGCTCGAGTGCCACGGCGGTGGCAGGCTGCCCTTGTCAAAGGGTCCCCATATCCCCAGGGTCCTGCAGAGAGGGCCCCACCTCCCCTTTGCTCCCAGCGGGCATGCAGCCAGGCTGCCCTCCGGGAAGCTGACCTCCTTCTGAGGTCTGCAGTGGGGAAAAGGGAGCAGAAATGATATGGAGGAAGAAGAAATATCGGGTGCACAGGGAGAGGCTGGTGAGGCAGGAGATGGCAGGGTCTGGGGCAAAGCTCTGGGGAAAGAAGGGAGAATAAATGACCAAGAATTTGGGCCGATGGCCAGAGTTACCAGGGGAGGAGTTTGGTGCCACCCCACCTGGCAAAGCTCACCTCGTACTCCTGGAGCTCCTCTTCCTCCACCTCGTAGGACACAGTTTGGATGTGGATGTCACTCTCTACCAGGCAGGACCCTTGTGCCTCGTGCCCGTCAGGACCTTCGGATGGAGCCTCTTTGTTTTCCGTGAAGGTGGTCTCGCAGCTTTCCATCTTGCTGTCCTTGGCCTTGAGAGCAGCCTCATCCTTCACGAGGATGAAATTGGGGCCGTACAAGGCTTCCACGGCCAGCTGCAGGGAACTGGCATCCAGCAGCTGGTGAGTCCTGGCACCGCCAGTGTTTTGGAAGATGTAGGAATACAGTTTCCCTTGGCAGCGATGACTGGGGTAGTCCTGGCTGTGATGCTGGTGGTAAGAATAGCTGCTGCTGCGAAGGTGCCCATTGGCCTTGGCCAAGAGCGGGTTTTGGAGCTCGCGCACGCTCTCCATGCTGCCGGCAGGGCGGGGGGGGGGGGGAGCGATCCTGCGGGAGCAGAGAGAGTGGGAGGGAGGAGGCTGTTATTTCAGCAAGGCGAGGGAGCAGAAAAACCTCTTGCCCATGTGGAGCTGATGTCAAGACGAGGCTAGTGGGAACAGAAAGATTTGGCAGTGCTGGAGAAAACAAGAGCCCTCCCCGCCTCTCCACAGCTTGAATGCTATCTCGGCAAACTGAGCATCTCTTCATCTCTCCCCAGCTGGTAGTAAGATAAGGATGCAGCCCTGCAACAAGATGATCTGATTCAGGCTGGATTAAGATAAGGATTTGCTGTATCTATAATGCATCTTGAGATGGCCATGTGCAGCCTGACAAGAAAGGAACTACTGCATCTTTTCTGCTGGCTCATAATGTGTGCTGCGACAAAGCCTAACAGACAGCACAGAAGTAGATAAGAGGCTGACAGCCACTTGAGGAGCCTCCCTGACTTCCCAAAGCGGAGGGTCGTGTGGCGCATTACAGCCCCCCAGGCATCACACGTGCACCTAACTGGCTTTCAGGTACACGGGAGGTTTTCTAGGGCTCTTCCAAGGCGCAGCTGGGGGCTGGAGCGAGAGCAGTGAGCCACCGAGGGAAGCCAGGAGGCTGCTGTGAGGACACGGAGGTGGTGTTTAGGCTGGGGTGGGGAGCGTTCCTTGTGGAGGGACGGAGGAATATGGAGGTTAAAGGGGAGACCCCATGGGGTTGAAATTACGACAATTTAAGTAAACGACTCGTCACATCAGAGCCCTGTTTAAACGAGCTGCACCCCTGGGTACAGCGTCAGCTGTGCAGCCCTGGCTCCGGGCCACCGGCTTCACAAAATGCTGAGTCCAAATGGGATCCTTAGCTACAAATGTCAACACGATTTTCTTCCTCAGGGAAATGCACTCCCCTCTCCCTTCCTCCATTTCAGCGTGCTGAAACCTTGTGCTGCCTTTTTTTTTTTTTTTCCTCCATGAAAATCTCTGAGATGAAATATTTCAACTCCTTTTCTTCAGAGGAGCGTTTGCTATTTTGGCTTCCCAACCCACCTTGGCACAAAGAAAATGTGTAGTGAAATATCAGCGTTCCCCAGGAGAGAGAAACAATTACTTTGCGCTCCTCAGTACCTGAGCCCCGTGTTTTACAGCTGCTCTCTAGCACGTTCCCAGCTCCTAGACTGTGGCACCTTATTGCCTTGAAACCCCAAATGTTCCTGTCCTCCTCAGAGACCTCTGTCACTGCCTTCTCTGCAGGATGCTGTGTAGCAGAGACACGCTTCCACCTGCTATAGGGTTCCCCGAGGTGCGCTAGGCTTTCTGATAGAAAGCACATCACCTTGGCTTTAAATCTGTCCTCAAGAAGAAAATATAAATAAAGAAGTTGGAATTGCAGACTCCAGAGAGTGAAAAGCCCAAGTGGTCCTGTCCCCTTGGTTAAACGCTGCCATACTGCGTAGGTTTGAGTGCCGTACCCGGTTTTAAATGGCCCTGTCGATGAGCTTTGTTCTGGCAGCGGTCATCGCATTTTGGAAAGCTGCTCAGGAAAACGGAGATATTCAAAAGCACTCTCGTGCTGCTAAAACTCTGCACGTTTTGGTGAATACCCTCCACTTCTCCCTCCCCCAAACCATTCTCTGCTTTCTGCAATCTCCCACTTTACTAATAAAGCCTGTAATGGCTTGTGCGGCAGATGGCCATTAAGTATTTTCAAAATATTTAAGCGAGGTGCATATTTGTAGCACAGACGGTTTTATTTCCCACACAGACCCGGAGAAGCTGAAAGCTTCATCCCAGTTTTCAGGCAAGGAAAGCATGAACCTCTTCTTTGCTTGCCTCAACATGCAAATTCGATTTCCAATAAAGTGTCTTGCTTTTTAACCAAACAGTAAGGAGAGACCAGTCACTGAGCGTCATTTGAGAGCAGCAGCTCAAGCAGGAGCAGAAGCCCAGCTCTAGCAAGCTGACAGTTTTGGTAGGGCATCCGCGCCTCATCTCAAGAAAAGTTTCTGGCAGCAAGCTAGGGTAGGGAAGGATGGGATGTTGCCGGAAGGATGGGATATTGCCAGGAGCTGCCGGAGGGAGTCAGCTCCAAATGCGCTGAGAAACGCCAGCAGAGGGGCTGCAGGCAGGCTGCCGGCCACCGGCCAGCCCGTGCTGCCTGCCTGGAGGTTGCTGCTCTGCTCGCTTCAGGTCTTCGGCAGCGGGTTAGAGGAGGGGGAGAGCTGTGCGACAAAGCCGTATGTTCACAGCAGCGAGCGCTGGGAAACAGAGCGTGGAGGAGGTGGGGGAAGAAGGGAAAGGAGACGGGAGGAGTTGGAAACCTAAAGAAGCCCCATCCCTGGAAATGTTCAAGGCCAGGCTGGACGGGGCTCTGAGCAACCTGATCTAGCTGAAGGCGTCCCTGCTCACCGCAGCGGGGTTGGACTAGGTGACCTTTGACGGTCCCTTCCAACCCAAACCCTTCTGTGATTCTATGATTCTGAAAAGCAGCTTGGGAGGTGGCAGGTATGACGGACCAGGGTGGGAAGAGTGCATCTATGCAGCTGGACTGCTGCTAGACACAGGCTCTGCTGACTTCGGGCATCCCAAAGGATGCTAAAGCGGCCGGCTGGTGGGAGATGGATGGCTGACCCGGGCTGGGGGGGAAGAGGCAGGGAGGACTTTCAGGTAGCAAATATCCCAGGGTGAACACACCTTGGAAGAGTAACAGTGTGGGTAGCAAAAGAAGCAGCAGGAAAATACTGCTGAAGCACAGGGAAATCTCTGTGAATGTGGGCTCGGCAGGGCTGGAGGCTTCACCCCGGGGGAGCAGGGAGAGCCCAAACCTCTCTGGTGCCTCACACTGCCCTGCAGCTGTTCCTAGAGCAGGGCCAGGACCTCAGAGGCTGCTGCACTGCACAAAGCATGGACAGGGCAGGGCTACAGCGAGTTTTTTGTCCATGCTAGTCTTGTACCCCTCTGGGATTATAAAAGATTTACCTGTACTAAAGTCTTTTCCTTGCTGCCTTCCACTCTCAGGAGTTGGGAAGGATGCTTTCCCTGGGAGCAGATGGGGCAATAATAGGGCTGCAGGGACAAGGGGAAAAGCACAGAAGGAGATCTCACTGTGCTTCTCATAAACAGGCAAAGGGACCACCAAGTGCAGCCCTAGCACCAGTCCGGGCATTTGTCGGCAGTGGGGAGGGGATGCCGAGGGCCAGCGTCACAGCATGCCTATGGCAGCGTGCTCAACGCTGCTGGAAAGTAGCCAGGCTGAGACCTCCCTCTCTGATACCTGATGTGAAAAGTCCCGGTGCCAGAGGGGTTAGAGATGCTTCCCGCTCCTTAGTCGCCAAGATCACCGCATTGCATAGAGACCGCACCTGCGTGCGCAAGCACGTGTGCTTGCATGTGCCTAACAGTCTGGGTTTGCAGGTGGGGACGAGGACCATCAAACCTCTAGAGACGGAATGGCAGGGAGGGCGAGGACCAGCCCTGCGTGCACACACACAGGGAAGGACGGGGCCAAACCAGCCCTGCCGTCATCCCCAAACCCCATTTGGATTATCTGGATCCTACGGTGAATTTAGCCACACAGGGACTTAAGAAAGTAAGCCTGGTAATCAAGTAAGCCTAGTAATAAAGTAAGCCTGGTAATAAAGTAAGGTTGGTAATAAACCAGGCTTGGGGGAAGAGGAATGAAGCCAGCAGATGAAAGCAAGGAAGCTGTAAAAGACAAAACTGGCGAAAAGTGGCCATTCTCTGTCCTCGTTACCAGCAAGAGTGGATAGCGTGCATATCCATCAGCCCCACGGGGCTAGTCTGGGCAGTACTGGCAGCAGGTAACGGCGCGAGAGGCTGCTAGGAGCACAGGGAGGATGCACACGTACAAGTGCACATGTGCAACGTGAGCCTGGGGGAGGGCACACCTGGGAGGAGGCAGACTCCAGTGCCCTGGTCCAGCTGGACTATTGCTGCAGCCCTACCGCCGAGACGAACGGCTGCTGGCTCCCTAATGAACGGCCTCCCCCCCACTGCACGGCTGCTCCCGAACCACCCGGCAGGGCAGGCCCCCCCATGCCCCCCAGGCCGGGTGCTGCCGTCCCCAGCAGAGCGGGAAATACACAACTGAGGTGTGTACTCCCAGCTTCTTGAGGCGAGTACCGGCTAAAAGGTGCCAAAATAAGGCATGAAAATAAAGAGCTAGCCAATTATCTTTGTGCTTCACGGGTCTCACCTCCGCGCATCGCCTGGGGCAGTCCAGGTCCCCTTGGGACCATCCTGAATGTTTTCACCCCACATGAGAGGTGCTCAGGCCACTGGCCACCCCCCCCCCCCGCTGGCAGCAGCGCAGGCCTCAGAGGGACCCTCGGCGCAGATGCTGGCTATGATAAGCCCAGTTAATGATGAATTAAGTAGCTGTTCCAGGAATCAATCATCATTTAATTGCCCTGTCAAGCAAACACTCTGCCTTGCTTCCTGGGCTCCTTAGCCGGTTGCGTGTCCCCAGACTCCCGAGTGAGAAGGTTACCCCATCCTGGCCAAAGGCTTTCCCCTCCAGGACAGCAGCCGGGGAGGCCGGTGCCCTTGGGGAGGCCGGTGCCCCGCTGCGGTGCCATGCCCTGGCTGGTCCGAGGGCAGGGGACAGTGCAAATGTCTGTTCCCGGCCTGGCTGACGGGAAGCAGCATCACGGCCAGGTACAGCTGCCATAGCCCTGGGACAGAGGTGGGCCCGCTCCTGACGGAGCGGAAAAGCACAGGAGATGTGGCTAGTACCCTTCCCAGAGCCCAGGCCCTCCTGGAAGCTCTCAGGAGGTGCTTTGGGGCTTCTAGGCAGAGGCTCAAGTCCTGCCAGTCCTCTGCCTCTGGGCATCCCAGCCTGCAATTCTGCCCAAGAGAAAAACCAGCTTGCAAAGGCTGCTGAGAAGCAAGGGCAGGGCATCACAGGGACGGAAGCTGGCATTTTGGAGAGGGAATATGGGGATGAAGGAAGGGCTGCGAGGGCCCGTGGACAATCCGTCTGGCAGGGGCAGACCAAGCCCTCTCTCAGCCCTAGGAGGCCGCAGAGCAGCGTGAATGCCTGCCACATCCCAGCCCTGAGCCCCGCAGGGTGAAGCACAGCTCAAGCGGGGAAGGAAGCGCTTTCATCATCCCCGCAGACATGGCTGTGGAAAGCGGTCACGCTCCGGCCAACACGCAAGCCCTCCTGCAGGTGCTCGTCTCCACTCTGCTGCTCCTGCCTCAGGCGCAGCACCAGCACACAGAGTGGGGGGGCTGTTTGTCCCTGGGGTGTAACGAAGCCTTCACCGGTCCTGCGCAAGGTTGCTGTGGCAGGAGCATCAGGTGAGGAGGTGGCTGGGGGGTGGAAGGGGCCGGGGGGTGGACGGGGCCAGGGGGTGGTGTCGGGGAGGCAGCTCTCGGCATGGGGCAGGTGAGGAGGGCAGCGGGACATGACAGCCCTGATGAGGCTGGCAGAGGTGGTACCCAGAGAAGCAAAGGGGCACAGTAGGGACAGCAGAGGGAAGGGAAATGGTGGGCAAGAGGCACGGGGCAGGGGAAGCAAAGTGACGCCGGAGCCGGGCAGAGAGCTGGGCCTTGGCCACCAGGATGGAGAAGAAAGGGACTGTGGAGCTGCTGGATGGGAAAGGGTTGGTGAGGACCAGGAGGGAAAGAAGAAGGTGACACACAGCCCGTGGACACGGATTAGAGGGAGGATAGCTGAGGCGTTTATGATGTAGAGCATCTAATTCACAACTTTGCTGCAGCCAGTTTGATAGAGCTGGAAAGGAGTGAATAAAGTGCTTGTTCTGATCTCCTGACAGGTAGAGAGCCAGAGCCTCGGCAGTGGGCTCCCGGCTCCAACAGAGACTAAATTGCTCTGAGAATTGGGATGCAATGGGCTGCTTTTCAAGGTTCGCAAGTCAAATTGGGCAATTTCCAGGTGGAAATGGAGTCTTTATTCTCCCTGATAAAAACGTTTCTCTGCAGCAGCGTTTCCACCCAGCTGTGCTCGGAGCTAAGGCGTTGCTCCTAACGCTGAGAAACAGCACATCCACCCCCGGGGCTGGCAGGGGAGAGCGGCCCGCTTCTGCGGGAGCCGCACCGGGGGCTCTGCAGGCCTGCCGGCTCCCCGGCCCCGGTGCCAGCAAGCCGGACACCCCGCCGGGAAGCAGGGAGAGCTCCGTCGCCTCCGGACGCTGGATAGACACGCTCGTTACACTCAGCCTCCGACCGGGAGCGGCTGCGAACGGGCTGCGCCCCGCCGCTGCGGCACCGGGGGCTGCGGGGCCGCTTCTGGCCCGCTCCCACCGAGTTCCCCATCCCCGGCCGGGGACCCCCCCACCCCCGCCCAA
>JAVKLA010000031.1:3509092-3550845 GCA_034782735.1 Sagittarius serpentarius | reverse complement strand
GAAGCCCTCTAGCTGCGGTAAACCCGCACTTCACGGCCGTGGCCAGAGACCCCGCGCTGGCTCGCTGGCTCCCCTCGCTCTCCCGCGCTGGCGGTGCTACCAGCAGCTCCTACGGCCGGCTCGCTGAGCAGCGCTGCGCGCCGCCGCCGCCGCTCCTCTTCTCCCGACCGGCTTTCTTCCCCTGCTGCTTTAGGTAACAGGGCAGAAACTCTCTCCTTTCTCTTCTGCTCCCTCCGTCTGCCAGGGCGCAGCCCTTCCCGCTCCCCCAGCAAGGGAAAGACCCAGTGCCAGCCAGCCAGCAGAGTTTAAAGGAAAAGGGTAAATGAGATTTCTCGCTGCTGGAGCCGGTGCTGGGGTGGGGGGGGGGTCAGGCAGCCCGGCCTGAGGGCTGCACCCCAGCGGCAGGCAGCTCGTTTCTGCCCTGCTCCGTAAGGATGCGGGTGGGATGTTGATTTGCCTCACGCACACCTGGGCGTCACTCGGGTTAGTGGAGTTAATCTGGATTCGCACCAGCACAGCGGGAGTCGACTCCACAGCCCCCGCAGCCCATCCTTTCCTGCAGCCCCCCCCCCACAGCCCAGGTAATGCCCCGGGGAGCCCGTGCTGCTCCCCCACGCTCCGGCAGCTCCCCGAGTCCTGCACTGTCTCCCCGCTTGCTCCTAAGCTCCCCAAGTAGCCCCCCCAGCGGCTCCCTCCAGCTCAGGAGCACCCAGCACCAGGACAACTGCTAGCAGATACACACGCAGCTGAAGCCTGGTCCAGCCGGGGGGACCTGCTCGGGCACGGGCAGAGAGCTGCCTGCCTTCACCCATCCCCACTGCTGCTTTGCCAGGAGCAGACCGTGCCGGGCAGACCCAGGTGTGACCCACGGCCACCCGTGCCCACCACCCACACCACCCGGCAGTCACCCCTCGCAGCCCTCGGGACCACACTGTGGCTTCTCAGCACAACGTGCCTTTCTGGAGGTCCAGGCTTGTCTCTATTACCTCCCAGCTTCTTCCAGGTGCTGAACTGACAGGTGATGGGTTACGTGCCAGGGCAGGTGGGTCCCGAGGTCCCATTCCCAGAGGGGCTGGGGCTCTGGCTAGGGGAGGAGATGGCAGGGCAGCCTCCCCTCTGCTCTGGCTCCCAGAGGGGTGCATGTCTTTCCACTAGCAGCAGAGAGATCCTTTTGCAAAACCAAAGGGGCTAGATTACAAGGGCTAATGACAGGACCGAAGCGCCTGCATTCCCCAAAGAACCAGTGATGGCTGGCCAGCTTTCCCTCCCTCCCTCAGCATCCCCCAGCAGGTCAGGGAAGGATGTGAGCCCAAAACGCCAGCCCCAGGCTGGAGGCCTCAGCCAGGAGGCTGTCTTCCAGCATGTCAGCTGGGGCGCAGAGCTGCTGCTATGGGCAGAGCGATTCCCATGGAAAAGGTGTCACTGTTGGCCAGATCCAGACAGCATAGCTTGAGGGGGGGTCTGAGAAGGGAATAGTCCATCCCTGTGTCACGAGTGGGACAGACAGGAAAGGGCACGGGATGCAGCAAAGGAGGTTTGGCATCGCCATCATCCGGGGTCTGTCAGTCCAGGTTAGAGGCATCCTTTGGAAATGACCTCGGCACGTGACACTCTGCTTTGGGGCAGAGGGACGGAGCAGATGACCTGTAGTGGCCCCTTCTGCTCCAGCAACTCCAACTCAGCCAAACTCCCAGCGGGTGTGAAGCAAAGCCCCGGCCATGCACAGCCCAGGACGCTGGGTTGTTTGCAAGCAGCGCCCAGGCCCCCAGTCCTGCGTGGGCGTGGGGTGAGCTGCAGCCCTGTGAAGAAGCAGGGGAGGCAGTGGGACTTGCCATTGCATGGCTGGGAACAGGAAGGTTTGATGGGAATCACCTTCCCTGGGGGGAAAGTCCCAGTAAGGGTTCTGTTCGTGTTCCTGGGAGCCCGTGGGGACGTGGTCAGCTGGAGCGCAGCCTGCCACTGGCTGCCCGCTTTCCCGGTCCTGTTGTTTGCCTCAGTTATCAGACCCCATGCAGCACGGACTAACTAAAATCAAAGAAAGAAGGCCTCATCACACACAGACAGCCTTTTGGCAAGGCTGGCGGGGCTGTGGAGGTGAAGGGAAGTGAGATGTGGTCTTGAAACCCCTTCTCTCCATGCTATGGGGGAGCCTGAAAGAAAAACTGGGTCGCTGGATGGAGCATCTTCATCCATGGCTTTACGCCATGCCAAGGTGCTAAGGCGTCTGGCAGAAGGCGAGCGGGGAAGATGGCTGAGGGAGGCAGCACTGCCACCGCGGTGTGCACGGCCACCTCGGCCACAGCTGCCCCTGCACAGTCCCCGCCAGCTGCTTTTGTCAGCCCGGGGTGGCTGCTCTGTCCTTCACCGGGGCCGCACACATCGCTGGATTAACACGCAGGCACTGCGATCACCCGGCAGGGTGGGGGATTAGTCCTCACCAACTTTTACAGATACACTGCTTAGCGGCAGAGCTGCAGCACTGTTTCTCCTGCTTTAATGATGATAAGGCGACATTAGCATCCCAAATCAAAGTCTCTCCAACCTCAGGCGGCTCCGAGAGAAACGTATGCGTGCGCAGATATTATATGTACGTGCTAGTGCTTATGGAGGTATGGTGAAAACCAGCCTAAGCAATTTGGTTTGGGGCTTTGCTTTTATAACTGCAGCCATTCAGCCCAGATCAGAGAGGGGCAGTGTCCCTGGGAGGTGACATGAGGCAAAACGGCTGTGTGTGCTAGAAGAGCCAGTCGGAGATGAACCACCTCCGCGGCACTGAGGATAAGCTGCTGGTCAGAAACTTTCCTGCCCAGAGAAGGAAAAGGGACAGACTCGGAAGGGAGTGCAGCAAAACGGATGGAGCCTCCCACTCCACTGGAACTTCTTGTCATATTTATGCATCCGCTGGGGTGAATGAAAGGAAAATGGATATCGAAATGGCCCTTTGCTCTCAGCTGGAAGGGAGACCTCTGGCAAGAGCCCATCCAGCAGAAGGAAATGAGATCTCATTACATTAAATATTAGCTGATGCACTATCACACTGGACTTGTTATACCAGCTAAATGATGGGCCTCTTAAAAAAATAATTAGAAAAAATGTTGCCACAGACATAAAATATGTGAGGAAAAGGCTGTGCTTGTGTTTCAGGGATGCCTCGCATGGGAAGGTGGGGTTTTGTTTTTGATTATGTTCTCTCAAACATTAAAACCTCCCTGCCAATATGTCCTGGGCTTCACATGCTTCATCTAACTACAGACATAGCAACAGATAAATATGCCACGACAAATTTGGTAACATTACTTTGTTGACAGCCAAAAAAAACCCAGATCACTCAAGACTGAAAGCCTGAACTCCTGCCAAACCGTTGCAAGCAGAGAGCTGAGATGAAAGCTTTCACACCAGAAAGGGACAAAACTCCTAAAACCCCCAGTAACTGGAAGGCCTCCGCGAAGGTGAGGACTCAGCTGCAGAGCATCCTCAAAGAAGCAGGAACAGAAAGTGGAGACACGATGAAAGGGGAAAAAAATCACACTTGAGACGACTGGACATTGCTGCTCGGGCGGCTGCATCAGCGGGACCCGAGTACATCGGGCAGGACCTGCTTGTCAGAGGCATTTGGTGCCCCTTGCACCAGCAAAATAAGAGGGGGGATTTGAAGTACCCATTTATGATGGCTGGGGGGGAGCACCAAACAGATCAAAGTTACATTCGCAGCTATTAAAAATGATCAGATTAGTGAAATCTAGAGACGAGAGAGAAGCTTCAGAGGGATCAGCCAAAGCTAATTAATTGGGCAGCGAGATGGGAGAAGAAATTAAGCGTGGACAAGGAGAAGGTAAAACATATTGAAAGGAACGTCTTCAACACTTTATAATCACTAGTGATATCTAAATTAACTGGAAGCATGAAGGGAAAAAAAAAGATGTGGGTGTATCTGTGGACAATAGAGTGAAAACCATCTGGTTAATGTACAGTGGTGAGGAAAAAAAAGCCCCCACATGCTGTCAGATTGCTTTCATAGAAGGGTACAGAAAATAATAAAAATATTACAGTACTGTGTTGGTAGTGACTCAGCTGTTATGGATAAGTTGAGGTTTTTCAATTAGAAGACAGATTCAGATCATTTACTGTGAAAAATACAGTTAAAAAAGAATAAGTCTTTGGTAAAAGTGAAACACCAAGCCCTGGAGCGCAGAATGAAGTTTTTAAGTGTTTACAAGGAAATCTGTCTGTTTAGGAGGCAGCAGTAAGCAAGGCGTAAGCTGCAGGTCCCTTACAAAACATAGCACCCAGCATCAGATTTTGTCACGCCTCTGATACGATTAGCACCTGATAACACAGATGTCTCCAACTTCCTGCGTAGTTAAAGCTCCTGAGAAGGCTGTGTCTGCGATATATTTGAATAGCATTCTTCTGGGATTAGTGTCATTTTCCTCCCTCTCCGTAAACGTTGGCTTCTGAGGAGGCTGAACACTAAAAAACTTCCGTGCAGAAAAATCGACGGGGAAGTCCCTTCTTACCCCCGCCTTGCGCCCCATCGTCCATGACCCCGACAGTGTCTCGTGCAGCCATGCTGGAGCGGGACTCTCGTCTTCCTGCCTCTTGCCACTGGTGCTGGAGCAGTATTCAGCCTGCCCGGTGCCGGGCACTTTTCTTCAGCAGATGATGGATGGGGGAAGGCAGGTGCCTCTGGAAAGCTATTCAGAGCACCTGAATTCTGCGGTAATTGAGCTCTCAGTCGACGTGCTGTGAAGAGCCATTCAGTGGGACCTTTTCCTAGGCTTAGCTAGGGAGCCTTGTTGGATGCCTAAAGTATGTGGCGGCATTTCCAGCTCCTCCCAGCGTAGGAAACTCCCGTCCTCCCAGACAGTCGCTTGGATGCCCATCCCACTTGGGACAACAGGGCATGGAGGTCATTATGGGAAAGGGCAAGTCCTCATGAGGGCAAGAGACCTTGCCATGAATTCCAAATGTCCCGTTCAGAGCTGAGGCTCCTGGACCAGAGCCAGCCGAGGGGTAGGCTGGGAGAACGGGGGAGCAATGCGGGATGTACACGGATGTGGAGGGGGGCAAGGAGGGAGAAGGAGGCAGTGTGTATGGGTGCATGCACGTCATGTAGGGGATGTGTTCAGGCAAACAGCTGACATCTGGAGGATGAGCGGGATAGGAAAGGGAACCCTGTGTACTGTCTAGCTGCTTTGCATCGCTCTGGCAAAGCAAAGCAGCTCTAAACCCAGAATAGCTGGTCCATATGCTTTGGCTGCTTTCGCCCGCAGCCAGAGCCTTCTGGTAAATCTGGCCACGAAAGATAACAGTCTCTTAAAAAAACAAAGCTGAGCTGATGAGACTACCTGTCTGCCATGGATGACCTCGGCACGGTCCTTCCAGCTGGATGCGCTGTGATTCTGCAGCCATGTAGTGTTTGGATGGTGTCACTGAATGGCAGAGCTGAGATTGCTGTTGAAAGTGAAACTGTGGGTTAGGACGAAAATCAAGGGGAAGAAGCCACACAGCCCCAAACCTGTACTCCCATGTAGTCTGTACCAAAAAAAGGTCAGTGAACTTCAGCTGTAAAAAATGTAGGTGCATTTGGGCCAGGGCAGAGTGTCTGAGACCTGTCTGTACACTTCTGCATCCTATTGTGTTGAATTTAGGGTATAAACTGAAGACTTCACTCTGACATAATTCTTCCCAAGAACAGAAGTCCGTGACACGTGCTTGCCTAGCAAACCTTGCCCAGCTCCGATCAGGATGGAAGTGAGGTCAATGGCTGATGGACATGATTCAGCCTTCCTGCTACCAGGGCTGGTTCTGCTGGTGGTACAGACCGCAGCCTCTAGTCCCCAGGGCCTTGGAGGGCAAGAAGAAAATAGCAGGACTGAGCCATGTTTTGAGAGCGGAAAGCAAACTCCCCATGTCCCACACCTGGCTTTGAGCCAACAGGGTTCAATCCTATAATCCCGCAAGGGCCTGATCTGCGATGCTTCACTTCCTCAAAGGTTCATCTACTTTGTTTTCTGTTCCCTCTCATTTTTCAAAGTTGTCCTGCTCTGCCCAAAAAGGCCATGCTGAGCGAGGATGTGTCGCAGCCTGTGCACGGGGGGACACAGGCAGCCACAGCGGTGGGGGGCTCTCAGGCTGCCTCCATGCTGCGATGTGGCTGCAGAGGGTTTAAGTCCAGCCCCACCAATGACAGCCACTACCCACGGTGGCAGTCACCTGCTTGAAAGCAGGTCCCCCACTGACTAATTGCTGAATAAAGCATCTTTAGAGGCCGGCAAACTGAGCCCTGGGGACCTCCTCACTCGGCTATTGGCAGGAGGCAACGTCTCTGGAAATGAAGATTTACAAGGCCGCCAAAGACCGAGATGAAAGGCTGGTGGCAGGGTTAGGAAGAAGATATCAAGGCTCAGCTGTGTGAGCACCACAGGGACCTTCCCCTTTCGTGCTCGGTCCCTTGCTGGCTCAGAGGAGGGGCAGCAGTGGGCTCCGTCCCTGCCTGCGGGATCCCACAGCCTCCTGCAGACCCTCCAGCATCCCCTTGCCCTCTCCCGAGGGCTTGTGCTCGGCTCGCAGGTAGCTGGGTGCACGGAGCAACCTCCGCTTCACGGCTGGGGTGGGAGCAGACCTTGAGCCACGGGAGCCTCCCGTTGCAAACCCCCATGCACACAGACCTGCAGGTCTCTGAGGTTTTCCTTTTTTCCTCCTTCCTGGTATCAAGCCTCTGGGAAACTGGTTGTGAACATTTTAAGGAAATTCAGCTCTGTAAACAGGAACAGAAGGGCTTTGCCCCCCAAACACTTAAAAAATATTGAAATTCACTTGAATAAGCAAAAAAATGGCTGAACTGTCATGCATGAGGCACATGAATCATCTTCGGGGAGGAAAGCGATCCTGGCGATGTCTGGGCTTGAAGTAACAGTAGTTAACATTATAATGACTCATACCACATATGCGTCACATCGTTTTTCATTAGCAGCAGCATTCTGGTGTCCTGTGACTAACTGGAAGCTGGAATCGTGGTCCTAAAGCCTCGGGCCAGGGACTTGTCTTGCCCATAAGCTCTGGCTGAGTGCCAAAGGCATTATCAGCTGTCAAATATTAAAAAATAATAATAATAATAATTCTCAGATCAAACACTTCATTCAAATGACAAACTGAGACAGGCTTTGGAGCTGCTGTCCCCAGGGAGTGCTGTGGTTTTAATAGGGAGAAAATGGATAAATTGAGGGCAGGCACCTCCAGAGAGGCCCTTCTTCTTCTCTCAGCTCATTACTGTCAGACTAGGCTTTGCAGTCCGTTTCTGATCTTCAGACAAGGTCAACATTTCCATTTTTGTCTCTCCACAGAAAGACCTTGGATTCCTTTTCAATAACCCTATGGCCCCCTCAGCATCCTCCCAACAAATCTTTTGATCTGTGTAAATCCTCTCTAGCAAGCCATGGATGTCAGCTCCTGCAGCCCCAGTCACTCAATCAGCATCACCCAGACCAGCCCGTGTCCCACCAAGCCTCTTGGTTTGCCAGTAGTTGACAGGGGCCGGAGCTAGCACTGACCCTTCGTCCTGCGAAACAGGGGGCTGGAGGCTGGAGGAGTTCGGGGTGACAGAGGTGGAGGGGTAATGGCAGGCAAGAGTTGCAGTACAAGAATGGATGAGTCAAGGAGGGAGAAATGCAGGGGCAGTCAGGGAATGAATTAGTGGCAACTAAATGGGGATAGCCTCAATATTTTGCGGGCAGCAGCTGCAGCTTTTGTGGGCTCAGATCATTGTATCTGGCCAGGGGAGGTGGCAAGGTTCTGGGATGATGCCACGTCCCCTGGCCAGGCCAGTCTTCCCCAACATCTATGACTTGCTGCTGCCCTGTGAGCTTGGTCAGGCTATTTTGGGGTTTGCTTTCATGGGGGGGGATGGAAGGCGGTGAGCCCACCCAAGGCAGTGCTCATGGACTATTGCCTTTGCTCTGATGGCAAAATGCTCAGATTATATAAAAAGTTGATGAGTGGTGGGAGGAAATTTCCAGGAAATGGGAGGGGAAGGCAAGGAGATCCCCAGGAACAACCTGCCATAGGGAAAAATGGGAGAGACGTGCCTCTGGGATACGAGCCAAGGATGCCCTGAGCTGCCAGAGGGACAGTTTCAGGCTCCTATGCCACAGCTATGTTTTGGTGATAGCATAACTCCACTTCCCAGAGGACCACCGCGGGCTTTGAGGCACAACCGATGTCCCTTGTTGGCCATGGCTGCCTTGTTTCGGTGCTGGTAGAGCTACCGCACCCATTCAGGGCTGGAGCCCTCTGTGGGGGACTGCAATGAGCAGTCCCTAAAGCGACTGCTGGAGCCCACAGAAGGTCACAGGCTGGGTAGAACAAGAGGTTGTGCAAACACTTCTGCGTGGCTGGAAACACCCCTCCTGTGTCAGACCTGCCTTGTGGTGATGAGGCTCTGGAGAGCTTGGTCCATGAGATGGGTGGGAAGCCCTGGTGCAGAGCAGCAGCAGATGTGCTTGTGGCAAGAGTGACTTCCTACAGACATCCGTGGAGTCTCACGTTCTCAGGGCAATGCCTCCTCCAGGCTCTGGGCCCTGCTAAATCTTGTGCCATCAGCTTAAAACCGCTCTTCGTAACCAAACTGTCCTCCAGCATAATGACAGCGTTGGACTCGGGTGTGAGCAGAGTAGCCGAGGGATACGCTGGAGTTACCATATCAGACTGCAGGAAGAGAAAAAACACAATCTGGAAGATATCTGTAGTGCTAAAACCACTTTACCCCCCTCCTACCTGAATAATACAGACCAGCCAAACAGATTTTTATCAAACTTTACAAAATATACCACCTATGGGCTGAAGGAAGCAAGAGAAAATCATCTCAAAGGGTAGTATTTGTATGGAAAGTGATGAACTACCAAAAATAAGTGCTCATAATTGAAGCTCCCTCTTGATTGCAGTAGGACAAGGACACTGCTCTTCCTGCTGAAGAGCAAGCGCTATCATGGGTGGCACTGATGCACCATCTGAAATGCACAGCAGGCCAATAATCATTCACATCAGCTGCTGAAATACCTTATAGGGGCTAGATTAACAGGAGGAAAAGTCTTACAAACCTTGGGAGGCGAGACTGCCTGGAGATAGAGACAAAAATACAATAGCAGTGGGGTTCAGAGGGAAACAGCGGTCACATAAATTGCCCATTCAGCTTTGCCTCTCTAACTCCAGGACAACCCCCAAGCTGGACCTGTGACAAGGACAGCATCTGCAACCATTTTGGTACCCACTGACTCTGACTAGCTCCGAGGTACTTTCACAAGCAGGCAGGCCATGGTGGGGAGCTTTAATCTGAGGAGAAGTAGCCAATATATTTGTTTTCTTGTGAATGCTTGGCTGTAACAGCCAACTGTGCATGAAGTCTGTGCAGCTGCTTGTTTTTTATTCGGGTCCCTTCTCAGGGTTACAGATTCAGCTGTACCAAACTGCCTCAACCTCAGACTAGAGATCATTTATAAACAGGAAAGTAGTTCAGGTGTTGAGTGTGCCAGGCTATGACATAAATGGTAATAGTTTGGAGGGACTGTGCCATAATCAATTGACTTAAGATACTGTTACCTGTGAGACAGTTAAAGACGCAAACTCAAAAGCACATTTCTAAAAGGTGAGAATGCAAAATAAAAATGTTTTACAAGCCCCTCTGGCTCTCCCAAAGCCATCGATGCATTTCTAACACAGCATGTCAAACCCATCAGCACAAAATAGCATCATGGCTGTCCTGAAGGGGCCTGCCTGCCCTTTTCCTCCACCTCCCTTACGCCAGCTGGGAGTGACACGCACGTGCAGCCCAGTGGGCTCAGGGACACAGCTCGGCCTGAGCAGGTAAGGCCTGAAGACCAAAATGACCATGCAGTTTCTGGACTGAGGTGTCCCAGCCAGGGTCACCTCACAGCAACATGTCTAGGACATGTGGCTGGACATGCCGCAGCATCTCTCAGCTGTCCAAAGGTCCCGTATTTTTAAAAACAATCTTCTGCTCCAGACCGATGTGACAACTTTGCAAAGTTGCTCTGACCAGGCTCTTCACAGCCAGGTATCGCTCCACTGCACTGTGCGCCACACCAGCGTGCTTTCGAAGTGTGGGTGTCCTGCAGCAGCTCTGCTGGCCCTGGAAACCGGGGAGGTGGGGTACCAAAGAGCATTCTGTTCGTTTCCCCCCAGCTGCGCAATTTGCATAGGCTTTACCCTGATTTACTGCATCCTGTGATGACCTTGCGAGAGCAGTGAACACCCACATGGCCATTTGGTCCAATTATTGTAATTCCGTCTCCACAGGGCTTCTCCATCGTGCCTTGCAGGTTGTTCTGGAACCAGCAACATGCTGGCTTGCTGGCTGGAGCTGCATTTTTTGTATCATCTTCACTTCTGCTGCCTTTAAAGCACTGGACTGACCAACTTAGCCTCGTCAGTCCTTAAAGCCTTCACCAGTGTTTATTGTGGATGTCCTAAAGTCCTGTTCTCCATCCGCACAGGAACTGCCTGCCAAATCTTCTTGTCAAACCTCTCTCCTCACCTTAGCCTACTCCGTTCCTTCAACAGTGCTACTATAGAGCAAGAATCTGGGCCTGGAAGATGCAGCACCATTAGTATTATTCTTGTTTCTCACCTGGCTGCAACGTGGACTTCAGTAAATACCATTTTCTAACATGTGGAGATGCCAGTGACAGGCAATACACTGGCAGCAGGTATTGCATGGACACGAAAGAGGGAAATGTGGGGTGCGTAGCTGGGGTGCTGCACATAATGGCACAAAGCCAGCCGCAGGAGCAGTACCTTCAGGACAGCTCGGAGCTAAAGTGGTCAGGAGATCAGGAAGGTCAATCAGAAGGTAAATAGAAAAGAGAGGAGGGATTAAGTTAGGAGGGTGAACATGAGAAGATTAAACCTGACTCAGAAGAAGCCATTGATGCCGCGTCATGGTGACAGAAGCAGGTACCATTGGGCATGGGCTGAAGGAGGCAGAGATAAAGGAGCACGGTTGGGGGCTGCAGAGCAGGGGCTGTCAAGTCATGACTTTGACCAGCACCTGGGTTAAAGCTAGGGTTGTCCATACAGTGAAGCAAGCCGGGCCCTAGGGAAGCCAGGCACAACAGATTGGCAAGTCTTGGACATGGGCTGGGTGTGCAGGGCAAGGGACGGAGGCTGGCTGAAGGTCCCCACAGTAGCGTCAAGCTTGGGTCACAGGGAGAGGAGCATCAGAGGAAGAATGTCACCCCGCTGCTACGGTAGGTTTTTAGCATTCTCCTCGCCGTTTCATTTTTCCCTCCTGCTCTGCACCAACTTCCTTTAATTTGCTCATTAAAGGGAGCTGGGTTATTACAACAAATTGTGGCATTTTCTCTTTAAACCTGTGAAAAAGCTAGAGCCCTGAAATTGCCCTGAAAGCTAATGGGTACAATCCTGGCTCAAGCGCATTATTGGCAAGCTTCTCACTGACTCCTGTGGCGCCAAGATTTCACCTCAGATGGAGGCTATCTTTCAATTAAAGGTATTACTCTTAATATTCATTAAAATTCTGTTTAATCCAGGCTCTACAAGGGGCAAACCCTGAAATTCATTAAGACTTGTATAAAAAGCCAGCATGAAGGACCACAGTCAGGAAAATTGTCTCATTGCAGAGGCTGAGGAATGCCACCAATTTAAGGCCAGGTCTGAGGAGTGGGACAACCTGGTGCTGGAGCCCACTGGGAACATGGGCTCCCAGGGTGTGAGGGGCTGTGGAGCTGGTGGGGCTCCCTCCAGCTCCCCATGGCTTCGCTCCCGTAGCTCCTTGCCTTTTCCAAGGGTCCCAGTGCTGAGGCACTGGGGGGCAGGCGGAGGAAGAAGCATGGAGGTACAGCTTCTGCGAAGTGCCTAGCTAATGCCCTTGCTTCACCCTCTCTCCTTCTTCAGCCTCCTTCATGTACTGACCCAGACACGGGCTCGCTCCTGTCTGCGGGTTCTTCCCCCGCCTGCCGTCCCCAGCAGCTCAGCCCACAGCCATGCTGCTGTCACAGGGCAGTCTTGTCCCCACGACCCTGCAGGGCTCGACCTTGCCATCCCAGCCTGTTTCGTGTCCATCTGCCATTCCCTGAAGCCTCTTCCCAGAAAAGCCTCTGAGGAGCGCAGCCATCAGCGGGGAGCAGCCACCACCTGTCCTGCATGGGGGGAGAAGCCAACAGCTCCGATCAGCTGGCGGTCCGGTGGTGGTCATCCACCCTTCCCTGCTTTCGAAGGCTGAGGTTGCAAAGGAGAAAACACTTTGTGCATGTGAGGAGCTACCCCAGCTCCCTACCAGCTGTGGGGGCTGTCACAGGCATCCATCCCAAGGCCCTCAGCTGCATCCCTGACACCGGGATACCACAGCATCTGCCTGGGGAGCTGGGCCGGTCCTCGGCTTCCCGAGACACCCATCCCAGAGACCGGATCCAGCCTGCAGGCTGCCGGCGGACAGCACTGACCTCACTGCCTGTGTGAAAGGAGTTTGAGGGCAGCAGGAAAATGCGGGAGCCATCCTGGGCGGCTGCTGCCCGCCCTCCTCCAGCACACTGCTTGGTTTCAGACAGCGTGCTCAGCAGCCATGTGCAACTCCTTCCCCCTCGCGGCACTCTGGCCTCTGCTTGCACGGCAGAAGGGCGCCCAAGATGCCCCAAGTCGCCCAGAGGCCACCATATTCCTGAAAACCAGCCCCGGTTCTGCGCTTCACCCAATGAGGCCCTTCCTCCCCACCACAGCCCGCGCTTCATTGCACACTTGTGCAAAGCTCCACGAACTGCTTGTGACTTACCGCTGGCATCTGATGGCACTTTGGGCTTCAAAACCCACACTCACTGAGCCACCGAGAGAACACCCCAAGAAGCTGCCCTCGGGTTTGCCGTGACCTGCCTGGAGAGGCAGCCCCTCTGGCAGCGAGAAGGCCGCTGGCAGGGACAGCCAGCGCTCGCAGCCCTGACGTTAGCGGCTGGGATAAAAAAAACCTGGGGGTTGCTGAAAGGAGAAAATGGCTCAGAGGCTGGAAGAGAGAGAAATGAAATCATAGGAGCCGGCCAGGTGAACTCTGCGAGGACCACGCCATGCCGCAGCAGGTGAGCTGGGCACTTCTGCAGGCTGAGGGCTGGGATCAATTCATGGGATTAGAGACTATTGGCCAAAAAGATAATGAATCACCTCAACTGGGGAGCTGAGCCCCAGATACCATAGTATTTTCTGACCCTCAGATGTGAACCGAAGCGCCTTGGGTCTGTCCTTTATGTCACTTTCATTTCAGTGTAGGCATCTTAGATTCTCTGCCTGTATTTGCAGATGCTCTGAATTTGTATGCATTTTCGTGAGGCTTATATAAATAAAAAATCTTTCTTCATCAAATAAGTATCAGTGCTGCAGCTTTAGGTGGTTGCTCAACCTCTGTGAGAAGCCCTGCTCTACCACATGTTAGACAAACAATTTTTCTCTGTCCCTTGTGTTTCTCTGCATCTGTTAATTCTTTTATTTTCATTTCTAAAAGCTGTACCATCAGGCTGGATGACTCCTAAATCCCTGTTCTCTCTCTGCATTCTGCAACCCAGATTTAACCCTACAAGCACCACTGCTGCCTGAAGCCAGAAGGCAGGCTGCCAACAGACCCTGCTCCCTCTCCTCCCAAACATCAGCTGCCTTTCCCAGCTGCAAAATATTGCTGGATGAAATACATTAGGTTCCCTGGATCAATAATCCATCAGTACCCCTGAGCACCAGAGAAGCAGCCAGCTTCCGCCTCTTCCAGCTAATTCCCGGAGAACCATTCTCCTGTCTCCCCTGCTGCCCTGCCAGATCCTTTTTCTCTCTGTCCCTCCTTTGTCCCTCTGTTGTTTCCAAAGTCTGGCACTGTTCTTCCTTGTTCTTGTTGTTTTATTTCCCTAAACTGCGCTCATATTTCTTTTACTTCTTGCTCTTTACCTTTTCTTGCTTTCTTCTTCCAGCCTCTCCCCTCTGCTTCCTCCTTACTTCTGTCGCTTGATAAGTTGTATACTGTCATTTACAACTGTAATGATGATGAAAGACCCGAGACGTGGAAATAGCAGGCGCTGGTTCCCTCCCTGCCCCTTCCCTCCTCCCCTCACACCCCAGGCATATTTCATTTTTCCAGCTCTCCTGCAGCCGGAGCAGCGGAGCTCCAGCCTGCCCGGGGAGCACCCGTGTCATGCCAGCAGATGCAAAAACGATGAAGGATGGCAGAAAGGGCCAGCTCCCCCGGCTAAGCTCCTTCGGGGAGCTGTGATGTTACAGCTGGAGCAAGGTGAGGGCTGGCTCTCGGAGTGCTTTCCACCCAGCCAACGCCAAGTGCTCTGCAGTGATAGGCAAATCGCTTTATCTCTGTGACACAGATGGAGAAGCTGAAACAAATCACTGGGCTCTGTAATGAGCAAGAGGGACACAAGCAGAGTCCCCCCGCCTTTACGCTTTGAAGAAAAATATCACTGAAAGGGACTGGCCCCAGGGACCAACCACAGTTGAGCTTGGCTCTCCCGGTGGGAGCAGTAACAAACCTTTTCACTGCAGATCTGGAGTCTGCGATGTAAAATTCAGCCCAAAGTTTGACGCTCCTCTGCCTCCAGCCTGCCGTTGAGGCGGCAGGGGACTGACTCTCAGGGAGCACAAGCAGGGGCTGGACCTCGGCCGCAGCACACAGCGCACCAGGCAAGGCTGAGGGGAGCAGCCCTTTAGCGGGGAAGCCGACAGAGCAGACGAACACGGTGATGGATATGACCATGGTACGGCAAAGGCCATGAGAGACAGGCATAGCCCACATAGCCCCACACAGAAACCCCCACCTTCACCTTACCCAGACCCCAGGGAACAGGTACGTTTATTGGAAGCTGATCCAAGCAGACCCTGGACCAACCCAGCCCAGCATCTCACCTCGGCCATGGCTACAGGTCAGGCCCTGCAGAGCCGCCAGCTCTGCTCCTGCTCATTCTGTTTGTCCTCGCTTTAAAGGAGTGGTTTTTACTTGTCTCTCCTCTTCAAATGGTTTTTATCTGCCTCTTCTCTTGAAAAACTTGCGCCTGTTCCTACATCGCATGTATCATTCTTGAT
This sequence comes from Sagittarius serpentarius, assembly GCA_034782735.1. Taxonomy (NCBI): domain Eukaryota; kingdom Metazoa; phylum Chordata; class Aves; order Accipitriformes; family Sagittariidae; genus Sagittarius; species Sagittarius serpentarius. The sequence goes on along the minus strand of JAVKLA010000031.1, from coordinate 3,535,752 downwards.
GATCTCAGTAAATCAAAGCAGGTAGCCAACTGTTGGCTGAACGTTACCCGTGCTGGAGATGCTTTTCCAGCGGTATAAGCTGTTTCAATAAGATAATGAGAAATTAGTCAAGCGTTCATGAACAGATGCTCTCTTCCTTCTGAAGAACACAGGGCTCGCTTCTTTGTTTGAACAAATCTTTCTGCTAAGCCGCTGCTAGCTGCTAAGGTGCTGATTCGATGTGACGCTTACTATTCATCTTCATAACAGTTTCCAAGTTGGGCGCTACAAACTGAGGTCTGCTGTCACCCACGCGCTGTTTTGGCTGAGTCAGACGTACCTCCCAGTGAGTGCCTTCAGTGGATGGAAAGGAAACTTCTTGAGCTGGTCCAGGAGGCCACCACACACTCCTTGTTTCAACGCCTCCCCACCGCTCCTCTTGCAACGCCGCTGGGCATCTGGCCACTGCGTGACAGCACAACCCACAAAGCCAGTGGTCGCTGTTGTTGGTTCTGAGGAGCACGTTGGCCAGTCCTGTTTTCTTTCCTCTCTGGAAAGCAGGCGCAGCTCTCTGCAAGGATGCGGTGTGACATGCATGCAACGTGACATGCATGCAACGTGACATGCATACGGTGGGTCACCTTCATGGCGGGTCATCTTCATGGCAGTGGCCCAAGGGTTTGGAGACCCTATCAAGGACAGACACCTAGACCCAACATCTCCGGCTATCTCCAGTAACGGAGTGAGCAATTCAGTGTCTTCTGAAGAGGGCCAGTTCAAAAGAGCAGGTCGCTGCTGGCTCTACCATGCGGTATAGTCTCGGTCAGCCTTGTCCTGATCTTTGTAGGGAGGAATTAAATAGTGGAAAACTTCCAGGACCTTTTTTTGTATTTCAGGAACCCTTGTGAAAAAAGAGTGTATTCCAAAATGTCTTGCATTTCTGGAATGAGAGCAAACATTGGAGTTTGGAGGCTCAGTGGCTTCATTCATATGGATCAAATTCTCTATAAAAAGGTGATAAATTGATACTTGTGTTTGTGAATCCAAAAGCTACATCTCTTCACATGGGGTCTGGCTGCACCCAGGCTCTCAGGACCCTTATTTTATATCTGGCAGGCTTTAGTGGTTTATTAACACATTTACTCTTGTCCAGCCTCTTGCTCAAAGCTTTATACATCAGGGATGACACCACCACAGCACAGACCCATGGTGCTGGCTCCCTGGGCTCTCGTTCCTAGGCTTAGCACAGCTCTGTGGTGCTGAAATTCTGGCCACTTGCAGGGAAGCAGAGAGTACCAATGTATAAAAAAGAGGTTATTCTCCTGAATTTACAGTCTCTCCAAAATCTCTACAGGTGTTAAGCCACCTCTCTTTTTTTTTGGAACAGGGATGTAGAGTGTATGAAGCTATAACCCAAGCCATTCTTCTCCTTCAAGGTTGCGCACCCAAAGCTCCAGTCATCCAGCCCTACTTCTTTTCCTGGGATGCTCTGTTTATTCCTGATTGTCTTCTGATTATCAAAACAAATTCGGGTGTGAACTCAGTGATGGGCGTCATGGGGCACAGGAAACAATTATAAGGAGCAGAAATAGCCTACGTACACAGCGGGAACAGCTCTCTGATTCAGAGCCCTTATTATAGATCAGAGCCCCTAAGGTTCAAAGTCTGTATAGACCATCAGAGACTGTGTGGTCTCTGGATCTCCTCTGAAACATGCCTTGGCAAGTAGAAAAAGACACATCTGTCATATCATACCATTTATTTAACCCTTGCCAGCCTGGGGTGGACCAGTGTACTAGAAAGAGGGGTATCTGAAGCTGGGGCTGGGTTAAAGCGGGGCACACTGGCCCAGATATTTTCACATCTGGCTTCTGCAGTGGCAACAGATGACTTGATTAGGATTGGTGGTGGAGCCCCAGGGCTGGTTGGACTAATTGTCTCTCACGCCTGAAAACGCATCCTCAGCCATTTTCAGAAAATTAAATTCTGTGTCCACGGGCACCTTCTCACTTGTTGATTTCCCTTGTACACTGGTGAAACAGCCTTAATAGGCAAAGGCGTTCAATCATGTAGGACACAACATACTCTGAAAGCCATTTCTGATCAAAGCCATTGCCTTTCCAAAAGCAGAACTACCCTGAATCCTTGGAAAGCCCCTGATGCTGTGAAAATACATGAGACCAGATTGCTCTTACTGCACTGATTGCCCCCTGGCTCTGCGGTGCCGGAGGCAGGGGGGTGCTTTCTTCACCTGCTTTTCTGATGCTGCCTCTACCCCCAGTGCAGGAGCCATCCTTTCTTGAGACCGCTTCCTTGGGGCATGCAGAAGCATTACCTGGATCTCCTTTCCGATGCATGGTTTGCACCAAACCCAGTGCTTCTTGAACAGCCATCACGGTAACCGAAGAAGCAGTGCCTCCTCTGCGCTCCCGTTAGACGACATTGATGTTTGTTGTTTCCTCTCCGCTTTTTGCCGTCAGAGATTTGCACACCTCACTGCCCCAGCCCAGCAACTCATCAATGCCATGATACGTTTGTGAGGCCCATCAAAGCCGTGGGATTAGGGCCTTCACAAGCCACCACCTTTCTGCTGAATGCACCCACAACTTCGCTAACAAATCCGCAGCAGCAACAACGACCCAGTTTCGTCTCTCTCCAGCACTCAACCTTAGACAGGAGTGTGGGATTTATTATGCTGGGACTTGTGCTCCTAAGCGTGAGGACGTTGCCGTTATCAGCAGTTGACAGGCCATCAAGAAAATATCGCCGTCAGAGTGACAAGCCAGCGGTTAGCATTCCCCCAAACCCCTGTTTGTCTGTAAACAGCAGGAGAAGTGCAGCTCCCACTCATGAAAACAGGTTCTCCGGGGCCTGGGGGGGGGGGAATCATTCCCCCCACCCCCTGCCCAGGACAGGACGCAGGTCCCAGCCCCACAGCGTCGCTGCCGGAGGATGAGCAGTTTCCGAGGTGGCTGCTGTGCGCTGCCGCAGGCGGGAGCAAGCCCTGGCTGCCTCACCAAAGACTTTTTTGCGTGGTGAGGGGTAAAGATAGTCAGAGTGGTGTGGCTGTCCACCACGTCTGCACCCTGTTTTTTGGAAGAATGTGTATTAGGCTTGAATAACCTCTAAGCACAGCAGCAGAGGACTCGGCATGGAGCATCAGGCCCATGGGCTCCCTAAACTGGGCGTTACCTGGGAGTGGCTACTAGCCAGAGGTCACTTCCTTCTTTTTTTTTTTTTAATTAAAGCAAATTCTTTCTTATTAAACGTTTTTTAAAATTTAGGACCACAATTCTCTGCATGATGTTTCGCCCAGCGATGTGGATGCTCTTACACTGTGGCCTCGATTCCTTCGGATGAGGACGTCCCTGCTAGCCGCAGCCGAGAGGCCATCACACACGCGGTGCTGCCAGGCTGACAAACGGGAGGTCACCCGCAGTTATTTTGCGAAGCAACGCACATGCATTATTTAGAGCGAAGCCCAGAGCGACGCCTCCCTTGTGTGCTCTTGAGCTGGCCTGGTCTAAAACGCAATTGTTTGAAATGTCATGTCAGGAGGACCTTTACCAGCAAGCGCTGTTTGCAAAAAAGAGATGTTTTGGAAGCCTGCATGTGTTTTAGCTCTTTTTAGGGGCTGGTCTCTCAGGGGAGTGGGCTGTCTCCATCACTTTGTGTTTGTTTTCCATGGGACAAGCCAGTTCATAGCTGTTTGGTTTCTTTTGATAACGTATATGGGGTTTCTGTCTGAAATGAAGCCAGTGCACAGGATATTTCCCTTAGCATTTAAAATGCTTTTCCACCAGGGAAACTGGCCTATGGTTTCACGGTTTTGAGTCCCTCCCTTTTGTTCACGGGTGTTTTTGCTCAAATAATGTATCACAAAATAATGAAAAAAAAAAAAAAGAGGAGGAAAAAAATGCTGAAGTCCATCTCATGACTCACATAGCCATGGCCAGATATTAAAGATGGGTTTTAGCACCTTATTCCCTCCTCCCAGAAAATCGTTCATCCCTGTGAAGTGCTTTGGTGAAATTCCCAGAGGTATTAAAGGACAAGGGATGATGCATGACCCTGGGTCCGAATGAGCACCCCTGACTGAAATTTCATCACAGAAAATCAGGAGCCACCTATTCTGCAAATTTAGATATTCTGCAGCCGGTTTTTCCATCCAGGCAGCGTCAGCAGTGTTAGGCAGGACACAGCTTAAGCTCGGATCTGCCGTAGGCAGGCAGGGGGTGAGCAGGAGCCTGCCTCTTTAACGGGGAAGGAAACCAAATTAATCCCATTCAGACTCAAAGCCTACCGTCAGAGGAAGGCTGAGAGGTCAGCGGAGAACTGCTCTACATAGCTATATTTTTATTGTATTAATTTCCCCTCTGCTCGGTCAGAGGATTCAAAAGCAAATCCACTTTGCAGCTAACATTTAAATAGAGAAAACCTTTTAGAAAATGGTGGGAACCAGTATCACCGCAGAGAAAGCCTGCATCGCCCAGCTTTGCTTTTCCCAGGAAGAAGGCTGCCTATCCAAGGTGGTCCGCTGGTGCTTGCTCTCCTGGTCCCTGTGCGCGATGGGCATTAAATTGAGGTTTCCCTGCTGGATCCATCTCCAGGTCAGTGCCGAGCATTCCACCGGAGCCGCTGGTCCGGGGCAGAGTTCCTGCCCTCCTGCCTTATTTCAGAGAGCAAAGATGCTGGATTTTCCCCCAAAGCCTTTCACGCATCCTCAGTCAGAAAAGAAAGACTCCACGTTTCGCTCAAAGTCAGAAATTCAGAAAATTAGAGAAAAAACAGTCAATTGTTATTTCTATCAATTAGACAGAGATCAGCTTTTTCTGCCCTAAATGAATGGGCTTCTCTTTCTTCCCCTGCTAGTGCAGAAGCCTGATAATTCCTGCCTGAAAATGGTTTCCCGTAACTGGTGACTGTATGCATGTTAACTGCTGCATTGCATTGAATTATTTTGCACTTTTTATTGTCATTATTAAAAGGTTGGGGAAAAATTTAGCTGTCATCTCATGAAGCTGAGGCTCAGCTTCTATGTTCCCAGTGTTTTGGCTGCTCACCTTCTCAGGCACCTGCACGGACCCAGTGATGGCAGCACAGAGTCTGACGGCTCGGGAAGGGCAGCAGAACTAGTGGGTCTGTTTTCCTCACTTCATCTGAGCATCCTTTTTCTGCTGCTGGTGCGGCGGTCTGCGAAGGTGCTTGCCGTAGCAGCTGCTGTTGCAGGGGATGCCCCTGGTTTCCAGCCTGCTGCGGCCTCCGCCATCACGTGCTTGGAAACACAGAGTTTACCAGCAAAACCTGAGGCTGGTGCCTGCTCCCCCCCCACCCAACAGAGGGGCTTCGTTGCCATTTGAACCGTTTGGGTCCAGCGAGGGGCTGGGAAGGATCCAGTAGACTTGGAGCAGGGGAGCTTGCTCAGCCTGCAGAGGAGTGCCAAAGAAAAGAGGCCTTACTCCCTCCTGGCCGGTGCCTTGGGGTACAGGGACAGCTACAGGGGTCATGGCGGGGGGCTGCAGCCATTGCAGCACCCAGCAAATCGATGCGAGGACTGCCCCTCAGCATGACTGCAAGTAGGACAGTGCAGGGAGGACTCTTCTGGGATGACTCCATTTGTCTCATTTTTCTCTCTCTTCTGCTACCTTGCCCTGTCGCTTCTCCTTCAAGAGCTCTTCCTCTGGCTCATGTCCCTTTTCTCCTTTCTACAGGACTCCTGTGTCCCTTCTCCCACCTTCTGGTCCCATCTTTCTTCCTCCTCCTCTGCCACCTCCCTTGCCTCTGTGCCCCCATCCCCGTCTGGAGCTTCTAGATGCCCACACGTCAATGCCACACGTGGCCAGGCCAGCTTTTCTGATTCTCCTTCACACTTAACCACACCATCACTGACTTCCAAGGGGCGAGGGGGAGGAGAGGTGGACAGCTGCCTTGATGGGAATGGAGAAATGCTGGAGCTGGGTGATCCAAGCATCAGATGCTGTTGGACAGGGCTCAATTCTGACCCAGGATGGGAAAGCTGCTTCGTTGCCATTGGCTTTTGCTGCCTCTGTTGGGTCGGCTCCGGCGGTCTCAGCCGAGTGCTTGCTCAAGGTGGTCCCCAGGCTCTGAGGCTGAGCACAGGCCCCCCCTTGGAGGCTGATGGGTCTCCTCTGGACAGGTCTTCAAGGACAGCTCTGCTGACCTTAAAGACAGACCGGTGTTTGATGGAGAACCTGTTATCTCCGCTTTGCATGTGGGGAGCAGAGTGCCCACAGCCTGCAGTGTCCCCACTCTGGGCCAACGTGGAGGACCGCTCTGCTGCCACATGGCGGGGATTCCTGGACATGGCCTTGCTGGGCAGCAAGCTATAAAGGTCCTGCCTACCAGCCTGACCCCCACAGCACCCCACCCCAGGCCCCTTTCTGGGTCGTGCCGGCCAGGAGAACGTGTGCTTTGGCATGGTTTTGGCTAATCCTGTGCAGGGTGCTGGGTTGAGGTGCCCGCCAAAGCAGGGCCCCCCCGCTGCCAGCACACTGCTGACTGTACGAGTTCCTGCAGCTGGCCCCGCCAGCCCCCTCACTCATGCTTATTGGAAAAAATAATTGGATGGATTGAAGTGCAGTACCGTTTTACTTAACAGATAAGAAATTTCATATCTGCCCTGATTAGGGGCCAAAAGATATGAGCTCACTCCAGACCCAGCAGCAGAGGCAATTTCATTTCACTTCTGCTGACGAGGGAAGAAGTTTGAGGGGCTGAGCACTGCTGTGGTTTGCTGCATTAATGCCACTGCAGGGGGGACCTCCCTGCTCCGAGTGGGCATGGGGATGCTCTGAGGAGCTCGGTCAGGGAGGCATCGTGCCCCCAGAGAGCCCCATGCAGTGCCCAAGCACAGCTGGCTGGCATCTGGCAGCGAGCACAGTATGGGGGCTCGGGGCGGTGTGAGATGCTCGTGCTCCTGCTCAGCACCTGGAGGGCAGGGGGGTCCCGAGCCCTCGCTGCCTGTGCCAGCAGTACTCAGCACATCACCGCCTCTGCTTCTTCATTGCAAGTGCAAAACACTCAGACTGGTAAAGAAAATCAGAGTCAAGCTGAACCCATCATGGCACATGGGTCTGTTTAAGCTGGCAACATCCTGCCTGTCACCCTGTGTTCGGTGTAGCACTGCTGTGATGTCTTCGGTGCCTCATCTCGGCGCAACAAAAGGTCTTCACTAGATGATTTGCCTAAATCCCTCGGAATCAAGGTCCCTACCAGTCCCCCTGCTTTCTGGCTGTCTTGCTGCCACAGGGCCATGTGAAACGGGCTGTGTCACAGCACAGCCAGCTGTTGCAGATGCACTGGGACACAAACCCATGTCACGGCAGGGACACATGCCCTTGACCATCTCTGTCCTCAGCAGTGGTTGGAGGTACCCAGTAAGTCGTGTACTCACCAAAGCAGGCTGGATGTCCCTCATCTCCCAAAGAGGCCAGCTGGTGAGAAAAAAGAGGTCTCAGCAGTCCTGGCAGCTAACAGGGCAAAGCTCGAATGGGGAAAATTTGGGCAGCTCTCCAACTCTGCAAGCAAAGCTGGAGCAGATGAGTGTGCAGGTATGAAGGGGAGGCATGAAGAGGAGGACCTTTGCCTGTGCTTAGACTGAAACCAGTAAAGTTATTAATTGCCATCAGCATGATGAGCCAGAGTGGGATGCTACACTGTGCCAAGAGAAATGGCATCTGAGGTTCAGACGGCAAAGTCAGGAGCAGATATAAATGACAGTGGGTGTGAAGTTGCTCCTTGAGCAGAGGGTCCTCAGTGTGCAAAAAGCATGAGGACAGGGGAGGAGGAGACATGGGGGCCACTGTGGACCAGGCCACTGGTTCCCTGATGGCACGAACTCTTGGCATGCAGAAAGTGCTGTCAGCCCTCACAACTTCATTCCTAAGCTCATGGCATTTGACATCCCTCCTTGGGGCCCAGTGTCTACAGGCATGTTTCCTCAAGCTGCAGATAAAAGTATTTTTCATATGTTTTCATATATTTTTCATTATTTTCAAAATAAAAATCATTTCCAGCCTGTCAGAGCATAAGCTGGGACTGTGCGACTGGGGGGCACTGGCAGTGCTGCATCCTGCATCATGGGCAATCCTCGCGAAGGAAAGGGCAGCATTTTGGCTAAGGTGGTGACTCCTTGGGACCTGGGAGCATCTGCAACGCAGTCAGCAGCAGGCGGCGAAGAGCAGCAGGTTCACGTGGTGCTGGTTTTAGGCGTGTGAAATGCCTAAAAACACCACCAGTCCCCAGTGGATCCACAAAATGGAAGAGATTGAGCATCCTCCGCATACTGAGAGGCTTTTGGGGAGCTGAGTGCCCCCTCACACAAACCTGCGCAAGGCATAGGGCAGAGATTAACCACGGGTGGAGGGTGGCATGGTGATAAATGTCCTCCTGCCATCAGCCAGGACCAGGCACTGGTCTTCACGGGAGGAAGCCGGGGAGATTTCACCTCCCTTACAAAACTGATGTTGAATTTTTAAATCAATAGCTTCACCTTCTAAAATGTTCCAGAAGAGCCTGTAACGATTTTTAATCTACTCTAAATGTCAGAACAAACAGCGTTTTCTTCCGAAAGGCTTTGCAGGCAGCGGCGCTGGGAGCCAGGCGGGCAGTGAGTGCAGCTGCTCTGCCTCGCCATCCCTCTGCTCCGGGTTACACATCTGCCACGGCGCCCACCTCGTACTGACCCGTGGTCCTTGGCTGCTGCAGGGAGCCTTGGCCCAGGCTGCGGGCAGGAGCCAGCTTTATTTCTTGGGCTATTTTCTACTGAAGCAGGAATAACTACAGAGAGAAGACCTGTGCCCCAGGGTGAAGCTTTATCGCTATTTCTTGCTGCTACGTACGGCTTAGTTTGGAGCAGCCAGGCCCTGGGGGACGTTTCAGCCCACCAGAAGGGAAGGTTGTTAACCCCGAAGCCTTCTTTGACTTAAGGAAAAAGTCCCTGGCAGCTGTCAGGGCTGAGAGGTCCTCAGGGCACACGTCGCGCTCCCACTGCCTTCCCGCAGCCACTGGTTTGGGACCGCTGGTGTCAAGCCTGTTGCAGTGAGACGAGGCATTTCCGAGAGTGAGCTGCTTCAGAGGAGATGCTTTCAGCAGTCCTCCAGTCCCTCTGAGGATTTGCAGACAGCTCGAGTCACATCTGCTGCTTGCTTTTTTCTCTCTTACCTTTGCAGATGCATTTTCCTCACACTTCCTCCGCCGAGCCCCTCCTTCCCTCCTCCAGGCTGTGGGAGCAGAAGTGGCGAAGATAGGAAAATGCCGAATTCATGGAAATAGGTCAGAGACTTTCAGGTCTCCCAGTGTGCCAGAACAGGTTATTGAGATGGGCAAGCGTTAAACTATTCAAGCCATGAAATGATGCAGAGGGTCTTGCCTGGCACCAACTTTTGTCACCCTCCCGCCTCAAGGGTATACCATGCGAAGGTCTGCTTTATTGGGCTCGAAACAAGCCCAGACAGCCCAGCCCTGCCTAGCGTGGGCAACTGTGAAATCCGCCTCGACACGTGCCCTTAGCCTCTCTAACCTGCCGGGGGCCTGGGGTGGGAACCAGGGAGAGGGGTGTGGGTGGCCAAAGCCGTACGGCAGCTGGTGCTCGGCACAGACGGGCTGCGTGCGACCGGAGGTCTCAGCGTACAATGGTACACTGCATTGTAAATGGCAATTTCCTCTTGACAGCTAATCTTGCTGCTGAAAAGCATGTACACTTCTCAACAGGCCAGGCAGGGATACAGTATTCTGTACCTGGGCCTGCTCCTCTCTCTCCGATCAGGAAATCACGCACTCATGCTCTCCAAGAATCCCCTTTCGGAAACATGATTATGCCAGAAACTTCCGTGTTTCTCTTCCTCACGCTGCACGAGCCACTGAAGGATGGCTTATTTATAGTTCCTTTCCCCACCATCATACGCTAAAATTGATCAGGGCCCCAGTTTTCACCCCTGCAGCAGAGCCGTGGCTTCAGCCAAAGGCAGGAGCAGGCACATCAGCCTGTGGGTACCCGTGCCATCCTTCCCACCGTGGGCAGAGAGGTGCTGGCAGGAGCTGGGTTGGGGCGAAACCCTCAGGCAGCCGGGCAGAGCTGCCCTGGGCACGGCCAGGACCTGCCCAGCCTGCGCCGAGCACCCCTGGGCAGCTCGACTCCCCAGGCAGCTTTCTGGGCTCTGCCCAGCACCGCCGCACCTCGGATGTCTGGGTTGTGCCCAGGAGCATATGAAACATGTTTGGCACGTGCCAAGCTTGCCTCAAAATGCAGTTTTCAGGACGCCAAACTTTTCAGTCACATTTGTTAGCAAGTTTTGTCTGAAAATGTATGGGATAATTTTTTCCTGAAAAATGTCAAAACATTTTGTTTAGGCATTTTCTAAATGAAGTAGCTTGGCTTTCTTTCAACATGACAGTTCCATCTCAAACTGACCTATCTTAAAATTTTTTTTTAGGTCTCTCCCTTCCTCCTGTCTGTGTGGGGAGGGGTGGGGACGGTTAGCAGATGATGAAATCCACTCTCCCCATGGTACTGAGGGTACAGGGAGCTCTCCCACGACTCCTCTTCTTGCTGGGGCACTGCCTCGGACACCTGTACTCCCCTCCGTTGCCTGACCCCTCTCTCCTACCCCGCGGTTTTATTCCAGTGCCCCGTTACCCCATTCTGGGAATAAAAATGCTGCTTTCAGGGCTGCCTGTGCCTCTCTGGCCCCCACAAACGGTTTTCCATTAAAGCCAAAGATTAATTTCTGACTTGATTGACTGACAGTGTGTCAAGGGGGGAAAAATGGAGCAGGCTGTGGGTGAAAGGGATGGAGGCTGCGGGAGGAGAGGACACAAAATCAGAGGTGGCATCTGTTCGTTATCAGTAGCTGCCGGCAGGACAGGGTGTGTGGGGGGCTGGCTGTGGGGCGCACACAGTCCCCTAAAACCTGCCCTGCAGAGCCCTGGGGGCTACACACTCCCATTGCACCCTCATGCCCTGGCCTAGCTAGGGTTGAACTGGGGCAGCCCGGGTGCTGCTACCTCCGTCTAGGAGCATCAGGACGCTCCTTTTCTCCTCCCACCCTGCTGCTGGCCCAGGGTGGGAAGAAACCTTCATTTACCTCCATTGCCTTCCCCATGCAGCTGACACCACTGATTGCTATGGAAACTCGGGGGGATGCAGAGCAGGGGGACGCTGCCTGGCGGGGGGGGGGGGGGCTCCCGCAGCAGGCCAGGGTCCCGCCGGCGGAGGGGTGATATGGCGAGGCTGGCCCCTCTGCTGGGGTAAGCCCAAGGCCAAGCCCCTGCATGGAGGCAGAGGACAAGCGCTGGCTCGCTCTCCCCATCCCGCTGGCAACCCGATGGGTTCGAGGTGCTAGTGATTGCCTACAGAGGATCCTGCGCATTTCCATCTCTGCATCAGTCGTGAGAGGAGCTCGCAGCAGAAAAGCACCTCCCTCGCCAGCTGGAGACTGTTGCCAGATTTCAGCTCCGCCAGCCTTTCTTCCCCCAGCGATGTACAGAGGTTTTTCTTATACGTGCAGCTCAAAGGCTCTTCTGTTTCACTTTCTTGTGAGGACTATCAAAGTGCTTGCAAACTTTTTTTTCTTTCTTTTTTTTTTTTAATGTTTAGCAGCTTTTAAGAGGGGTCCCAGCACAGGCGAGAGGCTCTCATCAGACGCAGGTTCTGCCTCCCCCTCCGAGCAGCAGAAAGGCAGCAGAGAGAGAAAGTCTCTTAATTAGTGAACCAGTGCCCCCCTTCCTTTCTCTCCCTGCCCAAGCCCCAGCAAAAGGCCGTGAGCATCCATCTGGGGCACCAAAATCAGCTTCTGATGACAGTACCTCCCTCGGCTAGGCACACACATCTCCTGGCATCCCCATGAAACTCTGAGGAAAACACATTAACAACTTTCTTCTGCAAAGAGACCAAATCGGCTTTATCTACCCTAGGTATGTTCGTAGTCCTCTTTCCTCTTAGTATCTCTTAGCTGTTAATGCAGGCGGACTCCTGCTGCGGCAAGCGCTCTTATCTCGGTATTACAGATCATGAGGTGACACGAGCAAAGGTTGTGAGCAAGCTGGTGATGTTAAGACGAGGTTATCTGTGTAGGCAGTCTCTGAAACAGGGCAATAGCACGGCCTGTACTGGGATCATCAGCCAGAAACTTATCAGAGAGGCACACGCATAGGGAGTATTAGGGTTTTAAAGACATCCAGGTTATGTTTCCTCCCACTCTTCCCCCACTGTCTTTCCCCTGGGGTAAATTCACACAGAGAAAATCCTTTCCGGTGCTGCTGGCTCTGCCTGTGATGCACATGTGAAGCTGCTTGGGACCGAAATACCCAGCTCTGCAGTGACTCCGCTAATAAAATGGCCCCCTGGGGAACCTGCCGTCCCGAGGTACCGGCCGGGCTGCACAGACCTGAGCTGGGGAGAGAAGACTGGTGCTCAGATCAGACCGGAGAGGCTTTAGTAAGACAGCAGCTGACTCACCACGCTGCCTGAGGCAGGGAAGAAGCGGGTGCAAGCCCAAGGGACAGACAGGTGCTGTCTGCAGCCCTCGCAGGGGAGAGGTGCGATGCCCCTCGCACCAGTTTGGGAGAGGAGGGAGCGAGAAAAAGAGCTGCTCCCTGGCACTCAGCATCCCATTTTTATTCAAGAAGGTGGGTGTCATTTTGACTCGTCCCCGAATCCTGGCTTTGATGTGACAACCTGCGCAGGGAGGTACAAAAGAAAGGAGGGAGATCTAGAAAATGCTTTGTGCCTGAGCCGGGGTTTAGTTAGACTCCTACAACTAACGACTGTGGCTCTCCTAAGAAAGATCCCAGACGCTTTGCTCTGCAGCCTGCTTTATCAATTTTTCTCTCACGCAACTGACACGCACCAAAACTCATTCCTGCAAGGAAGGGAATGCGTATGTATAAATCAAATGCATCTGGAAAACATGAGCAGGAGGGGAGGGGGCAAAGGGAGCACAGACTCCAAAGGAAGCGACACAAATCAGCATCCCTGGGAGGAGGTGACCAGGTTCCCCTGGGCCAGAAGAAGCTTACAGGGTCATGTGTAGTGAGCCCTTCACACCTGAGCATTAGGTGAGGGAGCTCAGGCAGTGAGTGGGACCTCTCTGTGCCCAGCATAGCGTACACTGTGCAAGGTGTGCCCTCATTTTATCTTGAGATAAACAACTCTCTCAATAAGCTGTCCTTCTGCTGAACTACTTTGTGTTTGGACTAACCCCAGGGGGCCTAGGACCTCCCTTTGCCCCCCCAAGCCCCATCCTTTAAGAAGCCCTCCCAACCTGACACTTCTAGCAGTCTTAACTGCCCTGTAAAATTATCACATCAACCCGCGATGCCCAGTGTATTGTAGAAGAGTACATCCTCAGGCAGCAGAAGTCCATTTCTCAGCTCCTTACAACAGGAGCCTTTACTCATTCGGAGAACTAGCCCATGCTCCTAAGCATATAACACATTGACCGAGGCTCTCTGTGCACCCTTGCTTTACAGATCTGCTGCCTTTTCTCTAGGCCAGCGGGGCCCAGCCCTTGAAAAGCAGGTAATTTTCCAGTCCTTTGTCAGGTCTGGTTTTCATCTCTGAACCTTACACACTTTCTGTTTGCTGAGGGTCCTTCCCCGCAGGCTGTTGCCATCCAAAGTTCAGCCAGTGCAAAGCAGAGCAGGTCAGTGGCTTCATGGATCTGGCACCTCCACGGCTGTATCTCGGGGGGATGGCTGCCCAGTGGGCACAGGCACGTACTCTGCTCAGCCCCTACACCCCTTTGGTCTAGCTGCCTACTCTTTGTTCCTCCATCCCATTCACTTTTTCCTACATGAACTACCCCCCATCCCTTCACCAGTTCTTGTCTTCTCAGAGGCTCCCAGGTCTCACCAGGTTCTTTTGCCTCTTACGATACCTGGTCAGCTGTAAGTGCCCTCCCACCTTCTGACGGCCGCATCCGTCCTCAAACCTGTGCTTCTGCGGAGGAGCTGGGGGAGGCTCAGCAAATACCTCCTGTTGCCTTCCACCCCTGAGCATCTCTCTGGGCTATTCCCCCTTCTCTCATACCAGCCTGTTTTGTCTTCGCTCTCTCACAGTGCTACAGCTGCATTTGATTTGCAGACACAATTTTCTCCCATGTAATTCAGCTCTGCCCTGTGAATTGGCTCTTCACTGATACATTTTTGCTTAGCTTGAAGAGGATTAAGTAACTTCTTTCACCACAGCGGTCCTATTTCTGGCCTGTGCCTGTTATCTGGGAACATAGGACAGTGGCAGCAGGGGGAAGCATTTTATTAAGAGGCTGAAGAATCTGCCATGCAGTCCCACTGCTTCTCTGCTCCCTACTAAGCTTTTGCAGGCGCTGGTAGATAAAGTTCTGTTAACAATAGCATCGCCCTGTTATTTCTGCCTTTGTCACCAAAGGCAACTACTGAATTCTCTTTTCCAAACGCTATTAGCTCTTCCCTGAAAAGTTTCTATATTTAACACGAATCTTCTAGGTCTGAAGTTTGTGGCAGGCGTGCGTGGGTAGGCAGGGAGGCAAAGGGAAAGCCTGCCACACAGCCTGCCGGACGCGCTGGCTGCAGCACAGCCACCCTCGCCTGGACATAGCACGGGATGCTGGCAAGGAGAACTGACCCTGTGTGCCAAGGAGAAGCTGAACAAGGGGCCATGTCACTCCCTCAGTCAGCGCCTGCTCAGCTGCTATGGAATTGAGGGGAAGAGCCTAAAGCCACCCTGGCCGTGCAGCTCTGCGAGCCACGGCAAGCAGGGCTATGACTGAGCCCGCAGGCAAACCTCCTTATGGTTCTAGCCCACGGCACAAGCCTGCTGGCCCGCAGCGGTCCTGAGCAGGAAGAGCTCAGGCTGTCCCTGCTCTCACACTGCTGCGCAGCAGGAGAGCTCCCCACAGCAGCCGGAGAGCAGCCACCACTTCGCACACGGAGCACGTACAGCAAACCTTCCTCCGTACCCTCCGCCGTGGCACGTCATGGAGCCAGGCCAGCCCAGTCCAGCACCAGCAGCACATCCTCCAGCAAACTTCTGCCCGTGCAGATCATGCAGAGTTCGTCCCAGCGCTCAGCACCTCAGCTCAGGAGGGAGGTCCCCACATCTCAGAGACCATTCTCAGAGTCTTCCAAGGAATAGCTCCCAAGCAAACCCTGGCAGTGTGTCCAGGCAGTAATTCTTCCAGGGTGAAATCCTGGAAGTTCAGCAACATACAGGGCTCTCTGGTCTTTGTTCTCCCCTTGATGACAACCCAGGCTGACTGTGACAGCCCTTTGTCATGTGCTGTCAGCGCTGTGGTAGACTACAGCAAGGAAGAGTTGTGCTTGAGCAGCACCTGCCTCACCTGGCTGACCTGTTCTGAAGACCGCATCTGCCTCCATGCTAACTCCTGAGCGGGCAGAGCTCTATCATCCTCTGATTCAGCACCTGTGAAAGGCTAGTGGGGCAGATGTGGCGGGAGAGCTCTACCACATCCTCTCCACGGATGACTCTATTGCATCAGGCTAGAACAGTGCAAGACACAAGCTTTTTCCCCTCAGTAACCAAGATTAGACCATGAATAAGAGAAATTAGCTAAAGGTCAAGCCAGCTAGAACAAGAATAATGAACACAGGCTTAAGGAACAGCTGTGTGCAATTGCTCAAAATACAGCAAATTCTGTCCTTTTTTTGACTCAGTGGCTGGGGGAGGCAGAGACGTTAGCAGTGGCCAAGAGCACTCCTGGCTTGGTGGCTGCAAGACCCATCATGCAGCAAACACCTGGTTTCTCTGCCCTGCATCCCGAGTCGCACATAAAACAGATGAGCACCGTCTTTGATCCCTAACCCTCTGATGGGTATGACCTCCCGGAGCAGTCCATGCTGCCCCCCTTGCAAGAAGGTCCCTCGCTCCTGAGGTTGATGTGACATGCCCTGGTGCCTCCAGTCCCAGCAGAAAAAGGCTTCTCCTCAGAGCCTCAGATCCCGTAATTAACCCTTGTCCCTTTGGACCAAAAGGAGCTGGGACACATTGACTTTTGGAACCTACTGGAAAGTTCAGTTAACTTCAAGGGCCTTTTCTGGGAGCATTACTTGAGGAAACAAAGAGCTCAGAGAAGTGCTGGAACATTGTCATCAAATTGTTCTGAATGTCTCTATTTTTAGAAGGGTGAAAGAGAGAAGGAGCTGAAGACAATACCTTGGAGCCCCAGCGCACGGGATGGCGGCAGTAGTCACGGGCTTCTCTCAGCCCCAAGCCTGAGTCAGAGGAGGAAAGGGGGTGGTGACGATGGTGGTGGTAGCATCTTTCTTTTCCTCTTTTTTTTTTTAAATTTTATTTTTTTAAGAGATGAAGTTCCATTTTCACCACCCCACCCCCATGGTCAGAAAATGAGACCCACAGATAGAGCCGAAGATAATGGCAGGTTGCCATGGAAATGTGCATTTAGTCTCACTGTTTCCATGGCAACTGAAAGACATACCATTCTGTTCCTCTGAAGGATGCCAAAGGTAAATGAGCACTGATTAAAACAGGGGCACAAACTTGGGCTCTAATCAACCACAAAGACTAGGGCCATAAACTCTTATTGCTCAAGCAGGAAACACTAAGAGCCGTACAAATGCTGGGAAGGCCAGAGGCAGGAGGCACTGGCACAAACTGCTCCCCACAGGGCGAGGAATCACAGCCTTGAAGTAATGGCCCTTCTTGCTGTCATTCAGCTGCCTCAGCACGGCGTTTCTATCCACAGCTGGATGCTAAACCCACCCCAAGTCCATGATCTACTGAGCTGTTTCCTAAGCAGGTATCTGCACAGATCAAAGCCAGTTGCAGCCTAATCCTGGAAACCACACAGAGCCAACACATTCCTCAGAACCCAGCAAGATCCAAACTGCACCATCAATCCCATACCTAGCCCCTAATGGTGTTTGGTTCAAGGATTCATCCTTTTGGAAAAAAATAAAAAAAAGCAATGAAAAGATTACCCAAATGCAAGAGTTTGATACAATACAGGTGGCTGCAGTTCATTCTCATCCACGCTCGGTCTCCTTGAATCGTGGTCCTTTTTCCAGGCTGGATGACAGTCATATCAAATACACCGTTACGCAAAGTTATCCCTTTCTCTGCTGCCAGTCTCTCCAGCAGCTACGGCCCATTCCAGAGGAGCATGGCGAACGCTGGGCGAGAGCTTCGGCTGGCGTGCGTGAAAATAGGCAAACAGAACGAAGCATCAAACAGGTCAACATTCTATCACACCCTCTGCTAATGAACCCGACTGCTGTGTTTGCTAGTGGAAACAGTGTGCGGTTCAGTCCTCAAGCATGTGTTGTAGCAGCTTGTCCTGGAAATACAGCATGCTTGCGCTGAACTCAATCTTAAGTCCTCTGGCCAGTCCCAGCTAACGGTGTGAACAGTGGGGTTTGTACCGCTTTGTTTTTTCGCTTCCAGCTGCCTGCAGACATTCGAAATGTTTGCAAGACTGAGGCCAGTCTTGATACAAAAGAATTTGCCTTCACTGTGTGGGATACAGACAAGAGAAATGTTCTTTCACGCACTTCTGCCTTCCTATTATTGCCTCCTCCACCATTCAGTGATTCCTCCCCCAGGTGCTGGATTCAGGCAAGCCCAGGGAACTACACTACCACGTGGGGGAAGCAGAAGCCCTGGTGGGTGTCATCCAGGGGGTACTGGCTCCTCACCCCTAGCTGTCTTCCTGACTCACCCAACAGCTCTTTACAGACGCACAATTTCACAAGGGAAAGGACTGAGCTTAGAGAAATTTTGCAGATGAAAATTTGGGGGTCAGAGGGCCAGTTGTTCTTCTAACATCCACGCCAGGCTGGCCCTCGGTCTCATAGGAGCCACTTACCCCAAAATGTTCTTCGTAGCAAGTAATACCACACAGAAGCCCATCAAGGTGAACACAGCTTTCTCATACGTATCCCTAAGCCACAAGAAAAGGGGCATGGCAAAAATCTGCCATTTCTCTACCACTGCTTGACTTGAAGCCGGAAGACGGACCCACAGTTAGTAGGCGATGGTAGATAACCTAATTTGAAGCACAGAGCCAGAATCACAGGCTGAGGATGTGCTGGTTGTCTACTAACAAGTCCCTGAAGAGCTCCAACAAGCCCTCACCAAAGTGAGGATTTCTATTCCATCCTCTTCTACCCGCCTGTCAGGGACACTGATGATTGCGCCCTTTTCCCTTGAAGTTTCATCTTAACGTAGGTTGCCATAAATATCTTTCTCGATCATTCATTCCTTGTCAGGTGGGTGAACTGAGAGAATCCTCCTTCTTCATGTGGGAGCAGAGAAAGAATTTCCACTGCAGTTTCTCATTTCCCATGAGGCGAAGGCAGCACACCGCCAGCTCCATACTCTTGCTTTTTCTTGGTGGTTCAGTACAAGGGCTCCCACCTATCCCCACACTACAGACCCCTCACAGGCGTGCTTTGCCGGTCCCTCACAGCCCAGGCAGAACCAAATCTCCTGTCTAATCCCCTGCACCCTTCTCTTAGCACTGCTGGTCTTACCCCACAGCCTACAGTGTGGTGCCATTTTTGCCGCCTAAGGCTATTCAGTATATAAACCTTAACAGGAGGTTTGTGTGGTTTTTGGTGTTTTTTTTGTTTGTTTGTTTTTTTTATTCCATAGGAGCCAGGATCTAGTCTTTTCTGCCTACACAGCCAAAATTCACCAAAGTCACCTTCACCCCCCTCTGCTGACAGGACCCCCTTTGCTGACTTGCTAATGTGGACAGAAGTTTTCAATTTCTGATGTACTGACAGACTTTTTTTAAGAATCAGGAGGACTCTGGAGGTGACGGACAGCCCTTTGCACTCATTCCATCCTGGGAACTGGAAGACTAGTAGCTTTGGCCAGTAGATCACAGCTGCTCCCAGGAAGCAGGACTAGGAAGCCAAGAGCAACATATTGTACAGCTGGAACCTCTCCAGCTCCTAGTAGTTTCTCTGATCTAGAGATCACACTTCTGCAATACCAGATGAACTCAGCTCCAGCTTGCCTCCAAAACAGGCAGCTGCAAAGAAACTTTTGCTCTTGCCTAGGCCCTGCATGGAGCAGATCAAACCTCACCCCAGAGAGAAGTCGAAATGCCTGTGTATGCTCGGCGCAGCAATACCTAAGTAGTAAGGGGTCCACCTAGTGCAGCTATAGCAGTACTGCCAGAACCGCAGGCAGAGCAAGCCGTACACACAAGCTTCCCCGCCAGACCAGCAACGCCGCCGGTGACACTGGTGGGGACCCAAAGCCTCATCCTCTGTATAGTCCCTGGGAGGGAGAGGCAGATTCTCTGAAAGGGGTGGCACTCCACTCCAACACTTGCCTGATTCATTTCATCAGTGTCGTGTGAGCGAAGGCAGCTGGAATGTGGCTGGGTTGAACAGACACAGCACATTTACATTTACTAAGAACAGTAATTCAAGACGAAGACTGCATGCCTACAGGGGCTGAATGCAGGATTTAGTTTAGGGAAAAAAGCCTTGCTGGTTTGCTACCTCCCCAGCACTACTGCTGCACTTTTATTTCCCATAAAAGATCCTGAAAGAGACTTAACCAAGGTCAGACTGTGTGAAATGGATCAAGAACGGATCTCTACTTCCTGGTTCAGAAAGCAATTCCTCCCACCAACTTTCATTGCTCAGTTATCCCAGATGAAAGAAAATGAGTTTATCTAACATCTTCTACCTACACAAGCTTTTAGGTCTTATACTTTTCAAAGGCAGTTCTGGCTGACATCACATTCAAGACCTGGGAGCGTAAGAGTAGGGCCAAAACATCCTGCAGGGGTTTAGACAAGTCTTTTAATCACATCCTTCTACTCTTCTACAAAATGGGACCATGCTGCATCCAGCTCCCTCTGACAGCAACATAACCAGGTAGAACTTGTTGACTGCAGGAAACAGAGATGCAAAGGACTAAACCAAAGGAGCTGCTGCTCCAAATCCTGTCCATACTCCCCATGTGACAAAGTCAGAGCAGACCACGTACAGACTCCTGTAACTTCTACAGATGAAACTGAAACTAGCTGACTATCAATCCTTTAAGTGCTAGAAATCAACGGGCAAACCAGTGCTGTACGTATGCACTGCCGATTAGTTTAGAAAGGCATTTGGGAAGCTTAACAACAAAAATCCCTGTGGCACCAAGTCTTAAAAAGCTCATGGTTTGCCATTAGCAATTTCCTTGAGACCAAAGTCATGCTGTGTTCCCACACTCACGTGAAAGACTCGAGTCTTAGACAATTTGGTTATGATCAGATAAAACATAAGAGAGGGAACAAAAATAGCTTCCCCATCTCTCCTTTCACCCAGAGGCAGGTGAATCACTTCGATTTAAAAGACATCTAGTGGTAGATAAAGAACTACAGAAAACAACTAATCAAAAGGATGTTATTCTGGAAACTTCTAGATTTCCCATTCCATGGGAGTTTCAGAAAGGAAAGGAGCTATTTCATTCTTTCATCAAACCATGTACAAGTTAGACAGAGATTAAATGGTGAAGGAAGTTATGGAAAAGAGTCTCAGACAACCAAGTCAAAAGGACTTGAGGACCCTTAAATAGTACTCCAGATCCTGCTCAGCCTGTGTCACCTGAACTTCCCTTCCTGCTGGCAAGGGAAGGCAGCAGACACACTGTGAAACCCGAGAGTTTGTATGACCTAAAATTCCAGGCCAGGTTTAGGAACAGCCTAGAAATGGCACTGAGGAATGGACGGCTATGTATTTTATTTTTATATATATACAAGCTTTTTCTTTTTTTTAAATAAAAGAAATAAGCTATTAATTCTTCCTACCTAGTTTTTTAGCTTCATTTACTCTGAACAAGTAAAAACTTTCATCCCAGGGACTGACAGCAAAACCGCTGTAGGTTCCTGGGATCGAGAGAAGCCTGCTGGGTAAGAGAACAGTGAAATATCTGGAAAAGCCCACTGTGAGTTGGGGAGTGGAGAGGCAGCAACACCGGGAGGTGTACAGGAGAGAGACTCCGAATCCCATTCAGCTGGAAGTCAAGGAATAAGCAACAGTAGCCTGAAAGAACCCAGATTCTACCCATGTGAGAATGCACGAGAAATACCAAAGACTTTTTTTTAGCAAGAACTTTCAATAAACACACACACACACATATATACAGCCATCTCTTGCAGAGACAAGCAGTTAAGTGGTTCCACATTCAGGACAGGGTAGGTGAGTCGGCACCACCTGAGCAGTGGTTCACAAGGCGCTGAAGATGCTCCCGTGTGTGTGCTCATGGCTGCCTCATGTTTCTGAAGGGAAGGCCAACAAGTCTTGGAGACAGGCTCAGTGCAGACACACACAGAGCTGGAGTCATACGTAACAGCTGTGTTACAGGGTCAGGGAGACGAGAGGGAGCAGCTGGGAAGAGAGCAAGCAAAAACCCTCTGAAGACTACCAGGAAGTGTCTGCAGACAGTGTCCATCCATGGGAAGTCCAGTCAGAATTTGACAGAGAAGGAAGTCCCACACGAGCAACCTTTCTCTGCCTGGGGGTTGCTCACCACCTGGAAGGAGCTGCGAATGAGCTCCTGGCTGAAGTCCACCATGGAACCTTTCACGAAGGCCAGGCTGTCCACATCCACGACCACACGGGCACCACCTTGTTCAAACACCCTGCAGAAAAGCAGCATATTTAACCATTAACTGTGTTGCAGACCCAAAAGAGAAGCACTGCCTGAGCACTTTCCTTATCTCACAGGCTTCTTCCTTTCAATGCAAGGTACTATCATGTCATGCACACCCTTCTCGTCACCTTTGCAAAGAACAGTCACACCTGACCACCACTACACCCCTTTGCCCTTGCCTGTCATCAGGATTGATAACTGTGTCCAGGGAAAACTTGTACTGGAATCCAGAGCAGCCACCTCCTTCCACCTGCAGCCTGAGAAACTCCGAGCCTTCTGTGATCTCCAGCAGCCTCTGCAAAAAAGAGAGGGAGAGGATTAAAAGACCTGTGAACCCCCAGACGCCTCCCCTAAGCGCCCAGGGCAGACCAGGCACTTGGGAAATCCCTCCCAGCGGCACCCGAGCCGCCTCCCGGGGTCCCCACCTTCACGCAGCTCTCGCTGAGGAAGACCTGCCCCTCGCGGGGGTCGCTCTCCGTCGGGCCCGGCTGGGAGGACGATGCCCACCGCAGCGGGCGGCCAACGGCGCAGGCAGGACGCGGCGGGGGCCTCGGCAGCGATCGTCCTCGGCGCAGCGGAGCGGGACACCAGCTGCCTCAGGGAGAGGGGAGGAAAGGGGGAGCCTCAGAGGGGTCCCCGCCGCGGGCAGCCGGCCCGGACACAGCCCCGCGCAGCCGCCGCCGCCACCGCCCCCCGCCGCGCAGCGGGGAGACTCGGCGCCCTCCCGAGGGGCCAAGGGGACCGAGTGGGCCCGCCGCCGCCGCGGAGCGGTACCTCGTCCGGCCGCCCAGCGCCAACCTCCACCAACCCCTCGGCGCCGCCATACTACCCCCGGCGCCCGCCTCAGCGCCCCGCCCCCGCCGCTTCCGGCGGGGGCCTCCATGGCGCCCGCCGAGGCGGAAGTGCCGAGCCGGTGGGGGTTGCGAGGCAACGCGCTGCCCGCCCCGCCCGGTGCGGTGTGCCCGGTGTCCCCGCCCTTCCGCCGGCCGGAGCTCGGCCGCTGGCTCGGTGGAGCCACTATAGCCGCCGGAGCTTTGCACGCCGCCGCCGTTAGTCCTTGGGGGTGTTTGCTTTCACAAGCAGCCATACTCACGGAGGGAAGCAAACAGTAATAAAACAATAAAGAGTAATAAAATAAATAACGCGGCGCGCTCTAGCAGAGCGTGTTTGTCCTGGAATTAGCTGTGAGGGTTGTTTATCGTGAGGAGAACCCAGAGACCCTGAGAGGGATCAAGGTGCCCTCGCAGGGGCAGTTAGGCAAGCGGAGGAGCAAACACGGGGCCGGGCTGAAGGGGTTTTAGGAGTTTTTTCCCCCGATCCTGCCTTTTCTGGCTTGCTCTGCTTTATCAAGCAGGGGCTCAGCTCAGAAAGCCCCGCGGAGGGGATTAGAGCTCAGCCTCCCGCCGGCGGCGGCCCTAGGGCACCGGGCAGGCCCCCAGGGCACCGGGCAGGCCGGGCGGCCTCCCCCTAGAGCCGCCGGATCCCCCGGTGGTCAAACCGCCTCCTGATCGCCTGACATGTGACGGCGGTCTGGCCGGCCGCTCACAGATGCGCCCACGGTTGCGGGGAGTCTTTATCTCTTTCTTCCTCGTGTGCTTCTGGGGGAGGAATCCTGTTCCTCACCCCCAGCCAGGCCCGCGGGGAGTCACGCAGCCGGGCGGCGGAGGGAAACCAGTCATCCCAGCAGGAGGGGGTGACTGAAGGTCAGGGGAACCTCGGGACCCTGTGACGGTTTGCTTTCTCACCGTCCCGCGCCGAGCAAGGCGACGCTTCTGCAACCACGTGCTTATTTGTCCCACCCTGAGCATTTAAATAAAGACTGGTTTGAGCTGTTTACTTTGCTTGCTCCTGGGTGAACTCTAACAATGTTAGGATAAAGCCAGGAAAAGTACCACAGGCAGGGTCCCGGGGGGTTGGTGTTAATGCAGGTGTCTGCAATGGTTGATGAATCCCCATCAGGCATATTGGAACACTTAATGCTTTTAAAAACATACTGGGAGGTTTCTCCAGTTATTACCAGTGTGGCACCCCAAAAGCAAATGACTTTGGAGGAGCGATTCAAGAACTCTGGGAGAAGTGACGGGTGAACATGCCTGCTTTCCATACTGCACCGGCTTTCCTTCTCTCTCCTGCAGGGTCTGTTATACCGATACCACCGCATTTCCTCATGTTGTGACGGCAGTCATCGTGAGCACCTTTTGCAGAATGGATATAGCCCCAGAAAACAGACACTCTTACTTTCTAATTGCCTTCATTTTTACCAGTGTTAAGCGCCCCAAGTGTGACAAGTACCTTCAAAGCACTTTGGGATGTTGCTCAGATAATTACTGCAGACTGAAAGAATGAGAAAGAGGCCAGCTGGCCTCCCTCAGAGTTAATTTAATCTAATTAATAATCCACTGTGCTGTGGAGTGACTCAGGTGCTGGGGGGCAAATTTTCTGAGCGGCTAGGAGAGGTGGGTGTAACTAAGGAGAACAGCTACTTCTTTGCACCCCTTTCTTATCACTGGGCTGTTTTTTCCTTCTACCAGCTATCTATTATGGTGGTGTTTTTCTCTCACCCAGAGTTACAGTCTAGGTTTTCTTCCTTCCTGGGCTGTGGTTTTGTTGATCACCTTGTTCCTGACAGCTTGATGTAACCTGGTTTTAGGTTTGGTTGTGTTTTGTTTTCCCCTTCTTATTCTAGTCTGTGGTATCTGGGTTTGGGGAGTTCCTTTAGCTCTCTTTAAGCACGCTGTATTGAAGATACTTGACTGCAAGTTGAATTCTCTAGATATTCTGCTCTACTCTCCTCTGCAATGTGTATGCTTTAATCATCTTGTATCTGTTTTGGTGGAAAGCTGAGTTTGTTTCAGTGCTTCAGAAACTGGTGATAATAAAACCTCTGGTGTGGTGTTGAACGCAAGAGCAGCTTGTGATGAGTTTTGATGTGAATTCTGATGATCTGTAGCAAAAGGAGCATGTTCTGGCTGAAAGAACAGCAAAATTGATTAGTCTCTGTATGTGGATTTTCTTGAGAACCTGACTTCTGTATTCACTGCTGCTGTAGTGCCTGCAAGTGCATTTGTTTACTGAGCTGCAAGTGCAATGCTGTTAGAGGGATTTGGATTCTTTGGGTGTAGGTAGCTCATAAAGTGGAACCTTAGACTTTTTCCTCATGTAATAGAGTTGGTTGGATTACAGAAATGAAGAACTTGAGTATCAGTCTTGCTGGAAAGAATTTATCTGTTGGTTTTCTTAGCCTTTTCTGCTGGTGTTTCTGCACCTTAACACAAGCTCCCTGTTGGTAATCTGGGATGAACCCTGTCCGTGAAATAATGAGACCAGCCTAAAGCTGAATTGAGTCTTTCTGAAGTATTTTGGGCTCCAAGGTGACCTGAAGGGCCACATCTTGTATCAGATGTCAAAAGGGGCATGTGCTTAAAAGCAAGGTCTGTTTGGCCTATGCTGCCCTGGGGAATCTAAGCTTTAATGCTGTTATTGCAAAACTGGTGTGATGGTAATGTGTGATACCAGCTAAAAACCTTGGGCAGAAGGTTTCTGCTTCTTTCTTGTGTAAAGGCCTTGGCTGTAATTTTACAAACTTACACTTATTAGGCTTTTTAGTAATCCAGGTTTGCGGGGGGTAATAGATATGTGTTAATTCTGATCCTAGATTCAGTGATTTTTAGTTCAAAGCCTTTGAAATATGCATAGGTTTGTATGTATGTAGTCACTGCCACTGTGCAAAAGCATCTGCGAAGCAAAGATATCTGATGAGCCGTTCCACAGGGAGGCATCCCGATTTAATGCACTGCGGAATTTGCTCCCAAGCATGACA
Source organism: Sagittarius serpentarius (assembly GCA_034782735.1). Lineage (NCBI taxonomy): Eukaryota > Metazoa > Chordata > Aves > Accipitriformes > Sagittariidae > Sagittarius > Sagittarius serpentarius. Next base: position 3,510,319 of record JAVKLA010000031.1, on the reverse strand, counting down.
CTGCTTATCCTGTGAATGTGTGACAGCAGTTTATGGTGTTGCTTTGACCTGACCGCACTTCTGTTCCCAGCAGTCAGATAGGTGGCTTTGTTTCCCATCTTTAAGACCTGAAGGATAGGGAGAAGGAAAGCCTTTCTAAGAGCACCAGTTCCCATGTGTAAGGAAAAGACTTTATTTGGGTCGGTTATGAAGTGTGCTAGGTGGACTTAAATATACGGCTTAGTCTTCGCAGGGTCTTTCATGGGGCTGTGGTTTTTCTGGTGTGTGTTTTTTGGTTGTGTTTTTTTTTTTTTTTTTTTAAATAGGGCTGCTGTAAGCACCCTGGTCTGCTTGCTTGGGGCCTCTAGAAGCTGAATGCTTACTCAGAATCTTGAAGAAGAAGGGAAAAAAAAAAAAAAGCCCTGCTCCCCTTTCTGAAGGAAGGGATCCCTCTTCTGAAGAGCTAAACTGCTCAGCAGAGAGGCATGAGAGCAAGTCCCGCTCACACCTCTGGGGTTTCTGGTGTGACACCCTTTGCGGAGAGCCTGAGGGCTTCACCTCTGAGTCACTTGGCAGCGCAGCTGAAGCTGAGCCGGCAGCCGCCTTACTGGGACAGAGGGCTGAAGCGGGGAAGCTGTGCCAGCTCTGCCCCTTCCTGCCAAATCAGCGCTTGGGTGCCGTTCTCTCTGGTGTGTTCCTGACCTGACCCCATTAAGGGTAACGCTTGCTACCGTGTGAAATTGGTGACAAGCTGTAAACTTCGGCTTGGGTCAAACGCTTTCTGAAGTGTTTTATCCATCCTCTGGTTTGTCTCGGCACCCAGAGCACAAAGCTGGGGGTCTCCGGCGCGTCACAGGTTTGAGAAGCGGGGCTGACTTGCACGTGCTCCGTGAAGGGCAGCAACCACCCCGAGTACTTGGCAGATGTAACTCCTGGCACTCGGGTTACGCAGGCAGCTTCCCGCTTGCAGAACGTGAGGGACGGCGCAAGTAAGGAGGGAGGCCGCAGCCTGGACCGCTACGCTGCCTCCCTGACTTTTACGTTGTTCCCCTCCCGGCAGAGGCAGCGAACGGCCCCCCCCCAGCCCCCGGGACGGGTCGGTCGGTCCGTCCGTCCGTCCGTCAGCCGCAAGGAAAGCTGCGGGGGTGAGGGTGGGGGTGGGGGGGTGTGCCCGGCCCGGCCCCGCCCCCGGCCCGGCCCCGCGGGCGGGGCGCGCCCCAGCTGACCGGCGGGCGGGGCCGCCGCGCT
>JAVKLA010000031.1:3433186-3504495 GCA_034782735.1 Sagittarius serpentarius | reverse complement strand
CCCCCCCCCCCCCCCCCCCCCGCCCAAACCAATGCACACCAGATAAGGGCACTCCCATGCTCTGCAGTTGGTGACACCCTTGTGTTAGCAGCTTCCTGCTAATAAGTCGAGCTAGTGTAAAATCTGGGAGAAAGGCCACCTCCAGCCTTGGAAACCCCCCTTTCCTGATCCGACAAGGCCAAGGAGGCAGATGATGGTGGCCCTGAGAGGCTGATTATCACCACCAGGACCAGAACACAGAGGGACCTCACGCTGCACAAACAAGGGCTTGTTTTATTAACCTGCAAACTGTGCCAAAGGGCTCACTCGGCCAGCTTGCCGCTGGGCTAGACTGTGCAGGCGAACCCTACAGCAGCTGTCCTGCTGCAATGGATCTGCTCTGCTAAATGCACTTCCCTGAACACCCTGCCTGAGCTACCCCAACTTGTGGTGCACCCCACAGTACTTGTTTGCACCCACAGGCCCTCCAGAGCCCAAATCCTCACCTGCCAAGGCAGGTCTGAGCCCTCTGACCACAAACTCCAGCCTCACCTCCTGCAGATCGGCAGGGAGCAGGAGTGGGGAGCAGCCGATGGGTTCAGCTGGCCACCCAAGGGAGAGCAAAGGCTGCAGCAGTGACCGATAGACCCTGTGAGGACTGAAGAGCTCTGCCACCCCGGGGACCTCGGGTTATCTCTAGCACAGGTGGAGGGGGCCATCTGGCATAGAAAGGGAAGCGCAACCCCAGGGAGGGAAGCTGGAAGCAAAACCTCCAGGTTCAGCGGGAGGAAGCACAGCAGTAGTGGGAGGAAGAGAGGGGACGCATGAGATGAGAGTGCTTGAGGAACAAGGCACCCTTCATACACAGCCAAAGCAATGGTTGACTGGGCACTGCAGACTTGGGCTAAACCTCAGGACCAGAACATTGCCATGGATGGGATGGGCTCGCTCAGAAGCCCAAGGAGGAGCTGTTAGGCAGCACATTAAGGGAGATGTGCTCTGCAGCCTGGGGAGACAGCCTTGCTGGAGGCTCCAGGGAAAGGTAAAATGCGGGGGGGAGAGCAGGCAGGCTGGTCTGGCTGTGGACCACCAAAATGAGAGAAGTAAAACAAGGCTACTTCAGCCCAGAGGCACCTGAAAGCCAGAAGAGGTAGAGTAGCACCAGCAGTGTGCACCAAGCCCTGGAGCCTGCCCACGCAGGCAGAGGTGGGGGCAGGTAGCCCATCTTGCAGGGTGAGGGCAAGCTATCCCCATAGGGAGGTAAGAGGGGAAGCACTGCAGCAGCAGCTGGAGTACTCCAAAGGCCTAAAGTCAGCAAGGTAAAAACACGAGGATGACTAAGCACCATGTAGGAGAACTGAAAGGAAAAAAAAAAAAAAATCAAGACAGGCTCCAGTGTAAAATGAGTGCTAATTAGTCCAGGACACAAAAGGCAACAAGCAAGGCTCCATAAATATGTTAGCAGGAAACAATGGGGAATGTCGGTCTGGTCCTTATCGGCAGAGGAAACAAAAGCCAGCCGAGCTAGCTGGAGCAGCTAACGCGGGCTTTGTTCCAGTCATCATAAAAATGCTCGTGGTGACCAACCAGGGCGCAGACCATGTTTGAAGTGTTAAACGAGAGTGCAGGAGTACAGGGAGGGAAAGGCCATACTGTGATGGAGAGGTTTGACGACTGGATAGATAAAGCAGTTGTTACATCCATATTGCTAAAGGCTTGCTGCAACTCATCTTCACGTGCTTAATGTTCCTGCTATCCCTGAAAAGTTGGCAGTTCTCTCTGAGATGGAGGATAAAGGAGGTCTCAGAGACTTGAAGAAGGGTAAATCTGGTAACTACCTTCAAAAACAGAGAAGGGAGAATCCAGAATTACAGACTGCTCACCCCCACTCCCTTAAGCAGACCAGGTTTGTGAGTGATTAGGTCACAACCCTCCAAAGGATATCAGGGTCATTAAATAGCTGGTGCTGATCTGTTAAGGCCTGATTACGTTAAGCCAATATGGTTCCCTTCACTGACCTGATAACTGGTCTGTCAGATAAGCTAGAAGCAGAGGCTATGATGTGCCTTGGCCATGGTGAGGATTTCAACACGCTCTCACATGACACACTCAAGCAGACTGAGAAAATATGGTCTAGATGAAAATGCGGCAATTGCACAATGGGCTACAAAGCTGCACTCCGAAGATAATTAGCAATACCTGGTTGTTACAATAAAAGCCATTTAAAGCATAGCCTGCAGGGGTTTGTCCTGACCCCTACTCCATCCAAATGTGGTCATTAAGATGGACGAAGGAAGAATCCCCATGCTTATAAAATGTATGTGTGTGATGCTAGGCTGCAAGCACTTTGCAGCATTCAGACTTATTCTGCTCGAGCAGAGAGGCAGTCCAAAATCAACCAGACAAAATTCACTCAAGGCAAATGCAAAGCACTGTGGCCAAAGAAAGGGAAACAGAGCGCACAGACACAGAAGGGGGAGTAACAGCTCAGGCAGCAGTTCTGCCCAGCAGCATTTGGGGAGGTAGAGACCACAGGTTCTGTATGAAGAAGCTGCACGATCATGTCATGCAATAAGGATGCTGGCAGCTGCAGGAAGTGCTGTGCCTAAGGAAAAAAGAGGGTCTTCATCTGCTCTGTTGAGCGCCCAGGGCCTCAGCTGGCTTGGGGAAGCTGCGCTGTGAAAAGGATGGAGACACGGTATAGGGATGTAGAGGAAACGCAGAGCGAAGCTTTAGAAACCGTGCCTCATAGGGCAGGGTGGAAAGTGAGGGATTTCACCGGAGCAGTGGTGATGCAGAGAAAATTAACCAAGGACAGAGTAACGGTGGCTGGTGATGTGCAGGAGTGTTCGATGAAGAAGGGAGCGATGAGCTGCTCCCCGTGAGGCCCAGAGGTGCCCTGATCCAGCTGCCGGCAGAAAGTGGCTGGCTGAACCTCCAGGAAGGTCCTCCCAGCTCTGTGGGAAGGAGGCACCAGGGAGAGCCGGGACTCCCGCGGCAGCTGTCCCGGCCAGCACCGCCAGAGAGCGGCAGCCGCCAAGGAACGGGGGGCGGGGGGGGGGGGGGCCCGCCCGCGCAGCCCCGGCCGCAGCGCCCGCCACCCCCCGGGGCAGGCCCCGGCCGCCACTCACCCACGCAGGCCATGCGGGTCATGTCCAGCTGGAAGCCGTCAAAGCAGTCGCAGGTGTAGCCCTCCCGGACACGCACGCAGCGCCCGTTCTCGCAGCCGTTGAGGATCCCGCACTCCTCAGCCTGCAGCCCCTCAAAGCCCTCGTAGAGGCCTGGAGGGTGGCAAGGCGGTGTCAGACCAGGGTGACCCTCCACCCAGCCGTGGAGGGGACGTCGGGCACCCGGCGGGACGGTGCTGGGGGGGCCAGGACCGACTCGGAGCAGCCAGGAGCAGAGCTTGCTCCAAGCCTGGAGCCCCCCCGGCCGGGATGGGAGCTGCCATGTGGTCCCCACGGACCCAGGCTGAGTGGGAAGGCACCTCTCTCTGTCTCCCAGTACTCACCAGTCTGGCTGGGCAGGTAGCGGGGCGGGGACCGCCCTGGGCTGTGGTGGAGAGGTCTGCCACGAAACTCGCTGTTGGGTTCCCTCCGAGGGAAACCAGCATCGGGGTTTCCATACTCAGACTCCAGGTAGTTGTAGTAGGGGGCCACATCGGGGCTGGGAAGGCCATAGTGGGGGTCCTCCAAGCCTGGTGCGTACTCATACCTAGGTCTTTCTCGGAGCTCAGCCCCTCTCTCACTCTCTTCGCTGGCCCCATTACACAGGAAAGCAAAATCAGCTGCAAGCAGTGAGGGACAAGGGTCAGCAGCCTGGCTCAAGAGAGGTAGGTCCGCTATGGTCACTATGGCCGGAGAGGGCAGATCCACGCCGGGCCAGCAGAGCCAGGCCTGTGTTCAATGGGCTCCAAAGCTGCAGCTCTGTAGCTTGCTGCTAGGACCTTGTCTTCAAGAAGACCAGCTCCTGTCCGGGGCCAGCAAGTCCTTGAGCAGCAAGAACCTCAGTTCCCACTGTGCTCCCATCCCAGGCTGCCACCGCCTCACCTCTCCTAGACTAAGCAGGAGCAGCGGGATGCACAGAGCAACTCTCCCCTCAAACACCTTGGACTCATTGCAAACCAGTTTCAGGCACATCCTTCCCACCGGTGCAGCTCAGCCCTGGAGAAGTGGGGGGTTCACCCACTCCTTGGGCTGGCTTCAGCAATGCAGACAACAAGAGGAGCCCTCGCTGCAGTCATACGCGGCCGACCCTGCGTGACATGACCGGTGGCAGCCCAGCCCATCCCCACCTCTGCCGGGGGATGTTTGCCCACGCCGCCCCGCTTACCGGAGGACCTGTGTGGGCAGAGCGCGCAGTTCTGGCCCCAGGCTTCGCCGAGCCGGCAGCAGCACTCGGTGTACGTGGTCTGCTCGCCACGCAACAGGTCTTGGCAGATGTAGTCGGCAACGGTCTGCCAGCAGACATCCAGGTGGATTTCGTACTCTTCCAAGGCATCTGTGAGTGACACAAGCAAAGGATGCCATGAAAATCATCCAGAAGAGTGCCACCCCACCTTGTCCTGAGAAGTATGACCGTGTGCCCCAGCTCCTGCCCCCCGCCGCCCTGGCTGCACACTGTGCTGGTGCTGGCACACCTCAGCCTGACACCAAGACCCAACCCACTGCTCCCTCCCTGGGGGAGCCAGCTGCGGGGCGGGATGTGTGGGGCGAAGGTGTGCTGCGGCGGGGGCTTGGACTCACCTGCCCTGCTGGAGAGGTTCACACACCGGTTGCCAGTGGCATCCAGCACGAGAGGGAGGCTGCAGAAGCAGTGGTAGGAGCCGTCCGTGTTCAGACACTCGCCGTTGATGCAGTACACTTCATTCTGACACTCGTCCTGGTCTGCCCACGCACAAGGACAGAGCAACACGTCAGGCTGGCAGACATGGGCAATGTGACCCCTTCCCTGCCCAAACAGGGACCTCGGGGGCTCCTGCCACCTCCTCTCTTGTTCCCCAGGAGGGTCCCAGGAAGCCTGTTGCCTGGACCTGGCCCTATAGCCTGGGCAGCAGGGACAACTCTTGGGTCCAGCAGCACATCTGTCCCTCTGCGCGCAGTGGGGCGCCCACTGCTCTTTGAGACCATCTTACCAACACACTCAAGCCTGCTGGAGTCATAGAAGTAGCCTGTACGGCAGAAGCACTTGTAGCCTGGCACCGTGTTCAAACACTGTCCGTTGCGGCAGAACTCAGAGCCAAATATCTCACACTCGTCCATGTCTGAGAGGGATGGAAGGAGGGAGAGAGCGTCTCAGGGAGCAGAGCCGTGGAAGCAAGGTGGGCTGGGTGCTGTACCTGCAGAAAGCTGGCACAGCACCTTGGCCTGGATCACTGGCACATCCCCAGGTGAGACCCTGCTTCTCCCACTGGCCCTATGCCTGGGAGCAGAGGGGGAAGCACACACAGGCAGAGCAGGAGGAGGGGCGACGGGGAACAGGAATCTGTCACAAATAGGAAATTCATGTGTGTTTCTGGAAGGTTGAGAACACAACTCCCTGGTGGGGAAGTTCCAAAGACTGAGCCAGCTGGCCACTGGGAGATCTGAGCAGTAACTGGAAGGGTTGTGTCTTACTGGACCCCGTCTCTGGTTCAAAATAGGCATGGAAGATTTGCACCAAGAAAGAATCACTGCCAGCAGTGAGGCAGGACTGGAGGAAGGGGCACTTCCAGCTCAGTGATACTGGCAATCTGGGATTTCTCTGGATGGAGGAAAGCAGCAGCAGGATGTTAGCATCCCCCACCACAACCCTGGGGAGGTATTTCTGTGGATGCATCTCCATGCAGGGCTTTGCACAGCACCCTCCCTCTTCCCCCTGGAAGAAATGAGAGAAAACGGTGCTAGTACCTGTGAAAGAGACTTTTCCTGAGAGCAGATCTTCCTGGGGAACATAGCCCTTCCCAAGAGGGCAGATCTCTTGGTACTCCACTGGCAAGCAGGCAGATGCCAAGGGGAGACGGGAAGAAAAGAAATAGCTTGTTAGTGCAACCAAGGTGGAGCTGGTGGGCAGAGCACTGGCCTTGCCTGGTGTGGGGGGGCCGTAGTCCTACCTGTGCCTGGGATGGGGCAGGGGTAAGTCTCACAGTTGTCACCCCAGGCTGCCCCCACAGTACAGCAGCACTCTTCCTTGGTGACATTCTTGGCCAGGACGCTGTCACACAGGCGAACGTCACTGATGTGGTAGTAGCACTGCTTGCGCTCTGCGCTGTCAGAGAGGTGGGCTGTGTGTGTCTCGGGGCCCTCTAGAAGACAGCAGAGCAGGGACGGGATGGGGTTCTTGGCACCCCACCACAGCATCCCACACCTAGGAGGTCCCAAACATACCCATCACTGGCAGAATGGCCTTCCCATATCCCCACTTTGAGGCTCCTCAGCTTTCCCCAGACGAAAGCTTGCCCGTGCCTGCGTGGGCTTGTACAGCCCTGGCAGCCCCTCCGCTTTACCTCACCCCAGCCAGGGCTACCACGCTCCTGCTCTAGCTGCCACCCATGCTTCTGTCCTAGCTGCCTACTCACCCACGGCTGCTCGGGGCTGGCACTGCCCTGCCTCTGTGTCGTACTCCTCATGGTCGCTGGGGCAGAGGCACAGGAAGGATCCCTCCACGTTCTCGCAAAGCGCAGTCCCGCACACGGCGACCATCAGCTCGCACTCATTCACATCTGCAAAGCAAGGGGCAGCGGTGGGCAGTGGGAGCCCTGCCTCTGCATGGGCAGCCTGTGCATGGTCTGCCTTCAGCAGGGAGATGGAAGCTGCTAGGGACAAGCTGAGAGCTCTGTTCACACCATGGCTCAACGCAAGTCTGGCAAGAGCTTCCTGCCCTGCTCTCGGTGGATTCAAGGAGACTGAACTCCAGCTTGCAGTGAGTCACTGGGTCACAGGATCATCCAGGTTTGAAGGGACCGCTGGAGGTATCTAGTCCAACCTCCTGCTCAAAGCAGGGTCAGATATGGGATCCCACCAGGCTGCTCAGGGCTTTGTCTTGTTGTTAAAACCTCCAAGGAAGGCGACTGCACAGCCATCTTGGGCATCTGTTCTACTGCCTGCCCGTCTTCATGGTGAAAATGTTTTTCCTTATATTACACCCTGCCTGTTCTCTCCAGCCACCCATTAAAGTACCTCTCTAGCACCTTCAGTGCCTCCAGCCCCACAAGCACCTCCTTTCCACCTGCACAGAGAAGGACTCCATGTACACTGGGAGCCACTCACTTTTTCATAGAGCCCTGCTCCTTTGCAGTCCCAAGGATGTGCTGTGCTAAGGGGAGGGGTTTTGCCTCCATGAGCTGCCCTGTCCATGTCTGGGATTCTCCATGGGCAGATGCCATCCCCATCCATGCTCTGGGAGCCGTCACACAGCGAGGACACCAGCCTGGCATCCACCGATGGCTCTCCCTCACTGACTGGCAGAATGATCATGGGAGACTCACCAACGCAGTAGTGCCCGGAGGGCGAGCTCTCATAGCCACGGTCGCAGAGGCAGCGGAAGGAGCCATCTGAGTTCTCGCAGAAGCCGTGGCTCCCGCACAGCGTCTCGTTGGCACACTCATCTATGTCTGCAGCAGAGCGGAGAGCAGGAATTGCCCCAGACCCCACCTCTCCCAATGGACCCCCCCTGCCCAGGCCCTTCTGCTCTGACCCCAAGACCTGGGGATGGGGCAGGCATTCCCTTGATGTGAGGGACTGGGTCTGGCAGCCCCACTCACTCCGCTGCTATGAGTGTGCGTGTTAAGAGAAGCTTCCTGCAACATCCAGAGCTGCAAAGAGGCCACGTGGACAGAGCAACAGGAACAGGGTGGGAATGGGAAATGGATGTGAAGCGTGGGAGGTGGCTGGCAGGGGTGACTGAGGGTAGCACAGGTCCGTGCAGAGGCGTAAAGGCACAGAGAGCCTAAGGGCTAACATCAGCAGGAGACACAAGGGTGCAACTGAAGTGTGTGGGACAACAGATATAGGATGATATCCTCCTGCCCCATTCTTTTTGACCTGGTCCTTCTCCAACTGCTATAGTGCCAGGGAGTAATCTCTGCCTTGCCCCAGCCTGGTGGGGCTGGACAGTCACAACTGGGTCCTCTGCCTACAGAGAGCAGGTTTACAGCCCTGCTGGCTGCATCCCGATCCCCTCCTGCTGCTGCACATGAGACATTTCCCTGGAGCAGCCAGAGCAGCTGCGTGCCCACAGCCTGCTGCTCCCAAGGCCAGGAGCAGCTCCACATGCTAAATCTCGAGTCCTGGCACAGCCCAGAGCCCAGCGGCTGGCAGAAGCTCCTCCTTGCTGCAGCCTCCCCTGAGCTGGGGGGAGCCTCAAAAACTGCAGAAACCCTTTTGCTCTTTTCTCTTTGCTGGAGCCTGAACTCCAAACCCAGAGTCCCCAGCCTAGCACACAGTGGTATCAGCAGCCTTTCCCCTCACCCAGCCCTGCCACGCAGGTGACTGGCACAGGCAGCAGCCTCAGCAAGCACAGCTTACAGGGAGCTGTGGTCCAGCCCCAAGGCTGGAATGGCTGTAACCTGCCCAGGACTCTCCCTGAGCGGAAAGCAGCACAATGCGGTGTCTGTTCCAGATGCCAGGAAGAGAGAAGTCTAGACACAAGCAGGCAGCTCAGCCAAGAAAACAAACTCTCAGCATTATCTGCCTCTCCACCAGCCACACGTTTCCTCCTCCTCCTCCTTCTCCCCCGCGCCCCTGGCAGAGATGTCCCACAGCCACCCTGTCCCTGCCAGGAGGAGAGACAGGGACACCCGGGGCTGTACTCACCGATGCAGTCACCCAAGGGGGTCCAGTGGAAGCCGGGCTGGCAGCCCATAATACAACGGTAGGAGCCCAGGCTGTTCTGGCACCGCCACGTGCCGCAGATGGCATCCCCATATTCTTTACACTCATCCACGTCTGCAGGGAGGAGGGCAAGGGGATGGGGGTGGTTAGATGGGGACCCTGCTTGCTCCCTGCAGCACCTGGGCCAAGTTCAGCTGGCCAGAGGCCCTGAGCCATTGCTAGTCCTCCTTACAAGTCACCAGCAACTTTGGGAGCTGGGAGCAGAACTGCCCTCCCCCCTGCACTGGCTACATCCATCCCCTCAAATCCCAGGGGGCTGATCCCCGCAATGACGAGCTCTCACCCACGCAGTCATCAGTCTCCTGTGAGTGTTTGAACCCATTTTCACACAGACACCTGTAGGAGCCTTCTGTGTTCAGGCACTGGCCTTGCGAGCACCGGGACTTGTCTGTGCATTCATCCACATCTGCAAAATCAGGCCAAAATTGTCAACATGGATCCCACAGCAGGGGAGGGAACAGAGGGCAGGACCCGCGGTATGTCCCTGCCATCCTCCAGCTCACCTTGGCAGCTGACTCCGCCAGCTGCATTCGAGAAGCCAGGAGCACAAACGCAGAAGTAGGATCCGTGACTGTTGAGACACTCGCCACTGGGGCTGCAGATCTCGCTGTTCAGGCACTCGTTCACATCTGCAGTGGGAGCAGAGTCAGGGCCACGCACCCAGCCCTGGGGGACACCCTTCACCAAAGCCACATGGATTCCCTCTCCCCAGTCTCTTATAGGCAGCTCTTGCAGGGCTCCCGGCCCCTGGTTTTCTTGCCATGGAGACAGAGACCTTCCCTATCCACGGTGATCCTGCATTTGGCTACAACCTTATGGATGTGCCATGCATGGTGGCATCACCTGCCTTGGCACTGGCATTCTCCCTGCCGAGAAAGAAGGGGGATCCACAGGGAGGCTGTATGTCCCGGACCCAGACGGCTGCAGGGACGGGGCTCGTACCTTCGCACACGGTGCCGTTGATGAGCTCGAAGCCAGCCTGGCAGTGGCACTCGTAGGAGCCCGGGGTGTTCCTGCACTCTCCCCGCAGGCACTGAACAGCAGGGTCCTCACACTCATCCATATCTGCCAAGCAGAAGGGCACAGCACAGAGTGAGGCCCCAGCTCATGCCGCCAGCGGAGAAGATCCCCACCCAGAGAAGCCATCACCTAGCTGTAGGCCTGCAAGGTGGGTTTGATCTGCCCTCCCAGACCATCCCGTCACAGTGAGATGAGGGCAGAGACTCCCTGTTACTGGGGTGGGAGGAGTCAGCCCAGACCCTTCACTCCCTTCCATCACAGAGACCAGGATAAACTGGATCCCAGCACCAAGTCAGTGGTGCCCAGTGACAGGACCAGAGGCAATACACACAAACTGAAACACCGGAGATCCCATCTGAACATCAGGAAACACTTTTTTACTGTGAGGGTTACTGAGCGCTGGCACAGGTTGCCCAAAGAGGTTGTGGAGTCTCCCTCCTTGGAGATGTTCAAAAGCCACCTGGACACAGTTCTGGGCAACTGGCTCTAGGTGACCTTGCTTGAGCAGGGAGGGTTGGACAAGATGACCTCCAGAGGTCCCTTCCAACCTCAGCCACTCTGTGATTCTGTGAGGACAGGGATACTGCTAACCCCAGTGTCCACCTCCAACAGAGCTCTGCACTGGGTACCACAACCACCAAGAGGCCAGCGCAGAGCCACAGCTGCTGACAAACCCTCTCTTTGGCCAACCGCACAAGAGCAAACTTCAGGAAAGTAACCCAGCACCAGCCGTACCTTATGTGGCTCTGCTTTCGTACCCGCCAGACTTCCCCTACAATGTCCTTCTCCTGGCAAAGCTGGCCAAGGGCCTACATCAGCTCCTGCTCAGCTGCAGAGCTCCCCACAAACCCCCTCCCACCCAACTGCCCCAGGCCTTGGAGAGAGCCTGCTGGCACTCTGAGGATTTTGCTCACAGCAGAGGAGAGAGGGGTAGCTTCCCTCTAACAGAGGGCTGCGAGATGCCAGCAGACTGCTGTTGCCTGCAGGCCCATGAGGTGGAGGGAAGCATTGGAGGACACTGCTAATCAGAAGGACGGGCTGGTGTGCAAGCAGCAGAAGACATGCTAGTAGAGAAGGTCCTGCTCTACTCTTCTGCCCTGACAGGAGCTAAAGGCCTGAGACTGGCAGCTCCTGACGGCAGGGCAGGGGCATCCTCTTCCCCTTCGCAGAGCACTGAGCATGCCAGAGGCATAAATAAGCATCGCTCCCTACTGCCTCAGGGCAGGATTCCCAGCTGTTCAATCTCAAAGGGTTGCAAGTAGCAATATTCTTGAATCCTTCTGGAGATGAACCATAACCTAGTTTACTTATCACAAAACTATCATGAAACCCTTATCATTTTTTAGATATGAAACCCAGATCCACAGACAAGGCCACCAGCCACGGCAGGGAAGAACACGCCATCCTGCCATCGGGTCAGTGTGACCCAAACAGTATCAAAGCCTGATAAGGTGCCCTCGTGACAGGGCTGGGGCAAGGTGGCTCACGTGGAGTCTTGGGAAAGGGGGAGGGCAGATGGAAGGGACCAAACCATGGTTCTTCCATTGCACCCAAAAATCAGTTGGAAAATAAGCTCATTTCACACTGGTTTTCTCAGACACCAAAAGGGAGTAGAATAGAAGGAGGAAAGCCTCCCTCTCCTCCCCCGTTGGAGGCCCCCATGCAGCAGGGGGTCTTCTGAGAGTCACATCAAAGGCAAGGTCTTCTGTTTGCCAGCTATGTGCAGGCTGCAGAGCTCTGTAGTGCTCCAGAGAGAAATTTACAGCACATGGCCGATCTTCAAACAAATACCTTTGCCAGCTCTGCCCCGAAGAGGGAATTTGCATCAAGCCCTCTCAAGCCCAGGACATCCCCTGGGGGCAGCCACCAGGGAGGGAGTTTCCATGCCTGCGCTGGGGCAGTCGGGCTGTAAGGCTGGGATGGAGTGCTCTCATGGCAGCAATGCAGCCAACACAGATCGATGCTGGTGTTAACTCTCTGCCACACATACCTGGCACAGCAGAGCCCTTGAACTAAGCTTTCCTTTTTAAACATGTCCAAGTTACATTAGGGGCTGGGGAAAAATGACGAAATGTGGGTGTCCACAGTCTCTCCACTAGCTGTGGACCCAAAGTTTCTCCCTCTGTTGAGGACCTACATTTGGGGCATGTGCTCCCAGGCACACAGTTCTGAATTGAACCACACACGACTCCTCTCTGCCCATGTTTCCAGGCCTCCTGTACTCTGCTGGCCTTTGTCAGCATCCCCCAGGTCATCATTAGTCCAGGAGTCTCATTAACGAGTCCTTCCCCGCCATCCCTTTCCTGCGTGAGGAAGATCACCTTCCTGCTGCTTTAGGTGACATCTGCTTGCAGCCCCCCACGCGCTCTGCTGATCAGAGCTAAAGTGCTGGAGAAGGGTCCTGAGGCTAAAGGAAGTCCCCAGGCCCCGCCAGTAACCCAGCTATTGCAACATCTCTTCCCTCATTCCCTCCAGCACCCACTCTTCTGTCCCTGGGAAAGGGATACCTTCACACGTGCTGCCATCTCTGGAGACGGCGTAGCCGGCGTCACAAGCCGTGCAGGAGTAGGAGCCCTCGGTGTTGAGGCAGAGTCCAGAGGGACAGGCAGCCTGGGCTGTGCACTCATCGATGTCTGCATAAGCACACGAGGGAGAGCGGGATGAGTGGGAAGGATGCAGAGTAACCATGACCAGGGGCGGATGTGTTGAGAGAACTAGCCAACATGGTGACCAGGACTCAGGCAGAGTCAAGCGCTCAGGAAGAGCCTAGGGAAACCTCTGGACTGGGTGCGTGGCACTTCAGAGGGTCTGGACCCACGGCTCCCCGGTACCTTGGCAGCTCTTCCTGTCAGGTGCCACCTCATAGCCCCGGTAGCAGGAACAGCGGAAGGAGCCGTCCAGGTTGACACAACGTCCATGAGCACAAGTCTCCTCCGCAAGGCACTCGTCCACATCTGCATGACACAGCAGAGGCCAACGTGGCATGGGAGGGTGTTCAGGGCCGTCCCTGCCACCCAAGCCACGAGGGCGCTGCGCCCTGGCCACGCAGGCTGGCTGCCAGCGGGAGAAGGGTGCTGCCTGTGCCCCTTCTCCTTTTGAGGCTTGCAGGGAGCACTGCTGCGGGGGGTGAGGGTGCTGCCCAGAGACAGCCCAAGCTCCTCACCAATACATCTCCCGTTCCTGGGCTGGTAGCCATCCCCACAGCTGACACACTTGTAGGATCCCAGCGTATTGACACACTTCCCGCTGTGGCAAGGGCTAGGATCCACGCACTCGTTGACATCTGCCAAGAAACACAGTCCTTTCAGGCTCCCAAAGGCAAACAGTGCAGCCTTCTCCAGGGTGTCCCCTCCAGCTGGATCCTCAGAGTCCCCCTCTGGGGGACAGCGATGCCCAAGAGGAGGTGAGACGAGTGTGCCTGGTTTTGGGCAACACTTCTTATAGTCCCAGTTACCACTCAGGATCCTACACCCACACCTGAGGGCTGACTTAATCCAGCAGCAAAACTTACTGCCACAGGACGTTGCCAAGGCCAGGAATGTGCACGGGCAGAGAAAGGGATCAGAGAACATCTGTGCAGGGCTGTTTCATCAAGGACTTTCATAACTATGATTAGGATGCAGCCTCCAGCTCAGGAAGTCCTTAAGGCAAGTGCTTTCTGGAGGCTGTGCGGGGAGGAGCAGCATTCTGTGCATGCCCTGTTTCCCATACTGCCTCCTAAAACAGTCTCCCACTCTCTATTGGAGATGAGCTACTGAGAAAGGAGGATCTTTGATCAGGCCCATCATATGCTCACAAGGCTCGGCAGGACCCAGGTCATGCCATGTGAGTGGGATGCCATGTGAGTCTCTGCAGCCTGCTCTCCCTGCAGTCCACTTGCCAGCACGAGGGTCTGGTGACGGAGTCAAAGTGGCATGAAAATGGACAGGCATCTCCTCCCAGAGTGGGAAGCTGGTACGGGCTGATCCTGGGGGATCTCCCTGGGGAGGCGGGAGAGGATCTTGGGAGAACTCCCCTCTCTCTGCCCTGGAAAGCCTGTCCCTCCTGCAGGCAGAGGGGAGGACAGGCAGCCCTCAGGGAGACCACAGGGCAGACGGACATGGAGGCGTCCTTCCTCCCTTCTGGGAGGAGACGTGGAGCAGTGAGGAAAGAAGGATGTTCAGCCGTGCACAGGGTGGGTTGGAGGGGCAAGGGAACAGGGAGCAGCAAGCTTCACCTTCGCACTGTCCTCTGGGGCCCATGGCAAAGCCCTCCTTGCACTCGCAGCGGTAGGAGCCGGGGGTGTTGATGCACCGCTGTCCTCTGCAGGTAGAGGGCTGCTCACATTCATCTCGATCTGGCAACAGACAGGGAGACAGTCCTGAAGCCTTCCCCCTCCGGCGTGGGGAAGGCTGGGTGCAGCAGGCTCTGCCCAGGCGACCCACGCCTGGGCTCTCCTCCATCCCCCATCTGTCCTAGCACCCCCCTTGTCAGAAGCAGTGATCAGGGCTGGCATCGCAGGCTCCTGCCCCGATCATCATGGGCAAGGTCCTGTCCCTGAGCGAGCAGGAGAGGGTGATCCCCATGGATCAGGCTGTCTGTGGGCAGGCCTGTGGGGAGGGAGGGTGCGCAGGTGTGCACTGTGCACGGGAGTGCTCGGGTGTGTGCACGGGTGTGAGAGGGCGTGAGGGTGGGAGACTGAGGAGACCCTGGGGAGGTGGCAGCCCTGTGCCAGGCAGACACCACTTACCCTCACAGCTCTGCTTGCCCTCCAAGACAGCCAGGATGTACCCAGAGTAGCAGAGGCACAAATAGGAGCCCACACTATTGATGCAGCGACCTTTTCCAGCACAAGGACCTTTGAGGCACTCATCTTCATCTGTGCCCAGGCAAAGAAGGAAGACAGGCAGTCACCACCTGCAGGCCCCTGCCAGCCCCTGCCAGCCCCGCGGTGCAGCACGTGGGCAGGGGCTCAGCAGAGCTGCCAGAAAACCTTCCCCTGGGAGCCTGAAGGACCAAACGGTCCATCGAGGTCCGACAGGCAGGGGAAGTGCCAACCTACCGATGCAGTGGAGGCGGCTGGGGTCCAGTGTGTAGCCAGGGTGGCACAAGCAGCTGTATCCCTCCGGGGTGAGCACGCAAGTGCCGGCTCCGCAGGAGAGAGATGAAGAGGCACAGCCACCGACTCCTGGGAGGAGAGAGCATGGGGTTGTGGTAGCACCGAAAGAGTGCACAGAGTCTAGCATCTGCCTTGTGTCCCCAGCACCACACTGGGGAGGCTGCTTTTTCCCTTCTTTGAGAGTGGTGCTGAGCCTGCTCCTCTAGGTCTTCAGGCAGCTTGCACCCGCAGGGCTGCAGGGAGGACATGGCAGACCCTGCCACCTCCTCTGGCCTGAGCCCAGCTGGGATGCCTCAGCCCCTCCACTCCTCACCTGCGCTCCAGCCCCACAAAAGGGTGGTGAGGAAGCCTGCCAGCCCCATGCCTTGGAGGAGGGCTGGCAGCAGAGCCTGGCACCTGGGAGGGGGCTACTTTTGGGATGACAGCAGGGCTCCCCCACCCCCACCACCCTGCTAAGCGGGGCGCAGGCGGCAGTGGGGGGCAGCGGGGCACGGCACACCCCTCGGCACTGAGCCAGCCAGGGGGGCTAGCCCAACCCCAAACAAAAGGCTATTGAGGAAGACGCATTCCTCAGCAAGGTGCCTCCGCCAGGCCTTCTCCCCAAGGTGCTCCAGCCCCCGGCGGAGGGCAGGGGCCGCGCTCCCAGACACTTAAGCAACCCTGGAACAACAGCGCCCTTGTTTCCAGTGCCGTAAACAAGCCGCCCCGGGAGCCACATGCCTCCCCTTGCGCTCCCCCTTCCCGATGAGTCAGCTTGCGCTGCGGGGGAACGGGGCCAAAGCCACCGCAGCGGGCGCGTGATCCCCCTCGCCGGGCAGCCGCTGCTGCGCCGGGCAAGTGAGCTGCAGGGGGGGAAGGACCCAGAAAGCCAAACGCTTTGCTCCCCGAACGGGATCACTCTCGTGCCTCCCCACGGCCGCCTGGCTTTCCCTGGCTGGCAGCAGCCGGGACCAGGCTGGGACAACACCCGAGGGTGGCAGGGCAGGAACTTTTCTTTGGGAAGTCAAGGGGAGCATGCGGGGAGACAAGCAGGCTGGGGAAGGGAGAGAGCCCCTGGGCAGAGCTTAGGGCACAATCTCCCCATAGTGCCAGGCAGAGAGAGGAGGGAAATCCCTGAGAGTGGTGGACACGCACCTGAGCCCTGCGCTGGCCTCTGTGTTGGAGCAGCATCATCCCAGATAGTGGTGGGGCCAGGCTGGGGATGACCATGCCAGGACTCCTCTTCCCCTCCTGAGGAAGAAGAAAGGTGAGGTCCAGCCCCCAGTCCCAGGCAGAGATGCCCGCCCAAGGTTTACCCGTGCTGGGTGTCCCCGCATCCACAGCCCCGAGAGAGCACACGGGAAGGGGCCGCAGGGTGGCTGCAGCAACCTCATCATCTTGTTATTTAACACAGCCTCCTCCACCTCGCTGGAGATCCACCACCTCCCCGCATGCCTGCGGCCCCACATCAGCCATCCCAGTGTGGCAATGGTCCCACACTGCCCCGCAGCCAGCCCAGCCAGGAGCCCGTCCTGCCCAGCGCCAGGGGCTGCCGAGCAGAGGAGGCAGCTCCCAGCCTCCCCGCTCTCCTCCCTCCTCGCTGCCCCGTCCTCTTCCCCATGACCACCCTGCCCTCCCACCAGCCGGGCGCTCACCTCTGCGCGTGGCGGGCTCTGCGGTGGCATCAGCAGCGCCCTGAGGGACAGACACATAGGACTGCCTCTATCCCTGTGCATGTAGCTGGGATGTAGCATCCCTGAGACATCTTCCCACCCACCTCCTGGCTCCTCTTGCTCCCCAAGACACTGCCCTGGGAGGAGAAGCTGCCACGGCTGGGTGCAGCTGACAGGGCCACTCTGTCTGGAGCACATCGTCCTGAGCAAAACACAGCTCCTGGCCATGCCCAGGGGGCTGCCCACAGAGGGGCCGTGCCAGCACGCCGTGCAGGTGAGACCCAGGGCACTGCTACGGGGCAGGCACCTCCACAAGATGGCCGGGAAGGCCATCTGGGCATGGTAAATACTGCCGCTGTCACCGGCAGCTCTGGAGGGCTGAGGACAGCCACTGCTTTGACCTGCCTCAAGAGCAGTACCTACTAGAAGGGTGCTTGGTGCTAGACGGTCTTTCTCAGCATCCCCTCCTGGCAAACCCATGGCTGCCAAAGGAGGTGTTGGAGCACAACCTGGGTCTCTGCTCCAAAGATCTTTCCTCAATGGATGAAGAAAACAGGTGGCTGAGCAATATAAGTCCCAGACTAGCTCTGCCTCAAATTTGGAAGCTTTGGTTCAAATTTCTGCCCCGTCTTGAGATTTCTCATGTGTCCTTGGGCAAGTCGCTTCATGTCTATGAAGCAGTGATGATGGCAGTGCTGTACCCTCTCTCAGAGGGGCTGCAAGTACGTTCTGAGGGCCAGGCTGCTATAGCAAGGGGGTACAGAGATGCTCAGGAGAGATATGGCCCAACCTCTACTGACAGCGGGGATCAAGACGCACATATTTTTCAAGTGAGACTCATAATAAAGAAATCCAGCCTGGGAGAGCCTGGCAAAGAATCAGTCCCCAGGCTGCTCCCATCAGACAGGGTGAATTCACGCAGCCAGTGTGGCAGACCCCTGCCCCAACTGCTCCAGTGGAGTTTCTGCTGCACCCACACCAGCACAGGGAGACCTGCCTGCGAGGGGGCTTGAACACGACACTGGGCTTCATGAGAGGAGCACTCCCCCAGCGGGCTGCAGCAGTTCCCCTTTACAGTTCAGCCTTTACAGCGAAGCCAGGCTGACAGCAGGGAGTGAGTGCCCACACCTCAGCCAGCTCTGGCCTCAGCCAGGGCTGCTAGCCCAGCCCCAGCAAACGCCAGCTGGAGTCAACGCTGACCATGAACTAGTGCAGCAGAGCCCTCAGCTCCTGTTGGTTTGAGCTAATGGCCTCTTAGCAAGGGCTGAGCAGGCACGTGGCACAGTGCCTTTAGCCACGGCAACTAAGCCAGCGTGATAGGGTTTGCAGTTCATATGCTGTTCCCTCCGGCAGCAGCTACTTGCTCTCTTTAGCGCTCTCTCTGACCACATTTCACACCTCCCTGTCACCTATTTGTCTGACATCCCCTACCATGGATGCACCCAGATACAGCAAGACAAACCTTACTCACCTGCACAGCAGGAAGAACTTCACCTGGAAAGTGAAACAGTGCATGGTGAGTAGAGACAAGGCAGGCAGCCATCCTCCTTAAAACCCTGGCTGCCCTAACTTCACCCCACCTCTAAGACATTGCCGCTCAGTCCCTCACGCTCCTCCGCAAGAGCTTGTTCCCAAAGCCAACACACCCAGACTCCTCTCCTGGCCATGCGCCGACCCCAGGAGCTTCCGCTCCAGCAGGTGCTGGCACAAGCAGTTGGTCACACTTCCCTCCAGCTGGGCTGGACAAAAGCCCAAGGACTGCAGTGCCAGGGCTGCCACGCAGACCCGAGGTCCCAGTGGAGGCAGCCTGGCCAGCCAGCACCAATTGCAAAGATGCGGTTGCAGGAGCCTGAAACACTCAACATCCTCTCCAAAGGCTTGAAGACGTGGTGTCTCATGCCCCAGGAACACTAGTAGGGCTGCAGAACACCTTGCATATTCATAAAGATGCAGAAAGCCCTTATCAGCTAAAAGTCCATCCACAGGGGCATGGCAGGACCTGGGAATTTGCCCACCCTTGCTAGGGGCCCAGATGGAGCAGTTTTAAGCAGTAGACCCCGCGCTACCCTCTCCAGTCGAGGTGCCAGGTTGGGGGAATGCCTCCAGGACGCTCCCACGCAGGCTGTCCTGCAGTTGCTGTCTCCTTGCTGCCCAGTCCAAAGTCCAGTTGCTGCTCTCCCCTTGCTCTTCCAAGCTGAGGGGCAGCTCTTCTGCCTCTGCCTTCCTCATAGACAGGCGGATGTCAGAGCTGGAGTAGGTATAGCCATGTCCTGCTGGGCAAATCTCCTTGAAGGCTTCTGCGAGGGAAAATCAAATCAAAGCTTTAGAAGGCAGAGGTTGGAAGGAAGAGGCTGGTGCAGGGATCACCTGGCTTACCACATCCAGACATGATGGTGGGACAAGTGGAAGAAAGGAGTGAAGATGGACAAGCATGCATGTGAATGCTGGTACCAGTTTTTCCCATCCTATATTTTCTGGAGATTTCTAACAGTTAAATCCTTACAGAAAGACACTGGACTGCAGTGGGGGGGATGCTTCGAGCAGAAGAAATCTGCTCACAGGGCAGGGTGGGTTTCTAGCAGGCACTGGCTGGTACTCCCAGAGACCAAAATCTAAATCTCTCCCCTGGGTCAGTACTGCTAGGAAGGGATCATGCCACAGGAAGGTCCAAGCTGAGCAAGAGAGCAGATAAAAGCAAACCCCTGGTACCTCAGCCCTGAGCGCTTTGCACATCAGTCAAGATGCTCTGCACAAACCACCTGAAAATTTTTCCCAGCCCTGCAGATTTCAGTGCTTTCCCCTCCACCCTACCGCATGCTGAGATATGCCAAACTCATCCTCACCTGACTTTCATCCCAGCAGAAGATGTATGAGAGACAAAAAGGCTGTTGAGCAAAGCCAGGCACAGACATGGCTGTGCTCCCCCTCTGGTACAAAGTGGTTTCCCATCAGGGATTTCTCTATCTTCCCAGTATTATCCAGGTCTGCTTCCTGGGCTGCTGTACCCATCTCACGGGCCAGCATTTGCACCGCTCAGCTCTGGGTCCTGCAGCTGTCTGTGTAGCAGCAAATTCAGGCAAGCCCAAACCCCAGTCTAACCAGAGCAGGCAAAGCCGAAGCGAGAACGTCTCACCTGAGCCAGGCACTGGGCACTCCTCGCAGTTCTTCCCCCAGCCCTTGCCGACGCGGCTGCAGCAGCAGATCTGCTGGGTGATGTGGTGGGAGAGAGGGAAGGAGCACACGCCTCCGGATGCCGAGCGGTAACACAGCCCCTGCTCCATCGACACCGCTTTGTCCGCTGAAACACAACGGCAGGGTCAGTGCTGGAGGTCAAGCTCTGCGCTCTCCAAAAAGAGAACGGGAGTCACTCAGGCCTTTCTCTGCCTGTGCCTCCCAGCCTGTCCCAAGGGCTGCCCCATCCTGTCCCCAGAACACCCCCTGGCCTTCAGCCATCAGGAAAGCCCCTCAGCAGTGCCAGCCCCGAGCAAACCCAGCTCGTGTGGGAGCTCTCAACTCAGGAGGCTGTGTCCTGTGCCGCTGCACCACAGGCATGTCCCCGCCAGGCTCTGCAGAGGCCATGAGATCTCTATGGAGAAGAACAATGCATGAAGGGGGCCTGAGGCATGGGGACCCATCCTGCACAGAAGTGCAGGACAGTGTAACTCAACCGCACTTGCAAGAGACACGAAGCACGCTGCAGCCTTCACTCAGCCGTGGGGTCCTGCTCAGGCCCCTTCCCAAACTGAGGGGTTCCTTGGAGCACTTACAGATGCAATGGCTACGGGATGGGTCCAGCATGGTGCCAGGCTTGCAGGTGCAGCGGAAGCTGCCGCGGGTGTTCACACACTCAGCGTCTTTGCACAGGCCCTGCATCAAGCACTCGTTGATATCTGTGGACAGGAGAGAGCCTGGTGAGATGTGAGGAAGCTGAGGGTGAACTGAACCCCCTACCCAGTGCCTCCCATTCAGGTGCTGCGGACCGAGGGGGTCTCAGCCAGGCTGGTGTCTGAGGCAGCCTCTGCACCAAGCAGTGGTGGGGACCTCCGCGGTGACAGCAGTCCCACATCTGCAGCGCAGAGCTTGCTCGCTGCAGCTGCAGGGGTGGCTTGCGAATGACTGCTCTGCTTCACGGCCCTTGTGGAAAACAGATGTGGCCTCTACGGTGAGACACCCCGGCAGGCTCACTCTTACGGCCATCACGGTTGTTGTTTGCAAGCCTGGACTGGTGAGTCCGGTCCTTTCACCCGATCCCTGGTCCTGCTCATATGGAGCCGTCATCCACAGAGGATCCTTGCCGAGAATCTCAGTGCCAGCACGCAGGGAGGGCAGTGACCGATCCCCTCCGGAGGTGGAGGGATGGTGGGCCAGGCTCAGGTAGTGTCTTCTTCCAGGAACAGGTTGAGCACGTGGGATGTCACCAAGCTCAAGCCCTGCCTCAAGCTCTGCCTCTGCCCCGACTCAGCACGCACCAGACACAGTCTTCAGGAAGGGAGCTGGGCTTATCCCAAGGAAACACCATCAGGCTCACCCATTTGGCCTGCAGTAAAGCCTTTCCTATAGCACCATGTGGGAATGTATGAGCCAAGCTGGAGAAGACAGGGATTGGCAAAAGGTGCATAAAGGGTTGCTGAAAGCAACTTTCATGGTGGAGAGTGAGGAAGAAGCCCTTCTCATGAATTGATGTAGCTTTGTATCTTCACCAAAGAGCTTGGCCCAGCAAAGTCAGCATGATGATGAAATGTGCTGTGTCAGGAGGCACAAGCAGTGCAGGAAGGGCTGGATGGGAGCACAGAGCAGCAGGAGTGGGATGAACCCTAGCACTACCTCGGGACAAATCACAGGAACGTCTACTACAAGCTAAGAGGTGGGAGCAGACAGGGAGAGGGACCTGGGCACTCTCGTGGCTCACAGGATGGCTGCGAGCTGCCAACACCAAGAAATGCCAACATGATGCTAGGCAGCATCATGCCAAATGCTTTCCAAAGACACAGGGCAGTCCCAACGCCAGTGTACAAGGCCCTGGTGAGACTCCAGGTGCCCTGAGAGCACCCAGTGGTGCTCCAGAGACTGTCTCAAGGTGGAAGGGGTGCAGAGCCAGGCTGCTGGGACACTCAGAAGAATGGAGAAACTGGAAGAGCCTGACTGAGAGCAGCTAGGCTCAGGAAGGGCTTTCACAGCACTACCTTATTCCTCAGAGCTGAAGCATCACTGCTTGGTGGAAGTGGGGGTGTCACACAACCAGCTATGACAGCTGGAGTTCAGATTTAATGACCTGAGAGGTCCTCCCCAGTCCCGTGCTCTTAAACTCTGCCGTTCAGCACACCGGCTGCCCCATACATGATTGAGACATACGGGGGCCATCAAGACCAGGCTATGATGTTCAGTGAATTGGAAGTACCAGCACTACAGGGATGTGCAGCAGGCCAGGGAAGAGTACGATTTGGCTGCTTAATGTAACCGTTTCCTGCTCCGTACCAAGCACAAGACAGAGTTCATGCGAGCAACCAGTGGCCAGGCCCCAAAGGTACCGGGAAACCCACTCAGAGAAGTGGCTAGGGCTCTCCAGATGAGCCTCGGGGCTCATGCCTGTCACTCTCTAGCACAGTCGGAAGGCCATGTCATTCTGCCACACCAACTGGATGAAGTGTTTGGCTTCCACATAAGCAAAGGGATTGAAGGGATTAGAGTAATGAGAGCACAAAACAAACAAGCACCAAGGGCTGGGCTTTATGAGCTTAATTTAAAACAGGGCCATGTCCCAGCCTCAGTCCAACCCCCTCTATTCCACTGGCAGCAGAGGACCCACCTGCAGTGGCAATCCCCACGGGGAACAGAAGCAGCAGGCACATTCGGAGCCACACACTCCTACCCCCTGCAGCATGCCAGGGACGGGGCTAGCCCACAAGAAGCGGCCTCAGGGACCAAAACCAGAGATCCGTACCCTGTCTCAGCTGCTTCTTCCCACCCCACGCAAGCCTGCCAATGCTCCTTAGAAACAGCCATGCTGGGTCAGGCAGGCTGTGGTGGAAAGGTGCAGGCTGCTTTACCCTGGCTCTTGGTGAGCAGAAAGGACCTGAGTCAGCAACAGACACCAAGTATATATGGACACCAAGGACATACGGACACCAAGGTGCCGGTGTGTGTGTCCTGTGCAGTGACCGCTGTGCATGCACACCTCCCCAACACCGAGCCTCCATGACAATCTTTGCGTCATGTGTAGCAACCACATTATCCCTTCCAGTGCCATCCTTCCTGCTGGTCCCACAGCACCAGGAGGTTCCCTGGCTGGGTCTGCCAGGCACTCTCAACTCGGACTGACTGCAGCCTTGTTCCTGCTCAACGGGATGCAGCAAGGAAAGGAAAGGAGATCTTGCAACGATGAGACATTTGTTCCTCTGCTGGAAAGCACCAGAGACAACCCTTTCTGTCCATACAGAACAGAGGAAAGTGGGCTTCTGCCAGGGCCCTCCTCCAGTCACCATCTGTGCTTTGATGACAGCCTGCAAAGCCAGAGCTCAG
The DNA here is from genome assembly GCA_034782735.1 of Sagittarius serpentarius. Classification (NCBI taxonomy): domain Eukaryota; kingdom Metazoa; phylum Chordata; class Aves; order Accipitriformes; family Sagittariidae; genus Sagittarius; species Sagittarius serpentarius. The sequence goes on along the minus strand of JAVKLA010000031.1, from coordinate 3,481,357 downwards.
CAACTTCCCAGCTCAGCTCCTCTCTTACGGCCAATGGCTTCAGGAACCAGCCCCTTGGCTCCCCTTCCCTCCTACCTGGGCTGGCAAGAGAAGGCCCCATGTAGCCTCTCCCACAGTCTAACAGCCAAATTGCTCACTCTGGACCCTGAAGTGAGGTGCTGGGCTTCCTGACACACATCCCCCTGCAACAGCAGAGATGGGAAAAGCACCTCGAGGAAGCAGAGTGTCTGCAGAACAGTACTTCTCCAGCCCAGCCTATGAAGGAGCACGCAGAGGCACAAATCTCTGGTTCATGTTTTTTCCTGCGCAAAAACATCTTCCTGGCAAACTCCACATTGCTATCTCCCTCTGCTACTCTGAGCAAATCCAGAGCAGGTGCTACAGGTATCTGCTTGCTGACATGAGTCTCTCCAGCTGCTCTGCTCCTCCAACTCCTATTTGATGTCTCCAGGTAGCTCCTCATACCCGTAGCGCTGTCTGTGGCCGCATAAGGGATGAGATCTGAGCACCAAGGAAAAGAGAAGCCATTGCGTTGTTGAAAACTCTCCCCCAGGACAATGTGGGGAGGTTGAATCATTAATTAAGTAAGCATGGTGGAAAGTCCCAGCTAAAGAGATGAGTCACTGGATCGCCAGCCCTGGGCCAGGGCCCATGCTCCCTGCTGCATCTTCGAGATGACACCTCTCAGCTTATCATGAATCACGAGAAGGAAACCATAAAATTCCACTTCAGTCAGAGCACGGAAAAACACAAGCACTGTGCATCCAAGAGATGCCAAATAAACATGAACCAGAGAGAAAAGCGGAGAGATGGTGCCTTCCTCATACGGAGCTGAGGGACCACGGGAAAGAGAAATGGATAGACCCCAGCAGCGTGGGGCAGGCAGGCCAGCCTGGCAGCATAGACAAGTGACACGCTCAGAACAGAATGAATCACTTTTATGGCACTCTTCCACTTGTAAATGAACAACTGAACAAGCTGACCACCTTCCCAAACGTTTTCAGACAACAGAATTTCTGTTGCTTCAGACTACGGGAGAAGTGTTTTTACACTCACACTTAGCAGAGCAGCAACATACGTCCTTACTGGGTCAGCAGGATTTAACAAGTGAGTTTTCTTGTGCTGGCCCAACTATGCGCTGACTATGCTTATCAGCTGAGTCATGTAGTCCACTGTTACCTGGTTTTATTTCATTCCTGATGAAAGCACAGAGATTTTTATAAGGGGCATTCTTTGCAGACCTATATCAGGGAGTTAGATAACTGCATTTTAGTTGTGTAGATAATTACAACTCTGACAGTGGATGTGGGAAGGAGAGAGAGATATGAAAGCAGCATCCTTACCTTGGCAGTGGCTCCGGTTCAGCCTCTTGTATCCTTGAGGACACTCCACCTGCCCATTCTCAATCACAGGGTGTGCTGGGAAGAAAGTAAACAGTGTGGGACATCAGCAGTAAGGCCAGCCACCAGCGCCCTACCTTCTCCCTGTCCTTGCGGAGGGGAAAGGGTCCCTAGGTCTGCCTTGGATGGGCCTCCGATGACTCCCATGGCGGAAGGAAAGGTGGGAGCAGCCACATTTCCCAAGCAGGGTCCTCTGCCTCTTGGCAGGTGCCAACTTGGTGACCCAGAGGTCCTACCTGTGCTTCGTATCTATCACTGTGTCACCTTGGCTCCTCACAGGCCCGCTTGGATAGCCAGGTGGCACATGACAAGGGGGATCAGAGTTAAAGGAATGTCAGAGGTCCTTGACAAGATGCTGAAATAACAGCCTGGGGCCTGTTTATTACATTTTCCCCCCTTTTTACTGCATGTGATTTCCTGCCCTCATCACTCTCATCAAAGAAAATTTCAAATTGCTGCTTAAAATAGTTTTGTGGCTTTCAAAATGGCCTATAACTCGCACAATTAAACCTCTCCAAATTTTTTAAAGGCAAGTAAAATGTGGCCCACAAATTCCAAGGAGGTCAAATTTAGGCACCGTATTTTGGAGCAAGGGGAAGGGAATCCAGGAGGTGACGGGTTGGGAAGTGAGTAAGCAGGGGGTGGAGTAGGAAGAGGGGTGCTTTGCCTAAGGGTGGGATTTTCCCAGGGTGGGGTTTCTTTTTAATTTTCTAGACCTACATTTGGAAACAAGAAGTGCATGTAACAGCTAAGTGACTGTCCAGCCATACTCCTACCACTCAAATTCCTCCTGCCTGGCATCAGCAGCTCACACCCCAGTGTCATATGTGGAAAGCCCGCCATGGCAATAGCCGTACTGAAGGATCTGGCAGATTCCTAACGCATTGCAGCTTTCGAGAACCGGGGACAAATTGAGACCATCCTTGAGACCGGAGATGGTTGGAAAGACCCTGCAGAAGTTAAGAACAAAAACAATGTGCTGGGGGCAGAGAACAGGCGTGTCCATAACTCTTTGTCCTGGACACTTTGACCCTATAATGCAGTTTAAAGCCATTCTAGGACACTTCTTGAAAGGCAAAAGTTATGGACCAGCCTTCCAGAATAAAGGCGCTTGGGAAATAAAAGACAGGAGAACATGTTGTTCACCAGCCTGTACCAGGAAGAAGAATAGAAAGCCTGGTTTCCCCAGGTATACTAAGTGAAGTTACAAGGTTTTCTGAGCGCAAAGAGATCCTCCGCAGCTGGATGAATGACTAAGACAAAAAATCTATTCACCCCCTTCAACAGTTCAGTCATGAATTATAAGCAGGAGGTGCTTACAAATACCTGTATGCTAGGGGCGAGGGGGTTATTGGGGATACTGGGAATCGCAGGGTACATTTCCAACCTTCTGGGAAGGGAAAAACAACCTCTGGCTCATGGGCTCCAGGCTCAGTGCCCTGGTGGGATTCCAGGTCCTCCTACACTGCAGCCTGTGGGCTCGGGGCTGCCGACAGGCATTAACTGTGCTTGGAAGCATCTGTCAGCCTCAGCACAATGTGATAACAGACGCTCAAATGAAACAGCATCGTTATACGTGAGCCCTCCAATGGGGAGCCAAGCATGCTGCAGATCAAACAGTGATGATGTGTCAGAGCCCGCTCCCTCTCTGAAAAGCCTTTGTGGGGAAACAGATCCTGCAGCATCCCTCTGCCAGATGCTGCTCGGGAGGGCAAGGCAGAAAATACCAGTGACGAGGGGTGAGGGTGCAGGGTCTTGTGCCACCTCAACACTCGTACGACTCCAGTCTGCAGAAACCTGCCGCTCGTTACTGCAGCAAATACCTCGTGAGGCTGCAGACAAATGTCTTAATTTTGCAAAGAAACCCACGTTCCCTGGAAAGAATAACTGTAATGTAATGTGAGCAGATCTCTCTGTACCAAGGGGAACGAAGACAGCTTCTGAAGTACTGGATGGAGGCTGCTCTCTTTCTGCCAGGACCTGGCCGCAAGGGAAGACAGCGTGTGGCTGCAGGAGGATGTAAGCTATTAACTCTCAGCTTTGTACTTAGTTACTCGAGCAGAAGACCGTTTCCTTCCACAAGCTCTGATGTTGCCGAACTACAGCAGAGATGGCCAAAAACCCCTGAAAAACCAGCCCAGGACACCTGAGTTTCCTGCAAAGAGGATCAGCAGCCACCCCTCTCCCACGCAGCTGGCAGGAGTGGGAGACTGGCTTTGGAGGCTATTCCTCCGGAACCCAGCAAAGGGGAAAAAGCCAATCTGATGATCGGAGAGGGCAGAAATCTGTCAGCATCCACAGCCGGAGGGGTCCCTGCCTCCTGTTTCTGTCTGTCTGTCTATACTCTCTCCAGGAAGGGGTTCTCCCAGAGCCTGAGGCTGGGGATGGAGCAGCTGAGCTGCATCTGCCAGGCAGAGGGATTTCAGGCTTGCTGAGGGCAGGGAGCTCTGGCTCCTGATTCAAGGGTGTGATTTCAGAGCCTTGCCTCCTGGGCACTCCAGCCCTGCGGGCGCTGTGCCAAAGCAATGTGCTCACCAGGTACCTGCACACCAGGACTCCCCCTCGGCTCTCCTCATCGCTCTGTCCAGCTCTGCTTCATCCTACCACCCGGTGCTGCTTTCTGGAAGCTCTGCAGGCACCTGGCATCCCCAGTGGGGCCAGGCTCGCACAAAGGAGCATATGTGCAATAAGCTCACAGACCCAGAATGGAGGTGAGCGCAAAGCAGCAACAGCTCAGGACTCCCACCAGCACCTTTGTCCCCAGCTAGAACAATACTCAGAGCAGAATAAGGGAAATGAACGCACGGAAATCAGGCAGAGGGATTTTGCAGCCTAGCAAGATGATCTTTAAGCAGCTAGGCTAGTTTTCCACCACTTCCCAGGAGAAGAGGCTTTACCAAAGGCCCTGGCTCTCCAAACACTGTCTGAAGATGGGATGAAGAAGCTCAGGCTGATGGTGAAGTGGGAAGAAACCACTTGTAGTGGTGGTAGCCACAAGGGCCTGAGCAAGGCAAGGTTTACAGGGTAAGCTAATACATTGCATTAGGCCAGCCAATATCACTGTGTTAAAAGGGGAAGAGGCAAGCCTGCGGTCAGATGAGAAGTGAGGAAATGCTTGGCTGCTGAAAGCTAGCCCATTTCTTTCAACTCTCCATATATCATACAAAAGGCCTTATCTCTCTGAGAAACCTTGCCTTGCTGAACTCCTTTGGCACTTTCAGGACTTACAGACATTTCTGGAGACCCTGGATCAGCTCCACAGAAGAGCCCCTGTCCTGGCTGGACCCTAGGCATCTCCCCGTGCCCGCAGTGGGCACAGGGCGCGCAGTCAGGAGGGTGGCTGTGGTCCCTCTGCTTGCCCTGCGTTTTCTAGCACATGGGAGATGAAAGGAGCCAGAGTGCATGGTCTCGTGGCACCTGGAGTGGTGGGGGTGGTGGACCCAGTCATACCTAAGCCTGGTTTAGTGTGAAGCAGAGAAGATCAGCCTCCACTGCAGAGAGGACCTCAGCTGCTGAACTCGCTGGCAGAAGAGCAGAGAAGCTCGGACCCCACGGCAGTCTCCAGAGAGCAAACGTATTGGAGATGCCAGACCAAGAAGTAGGCAGGGCTGTGGCTGTGGGGATAAACTGAGTTCCCAGGCAGAATGGACAAGAGGGAAAGGACACAAATCCTTCTGTCCAGATCTGTCACAACTGCTCTCCTCCCCTCCAGGTGGTCTGTGGCAGGCAGGCTCCAGCAAGACTTTCTCCAATGCCCCAACAAAGGCTACAGTAGCAGGGGTGGGGAGGGCATGCACCAGTGCTGATATGCGATATGAAACTAAGCCTTCTGCTCTGCTCATGGTCAATAAAGAACTTCAAGGTGAAAAAGATGCTTGAAGGAAAAAAGACTCAGGTAATTACTGTTGGCCTTTGGGGTCATTTCAACAGAGAGAACCTCATTCTGCTCCCACATTGGCTTCCAGCTGGGACAAGATACCTCTGTACCTAAAAAAAACCCCACCACTTTTTCAACACTGTGCTGTGTGCCGAGAACATGATGCTGCACATGAGTGACGGGCAAAACAAGCGCTCTGCAGAACAAGGCAGTCCTGAAAATGTTGCGCTTCCCCAGGTTAAGCGTTGCTCTCTGTGGTACTGCCACATCCTTGCAGGGGTGTCAGCTTCTTTCCCCACCTTCAGCCCTTCTTTACTGTCCCGGACAGACTCCCTGTGGCACATGGTGTAGCAGTGGCAGAACCAGTCCCCTCCGTAGCCTCCTTCCCATATTTCCAGGGTTCTTTACCCGTATCCTCCCTAATCTGATCGCAACAAGAGCAGACCAGGGAGGGGATTTTCAAGGGTTTTCCTGTGGCTGTTTCAATGCCTGCAGGCACAGCACAGGGGAGCATGCGGCTTGCAGAGCCGCTCGGCGTTTCTGATGACGGCGGCTCCATGGGTGAGCTGCCACCCCTCACGCGGTGGGAGGTCTGTTTGGGGAGTGCTGCGGACGCCAAGCCAGACATTACAAGATCCAACTTTCCAGTGAAATTCAGACTTTTCTCTAGGACAAAAAACTTGAAAAAACACGGGGAGTGGGAATAAAAACAAAACAATAGCCTTCAAAGACTTGTTTCTTAATGCAGTTAAAACCCATAGGCAGGAGGAGAGAAAGCAGCCCAGGAAGATCTGCAGTGAGCACGACCAGTGGGTGCACAGCCCAGCCCATGCTCAGGCTGACTGCAGCCTGAAATAAGGGACAGGGGGCACTGAAAAACTAGGACGTGCAAGACGCAGGCTTACTGCTGCACCCAGAAAGTCTCCCAAACCCACACAGAAAGGTGAGACTTGTAGCTCCTGGGCAGTACTGGAGATGGTGTCCATCACCAGTATGGGCTTCTGCTGGAGCGCTGCTGGTCACAGAGGTGTGTGGTCTCAGGGACAGGGAGGAGGTGGAAGAGGAGGGCTGTGACCCTCTCCGGGCAGAACTCTCTGCTACCAGTTTCCTTTATCCCCACGTGCCTCAGGAGGGCCAAGGCTTCAGTGAAACCAGTGTCCAAATCCACACCTGCTCTGGGGGTGTGCCAACCTGCAGCTTGGGTCTTGTGGGTTTTAGTTTCCATGGACCATCTCTTGACTTTGTTCCAGCACGTTCTTCTCCACAGACCACTGTATACCCCAAAATAGTATATGGTCTGGCAGGTAAGCAGGAGTAGCTCGGCCCAGCAGTGTGCCTGCTACTATCCCCACATCTTGACCTTGCCACAGGACAGGACATTGCTTCAGCACAGCTTCCTCGCCAGCACTGCTCAAATACCCTGCTGGTCCTTGGGCTTCCTCCCAGCCACGTCCAAGTGTCTCTACTTCCGCTGCCTTCTCAGCCTCCAGTTCCCTTTTCCCACTATCAGTCTTCTCCACATTTTACCTTTCAGCTGCCATATGCTCCTGCCTCTCTGTTCTAGCCTTTCAATGTGTGCTCCACTGCCTCCTCCGAGTACTAAAGACCTGGGAGGGCCATTGGATATCTCCATCTGATTTATCCTACCTTGCAGTGCAGCACATTTCATCCAGCCATCTCCAGCTGGAGCTGAAGGACTGCAGCTGCACGACAGCATGCAGGTGTCCTGCCACTCTCAAGGGCCTTGCCTCTGGCTCCTCTCTGTCTTTCATGGGTTGGGTGACAGCCTTTGCCCCAACAGCTCACGGAGCAAACTCTCTGCTCTCCCCCTTCTCCCAGGGCTGTCTCTGACATTTCCTGGGGGTCCCATCTTCAGCTCTCACTTACACGAGGAACAGCAAACTCCTAGCGACTCCTGCTATAGCCTGCTTGAATACCCTTCTCTGAAGGGGCCTAACAATATACACCCTCCCAGCAGCAAACCAGACAGCCAAAAGCCTGAGCAGAGCCTAAGGAAACCTCTGAAACTAATGCAACACCCGCTTCAGAGAGTCCTGGCCAGGTCAGCCCCAATCCTACCTTAATTCTGAACTCAGCTTTTAACATGATCTCTTTAGGATGCAGACAAAGCACTCGAGTGCCTTGGCTTTTCTGATGCTGGGCAAAACACAAAAACCAGCGGGGATTGGTCACGGCAGGTTCGCTCGGACAGATGCCTGCCTCCGATTCTTCTTCTTCTCTGATGTCTTTCCGCACACAAACACGTACCAAACATGAAAGCTGCAGTCGACAGAGACATCCGGACGTATCCAGACTCTACTAACAATCAGTGTCTCGGGCAGACAGTCAATCCAAACAAGTTCTCCATTTGTCTAGCTCTTGCCTGGCTGCACTTCTGTACATTTGTAACTGTTTACACTGAACTAGCTTCTGCCATTTCTGTCTCTGGTTGCTGGAATTAAATTCCCAGCGCTGTCAAGTCTGCTCTGGTGCACGCCTCCCCAGGACACACGAGCGCAAGGAGAAGTTCTCTCCGAAGACCACAGTGCCAAGAAGAAAGCTGGAAAGACCCACTGGACATGTTATCTCTGTGCATGAGACAGCAGGTCACTGAACTACAGCCCAGTCCCTTTGAGTGAGCACAACACAGGCCAGCAAGACCAGGAGACAGAAGGAATGTGAGTGTGGGATGTGGTCGACAGGCAGGAACAATGCGGAGCGATGCCTTCACACTGGACAGGCATGGACCTGGGAGCCCTGGCAGAGGAGGCACAGGGCAATGAGAGGTCACAGTGCTTGATGGCTCTGTTAGAATAGTAAGATCATGGAGAAAGGACTGTTTCCCTGGCTCCATTCTGGGGCGAGATCTCTCATGAGTGAAGACAGCACGCCAGAGAAAAGCATGCCAGCCAACTGGGCTTCTCACTCCAAAACAGCCGGGCTCTCTTAGGCTGCCTCCATTGAGTGTCTGCCTCACAGCTCCCTTCACTTGCACTGTGTGGTCTCCTGCATGTGGGGCTGGTTACGGGGCAGTCAATCAGAGGTAGCCAAAGGAGGAAGATACTTGCACACAATTAAAGAGGATGAAAACCGCTCCTTCAACTAGCCTGAATCCCTGCCAAAATCAACAAGAGCCATTTGGTCTCCAAGGGGGAACTTTATCACCCAAAGCCAGAGGGACTGAGAATGGGATTTTCTTGTGGCACAGGAAGACGGAAGACCCACGGGGATACATTTTTCATATCCCCATAGAATTAATCTGAAAAAAAAGCCAGACAAGCATCTGTCCACTCAATGAAGACGAGCAGTGACAACCTCCCTTGAGTTTCATCTGCTGCTGGGACACAGGGCACGTGCTGAGCCGTGGAAGTGGGACCTGCTGGCAGCTAGGAGGCATTGCTTAAGTGCATTTGCTCTACTGGCTGGCTGACTGCAAGGAGCACATGGGGGTATTTCATGCCTGTTTTCATGTCTTGGAAGCCTGTGATTAGAGACACATTTTGAAGCCTGAAGATCTAAGTCCAGCAGAGCAAATCATTGCTGCAGCTCTGGCAGCTGGGCAATATCTAGCATCCTGGCACGGAGAAAGAGAAAGAAGGTGCAGCAATTTTGCAGCCATCTGCAGCCTAGCTGAAGTGTTAAGAAGCCCCCCTGCTTCCTAATGGGGGATCACAGAGAGACAGGGTGAGAAATGGGGAGACTGCTGTGGGACGGGGAGGAGAAAGCCGTGACTGGGGATGCAAAGGCTGGGGACAAAGAGGAGGGGACTGAGGCCAGTGTGGGGCACTTCGTTGTTTGTGCGGAACCTGGAGACCCTGTGGTCACCCCCATACCACATGTGCCCAAGGGTCCCTTGGGGCTGGCACAGACAAGGGCAGGCAAGCAGCAGTGTGGCCTGGGGCCACAGCAGAGCCGTGCAGAGCAGGAAGATGACAGCAATCAGAGCTCCTCAGATCTGTGCTGGGTTCCAGGATGCTGACAACCTCGTCTGTGATTGCAAGGAATTTGGCTCCAGCCGGCCCTACCCCTGGCTGACGAGGAACCAAATCAAGGGAGGCCAACGAGATGCAAACAGCTCTTGGGAGAGTGTGTGTGAGCGAGCGGAACAGCCTCTGGGCAGAGCTAGAAGGCACCAACACCACACTTGCTTGCACAAAACCTGCTACCTTGGACGCCGGCGCTCTCCTCAGGGGTCAAAGTCTCCCGGACCATGAGGTCTGTTTACTTCAGTCCTTCGATCCAGTGAAGGCACATGAACAAGCAGCCAGGCAGTGATAAAAGGCAGGGGAGAGGTGAGCTGCTCCCTGCCCACATTGCATTGGACATGTCCACCTTCCCCTGCACCAGACCCGGTCAGCACCGGCTGCCGGAGCCACTGTGTCCGTGGGGCTGCCTCCCCCCAGCCAGGCGTCCTTCAGCACGGCCTATCCACCACAGCACAGGATGGGGCCATGGCGCGAGGGGCCATGCCCGTCACAGAGCACCCTGAGCAAAGCAGCCGAGGAATCCCCGTCTCCTGCTGCATCAGTCCATCCGGCTCCCAAGCGCAGCAGAAATGGAGCTGGACGCCCGTGCCCCTGGAACAGACCCTGGGTGTGCTCCTGCCAATTGTTTGATGTAGTGTTATTTCCAGAGCCCCTGCCAAGCCCGTGTCGGGCCCAGAGCAAGCCCGTAACTCTATAGGGCTGAGTCTGCAGCCTCCTCCACCGATCTAGAACTGCATCTCCTAAAACCACGGCCACCCTTTTCCCACTTCTCTCGCTCTGAGCGAGGCTAGCACGGTGGGAACCACCAGCCGCACCAGGATTTTGCAGGGGCAATTTAGGGACAAAGCACTAAGCCTGGGGCCAGCACCCAAACTCTGGTTTGAGTGCTGCTCCCTGGTGTGTAGCCTGGGGCGGCAGCCAGCATGGCCCTGCGCACCGCCTCGGACGTGCTGCCCATCCCCAAAGGCCTTGGGCAAAGGAGAGCCACACGGCAGGGGACTCGCGGCTCTGCTCCATGCCTCCTTGGCTGCATGGGGCAGCCTGGCCATTTTTGCTTGCCAAAGGTGCGGGTCATCCCTCACGCCATCCCGGGCAGCAGCAGTACTCACCTGGCCGGGGGGGACATGCCAGGCACCGGTCAGCACCCCAGAAGAGCCCCACGCTGCCACAGCAGTCCTCCAGCTTTGTCAGCCCCGGCAGGGGATTTGTGCACTGCGGAGAGAGGACCAGAGGATCGTGCTTCTGTGGGACAGGGAAGGGACGCATGCCTGTCCACTGCGGCCAGGCGGTGCGGTGGTGGCAGAGCCAGCGTGGGGGACAATGGTTTGGGGTCAGAGGCTGGCACGGCCCTCCCAGCACAGCTCCCCACCGGGATGTGGCAGGACTGGGGATGCAGTTTAAGACAGTAGCGAAGAGAAAAACAGGAGACTCCCTCAACTGCACCCTTCGGAGGGGAAGGGGACATCAAACAGAGCAGTAGATGAACCAGGGATGATATCACCTGGCAAAGGACTGGGATCAGCCCCGTGCCTGGCTAGTTAGCCAGCGAAATGGGTGCACCACTCCAGCCCGGCGGGGAGCTTGTGGTCAGGCACTTTCCTCTGCATAATGAGTCTCTCCTTCCTGCCCCCCTCACCCCCCCAGCAAGGCCCTCTGGATTACAGGCTTCTCCATTAGAGCAGAGCCGCCACGGCCCACAGGCTGGAGCTGGTCCCCGTCCAGGCACGCGTGGCCGCCTGCCCAGTGCTCGCATACCGATCGGCTCGGCTGTGGCTGAGTGGGGAGAGGCAAGCACTCCCCGCCGGGCTCCTTGCCCTCTCCCAGGCATAGCATCACCCCGGCTGGGTGAGGTGTGAGGATAGCAAGGGTACCCCCTGCCGCCGCCCTCGCCCTCCCCGGAGCATCTCCTGCAGCCTCTCCGGGCATCCACGAGCATCTCCATGCATCATCATCGGCTCCCAGGGTCCAAGAGCTGCCGTCTCCCCACAGAGGAGCAGGGCTTTTCCAGTCCAAGGGTCTGATCTCATTTATTTTTGCACTAGAGCATGGCTGAGAACGTATCCCGCTAGAAACGGCTTGTATGGGACTGACTGAAGGACGTGATGGGGACTGGGAGCAGCCCCCCAGAAAGGGCTGGGGAGCAGTGGGGAGGGGGCCAAGTCCCAGGCTGCCCAGCTGGGGGGTCTCGCTCAGCATGAGCTGCTCTGGGAGCTCACAGGTGTTCCTGTGGGTGCCAGAAACCTCCGATGCTTTTCCAGTGAGGCAAGAGAAACATATGGGGAAAGACAAAATAAGAAATTATGATGACTGCGGGACAGGGGTGAGAAAGCCCCTCACGTGCATTTGCTTCCCAAGTCCAAACCGAGCTGCCCAGGAAGGCGTCGTTCCATGGAAATCAGACTTTCATTTATCGTCTGAGAGGGAAAGGAATTTTCCTATGTTTTATACGTTTCCTACAATAATCGCAGAGCGTGGCTGTAAATGTTGCTATAAATAGGGCACCCCTTCTAAACGAGACTGTGTGTGAAAGCCATCAAGTCTGGGCTGTGCTGCCCCAGGGCACAGCCTGGTCAGGGCAAGGCAGTGAGGTCTCCCTGTTGGGCCAAACCAAGGGATTTTCTTCCCAACACACTGCTGCCTGTGCCCACGGCACCTGGGTGATGCCCACGCTGATGCTGAACACCTTCACACAATGAAAGGCCACCCTCCCTGCCCCATAAGCCAACGCACCCGTACCCCACAACAAGAAATGTATCTACCTACACTCCAAAGCTTGACGGGTGACCCCTTACCTGCCCATGGAGAGCCTCCCGAAAGCACCTCCCCAGCAGCCCTGGGGCTCTCTGCTGCTGCTGGCTGCTCTCTGTGGCAATGCTGTTGCCGTTCCCGTGGGTATAGGCGTACCAGGGCACAGCGGCCAGCTGAGGCGCCAGGACTGCCTCCACGCTGTTCTCCTCCGACACCTCTGCGTCACCCCGCACCCTGGCCACCTGGTGAATCTGCACGGTGGCTTCTGGAGGGTGGTTGATGTGGACATTCACCAGGGAAGGGTTTAGGGAAGCTGGAAGATGAGTTTATACCACAGTTGTGACAATCTGGCAACAATCTGGCACCCGAAGAGCATCTTGTCATCAACAAAGTCACAAGGGAGGAGAGGCAGACTGACCCCACCAGGAAATCTAGAGGAAGACTGCATCTAAGAGAAAATACTTCTCTGGCCCAAGAACAGGACAAACCTACCGAAAACGTTCCCCAGCAACCTGAGCCCTTCAGAAACTAGGGGAACCACTTTTCTAACAACCTGGCCTGAAAAGGCAAGCATAAGGAGGTAGTGGCCTCCTCGGGCTGTTAATGAAGATCTGAGGAGTACCCAAGCAGGAGGAAAATGTGGGGTTTGGAGCCGCCGGCCGGCCACACTCACCCAGCTGGTTGGACAAAGGCAGGGTGTAGGTGGAGTGCTTCATGGAGCTGCTGGCCAGGGTCTTTGGGGCTCTCCCTCCTGGCTTCTTTTCCAGAGAGGGAGCTGGCAGGTGGCAAAACTTCCCCGTGGAGTTGGAGGGGCACCAGCACTCGTCCCGGCCCACGCAGCGCCCTCCGTTCAGGCAGGGGATCTGGCAGAAGTCTGCAAGGCAAAGAGAGGTCTGTTTAGCAGAGAAACTGAGACTCTGCCTCTAGCCAAGGGGCAGCTGGGGGAGGCCGGGCAGCTGGACCTGGGCCAGCACTAGCCCCATGGTGCCCAAGAACCAGGCCCAGCACCGGGCTGGAGTCAGCACTGGCAGCCTGGAGGCAGCCTGAGGTCCCTGCTGTGCACCACCATCTTCCCCAAGCCCTGCTCAGGACTGGAGACAGGGGTTGAAGATGTTGAGCCCTCCCTTGGACTCTGGGGCCACGGCCAGCCTGGGGCACCCATGCCCTGAGGGGCAGCCCCCCAGGGCCAAGGTGGTGTTGCTGGCACAGCAGGATCCCTCAGAACGGGGCAGGAGCTATGGCAGCCGCATGCAGCCGAGTCAGCACAATTCCTTCTCTTCTGCATCGCCCCCTCCCCACTTGGCAGGGTTTTTACTCCCAGCCCAGGAGGGAACTCAGTGGGGATGGGAGAGGCAGGAGAGAACGGGCAGAGAGCCACGTCCTCAGAACCTGTCTCCCGGCCAGCCCTGGCCCTGCCAAGCAGCTCAAGTGGGAGAAGTGTGGAGTGGGACAAAAGAACCAGGAGCAATTCATCTGCACAGGCTCGGAAAAAGCATCCACAGATGAAACTGAAGTCATGTCTTTTCTGGCCTCATCAGACGCTTGGAGCAACCCAGAGCATTTCTCAGTGTGAGCGACACTCGGGCAAGGCACGGGATTCCCTCACAGATATCCTGACCCATTTCAGTGTGAGATGAGACACTGCTGCTGCACCTCCCTGGATGGCTTGTCAGGTTCATCCCAGGGGATGAGCTCCCACCCTGCTCCAAGCTCATTTGCTCAAGCCCAGCAAATGGGTTTTGTGGGGGGCAGGAGACACATCTTTGGACTGGGATCTAGGCAGAAACTCCTGTGAACCCCGTATCAGTCGGTGTCCGCAACAGCCAGACTTTGCACTCTCTCAGTGTTAGAAGAATTTGAGAGTTACAGAGGCTTTTAGAGGACGAGTCCCGCCAGGTCCTGCGGGCTGCTCCCACCAACTGGCTCCAAGAGGATGTGCCCAACCCACAGCCGGGTATCCCAGTGACCTGATGAGCAATCCCAGCAGCGCTGAAAGGCGAGCAGAGGTTTCAGCAGCCCTGTTTGTAAGAACAGCTTGCAACCTGCAGCCAGCTCTCCTGGCTGCCACGTGAGTGAAAGGAGAGAACAGGAGGAAATTAGGTGATGAAAGTCAGCCCCAAGTCAGGGTGCCAACGAAAGCAGTGAGCTGGCTCTGAGAAGGAGGGGGTGGGGAGGCTTGGCTGCGGGCCTGAGTCAAACACATGCGTCCCCTCTACCTGGGGTGGGATGGAAACAGAAGCTGCTTGCCCAGGAAGGAGAGCAGTAAGGCAAGGTCTGTCTTACTCCCTCAGAGACAGAGACGGAGCAAGCCCCAAAGACCCCAGGAGACATCTTCCACGGCGCCGAGAGAGGCCATACCCTCCCACCCCTACAGCAGCCCAAGCCCTCAGCCTGTAGAGGCAGGAAAGGCAGAAGGAGGAGAGTGGGGGAGCAGGCAAGAAGGTGGGCCGGGGCCCTCGGAGTGCTCACAGATGCGGAAGCCAGACTTGGGATCGTGGTCATGCCCCCCTTGGCTATAGAGAGTGGTGGTGTCTCCTTTCTCGCAGCTGTTGTAGCAGCGCCCGCTCCGGCATGTCTGTTTGCAGATGGTGGGTGTGAAGACAATTTTTATCTTCCTAATCTTCTCTGTCAGGTTGGCCCCTATGAAAGAAAAGGATAGTGCTAAGTGGAAACAGCATCTCCAGGCCAGGGGGCCGGTAATTCGCAGCTCGAGCTCCAAGGCATTCCCAGAGCAAGGCGGGGTCTGCGTGCCTCCCCGGGGCAGTGTCTCTCCTTGCCCCTTGCTCACTCCAGCCTGTCCTCTGCTCCAGCATCAGTAAGGGGTCTGTCAACACATGAAAAATGGTGAGCAGCATGCTCTGCCTGCCCAGCTGGAGTGGCATAACTCCTTGTGGAGGGACGCACACACCCCAACTCCAGTATAAAGGGTGGTTTTCTGCTTTAGGCAATATTCCTCTCCAGCCACGTCAGTAGTTAGGAGACTGGCTGCCCTTAAACCACTGGAAGGCTTCCCACATGAACAGCCATGCCGGTATCCACCAAAGACAGCATTAGGGCTTGAGAAAACCAATGTCTCCCTACAAACGTCCCCTGACCTCCTGCAGTTACCTGCGGTCCCCTCCTGGTCCTTCACCATCCTCACATTAGATACAGGGGGAAATTGCACTCACGGCTCTTGGGGGCTTGTGGAAAATGGACAACAGGCAGAACAGCTGTGTGACCATGATCCAGCTGGCTCAACATCAGAGCCCTCCGTCCCTGTCCACCGAGACAGCCGTTTCTGTGGGTGCCCCCCTTGCTGTGCTCAACCCCGACACTCCCCATTTCAATCCCCACTTTCAGATTACAGCTTCAATCAGGCTCACGGCCCTACTCATAAGGGCTGAGATGCCACATGGTGCCTCCTTGGGGAATCACGGCTTCAGGGGGAGCCAAGCTGCAGAAGACAACTTGCATCTGTCCTAGCTGGGGAAGCGCTGAGGCTCAGCAACTGCACGTCCCAGCAGCCTGGACTGATCCCCGCTCATGTCAGAAGACGCCAAGGGGGCAGCCAAGGGGAAGAACTAGACACCGGTTGCACAATCTGATGGCTTGAGGGCTGCTTAGACTGAGGAGGAAGCTGGGAGGCACCGTTCCTACAGACTGAGGCAATCCCCTTCAGGGCAGCGTGCTGGGGTGATGTTCAACACCTCTGGAAGGCATCTGTCACATCCCCCTGGCTCCTCTCCCCTGCCATCAGTGTTTTGCTCCCCTGATCTGTCCTCCCTCGGTAGGGTCTCTTTCTTTGCCAAGCCCAGCAATGCCTGTGCTGACCTTCCCTTTCCATCCCACTCAGCAGCACAGTCCCGGGAGCCCAGGGTTTCTTGGGGGTACCCAGTCACACCATTGCCCTTCCCCACGACACCCCAACAAGGAGCCCCAAAAGAGTGACAGCCCTGGAGGCCTTACCCCTTGCAAACAAGGTGTGCTCCTGGGAAACCGTGTGTGGCCCAGAGCTGCTCTGCTCATGTCCGTTCCCATTGGGGAGTGCATTAGAGGTGAGCTGGCCATTGCTGGCTGGGTAGCGCCGGACGGTCCGCGACGGCCCTATGTGCTGGGGGGCGACAGGAGAGCCAATTCTGCTCTGAGTCCTATGGAAGAGAAAAAATGAACTGATACGCCTCATGAGTAACTGTGCTGACCCACAGTGCCTGTCCACCAGGATACCCTGCGGCAACCTTCACTGCCGAGCTGCCTGAGCCCCCACCTGGACACAGAGCTCTGCCTGCCTGAGCAGGGGCCCACTCCTCACCTGCTTTCAGTCATCCCAATGGTACCATTTCACTCTAGGGACGATGCCCCATGCCCCGAGCCTGGCAGGGCATAGTACTCACCAATACACCCTCCCCGTACCATCACATCAGGCTGCCCCACCACAGGGGCCTTGAAGAACCTCTGCCTGCCCGTCACGCTCAAGGGCTGCTCCTTGCCCCACTACACCCCTCCCCCAGCACACACAAGCAGCTCCAAATACACTTGCTCTTACGGTGGGAGTTTTCTCAGGACCTGCCTTCCGAGCCCCAAATGAGCACTGAAAAAACAGTGAGGCAGTCAGAAGAGAAGCCAGGCCAAGCAAGTAAACAAAACTTGGCCCATGAGAGTCACAAACAGGAGAGAATGACCAAGAACTCAAGCCTGTAAGTGCAGTTACAACTTTCTGCAGTAACTGTATTTATGGCTTTCGGTGTTTTCTGGGGACTAAGCATGGAGAAGCCATCTAGTTCACAAGGTCACACTTCTTGCACTCTTATCAAGCCATGTAGACCGCTAGGCAGAGATCTTTGCATTAAACCAGCAAAACAGCACATCTTGCTCTACTGCACTTGCTCCCATTCCCTTTCACTGATTGGCAGCACTAAGCTTCCAAGAGGATGCTCCGGGCTTATCAGCAAATGTCTCCCTCACTCTCATCTGCGTCACCTGCATGGAAAAAGGCTTTAGTACACCAGGGGCCAAAATAGGTTGGCTGCCCATAAGCCCTTTGAGTTTCTTTGAAAGTCCCAGCCTCGGATTCCTCTGCAACTGAACTTAAACACTGACAGGTCTTCTGCATACCCTATCCAACACCTCTGTCTCTGATCAAATGGCTGGGGCAAAGAGGCTAGCTCTGTCCCACCAAGGTGCCCAGAGAGGTCCACCCCATTTTATGTTTTTTACCATCATCTTCCCTGCCACAGTCGGCACAAGGGAGGTGTTACAGTGTCTACAGGGAACACACATTTCTAAACCCAACAGCACTGGGTGATCCAAAGAGAGTTGGCTGACAGCAGCTCTAGCTCACTGACACTCCTGGCTTGGATAACTTGGAATAACGGTAAGATGTGGGGAGATGGAAAGGGAGCTAATGCTGTGCTGGTATTCAAACAGGTCAAGCGTGATACACCAGGTAACTGTCAGCCAGGGAGCCTGAAATCAGCCCTGAACAACAGAATGGAAAAGATGATGCACAGGTCAATTAATTGGGAACTAAAGGAAAGGAATATAGAAGTAAGGTCAAGTCAGTGGGGTCTATGGAGAACCACTGTCAAAGGAGTCTGTTTTCATAATTTGATAGTTACATACATGCACACCAACAGGCTGAGAGCCCATGCCATTCTGATTAAAAAATAAACAGGGCAGTACAATGTCAATCAGGCACATGTGAAACGAATAACAAACTGGCTGTGTGACAGAACACAAGAAGCAGTTGTCGCTGGGGAGGGAATTAGATGGGTTCCAGGGTGATCAGTACGAGGCCTGGCATGATTCAAGGATTTCATCTGGAAATAAATATTTTTATTTCGAAATAAACACACGATCGACATTGATAATGTGTGCTGCTGACACAAAAATTTGCAATGTGGTGTATCGTGACGAGAACAGAGCAATCACACGGAGCAGTTTGGATCACTGCGGAGGGCAAATCCATCCAAGCAATATGGGATTTTAATAGAGCCAAATGCAGAATTATACTTCTAGGAAGAAGGAATGCAGGCAGCAGCTGCAGACAGAAGGAGGCGATCCTGGAAAACAGCAATTCTGAAAAGATTTCAGGGGTAATGACAGGCAATTAAATATGAACTGTCAGTTCAATGCCCTGACACCAGGGCAGTGAAACACTGCAGGAACAGGGAGGTATTTTTGCCTCCCTGCACATCCTCATCACAGCAGGGTTTGTATATATGCTAAAATATCACATCTAGCTTTGATATGAAGTATGTCACATCTTCTAAGGGATGTTGAAAAACTGGAGAGGATATGGGAAAAAACATGACAAAAATAATTTGAAGGCTGGTGAAAATGCCTTTCTGTAAGAAACCTGAAGTATTCAATCTCTTCAATTTAGCAAAAAGAAGATGAAGAGGTGCTCTGATTACAGGGCACAGGTTTCTCCACAGGAACAAAATGGCAGGTGTAAAGAGCCTTGTAATCTAACCAAGAAAGGCAAACATGAAACAACAACATCTGCAAACCGAAGCCAAATGATTCCCTACTAGAAATCACGCCCACACGCAGCAGCATAGCTGTTTTCCTTCTGCAAAAAGTAGTGGATTCCCCAAATTCCCCAAAAAGCTTCAGGAGAGGAAAGTGTGCTGCTGGGAGATGAGATATCACTGGAACAGTGCAAATATAACTAAATAAAGATGCATAATCTGTGCTGTCCTGGAGGCTATTTTGGATTATCTATTGATTTATTGATCGTTTCTGGCCTTGAGCTGCAGGAATCCAAGAATGAACGGTTTTATCCCAGAGAGAGAATTCCCCAGCCCCGATACTCATTACCTAACTGTTTCTAATGCACAAAAACCTTGAAAATGAGTGGCTGAGCTGCTGGGAGGAGGCATGAACAGGAATCCTGAGAAGCAGCAGCGCAGGTAACCTGTGCTGCTGGGCAGACACCCAGCTTTGCAGGCTGAAGGGTCATATGCTGTTTGGAGTGGAGACTGGCTACAGGTCATTCAGGGATGGAGACAGAGCAAGTGGGACTGGTCAAAGAGCACAGATGGATAACAAAATTATTACCTGCTGATAAAAATATTTGTTGTCTTGTTAAAACCAAGATCTAAACTGAGATGAGGACAGCAAACAGTGCTTGTTTTTCAATAAACAGCAAGGCTAGCCAGAATAATTGCAGAGAACTGAACTTTATTTCAGTCCCTACCAGCCTGTTTCAGAAGCTCTCCTGAGATTCTGCAGAGTACCACCTACTCCTGATGGCTACAGGAGCCAGGCATGAACTGCCCACACATTTCTGAGCTACAAAGTCAGCCCTGCTGCCAGCGAAGGAGCTTCTGGTGCTTGTTACCCACTGCTTTGTTACCTGGTGTGCTACTGCTGGTTTTGTTAGTGACAAAGAAAAAGCTGTGTGGAGCTCTAGGGAGGTTAGGTGAGACCAGCCAAGCCCTGGAAGCTCAGGCACATTTGTTCTCTGATCTCTGGTGAGAGACCCCAAGCATAGTCCTATGGGTGAATGTGGCCGGGGTTCCAAGGTCTCTTATGGCATAGATGGAAAGACCCCAAGGAAAAGAAGTAAGAGTTCCCCAGCCCAGCCATGCTCACTGTCTTAGTGCTGCTCACTTGAGGACAACTTGAGCCCTGAGTTCTGGAGAGTCACTGGGTGAAGGTGACTGGTGGCAAAAGACAGGGAAATATCAGCTCCTGTGCTTGAAAATACTCACATCATATCTATCCTTGGGGAAGGGAGCATGTTATGTGCAAGCAGCAGGGCTTGGCTGGGCACAACCCATTGCCTGCCTGAAGGAATTCCACTCCTTGGCTTTAGGGACAACTCCTGTCATTCCCAGGATCATGAGATTTTGAAAAAAAAAAAACAAAACAAAAAAACCCCAACATATGAAGGGCTTTAAATAAAATAATCATTAGCATTTCAGTTACAAAGAAATGTGGATTATATGCGCTTACTGTGAGGGGCAGTGCCAACTTCACAAAGGAAAAATGGAGGAGGAACACTACTCCATGGCTTGCAACACTTGAGGAAAAGCCATCCTACTGGGATCCTGTTGGCAAAGCATTCCAGTGTGTGTCGCAGCGGGGTGTGGGCGCAGATTTGCTTTGAATTAATTTGTTTATTCGGTTCTATTCTAGGCGGATGAGCTCTGGGATTTGTGGACTGAGTTGAGTAACACCATCCTACCCCGGGCCACAGAAATCAATGGCAAAAGGCATCTTTCCATCTCAGTTTTTCAGTCCCAATCCATCCCCAAGTCACGCCAAATGGCTGGCTCATAGTCAGGGAATACAAAACAGAGCTTTTCCCCTCCAAACCTTCAGAGTTAGTCCATGCTGGGGAGACGGGGACTGGCTTGGTTGAAGGGTCTTGGGAAATGAACTTGAGCTCACCACATCAGTACAGACCTGGCCAGAAGGCACTAGCAACCCCTAACCATTTGGTGGATCTTAATATATGGCCAGAGCTTGTCCAGTTCCCAGGGAACTGTAGTGCCGTAAGTTCTCTCGCTGGTGTGCCTGTCCTAGGGGTAAGAGCGAGGATGGAAAACAGATGGGGTGGCTCCAAATCAGCACAGTGGGGAGGTTGTGCTACCACACTCTCCATGCCTCCACCTGCTTGGGGAAAAGGCACTGAAGAGGCAGAGGAGGCTGACACCTCAAGCACTATGTTCCGGGACACTTAAAGTCCCAGGGCTTCACATTCATTCAGCCTTACAGCCTCCCTCAGCATGGTATTACTCACTTCCACTCTTCCAGCCAGGCACGTGGCCAGCACAGATCTCTGCAAGGAGGCAGTGGTCTCCTCCTTTACAGGCGACCGCCTGCCAAGCAGCTGGTTTCCCTGCTCTTCGTCTGTCAGAGCTGCCGACAGCTTTCTCTGTGTCAGGCACAGCCCGTGGGGCAGAAACAGCGTGCAGACTCCTAGGACACCTCTCCTTCTGGGCTGTCCTGGGGCGCCCGCCTCTGCCGCGTCCGGCCACAGCAGCAGCGGTCCAGGGGAAAACACAGGTCAGGGAAGGAAGGTAGAGGGAGCAGCGTCCTCCTTCCAGGAGCACGGATGTGTGTGCTCCTGCTGATCTCTACCAGGCTGACGGCTGAAAAGTCACTGCCTGAGCGACCTCTGTCACCAGCACATGGAAAGTTTCACTCCTACAGGTATTAGGTGCTAACCAAAATTAAAAGAGATTCCGGATGGGAGGGAGCTGTGCAGACAGACTGACCCGCACCTGCAACAGTTCAAAACTACCCAACAAGAACTTGTGGCTGCCCTCTTCTGAGGTGCTGGTCGAGGACCTGGACTCCCCGTAAGCCCCTGAGGACACATGCCAAAAGTCAGGAGAACCAAAGGAGGCCTGGTCCCTTACATTCCAGTGCTACACATCCCTGCAGGATCCAAATGACACCTGTATGACATCCAGCAAGGGACCTGCACACCTGCCACTGCACCTTTGTCTGTGTAAAAACGCTTTATTTTAAATAGGTTTTGTTATCGGTTACACTCGGCTGTATACTTACTATAGAGATAGCAGGCTCGAGAAGGTACAAAAATGTTGTATTCCCCGGATATGATGGCTCTCCTGCCCCATCCCAGATGAACCTGCAAGGTGCCTGTTCCCTGCCCAGAGGAGGTGAGTGGTATCTCTCACCCACCGAGGACAGCGAGCAGAAGACTGAGCTGGCAGGCTCCCGGCAACCACACAGATGAACGTGAGGACTGCCGTTTTTTGAATCAACCACAGTTTTTTTAAAAGCCTGCAATTTCAAGACTAGGTACACAGAATCACAATAACCAAGTCTAAACCACCGAGACCACGGGGTCCAGAAAATACTTTTTCTAACCCACTGTGTATAGAAAGCATTTTTCAAATCTCTGATCACTTTTGATGATCATGGGTCTCTGGGTAAGCAAAAGCCACAGGGAATCCAGGTGGGTATACAGCTGTGGCTTCTTTTAGTGACCTAAGGCTTATCTTCCTTGAGGCTGGAGGCAAAGGTGGCAAACTCTTCAAAGCACTTCCCTCTCCCCAGCAGCAACACCTCAGTCTTTCCTGGATTTAGCTTCTATCGTCCGCTCTTCATCCCACTGTTGACTTTGGCCAGATTGCTAGCGAGCTGGGAAATGGTGTTTTTTGTGTTTGCATAAAGGAAATGCAGAGCCAAGTGCCACAGGAGTATTACTGGTTTTTCATCCAGCCTGCCTCGCCCTCTCCCCAGCCAAAGCCTGACCGACCATAGCAGGGCGGATGGCCCAAGGCACCGCGCAGAGAGTGAATCCTGGGCAGTGCGGTCAGCGGGGAGGGATGCTGAGCCCAGACAAGGCAAGGGCTGGCCAGATGAAGACTGAAAAGTCACTCTTCCAGCTGGAAACAAACCTGCGCCCTGCTGAGCATCAGGGAGAGATGATAAGAGACCATAGAGACCTAAGGAGCAATTTCCAGGAGGGCAACAACAGAGTGGGAGAGCACTGGCTAAAACAACGCTGAAGATAAGCGGCCCTCAGAGAAGGAACCACTTTCCCAGGGTCCAGAAACCCCCATCCCAGGGCCCGAGCTCAACAAGCTCCATCTCTCCAAATATAACCAGCCTGCCGCCTGGGAGGCAGCTGCTGCCCCCAGCCACCCGGAGAGGCAGCGGGCCGGGAGCAGGGTCCCGCGGAGGGAAGCCACTGCAGCAGGGGTAAGGCCACCCCAGCTCCCCCAGCCCGCAGCCTGCGCGCGCGGCTCCACGGCGAGAGGGCTCAGCCGGGACGGGGGCTGAGTCATGCTCAGCCCCTGATAACCTGCCAGGACAACAGGCGGGTTCTCCCCTGGTTTTTAAACGCTGAACAATATACTCGGTGTCTGTCTTGTCTGTCCGCCTGTCCCTTTGGCTAGACGCCCTCCCCGCTTGGGGCCATGGGGACCAAAATCAGTGATCCACTTCCCCCTTTGTAATGCTCGGCAGTTGCTGATTTTCCACTAAAGCATCGCAGAAGAATGGGCAGCCTCAACACCAGAGTCTGTGTCTACAGGGGGAGAGAGAAGCAGCCAGGCTTGGAAAGCAGCAAATTGACCACAGACCAGAAACTTCCCCTTTCTTGGACTCGGAACAGGTTCCTCAGCAGGCAGACGGGATTCATGGCTCAGTCTGCGGGCCCCGGAGCACAGGAGAAGCATTGCTTAGAGAGCACTCAAGCTTATTATCAATTAGCTCACAAACATGCTGACAAGGAAGACAGCTCTGTTAGGACTCGGGGAGGAGGAGGGAAACCACACCATACAAGGCACCTGACTTCAAGCCCACCCACATTATGTCCATAAATCCTGGCTCAGTTTATTATCCCCACAAGCAGCAGAGACAGCTCTGAAACCTGCCTGCTTCAGGCTTCCCACTGTCCCTCCTGTGGCTGCCTTCAGCCCTGGTACCCGCCGTGCAAGTGACGGAGACACCGAAGTCCAAAGCCTGCTGCTCCCCAGCGTTTGGTGGAAGGCAAGGGAAGTTCTCCTGCCCAGGAGAAGCAGCCACCAGCCTCCCCCGATCAGGAGACCTTCCCAGCCGAGCCGAGCGGGACCTGTGTACCATGAAGGCCACAGGAATGACCATCTGGGTGCTTTTGTGCCCGATTCACAGTCACCTGCAGTCAGATCTCATGCCAGATGGGACATGAGACACAGGCATCTGGACCATCACGGGGACATCAAGGCAAGTGGCAACCCTATTTCTTACCACAACAGATCTCAGCAGCCAAGGAGTCTCCGCGCGTGTTCGCCGGACACCTCGTAGTGCCGCAGGCACAGCTCACAAACAGTCAGGTCATCAGGCAAGCAGGAAGGGAGTCATCCAAATCCTCCCTCCCCTGCGAGACCTCGAGAGCTCCTGTGGGCAGAGGTGCCACTGACAACACCCTCTGCCTTGGGCACAAAGAGCACTGCCAAAGCGGGGCTGCACGGGCAGGAACACGTGTCAGGCTCCCTGCCCCACGTGCACACCCAAAGCCGCTGGCACGTGCCCAGGATCCACGTCAGTCCAGCACCCAGTTGCCACCACTATCCCTCACCATGGCTAGCAAGGGGCTGTCACACTGGCATCTTCTTTCCTCCGGCCCCCAAAGCAGTGCCGGTGCTGTAGGGCCACGCGAGCTGGCTCCCAGCCTGCCCTGTAGTGCATGAGAACAAAGAGGGAGAAGGAGGTGGGCTGTGAACTCTATTTTTATCTGCTCAGGAGTTGTCAGACACCACATAAGTGAACCTCTGTAAGCACACAGACAGCTAACAGGTTCTTTTTAACCAGTCTCTGGGGGTCTAATTTGCTCCTTAGCCAAAGTGGCTGCTCACACGTCTACACACAGCTCTCCGCTGACATTAAATGCCCTTCCCTTGCCACACACGCCTCACATGCCACCCGCCACTCTGCGAGAGCTCTTCTCTGCTCTCGTGTATTAGGGAGTGAGCAACTGACTCCCTGGAAGAAGTCCAGCTCTCCAAGCATGGGAACAGCACCTGCCTGGGCCAGCAAGGCTGCAGAAACATGCTCTGCACAAGGGCACGGCGCCAGGCTGTCACCAGGAGCAGCAGATCACACCCCTGGTTGGATCCATCACACCTTAGTGCTGACCTATAAAATGGCCAGAACCGTGATTTCCAAATGTCAAGTGTGATGAAGAGCTGTTTGCAATCTGCCTGTCTCTGGAGCTGAAGTGCAGGCCAATGCCTCCCAGAAAAATCAAAATGCAGCCTGCAACCGTTCTGAGCTTTAAGTGGAGCCAGCAGAGGAACCCGGCCAGGCTACTCAATTACAAAGGCCACATCTGGGCCAAACCTTGCACACTCCGTAGACTAAAACAGGGATTTAGAGGGGGAGGGAGGCCAGGCGAGCTACCACCCCTCTGGCAGAACGGCCCAGGCTGGCCCGTGGCATGTGCGATGAGTGGCAGCTCAGCCACATGCTCCTTCAGGCTGAAGTGGCAAGGAAGCTGCTCCAGTTGGCTCCCATGCCTGCATGCAGGGGCTGGTGTTCCGCAGCACGATCAATGGGCACGACACTGCTGCCAGACGCAGTTGCACAGCCGCTCTCACGCCTTGGAGAGAAGAGACCCATCCAGAAGTGTCCTAACAGCTGCTGTCACATGAAGGTCTCCATCAGTGCCACCATCTTACTGCAGACATCACCCCATGGCCGCAGCCTTTGCACCATTACAAAACTGGGTGTAAGATGCTGGCACAGCTGGGGAGCTGGGCTGTCCGCCGTGCAACATGACCATCCCAACAGAGGGTTCAGCCACCACCACCGGCCACAGCAATGCTTCCACTGCCCCTCTCCTCCTCCCTGTGCTCCCCAGTACAGTGAGCAGCAGGGTCCCACCTGGCAGGGGAAGGACCCGTATTTAGGGCAGAGGCACGCAAGAGGAGAGGACAACATATCAACCTGCCCTTGTACCCATGAGCACCCAGAGATCTCCAGCCCAAAGGGCCCTCTGTCTCCACAAGCCACAACAACTGTGAGCTGAGGACCCGGCTCCCATCTAATGAAACCTGCTGCAGAGGTGTCAGCCAGAGAAAAGCTCACGGCCAGCCGCAGGGAGGTCACTCGTCTCCCCCGTACAGCAGGGAGAAAACAAGCGCTCGAGTTTCATTTCCATCTTGTTGACTAGCAACACTCAGCTCCTCCAACAGGCTGCCAACTTCAAAGCCCTGAAAAAAACACTTTAGCCTATTCATCCTCACGCCCACGTGCACCCCGGGGAGTGGGGGGAGCCAGCTGCCTGCGCCCCGCTTTACATGGGACACGGAGAGGGCAGGCAAAGCCTCTCTCATCCCAGGCGTGCGAGTGGGGTGAAGAGCTTGCGGCTGCATACACACACAGAGGGCACGAGAGCAACAGGGTGGAGAGGAGATGTGTGTAGTCCTCTCATCTGGAGAAGGGGATGCTTTTCATCTACAGCAGGAGGTGCTGGGAAGTCTCCCACTCACCCTGGGAACACTGTGGATCTAAGACATATTTTAAGCTAAAATAATGGCTGGACACCCAGCAGGATGCCCTGGCCTTTGGATCTATCAGCTCGATGTAGTTAGGTCTCCTCACATCTCTCCATCCCCAGCCACACATAGGATTCCCTCACCCGCAGTGCTCAAGCCATGAGAGCTGTGTTGGGACGTGACACTTCGCTGCCCACTCTTGAAGTCTCAGCCCTGCTGGGGATCAGGGAAAAAGCATCCCGGTGATTTTTATTCTGTACTGTTCTGCACTGGCTCCATCACTCCAGTTGCTCACTAGCCAGAAGACTAGAACCTGGCTGGGGGCCAGGAGCGCTCCTGGCCACGTATGCATGATGCCTGGTGGCAAAGCCAGTGCTTCCAGGGGTACCATGACCACAAATCTGCTCTCACACCTCTCCCACGTGGCCTTCAGTATCCACACCAAGGACCAGGAGGGAGGAGCAGGTTTCATGGCATCCCTGGTGGGAAGGGATCCGGAGCAGGCAGAAAGGCTGCGCCTGCCTTGGCAGCGCCTGGCCTCCAGCTCCTCAGCAGCGCAACTCCAAAGCGACGGAGAAGGCAGAGCTCCAGTGTCGTTATCAACCTGTCATTACATCCCTGGAAGAGTTTGGCACTTTGCTGTTGTAGAAAGCCTTGTAGCTGAAAAATTAGCATGGCCACCCTGCCAAGGCTACAGGCAACCTAATACACCCTGTCTGCCCCCTCCAGATAGCCTCAGCCTCCAAGTATGCTCCCTATCCTCCAAGGCCAGCGTTTGGCTCAGTTTTGCAGATGTGGGTCTGTTAACCATTCCACTCAGCTCCCTCCCTCCTTTTGTAGGTCCCATAATTCCTTCGAATTTGTCAAGATCTTTTCTGGCAATAAAGAATACCTTGACTCAGTGCAGGACCCCGGGGTGCACAGGAAAAATACCCATGTGATTCAGGTCTTTTGCCTCCAAAGTCCTAAGCACCACTGGTCTCTTGTATGCAGCCACACCGCATTACTCTCTGCTGCCTAATTTGCTGTTCACTCCTGCTCTGCAAAATCTCAGACTCTCCTTCTTCCAGATTTCTTCCTCCCATGGAGGATTTTTTCCTTCAGCTGTAACAGATAACATTTTTCCAGCCTGAATCTCTTCTTAGTTTCTGCCTATATGTTTAGTTTCTGCATGTCCCTGAAGAGGGTCTCCATGCAACTGAGACAAAAATGAGGTGGTGCAAAGGGCTGGGTACCAATCCTATCCAGCACCAAGCACTCAAGCAGCATTTCTCAGGATGCTTCTGAAGAAAGGAGAGGAGAACGAGCATATTTTATATGGAGACTTCTACATCTCCATTTCAACCGCTCCTTGTACCAAATCAGCTTCAACTCATCCCTTGTGTCCTGCCAGCACTTGGTGATTTATGGAAAACACTCAAAACCAAAGAGAACAGCTTTGATTTTGCTTAAGTACCAGCTTAAACCAAATAAGGCAGCATACAGTCAGGTATGAGAAACTGCAGCATAATCTATATGCACAAGGGAGCTGAAAGCAGGCTGGACGACAATCCTAATTCAGGCATTAGGGAAAAAACCCACAGTGTTTAATCATGCGGCCTTAGCACTCTTCTAACATCTTTCTTTTTTATACAACTGCTACATAAATTGTATTGTCATAAATGTCCCAAATGATATATGTATAGTATATAAAATAGGCTATAAACTAGATTTTCTGTACTACCTCACCTACCACATGTACAATGCATTTGCCCTGCACCCTGCTCTCTTGCATGTAGTCTCAGACTAAGCTGACAGTAGCAGCATTTTTCTTTCAGTTAGAAGGAAAAGTGCATTTGAACATTTTCTCCCAAAGCCTAGAGGCTGAATTAAGCTATAGGAATGGCTCCCAAGGAGGTGCAGAAGAACCAGGCCTAATGTAAAGACCATATTTGGAGTTTAAAAGGAGCCTGAAAAGCCAGCTATCCTCCTGCTGCTCTGAAGCATATGAAACCCCCCTGGAAGGTAAATACATAAAACACATAAACCAGAATGGTGCTGACAGCTTTAAAACACTAGAAAGTAGAGCAACTGTATCTGGTGCCAGGCTAAAGAAGGTATATCATGTAATTTAAAAACAGAAGTATTTTTATATAAGAAAAATGACATTTACGCTTCTCTTGGGTAGCCTGAGTTTTTTCTTTAGGCCTTTCCTTAGCTAGCTTGCCAAGGGCTTTCAACTATGTCAAAGCGGGAGAGGGGCTGAGATCTGGAGCTTATGGAGATCTCATTGCCCTGAGTGGAATCTCTTCTCACATATTCTCACATGGACTGGCACCAGCTTTTTAGTTTCAATTTTTTAACAAGGTCTCAGGTATCTACTCAAAGTTGGCTCTGGATTAAGGAACATAAAAGCCTGGCCACCTTGTGAAAACTCTATTGTCAAAGGGAAGCACCTTAGAAAACTGCCGTTAGGGCTTATCTGCATTGGGAAAATATGCCATTCAAGTAAGGAGCATAATGATGCCACAGTGGCAGAAGGCAAGGCTGGCACCAGTGTTTTACCTCGGAAATTCAACATCATGCGCTGTAGGTGTCCTGGCCTGGTCCCATCCCAAGCAAAGTAGGAAACCTGCCACAAGCCATGCCATGGGAATGCACCTACACAGGGGGGGCTTCTCAGCCAGGGTCAGATTTTATTTTCTCTGCTGTTTGGGTATTAATAAATTGTAACCCTCATAAATGTAAAGTGAGTGACAGTCATAACTGAGCAGAAGAGCAGTAGGTGTGTTCAGTAGGTACATGGCTAGTATAGACCTCCTCCTAGTAGTATACGTATCATGGACGTACTGTCCTGGATACTTAGCAGCAACCAAAGTAAGGCAGTAAGAAAGCTCCCCTTTTTCTCACAAACGTGGGAAGTTCAAAGCTGGGAAGGCAGGAGGCTCCGGATCCTGCTTTAACAATCAAGACAAACCTGTCTCTGTCTTAAAGTAGCGTCTTTAAAAAGCAAGTGATGTCGCAATGAACTTTCGTTTTATCTGCTAGTCCTCAATGACAGTAAGCTAACCCAGCTGATTTTGCCAAGCCACAGTTCTCAAGATCATGTTTCAAGTGGCCACCCCAGGCTGGAGAGCTTTACGTCCACCCGTGGGCTCCACTCCCCTCTGCAAAGGACCATGCTAGACACCTGATTGCCACCAGAATGGGAAGTGGTTTCAGCCAGTTTTCAAAAGGGGGGGAAATACACTTTCTTCATCCAGCAGCCTCTGCTGCACACCCAAGATCCTGCCTCCTGCTTGCTCCCTGCTGTTCTCATCCTTCGCTTTCAGGAGAGAGAATAGAGATTTTGGCAGAGCCTCCCTGCTGGCATGAGGTTCCCGGTGTCCCCAGGCCAGGAGCGCTTGCCACAACTCCTCCAGGGCTGCATATAGCCCTTCCTCTCGTCAGGAAGGGAGGAGATGTCTCCTCCAGGGCGCTGGCGAGGAGGCTCTGAGATCAGGAGTCCATGGGGCAGGCATGTCGCAACTCAGCCGCCTTCTTTTCCATCCTGAAAACACCAGGCAACTCCCAGCAACTGCCTTGCCTAAACATAGTCCTCCCAGAGGAAGCTCCCTGCCCTCAAGAGCTTAGCCGCATTAAGCTGTCTGCAGTGTCTCAGCACCTTATACCACAGCTATGTCCTTTTCCCTTGCCTGGGTTGCTGGGAAAATGCTTTGCAGGTCCCAGTCATCTCTTCTTTTCTGTGAAGAGGAAGGATGCCTTGCTTCCCAGGCAGCCCTCGTCCAGCACACACATCCCATCTGGGCAGCACGGCTCCCTTGCGTAGATGCTGGTTACAGATCTATGCCCAGCACTCCTGCAGGAGGGACCTTCTCGGGTGGCAGTGGCAGGACCCTCCTCGCACGCTGCCCAGAGTCAGAGGCAGCTGGCCGTCCATCCTGATGGTGAGGAGCAGGGGTGCAAGCCCTTTCTGCTCCCTGCTAAATAAACAGGAATTCTGCTGATACTCCAGCCTTAGGAAAACAAAGCTGTTTCCATTTAGCTTGGCTTCTGGGCTGAGGTGCAGCTCCACCCGCACAATGATCCGTCGGGGCTTTGCTTCTCCGGGCAGAGATTCAGGCTGAGATCAAGAAGAGGGAGGATTTGCAGCTAGTCCACGCCGGGAGGGCCTCTAACACCCCCAGGATTTTGCTGTCCAGAGCACTCCCTGTTCCAAGCAGCACAGTGCGGAGGCCTCACGGCTTCTGCAGCAGCTAACAAGTCCCCACAGGCTCCCTCAGACGCCCGACTCTAAACCTCTGCTGAGCCATGGCCTACTGGAAGGGCTTGTGAAGTGGTACTCGTTGCTCAGCCTGTATTTTAAGGGGTGAAAGCTTGAGCACCACCAGCTCTGGTGTCAGCAAAGTAAACCCAGAGCTGCCCTTCTCCAAGCCGTGTCTTCCCCTGGCCAAGTGCTGAGCTCAGATAAGGCTGAGTATGTCTTTTTGTTTAGTCCCGGAAAGAAGAGCTAATGTGCACCATATGGGCAAGCCAAGGATGCAGTGATTCTTCCCCGGTACCTCTCCAAACGGAGGCACCGATGGCTATGTGTAACACTGCAGCACTGACACCTGTGCTCAGCGCAATGCTCAGGCTGACGCCCACGTCCACATCTTCCCAGGACTGCCAGCATGCCCAGAAATGGATCTATGACAGTTACACTGGGAATGCCCACAGATCCACTGCCTAACCTTCACATCTGCCAGGTGCAAATACAAACCAACCAATACAACCAGTTGTGTATGACTGGCAAAACCCTGTTGGTCAATGAGCTGCTACTTCTCACCAGGGCTGAGGGCAGAAGACTGACAGTAACTTATCTCCTGCTGTCACCGTCGTGCTTCCTGGGCTCTCCTGGCAGGGAAGCTGCAGAAGGCATTGCGGCTTCTGCTTCCAGGCACGAGCTCTGGAGAGCCTGAGCGTATGTACCAGAAACAGGGCCATGAAAACAGGCAGCTGTCTGGTCATGCTCTCCACCAAGGCTTTATAGGCTCCTCCAGTCTCCCAAATGCTTCCGACCTCCAGACGAGGCTACTCTCCACAGTGAAGGGGCAGTCATCATAAGCAGCAAGTCCAACTAGCTGAGGATAAGAAATCATTTTAAAGCAGACCCACCACTCAGGCAAATGGGGAATGTTTTGGTCCAGGCAGTTCCTGAATAACCCAGGAGGCTGCTCTCCTAACTCTCTCTGAAGGCTTGCTTCAGAACACACTGAATCCAAAAGCAACCCCATCTCTGCTTAGAGAGCAGGTCTCTGGGGAGGATTCATCGTTTTTGTTGCATGTTTATACGGCATCTAATACAGCACTGTTCTAGTGCATGACTTCAGAGCTTCTGATTGCTACCTCCGTACAAACAAACACAAATAAAGCCAATATACACACAAATAAACAAAAGCAGAAAGCAAATTCACTCATGTGAGGACTGCTTTCCTGTCTTGGCACAGCAAGATGAGGCTTAAGAGGTCTATAAGCTCCCACTCTTGCACAACTCCTCCTCATTAGGAATGCAAATGTGCAGGGAGGTTGGGGACTGGTTTTGTCCCGGATCTCATAGTCTTCTCACAACCACTGACCTGGAACCACCAGAGTTCTCCGTCCACCGAGCCACCCAAGAGCTTCTTCTACCTCTTCCTTATTGACAAATCAGACAAGCAAGCCAGCTGCTGTGGGATCATGGCAGGCTAACTAGAAAAAGTCAGTGTGCCCCCTGCACAACCCATCCTTATCCAGGAGGAGACCAAGGACTGGAAAACCCAAGCTGTTCCTCTCAGTGAACTCCAGTGAAGGTGACCTCGAGTTTGCAGTGCTTAAGAACCGATCCTCATACTCACAGATATGAGCAAGGTCTACCTAGCTCTGGGAAGGCCAATATGCTTCTTGCTTTTGCTGCTACAGCCCAACTGTATGGAGAAAGCCTGATGCAGAAGCGCAGAAAGTACTTCAGTGGTAGCGCAGAAATAGATGATGTTCTAACTGCAAGAAGCAGGCTCCGAGTTCAGACAAGTCTAAGAGCATGGTTTCATGAGACAAATGACCGACTTAATAACTTGCTTCCCCCAAAAGGGCAATCCAGCCCTTTCCTTCCCTCCACTGCTAGCCTTGCAATTCTGTCCAGTTCTTCTGGTCCTCAGGATTTTTCAATAAGCCAATTTAGCCCACTGAAGTGGCAGAAAATTATCCTTAATTTTGCTGTGTTAATTTTTTGGTGGTTTATTGAACTGAGCCATCTCACCCAGGGGCCAGATGAGGATAAGGCCAGTGCAAGGGAAGCAGTGGGGGGGCACGGCCAGGTGCAATGGCAGCAAGAGCGTGCCTTCAGCTGCAGATGCTCACTCTTACAGGCTCCACAGCTAGCCGAGAAGTTGGCAGGCTGAAGGGGACTCTCAAAAACATTTGGGAAACAACCCATCTAACAGCAGCAAGACTTTCAGGTCATGCCAGTTGCATGCCGTATGTTATACGGTCCACAGAAAAAACCCAAGCGACGGAATTGTACGGGAGAACGCTCAGGGGCTGAAGGGAGGTGTTTCGATACCGACCAGCGCCAGGGTGCAGGCAGCCCCAGGCGTGCCTGCAAAGCAGGGCTGCTACACGTTGCCTGGGCAGAAAAAGCAGCGGCCTGTGGCACGACACCCAGAGGGGTGGTGAGAGCTTTCTCCCAGAGACACGCGTAGCGGCCTCGGCAAATCTTTGAGGATGGCTCCAGAAGGCAGTCAGTGGTGGACATGTCCTGGGGTCCTATCTGTGGCCATCACAAACAACAGACATCAAATGCTCTCGCTGAAGCGTGGGATAAGGTGATGCCCTATGGCTTCCATGGGGAGGGAAGGAGGAAAGGCACAGCACGGTCCTTAATGGAGTCCTATTTCGTTGGGACAGTGCCAGAGGATTTAAGGTACAGCAGGCAGCTGGGCATTCAGCAATCCCAGCTCAGTGATCGCTAGACGCTGTGTGTGAATGTCGGGACAGGAATGCTCTGCCAGTGCCTGCACAGCCCCCCATCCTCTGTGCAGAGCCTGAGGTCATGTTCTTTACTGGGAAAGCCTTCAACAGGTGCAGTATCTCCAAGGGCACTCCTCTCCCTCCCCTCCAGTCCCTCCACGCAGAGCGGTGGGATGGAGGGGTAGGAGGAGGTCATGCTGCAGGGAAACTTGTCAGCAATGACCAGGATTGCAGGCACGTGCGAGGGCTGCGTGCTCGCTCGGGCACCGAGCCTCTCTCGGGGCAGCGATGACAGGGGCTTGGCCACCTCTCCCTGCCAGCATCACCTCTGCCTTGCCTGAATTTGGTTCCCATCAGATGAGTCTTTCATTCAGGCACCAAGATATGCTGGCTTCAGTGAGCTACTTGGTGTCAGCCAATTCCTCATCCGTCATTTGAGCCCATCCAAAACTGTAGATGGCCGAGAGTTAAGTGTCTAGAAATGTCTCCAGCCCGTGCATTGCCTCTGCTTCAGAAGAGACAGAAAGGCAACAGCTACTTTAGGTGCAATAAGCACATTAAAAACAATCTGCAGAAATACAGAAAAGCAAAGGCTGGATTGCCCTCTCCTTGGGCAGAGAAAGTCAAGAGCTCAGAGGAGAAAAGGAGAAACTGAAGCCGCGTCCTGGTTAGGCACCTGTAATTTGCTGTAAAGTCTTCCTGACTATGACTGAGAGACTTCTGCTGGAAGCCATGTGCAAATTCTCTGCTGTGGGGGCTACCAACAAAACCAGTCTTTCTGGCCCAGCAACTAAGTGAGAAGCAGCAAGACAGACATGGGCCTTTCAGGGTGGTACAGCCTAACACATTGTTCCCGTGTCCATGGACTCTTACAGAAAAACAGAGGTAGTTTCAAAAAAAAGTGTGGGCTGTTGTATAGCAGCAGGCACCATTCGCACCTCTCCACCCCCACCGACCTGCCAGCACAGTCACCTTTCCCGCCTTTACTGCCTCCTTCAGCAGAAAACCCACAGCTCCAGCAAGACTTCAGAAAACACAAAGTGTGGAGGAGTTGCCGCTCGAGTACAAGAGCACCTCAGCACCGACCTGAGGCAGGTGGCTGAAGCCGTAAGCTCTTCCTCACCCAAATGGACCAGATGATGCCACAGCTGTCATCCTGAGCTCAACATGCTCCTCGCAGAGTCTCTCCTGCACGGACCTCTCCGAGCTCCAACAGCTGCGTCTTTGATTCCGTACCCAATATGCAGGCACCTGCCTGAGTACCAAAACAACCCACACCACAGCAAGGTGACACAAATATGGAACAAATGACTCAGTAACTGCTAGAGTCTGCCAGGAGACATTTCTCAGTATTATTTGCTCATACCAGCACTTCATAGCACACCTCAGATCTATGTACTCTTCTGTGGGTACTACCTGGGCATATTGCTGTAAACACATCCTCTTGGGAAAGAGATTTAATCCTCACTCCTCCATCCACCTTGCTGCTACCATGAAGGCTGTTCCCCAACTGGACAAGGGCAAACTGCTGAGCTTCACAGTCCTCCTTCCCCACAGGACCATCACTAGCCTGTCTCATTCCTGCATAAGCCTGGGGACCGTGACACAGTGCTGTGGACAAACCGAGTCTCTTGGAGGGACAGCAGGACCTGACCCCCTTACGTCCGCTCCCACAGCCCAGGGAGGAGCCTCCACTGGGAGCCAAGGTGGCCCGACTGAGCCTGTGGGCTCGGGTGAGCATTCTGCCAGGAACCGTGTTTGACTTACACAGCCGGGACATGCCGCGGGACGGGCGCCTGAGCCCCTTGCAGGGAGGCATCCCGCCCTGCCGCGCCGGTCCTTCTCCGGAGGGAGCTTGCGGGGGGCTGGAAGGCGGCGGCAACACCGGGCGGGTGGTACTCCTGCTCGGGAACGACGTCTTCGCACCGGGAGCCCTGGAAGCCCGAGCGACAGGTACAGACCTGGGGGCGGCTGCAGGAGCCCTTGTTCTGGCACGGTGGGTCGCAGACAGCTGAGGAGACACAGAAAGGCGGTTAGTGGACACAGGGCTCAGCCCCATGGTGGTGGCACCCAGCTGGAGCAGCATAACCGGGGCGGTCCCATCTCTTCTCTGCGGGCAGGTGACCTTCAAAGCCTCGGCGTTACTGCTGCAGTGGGGCCCTAACGCAAGGTCACCTCCATCAGAGACCTGTTTCTGTTCCCACTTCTCCCCGCTGGTCTCTGCAGAGCTCTTCTCCGGCAATACTCATTTCAGAAAACTCAGAAATGAGCAGCTTGGTCTGCAGAGCAGTGGCCTTCAGCATTGCCCATAGCGCTCCAGGGGGGAATAGCACCTCAGTTCCAAAGCAAGGGATTGCCTATTACCTTTAGTCCATTTTGGGGTCTGATTTGCATGGTCCCCCACTGCCTGTCCCCTCCAGAGCTTTCCAGCTCTCCCTTCGCAGCTGATTTTGGAGTCACTGCGCTCAAATTCCTCCGCAGCTACGGGGACTTACAGTTCATTAACTTCATGCCCAAATCACCCTCTGAGCCTGTGTGTGTTCCTAATTACAGCACATCAGCTTCAGTTTGCGCCCCAGGAGGAAAGTGCTATTAATTATATGCCAGACCCTAACACTTCCCAAGTCAACAGATGCCAGATTGGGTTTATAGCCCAGCGAGCGAGAGCCAGGAAACCACAGCTTGCTCAGGTAGGACCAGGCTCATTGTTATGAGCAAAAGTAATTGAAAAGGCACTGGAAAACAGTGTTGTCCTTCAAAGAAGGAAAGGGCTGGCCGGCCGAAGGGTAGTGAAACCTTGTTAGACAACACGAGGTGGACATTAACCTCCAGCCACGTGGGAGCCCTGTGGATGGGTCAAAACACGCAGCCACCGCTTCAGCTGAGGGCCCCTTCCCCAGCACTGCCCCAGGGAGGCTGCAGGAGCATCTGACATCCAACCACCTTCGCACGCAGCTGCTGGGCTTCCACGAGCACACCCCTCCCTCTCTGGCTGTGCTCTCCATCCCCATGAGATCCAAGCACACGTGCAAGAAACGCTGCTTCTGGGCAACAAACATACTGAGAGCTCTAGCCTTGTCTGCCATCCACACATCATCCTGCTGTCACCAAGCGAGGGAAGTCCTTGTGCTGACTCCGAGGTCCTTTCACAGCAGTATGGCCCCCACAACCCTTCCCTCACCCCAAAACTGGACTGCCATCAGCTTTTCCTAACTAGATCAGGGCTATGTTTGCTGGAATGCTTCATTTGACCTTTATTACCATGTTAACGCTCTGGAAGAGAGGGAGATCTCAAGGAAAGGGAGAACCCAAGTCACGTAGGGCTGTATAGGTTAAAGCCAGAGGTTTTGATGAAATCCCCCAGTAAAATAAATCAGCCACCACTGCAGACTCTGGAACAGAGACAGGGTCCTAGTCAGGCAGGAATTAACCGTCTCTGGGAAGTCTGGTACTCCAAAAGTTGATGTAATTTATAATATAAAACTCAGCTGTGATTTTAATAGGCTGCCAGTCCCTACCGTTATCTCCCAATAAATGCCTGTTTTAACAAACGCCACCAGACCAGGAAGCCTGCCATTGAAAACAACCGTTTCACGTGCTGAAACACCTCAGAGCCGCGACAGCGGGACCTGGGATCACAGCAGTTCTCACAACCTCTCCCGCTAACAATGTTCATAGTCACATTAGACTGTTCCCTGCAGCAGGAAAGCAGTGAGAAGTGACCAGACACTCTAAAAAGCCCCTAAGGCAACTGATATAGAGAAGAGGGAGAAGGGACTGGGATTAGTCTTCTGGTCCCTTCAAGCAGGACAGGTGGGGAGTTGCCCTAGCTGAAATATTCCGGCTCTAGGATTAATGCCCTTCCTGGTTGCCTTTTTACACTCGGGAAGAACTTGAAAGAGCTTTAAAAAGTCACTGGTTTTCACTCAGTCCAGCTATGTGAAGTAGGGAGAGCAGATCGTTCAGTGGAAGTACTGCCAATGGCAAGTGTGTGAAAAGGTGAGTCAGGCCCCCAAAACCGTAACACTGACAGAAGAAACAAGACGGTTAAAAAGACATATATATATATATTTGGAATCTTCCTCTTTGCTCTCAGGTTTCTGAGCCCAGGGGTTACTCTGAGGTGTCTCTCCCCATCTGTGGGGGCTATAAACAGTTTCTGTTAAGATGACAGCCACTCATTTCTTCTCACTCTAGTCTCATGTAATCACCTGCTTCAGGAGCTGGGGCTTCAGGGAAAGCAAAAAGAGTCATCTCAAAACTCTTAACAAAAGGGCGAGATTTGGAGCACTGCTGAAGTATTATTAGTAGCAACACTAGTTTGTTCAACAGCATCTAGCAGTGCCCTCACAGATCAAGTCTGGCGCTGTCTAGTCTTCAGTGCATGAGGTAAGTCCTCGCTGCAAGGTCACACTGGAGGGATGACTGCGGCGTGACTCTGACCACCCACCGAGGCCAAGCGCGCAGGACCATCAGAGGGGAAGGCCACCTAGTCCAACCTCCCATCAGTTGGCAGGCAGGCCTGGGCCAGGATTGAGCAATGACATTGCAAGGTGACATTCAATTACTGGGTCCCTGCTGCTCTGCACATGCTCTAGGTCTAGGAGAGTGGTGTAAGTCTTCACTGTAAGCAGCCCCTGCTCAGTCCCATTTAAGTGCCGGGGAACCTGTCTACCCAGCTAGGCATCCACAGGAAAACTGGGAAGATGCTGAAGGACTTGTACCACTGGGGTGATTTAGTTCACCTTCTCATGGAAAAGTTTGCTTACGGGTGCAGAGCAATATGTAGTCTCGGTTCTAACTTAAAGCTCTGATTGTATTAGCACACCCAGAAGGGATGGACAATTTAACACAAGTGAGAGATCTGTGCAGGCTGACAGGCAGGGAGATTAACAGCACACAAGAATAACAGAGCGGGAAAACAGAACTTCAGTGAAAAACAGTCTGGGCTCAAAAAAACCTACAGTCACTGTATAGAAGGAAGACAAAAGGAAAGAGCCTGTGAATGTCCTCTCCATTTTGCAGATGTAGAAAAGCCCCAGGTGCTAATGTGACTGTCTGAAGACACGCTGTGAGACCACAGCAGAGCCAGCGACTCATCCTGGAATCCCTGCGCCTTCATCCAATATCTTAACAGCAAGACCATCTGTACGAGATTAGAAAGCGCATGAATTTATTTAGTCCTTCCCAACATGCTGATTAAAAATGTTTCTTTTAAGCTTTAAAATGCCCATGTCAGAAAAAAGCTCACCTTGCATTACCAGCCCAGCCCAGGCTGCTATCTTGGGAAGCAGCAAAGAACCATAGTGAATAATGCTGATGGAAGTGGAGGTTGATGAACTGACGTCAGGAGGCTGAGCAAGGGGATTCCCTTGCTCTAAAGCAGAGGGGAAGGATGATGAGCTAATTGGCAGCAGCTAAGTTGTGGACAAATGCACACTGCAGCTCCTGCAGCCCCTGAAATATGGGCCATCCAAGGGGGCTTCTGGCCAGCTTGTGTGTACGGGTTTCTTCTCCACCAAACCCAGGACATAAAGGCCTGAGTTTCACCCCAGGATGAAGTTAAACAGGCGGGCGGTTGGATTAACTCCTCAGGTCCAAGTTCAGATGTAGCTCATTATGCCTAATATTCCCTCCTGCGGGAAGACCTCTGGAGCCCCACAGGATGCCCTGTAGGCAGTTTGGCGTGACGGCCTGGCAGTGAGTGGGTAGAAACCAAGCCCAGTGCAAGCAGGTGAGATCTTGCTCCTAAATCCCCTTAGCTCACTTCCACCTTCCCAGGAAATGTCGGTGTTCCGAAGAGAGAGATTCCTCTTCTCCTCTTCCCAGTCACTGAGTGAGTCTCTGAAAACTCCCTGAGTCCTCACTGCACTTTGGTCCTCAAAGCTGGAGCGAACCAAAAGGCTAGAGACACCTGCCCACGGCTCGAGTTGAGCCATATGCAGAGATGCTGCAAGAGAAAAGTCCCTGGAAAAGCACAGGTGGAGAAGGAAGAAATCACCATGCTCTGTAGGCGACAGGAAGCAGTTTATGGCAGCAATTTGGCCTATCCTCTCTCCTGCACCCAGGCTCAAATCCATGAAAACCACGGTGCTCCCCAAGACCCGAATGCCAACTTGCTCCCTGCTTCATCAGGCTAAGAGGTTCCCTCTGGCTGCATTTCTACCCTGCTAACTTCCCTATGCCCCATATCACAGACCATGGGATTAGACATTAGACAGCATTACGGTGCAGAAACTAACGGGGACCGGCTGTCCGGCTTGCCTTGGTAGCTTCAAAAAGAGCTGAACGTCTCCAGCAGCTTGATCTCCAGCAGAAAAGCCCAGTGAGGGAGGTAGCTGGGAACGAAATGATGTTTACACACCACCAGTCTCCACCTAAACCCCGCCTGTGATTTACCATCCCCTGTCGGGGGGACACTGTCAGGCCTCATCATGTTGACAGTGTCCTTTTAATGAGTCCTTGGGAAAAAGGGCCCAGCACCTGAGCAATCGCGAGACAGCCTGCGTGGCTGCGAGCCCAGATCTACTGCTCCTACGAAAATCCCTAATGAGAGAAAGATGCTGCCATCGCTGGCCCCGCGCTCTGTTTACAGACGCTGTCTGGCAGCACAGCACGCTCTCTACCGTTTGGCTTCTGTCGGCGGGGGGGAGAGGGAGAAGGGAGGTGAGTCAGCCCTTGGCCCCTTGCTCCCGAACAGCAATCGCTAATGCAATTATCCCAGCGCGGCCAAAGCGCCGTGAGATCCCGCGGCAAACAAAGCCGAGCCTCTTTCCCTGCTAAACATCTGGGCAGCTGCTGCCACTCGAGCGAAGGCAGATGCTCTCGGCTATTCTGGGCAGGGCATTCCCGTCCAGAAAGCCTGCCCGGTGCCTGTGTGCTCCCTGCCCTCCGAGCTGCCCGGGCCCTGCAGGCAGCCCCTCACCTCCCTGGCACCGGGCAGGTGCACGGGGCAGAGTCCCCTGGGAAGGCCCAGGGGAGGGCTGGGGGGTGTAACCCCGTTGTTTAGGGACAGGGATCGCGGCAGGGGCTGGGCAGCGGTTGCAGAGCTATTGGGGATGGAGACGACAGTGCAGCTGCCTCTGCTCCGCGTCACACTGGTGCCTGCCCAAACCCCTTCCCTTCCAGTGCTGTGTAGGGGAGCCCGAAATGAGAGATGATCTCAGCCCCCAGGGCTGTGGCAGTCCCTTCTGGAGGAGCAGAGCCCGTATTAACCCCTCTGTGGGCAGGTGGGAGGGCCCTGGCCAGGCAGTTTCCGCACCACAGGAGCACCCTGCAGCCCCTCGCCATTTTACACATCCCACGTGCTGCACCACGCTCCAGCCCCACCAGTCCCAGCCCTTCTGCCAACTCCATTAATTGCTTTCCTTAATAGCACTCAGATAATTTGCAGCCCTGATTTCCCCCTCAGCATCAGCAACGCTCGCCCACACGTGCACAGCTGCAGTCTGCTGGTTCCCACCTGCTGGGACTTTCACAGACCTGCCTTTCGCTCCAAGCAGGACGGTGAGAGCCCAGGGCTCAAAACTCGCCCATAAATGTGTCATTGCAATGCCCTGCCCCAGCAAGACCTTGCTTGGGATAGACACTAATAACAATAATAAAGTAAAGCCATAATTATTCAGCGTGCTCAGACTTTGCCAGCAGGAGGGGAGAGCTGACCCACAGCCCTCCAGCCCCACGGGGGAGGCTGCGGCACTGGCTCCGGGGACCCCACGGTCCATCTCCTGCCCCGGCCCAGCGCAGGGGACAAGCCAGGGGTCACAGCAGTACTCACACACTTTTTAGGGGTGCTTTGCGAGACCTGCACTGGCTGAGACTGTCATACTCACGTTTGATGCAGCGGTTTGTGCCGGGAGCCGTGGTCCATCCTGGGCAACACTGTCTGCCGCAGACATTTGGCCTAAGCAGAGAGACAAGGCAGAGTGGTTAGGAGAAGGGGAAGCCGAGGTCTCTCTGCAGCCAGCACCTCTGAGTCACCCGTAAAATTATTTCCTGCAGCATGTGATATTTCCTTCCAGATGGACCAGCAGCTGAGATCAAAACCAATGGGACAAGGGCTGAGTTGTTTAAGTGCTTGGAAAAGAAACCCCCAAGGACTATGTGAATGCTGCAGTGTGAGCGATCCCTCACGGAGTATCTCCCTTCTGAACTGGCATTATGCTGGGTTCCTGGCACAGTGCTCAGAGGAACCATTTTCCTCCTGAGAGCAATTGGAGACCGGCAGCCTGTGATCATTAAAGATCTCACAGCACTTTGTGGTATTGGGGTGTAAATCGGGCCTGATTCCAACTTTGGTCATAGCGTCTCGCCTCCGCAAGTGTCCCGAGCTGCTTCGGCCGAAGACAACACTTCATTCTCCACCTAACTGCCGCTGCCTGTTGCTGTTCATTGCTCAGCCCTGCCCTGGGTGGGACGGCACACCAGCAGCTGGATCGGCCGCTCCCCGGCTTGCTGTCCCTTTGCGAGCACCCCGGTCCCGCATTTGTTACCTGCCTCTGGCGCAGCAACCTCAGGGGCCGGGGACTCTCCGGTGCTATGAAATTCATGTCTACCTGACATGCGCAGTGCTACACTAATTCCAGGATGCTCAAATGGTTTCCATGGTTGTTAATTCCAGCACTTTGCTGCAGTGACTTTTTGACTGCCTTTACATAAATGACGTCCTTCCCACCTCTCCCTTATTATGCATTTTCAGGTAGTGATCACTGCCAACATACAGCTAACGGAGGCAGTGCTGTGCCTCCGAGAGGTGGTCTGCAATGCCCAAGCAGGCA
Source organism: Sagittarius serpentarius (assembly GCA_034782735.1). Taxonomy (NCBI): domain Eukaryota; kingdom Metazoa; phylum Chordata; class Aves; order Accipitriformes; family Sagittariidae; genus Sagittarius; species Sagittarius serpentarius. The sequence continues at coordinate 3,439,660 of JAVKLA010000031.1, read as the reverse complement.
GTTAATCCTGCTTCCTCTGGTCACATCTCATATTTACACGTCTATAATGAGAATGAATAACAAGTTGCAGGTTGCTCTCCAAGCGTATTTACTCATCATGAAGGGAAGGTTTTGGGAATGTGTAAATTTTGCATGTCTAGGTAGATGGGAGAGTACAGTCATCAAAAGATAAAAAGTTAGGAATAGGCAGCCTGAAAGCTCTGGAAAGCCTCTGGAAATGAAGTGGGGAGTATGGTTTATTTCTAATGCTGGACAAGGCGGTCGGAGCTGTTGACAGAATTTACAGGAACCATGGAAACATGCACATTTGTCTTCTGGATTGACTTTAACATGAACACAGCAGGGTCAGAAGATGATCCTGCTCCAAACCAGCATCCTCGTGACTCCTGCATCCACATGGCATGAGATGAGACTCCAGAAGTGCCAGAGCTCAAGCTGCGGGCCTCACGTTTTAGGAGAGCCAAAGACAGTGGGTAGCAGGTGTGCCAAGGATTGTCCTGGTGTTCATGAATGAAGCTGCCTGTAGAGATACAATCGCTCCACGTGGGAAGGGGAAGTGGTCTGAGAAGCCACATCATTTGTAAAGCATTATCCAGCCCGTCAGGATCAATGTTTTATTAACCTGGGCAGATTTTTATAGGGAGAAAGCACTTAAATTCCCTCGGTGTGACTTCCTGCAAACACAACAAGCCAAAGTAATTCTTGCATCCACTCACATCTGCTCTGGCTGGGCTAGAGCACCCATTTCCAGCTTTTTGTTTGTCGACCCAAAGAGATCTGTCGGTCTCTTCTTTAAGACATCCCCAGAAAGCAAGCTTTCCTTTACTTACTGCATAAAAGCCCACAAAAGGTCTCAAACTTTTTAAAGATATCCAGATCAGTAAAGAGAGAACACCACTGAGCTGGAGCAGGTCTTTAGGTACTTTAGGTCCGCTGAGGGACTACACTCCAGGCAGCAGCATAAGCATCTTTTCTTAGACTGTCACAGCTCCCATGCTTCCTTCGACATCGCCGAAACAGACCTTGCAAGTCATATTTAGCCAGTCTGTTCAAAGAGCAAAGCCTTGCCCTTTCCCACCTCAACTTGCTCACATAATCAGAGGTTGCTTCTTGTAGGCAAAATAACTACCTTCTCCAGAGAAGTTGTTTTGGCCTTGAATCACACTATTAGTTCTTCACGGGACTGAAGTTCAAGTTTTATCTACATCTCTCGCGTGCTGGAGGGAGCATGCTGCTAGCTGCTGTCAATGCCAACAGTGAGCCAGAGGTTGCAGGAAGAAAGGTATGAGACTAAAACAGACAGGGATCCAAGCCTGAGCAGACAAGATCACTCCTGAAGGCATGAAACCCCTTTTGGGTTCGGCACAAACCTCTCATTAACAGAGTCACTCTATGTCACTGCCAACTCGAGGCACGAGCTGACAACCCCAGGTGAAGGGAGACGCTAGCACCAGGGCGATGCTCCTTGAGGGAGGACAGCCCAGCATGCACAGAGGGGAGCAACCTGGCAGGGATGCCCTCGGAGGCAGGGGCAGAGGGAGTACCTGGATGGGAATGTCCCTTCCTTCCATAACCTTCTGGGTGAGAGGATGGGCAGGGATGGAGACAGGGAGGACCTCCAGGACTGGAAGTGAGCACTTGGGAGGAGCAACGTGTAGGTACTACTGGAGGACAGAGAAGGACCACGACTATTTCCTAATAAAAGCCCAGTGAGCAGGACCTCACAGAGCATGGGGCCCCAGGTAAGCAAGAGCATCAGCAGTGGGAAAATAGCTGTGGGGGCTTTGCCGCATGGGACTTGGTCCTGAGCGCATCTGGTTCTACTTAAAGCCTTTAGTTGACATTTGCATGGCTTAAACGCCATGCGGTTTTCACTGCCTTACAAAGAATTCAGAATTAATCCCTGGACATTTAAGGAGCACGGCATGTTTACAGCATGGACAGTGCTCAAGAGAGTGGCAGCCCCCAGCTGCGTTTGTCCTGCCGCACGTGCCATCGCCAACACTTGGTGCAAAGACGGGACTCAGCGTGAGCCACCTGCGGGGCACGTCCAGTCCTGGCCCTCTCCATCCAGCGCTGCTTCTGGAGAACAAAACAAGTGGCAGGGTCCCTCCAGGTCTGGTGTCACTGTCCCAGGGGTGGGTGCTGGGGACCTACCTGTACACACTGAGCAGCCCCTGATCACCCCCGCATCGCACAGGGGACAGGAGCCTCCAAGGCAGCCGGCGGAGCTGCCCGGCAAGGGGAACTGCTGGGTGCCGTGATGCACCAAGCCCCTGGCAGACCTAACAGTGACGTGAGCCAAAGCCACACTCATAACTTTGAAGCACTCAGCAGCCACGCAAGGCTGAGCACCCAGGCTGCCTCCTGCTTACCCACCCCTTGAAACTGGAAGCATGGCAGCAAGGAGAGGGGAGCAGGATTCTCACCCTCATCCTGGGCAGCCTGGGGTGCAGAGAGACCAGAGGATGGGTGGGCACGTGGAGGGGTCAGCAACTCTCCCAGGTGGAAAGAAGCTCAACACAGCCCTAGATCACAGCAGAACAGAAGACATGTCCTCACACAGGTCTCCCAAGCCGAAGTCCCACTGAACACTCACACTAGGTCACTCTGTATGGGGATGCCCTATTCCCAGCCCTGCCACTGATGCCCAAACAAGCCTCGGGGAAACTGTCTGTCTTTCCTATTTCTGTGTCCTTACCAGTGGAATAAGTCAATTAACGTACTCATCTTCCCAAGGGCCAGGTCAGCTAGCACACGTCTTTCCTAGGAAATCAAACATTTCTGGGGACGTTCCCAGGCCCTGGGACTTGATCGCCTGTTACACTGGACTGCTACAGGGCTCATGGGCCACTTAGCACCTTCCGAAATAGTTCCCAGCCAAGCTCAGACCGGAGCAGACCGAGACCATTTCGAATAGCCAGTTTCCCCTTTTTGGAGAGAAAGGGGGTTGAATAGCTCAGAGAGCTGAACAGCCACAGTGCCAGAGAAAGCCCTAAGGCATAGCTCACTAGTGCAGATGTGGGCCCTCAGGTTCGCCCGTCTGTCAAAATGCGGGGTGAGGCACTGGATCCACATCTCATCCCCTGCCTCAAGTGCCAGGTACACTCTGAGGTCTCCAAACAGCACAGGCAGCAGTAAGCAACTGCAAACCAAGCTTGCTCCTCACCCCGCAGCTAGCATGCACCATCTGTGCCCAGGTATAGTCCCCGGCACGTTGCGAGAGCTTGCTGCACAGGAGTCAGGCACTACTCACTGGCCTGCTCTTTTTCTGGGACAGACATCTCCCTGACACCCCTCACAGAGCTGAAGCCAGCGCCATGAAGCCTCCCTACATCCAGAAGTACCGTTCATGGCCCTGACTGAATGCACCGGCACAACCTGCAACTTGGGCAAAGGAGCCGCAGCAAGCCGGTCTTTCATCACCTGCTTTGCTGCAGCAGCCAGAGGCCATCGTCAGGATCAGGCCCCCGCTGTGCAAAGCGGTACCCAGGATGAGAAAAGCCTGCAAGATCTTGCGGTGTTATCTGAAACCAGAGCCAAGCAACTGTAACAAAGCACCAGGGGGAAGGAAAACAGTAGGAAGATCATGGCTTCACATAGTTTCAGCATGTGCACAGCCTCAGCGATGATCACATACTGTTTCTGAAGCATTCAGTAGAACCATTTTTTCCCCCATTTATTTTAACAGCAATCTATGCATCATCTTTCAACTTCATGCAGCACTCTATGCTGCCAGATATGCTGACTCCATTCAGGTCATTTACAGCATCCTCACAGAAGACCAGGGGGACCATTAGATCATCAGGTCTGCCTTTCTACTGCAGGACAGCAAAGTTCATCCAACTGCATATGAAATATTTGCAGGCAGACCCAATGAAGAACATGAGCAAAAGGCTGCTGGCATCGATGAGCCACTGAAAATCCTCTGCCAAATCCACATCAGCATTAACTGCCTCTGCTCCTGAGCAGTCCTATACACACACTGCATCGAGAACCTATATCCCACAAAGCCTGGGTAAAGCAGGACTATATAGCCACAGATGGTGTCTATAACAGCAACTGAACAAGAACGGGGGTGCAGAATGCACAAAAAGAAAGTGGGAGGGAAAAGGAAAGAGTGTGGGACTCCCAGCCTGTTACCTCTGGAGCTTCACATGCTCCTGAAAATTGTCCAGGCAGGTGTACCAGAAGTAGAGGCTTCCCCAGACTACTCTCCCGTTACCCACCTTCCTTTAATTTTGTGTAATCACCTGAGGATCGTCACTGGGACCCACTGCCCCAGCCACAGGGCAGAGGAATGAGGGGGAGTCACATCCCAGGGGACACAGAGGTGGAGGGAGATGCCTACAGCGTCCTCCCAGCAGGACTGGCCAGCCCAAACTCGGGATGCATCCAGCACATGAGTACAGCCATAGCTGGCAGGCGTCAGGGCTTGGGAGCTTCCGACCCCACGACACTCAGGATGAAAATTTTTCCAGCTGGGGAAACGGGAAGGTTAAGCAGAGCACAGCAAAGCAGAGGTACTTTTGGGCCTGGATTTTTTTCCTCACTCGGTGTTTCAAGACTATTTTTCTGCAGTACTTGCTGTGGTGTCAAAAGTCACCTCACGATGAGCTTCCAGGAGAAAACACTAAAACCCAAGTCTTCCAAGACTTGTGGCTGGACGCACTCATGGAAGGGCGTGAGCAGGTCCCACCTGCAGTGAGCTCAGATGTGAGCAGGGTGGCAGACACATCCAAAGGGTCCCCAGGAAAGAAATTCAATTTTGGGTATGCCGTTATCAAACAAAGCGAGAAAATAATTATCCAGAAAAGGATAAAGTGCTAATAAACGAGTTTTTCAACCACGGGACTGTGCGAGGCCCCTGGAGGCACCAGCAGAGAACTCTGACTGGGGAATCAGGAAAGGCAACCCACGCAGGAATTGAGATTTTAAGCCAAAGTAACTGTATAAATAAATAGCACCGGGGTTTAGTGCAGCCTGCAAAGCTACCTGAGTAAGGGAGACTGAAGGCTGTCATACTACAGAGTAGTAGGAGTTCAGTGTAAATAGAAGAACAGAAAATATCCCACCTGGCAAAAAAATGAAACATCATGAAATGAAGTTTTTTAGGGGCCCTGAGTTTCCTGGATGGAAACGTGTCTGGTGCAGCAAGGGGCGTAAGAAGATGGATGAGGTGGAAGGATGGAGTCTCACCGAATGGCTGGAGGCAGCAGCAGCTAGCTTTCCATGAGGAGTAACGCCATGTGGTTACTCACGGACAATTATTTCGGCTAGACTTTCTCATAAGCTCCGAAGACAGTAGGTCATAGAGAAGTTTAAAAAGTGCCGATTTGGACTCCAGAAGAGACGGAAAGCTACTGACAACAAGCCATTATATGCACTTGCCAGAGTGCAAGTTCTTGGGGACCAGCCCTCATCTTCCAGGGCAGAGCAGAGACGGAGAGCGCAGCACAGCCTGCGTGAGGAACACAGCAGCAGCGAGGCACGGCTCTTCCTTCCTCTAAGCCTGGAGGCAACGGCACTCTCTGATGCCGCAGGAAGCCAAATCTAGTGGATAAGTGCTGGCCCAACCACCCCCGTTTACACCCTTGATTAAGGCATGAAAGAGAGCGACTTGCAAAGAGGTTCGGCACTTTTCTGAGCATGGTGTGAACCTTGGGGCTGCCTGCCCGCTCCAGATAGCAGCGTGGGCCGGCTGTTGTCAGCGGAGGCAGCTGCAGCCTGAAAACCTGGTGGAGATTATTCAGGGTAGTCACTGAAAAGAAACGGGCTACATCTCAGATGACTCAAATCCAACTGAACCGCCACGTGATCCCAAAGCAATGCTGACAACACGGCGACTGCAGAAAGGGTAAAATCCTTCTGAGCCCGAAAAAGCCCAAACCTGACTGAGCAGGACTGGATCTTCTCAAGACTCTCGCTCTGGGCGGCTGACAAACCAAGGCTAATGGAGCGGGTAAGCCAAAATCTTCTCAGGACCTACCCGTCACTGACTAGCTGTTAGTGGTAAATACTTTACGTATCAAACATAATCGAAGAAAAGCAAGCCTGGTGCTTCTGTGGATTTGTTGAAGGAAAGCAGACGGAGTGGCACAGGGAACACCTCCGTCTCGCAACTTTGCGAGGAGGCGAGTGTGGGAGAGGGGAACCTCAGAGACTGAGCTGCCTTTCGCACTCTAGCGAAGCACCCCAGCCGGTGTTAGCAGCGGACACTCCCGCCCGTGTCAGAGGGCAGCCAGCCCCGAGCCTGCCCTCAGCATCCCCCCCTGGCAGGGCTCACTCCGAGAGCGGATGCTCGCTGCCGGACGGGCCGGTCAAACTGCGGTGGCCCTTCCCAGCTGGCAGAGGAGCTCATCACGAGGGGCACCGGCCCCGGGGGAGCAGAGGGGGGGACTGCAGAGGAGGGGGGCCCGGGGCCGAAGGCCGCGGCAGCGCTGCGCCAGACGTGCCGCCGGCAGGCTCCCCTCG
>JAVKLA010000031.1:3419075-3431835 GCA_034782735.1 Sagittarius serpentarius | reverse complement strand
CCAGCCTGGCCGCGGAGTCCGGCCGAGAGTCGGCGAAGCCCAGGAGGACGGCGAAGGTGAGCGGGAGGAGGCTGGCGGCGGCGCCCCGCATGGTGTCAGCCGGTGGCCGGGGGCGGGGGGCTGGAGGGGGGGGGGGGGTCGGGGAGACGGGCGGCGCGGAGCGCTCAGCGCCCGGCTGGCATCCTGCGGCGGGCGCGGAGCAGCGGGGACCGCCGGCTCTCCGCTCACCGCCCCATCCCGCCCCGGGGCTCCGCCGGGAGCTGCCGCCCAGCAGGGCCGGGGGGCGCAGGCAGGCAGGGCTGAGGCAGGGGCGCGGGCTGTCGAGCGGCCCCCGCAGGAGGAGGAAGAGGAGGAGGAAGGCGGCCGGCCCCGCTCGCCGGGCTGCCGGCGAGATCCCGCGCTCCGCAGGCAGCTCCGAGCACCTTCGCGCCTGCCTCTGGCACTGGCAGCGCCTGGAGGGGATGGAAGGGTTTTATTTTTGGAAACCTCCCCCTTTTGTGTCTTTTTGATGCTGACATCCCCCCCCCCCCCTCCAGAGGACGCGGCTCGGCCCCCCTCCTTAGGAGAGGAGACATTCCAGCAACACCCACTTTGGCAAAGGGAAACAAACTACAACAGAGAAGCCTTAACCCCTGCCTGGCCGGGGAGACCCGGCAGCCGGCGCGCAGCCCCCGGAGCCCTCCCCGCCGCCCGGCCCGCAGCGAGCCGCCGGCTCCCGCCGCCGCAGCTGGAGGCGCTCGGGGAAGGTGGAGCAGCCCCGGGCGTGGGGGTGCACGGAGCAGGAGACGGGGACGCCGGGGGAATACCCCGCCGGCGGGGGGGGGGGGGGGGGGGGGGGGGGGGGGGGGGGGGGGGGGGGGGGGGCGGGGACGCCGGGGGAATACACCGCCGCCGCCCCCCCCCCCCACCCCCGGCATCTGGGGACTTTTGGAGCTGCGTCAGCACCGCTAGCCCCCTTGCTGCTCTTGATCGCATCTCCCAGGAGAGAGGCACGGCAATGGGAAGAGCCTTATTTGCCTTCCCACCCTGTCTACAGAGCTCCCAGATCCCCTCAAACCCATCTCGGGGCTTTGTACGCTTCCTTGTACAGGTCCAGACTGGAAAAGGACCCACCTGAAAGTTCCAGGTCCTTCAGCTAAGAGAGATCTCTCAGGAGACATATCCCACCAGCTTAGAGTAGATGTCCATCCCTTCCCCCGTCTTGTCTGTGCATGGGCACCTGGAGGCTGAAGGGTGACTTGAAATTGCTGCTTTATATGCTCTGAGAAAGACTGAGGGAAGAGTAGGAGGAGGGGGAAGGCGGGGGGGGCAGAAATCCCGTTCCAGCCACACACATCAGCTTGGCCTTGTCCTCTGCCACAACTCTGCGGCTCTCTGCTGCCCTTGGCCACCTCGGGCAGGGAGTGAATCCTCCCAGAGGAGTGCAGGCTCTGTCCCAGCCCAGCAATACACTATATTTGGGGCGGGCTCATTCTGCCCCACAGCAGCACCTGTGATCTTGGTGGCTGGCTAAAGACCTCCCACTGCATCTCTGCACACAGGGAGGCAGAGGAGGGCACTGCAGGTGCTCACGGGAAGGAGACGCTCACTGGCCTGTGTCCCTGGCCGGGAACACTTACCAGCCCGTTTTCATCACGCCAAGCTCAGGCAGACGAAAGGTGCACCTCACTTGACAACCCAACCCTTGAGCGCTGTGCCTGGTCGCCTGCGGGAGAACGCGAGGAACTCTGCATGCGCACAGAGCGAGCCTTTGGGTGTACCCTCACGTCTTCCAGCAGGCCGCGAGGTAGGGGCTCCTTCAGCCAGATGCTGCACCTCAGCCACTGGGTTTAAAAGGCAAATTGTTATATCAGCCCATGAATCTCATGTCTTTTGGCTCTTCTGATATGTGGGGTGGCTGCAACATAGAGCACTGGCTCTCCTACAGTGCCCACTGATCCCCCAGCCCCTTACAAGCACCCCGTCCCACTGACGCTTCTCTCCTTCCAGCCTCTCCCACTGCAGGTGCCGCCTCCCCTGGCCCTCACTGAGCCGTATGCTTCCCAAAAGCTTCGTGGCAGAGGGGTCCGGCTCCCCCAGTGCCTCCCCTCCGGCCTCCAGCAGTTGCACTCCGAAAGCCTCTCCCATTTGAAACCAGTGGCTCCAGCTCCCTTCTTCCCATTACCCCCTGACTTTTAGGCCCTCTCAGACCATGGCCGTCCCTTTCTTGGGATGGGAGCACTGCTGCCTGCCCTCTGGGTTGCAGAGGAGCCGGGAAAGGAGCAGAAGCACAGGGAATGAATCCCCCGAAAACACACTGGGTCTGGAGCAGAGCAGGACCCCAGCACATCCCCTCCGGCTGGGGTCTTGCAAGCGAGGGAGAGGGGAGGTAACTGGGCAGGTGAGCAAGTGCGACAGGGCCGAGTGGGTTTGGGCTTTGACCTTGGTGCTGGCAGCTGGCTTATGGGGGCAGTGGCATCAGAAGAAATACCAGCGGGTGCTCTGGCACTTCCTGAGACGCCATCAGCTCGCCTGCCTGCCTGGCTGGGGCAGAGCCACCACTTGGGCAGGAGCTTGCTTGGCCCTGGATGCCGCGAGCAGTGCCCGATAACAGCCATGGCTCATAACAGCCATGGCTCGTTTCTTTGTTCTGAGGAAAAGGAATGTCCTTTCCATCCTCACCTAATTACTTTCTTATGCAGCAATGGAAAGAATGCTTGTGCCTAAACCTGACACGAGAAAATTATCAACGCCATAAACAAAGCCATAAACAAAGCAGCCAAGAGCCCAGACAGTGCTCAAAGCTAGAGCAGGCAACCCGGGAGCAGGCTCACTCGGGGCGCAAGTGGATTCTTCCTCCCTGGATGTGCTGGGTCACCCCAGGGAAGAAGGACACTCACGGCATCCCCAAGGGACTGCACCTCCACAGGAGCCTGCACTCGGGGTCCCGATGGTGGTGGGGCTGCAGGAGCCTGTGCCTCCCTAACAAGGCTAGGGAATGAGAGGTGCAAACCCAACAAAGCTGTCGACGGCCTCCGGTACCTCTTGCAGCCACCCCTGGCTGCGGCGGAGCCTGGCCCATGGAGCTGGCATCCCTTCTCAAATCAGCTTCACTCCGTGCTTACAGTAACCCCCCCGGAGCTGGACACCGACCTCCTTCCAGCCTCACACGTGCAAACACTCCTTTGCTTTTGCAGGGACGTGCCAGCACCAGTTAATCCCACCTACGCGCTAGGGCAGAGCAGGGGCTGTCCGAGGGCAGTGAGCCTGGGGGCTGCAGACACAGGCCTAGGTGCCTGGGGAGAGGAGCAACTGCATCACTGGTGCAGGTGGGTGATGCGCAGGTGCTCGGGCACGGGTTCGCTGCCTCCCGGCCCCGTGGCTCCTTTCATACTTGGCCATCCCTGTCAGGAAAAGGGAAGCACGGGGTGCGTGGGGAGTCATAGCACAGGCTGGGCTTCAGTGTGCGGCTTGGTGGGGGCTCAGCAGGCAAACACAAAATACCTCATTTCTCAGGAACTTGCACAGGCAGAGCATGGACGGTCGGGCTGCTGACCAACGAGATCAAACCCGTGCCCGGGCAGAGGGATCAGCAGCGGAGAGAGGATGGGGCAGCAAGCCAGCAAGCAGGGTTTGACAGCCCAGCCCCCATCAGCAGGGAGCACAGGGGTCTCGAGGGGAGGGGGGGGGGGTGTCGGGCAGCGAGCTGCAGGTGGGCAGCTCAAAGTGCTCTTTGCTGCCTTCGGTTCCCCTTAATTCACTGCATGAACTTCTAGGCAGTAGAGATGGCATCAGAGAGAAGGTCGAGGGCAGACACAGCTGCAGCACCTCTCCAAGTCTGCGCTTTCCAGGGCCAGAGCGCCAAGGTGAATGAGGCAGACCTGGGAGCCAGCACAGAAACCAAGGGGTTCACCAGACTCTGCCGAGAAGAGGAGCAAGGGTGGACTGTGCTGATGGCATGGCCCTTCGCGCCTGCCTCTGCTGTGGCCGGGAAGGAGGGGTGCTTGGGCAGCTGAGGATCGAAGCCACAGGGCTAGAGGCAGAAGGGTCAAGGTGGGCTGTGCCTGGAGAGATGAGCGTTAGTCACGTCTTCTTGAGCCCTCTCAAAGGACAGGGAGAAGGGGCTCTTCAGGACTGCTGTGATGGGGGTCCTTCTGCACCAGGACTCCTCATCACACCCTCATTTCCCTACCCATTGGGTCCACACCAGCTCTGCACAGCCCCCTGGGGGGGTAGCACCTGGCAGCCATGCTTCCAGGGCCAGTTGGCTCCCAGATGTGGCTCCTGGCACTGTATCCCTTAGATTAATTAGCCCCTTTTCTTCCTCTTCAGAACGGTTCACAACCCACATGTGCTTCTTCCTCCACTGTGAACAGACCCCTAACGCGCTGCAGATGGGACACATTCCACGGATTCAGGAGCTGCCTGCAGCTCCCGCAGAGGAAGAAGGAGCGCTCCCCCGCTTGGGGCTGAAGGGCAGGGGAAGGTTGGCCAGGCCCACTGGCTTAAAAATCAGGATGTGGAGCCAGCCTTTTAGAGGTACAAGTCACAGCTTCTCTGAAAAGAGAAGTCTCATACTAGGAGGGAGGACACGGCAGCCCTGGGGAGATGGATGGAGAAACAACTTCGAGGCAGCAGTGCAGAGAGACCTCTGGAGAGGACCTCTGTAACCAGGGGCATCACAGAGGAAGGAAAAGCAGCTTCTGAATTTGTGAACACAGCCAGAAAATCCTCCATGGACAGCATTCCCACCCCTCGCCTTTGCCATGAGGTACACGCAGCTCATTGCACTCATGCCTACGGCACCCAGGAAAGGAGACGTTCCCAACACACAGATGAGCCACTCCAGCCAGACACACAGCCTGGCCCTCCAGCCACCTCCACCCACTCTTGGTGTGTCCCTCAGAGCCCTGGGGTACATCTCAGCCTCTCCCTATGAGGAGGCTGCCAGCAGGGAGCCGAGAGCTGTGTAAGCGACGGTTTGTTGTCAGAAAACAGAAGAGAAACTGTCCAGCAGCTCCTAGTCAAAAGCCAAGGTTTGCTGGTTTTATTGTTCCTTCTGCTTTCATTTAACCAGGACCGTCTCCGAGGTGGAGGAGGGAGGCATAGACCAGCCAAGTGGGTGTCCCACAAGTGGACTCCTTGGTCGTGCTGTTGTCTAAACATATGTCTGTGCATTACCAAGGGCTGAGACCGCATGCTGGAAAAGAGGTTACAACAGGAGATGAAAACATGCCGCTAGGAAGAAGAAACCTGGAGAGTAGGACCAGATGGCAGAACCCAAGGGACGGGAGCGCAGAGTGAGGCCGAGAGGAGGTTGCTGTGGGCTACTGCTGCAGAAAGGCTCTGGTGGGGCTGGCTGCAGAGCACAGCTGGTGCCTTATTTATCCATCACACTATTTCAAGCCCCTTCAGCAGCTCTTCAGGAGAAAAAAAAAAAACCCTCAGCTAGAACGTGACTCCTACAGAGCCACAGCAGCTCAGGGGGACCTGTCCATTTATAATTAATGAAGTCCTGTTTGCAATGATCCAACTGCAATCTCCCCTCTCCCCAGGAGGCTGGTCTAGCCTCTCTGCTTCTTCGATACCTGTGGCTGGAACTGCACGTGGTGGGGAGAGGGGCCTGGAAACCAGGAAAGCCTGAGCGTCCCCAAGGAGCACAGAGGCTGCCCTGACCAGGAAACCCATTCCATCACGCATTCCCTGCAGGAGCAAGCCTGCTCACAACATAGACCTGATGGGGGGCTTCAACTGCAGCACTCATTAGTCAGCTGTCCTTGGAAAGGAAAGGACAGGAAAGGAAAGGAGGAAGCAGAACCTCTTGCCATTTTTAAGGGCCATGACCCACAAAGAGGTAATGCTCCCCACGCGGTTGGGGTGCTGTTGAGAGGAGTGTGGAAAGGGTCCCGATAGCGTGAATGTCCATAACTTTCTCTTCCCCTTTTCACTCAGGTCTTAATGCCAGGAGGCTTTTCCTGAGGCAGCCATCAAACATCAGCTTGTCACAGACTGGAAGGGAACAGGGAACTGGGAGCAACAGCTTAAGGATACGCAGGGAATGCGGGGTGCTCTCCTCAGTGGAAAGTCTCCCTTCCTGGTATCTGGTACCACTTCACAGGCAGCACTTCCCAAGGAGCCCACAACCTGGAGAAGATAAAAGAGAGATCCAAGCAAGATGACCCAACAGCAAGGACGGAAGAAACCAGACAATCCCCAGACTGTGCTAAAGAAGCTCTTCCTGAAAGATTCCTCCCACACCGAACTTCTCTCAAAAGCACCACATTGCCTTCACATTATCTTAAACGACGAAAAGACCAGAAGAAACAAACCTGAAGCAAACTTGGAATTCTACTGAGTGTTTGGGATTAAAATAGTTCCATTCCTGCTTGCGATTCCAAAGCGATCTTCCTAAGAACCAACAACTCATTTCCTTCAAGGTGCTGTTCCTTCCTTAAGACCCTCACCTTGGCTGCCCAGTGCCTGGGGAACTTGGACTATAAAGTCCTTTGGCCCTTCAGCTTTGCCTCTCAGAGGAAACCTGATGATGGCCACATAGATCCTGAAATGGGAATGATCGGTGGGGCTGATGTTATATCTGTATTTTAGTTTGGTTACTCTGCCATCCTGAAATTGCAAGCCCACTCCCCATCACAGGATTTTAGGTGCTTTCCTACCAATTTGGGCGCTGGAATGGCTGTGTGAGCAGTGATCTCAGCTCATTACAATGCAGTGATTTCAAGTGGATGTTTAATAGCTTATTAGTAAGTGAATCTTAGGGAACTGCTAAAAGCGGCAATTATTAGGTGGCATGTGTTAGAGTTAAAGTAGTCAGTCGTCAAGCAATAGACTAGTTCATTGACACTTTACAGTCCCATTGGGTAATGATTAGGATTAGGCTGAGTACCTGATTTCCCAGCTATGACTTCATAGGCTGGGAATCCAGCTCTCCAGTGACATCACATCTCCAGAAGTCTCCCTCACCAGTTGCCACACTGACTCTGCTGTCACCCACTCTACACATAGGTGTGGCATACAGCCTTAAAAAAGGGCCCAGACTCTTACAGGAAATAAGAATAACGACCAATGAGAGTTTAGCAAGGAAATAAATGCAGGGCAACTGCAGAGAAGATGAGCAAAGCCCCTTTCCATGCCCCACTACATCAGGTCATCATCTTCTGAGAAGAGCAAGAAGCTTGGGATGGGGAAGCATCCGCTTCCCACCCAGAGAGGGGCCACGGCAGGTGCAGAACAAAAATCCATAGCAGGATTACAGACAGAGCACTCAAGATTTTCCTGCTTCTCCCAGAACTGGGTTTGGAGCTCAGGGCAGAAGCGGGGACAACGTAAGCCTGCCCTCTCTGCCGACGATTACCTCTGCCTCTGTGCCAAGCTCTGGCATGCACTTTCAGGCCATGCCTCTGCCATCCCTCCCTCTCCCCTTCCCCTCTCTCAGGCCGGCTGAGCAGGCAAGGCAGCCTCGCTCAGCTCAAGTGTGCAGCAGTGACAACAGCCCGGGGTGGCCACCTGCGCTCCCTCGAAGCTGGAGAGCACCAACAGCAGGGGTGGCGACCGAGAAGGCAGCTGGCACTGTGGAGGTGGGAGAGACCCTCTCCTTCCTCCTGCCCGGACCCTGGGAAGCACATCCTGGAGGGTGGCAGGGCTGAAGGAAGTGGGGAGATCCTGATGTTCCTGGGGAACATCCCCACAGCAGCAGCATCAGGCCAGGACTGCCTGCTGCAAGGCTGTGCAAGCCAGGCTGGTCTACAGGCAGCTCCTGCCACAGGTGAGCAGGAGGAAGGCAGGCAGGGGTATGGAGCAGGAAGGGTACTTGCACAAGCCAGGAGTGCAATCTGGGAGCAGATAAAAACGAAGCCACAGCACCAGTTTGCCTTATGCCCGCTAGAAGGGACAAGGGGATGCTGAAGGCTCCTGGCTGGGCACAGAGCATGGCCAGGGCCACCCCAGGTGCAGGAGAAAGTGCTGTCTGTGGGGGACCCCCTCAATGCCACTTTGGTCTCTTCTTCCGTGAGGGGATGGGACTGATATGGCCCTTGGCTTTCCTCAGCTCTGCCCCTGGCCTGAGTTACCCCTGCCTTGCTACCTACTTTCAGCAAAGGTAGCTGCCCCTATGGCACGTGCTGCCTACCTTGTTGCTCTCAGTCAGGCTCCGCTTCCCTGCAAGCTTGGCTGGCTCTGCGTGGGCTCTGGAGGGTATGGACATCACTGACAAAGCCTTTAGGCTACACAAATCACCTAGCGGTACCGGCGGAGCTAAAATCCTATGTGAGAGAAAGTTTGGGGGTTTGGGGGGTAGGGGGATAAACCATCAGTGTGGCTCTCACCTCTGAGCCTGCAGGCACCATGTGTAGCTAAGGCAGTGTGGTAGCAGCATCTTGTGCCCCGCCTCATCCCCACCATCCACAGGCTTCCTGCCAGCCTGCACCCAGGGCTGGGTGCCCTCCCTATGCCAGAGGGCTGGTGCCCCCCTCTCTGGCAGCGCACTGCTGCCGCCGGTCCTCCCACTGGGACTGCGCTTCTCCGCAACACAGCTTTCGGGAGCCAGATCCAGGCCCAGCAGCAGGACACCTTCCCCAGCCCCGGGGGGATGCCCGCTTTTCAGGCCAAAGGCACACGTGAAGTCTGGCCCAAGGAAGCAGCTGCCCCATTTCAGTTCCCCCGGCAATGCTGACAGGGAGCTGCTGCGACCTGCAGTGCTTCCCAGACCACAGAGCTGCTGGAGAGGTCAAGGCAGACCACAGAAAATACCAGAGAGGCTGGTGGCCAGCTCTAGCCCTGTGCTTCCTCACCAGGACGGATCCGACCAAGGCTGATGCACCCCATGGATGCACCCATGTCGCCCATACAACCAGGGCAGCCTCTTCTGAGACAGCTCCAGTGCTGCTAAGCAGAGGCTGGGGGTTGAGGGATATTCTGGCTTGCCCCTTTCTTCCCTCACAGTCTGACTCTGGGCTGCCGTGAACTACGGCTGACCTACAGCTCTCTGCCTCACCTATCCCTGCCCCAGTATCCATATCCTATATGGCACCAGACCCTTGGCCCCTGCTCAGCTCAAGCCTCCAGCTGGCTTTGGGGCCACTGCTAGAAACATTATAGCACACCTGTTCTTCAGATGAGGGTTTACAGCCAAGGCTAGCACATCTGGATTGTAAAATAGACATTTGGAAGTTTATCAACATGTTTCCAAACAGTCTGGGTATGGCAGAGACTCTGTCTCGATGCTTTAGTGGAGGAAGCAGCTGGGCTGGAAGGATGGTTCGGTGCCCTTCTCACGCTCCTTGCAGGCTGGGCCAAGCCCCACACGCATACGCACACCCCAGAACCTGAACTGCCTCTTCCTGACACTAGTGGTCCAGGAAGCCGTGTCAGCAAAGGCTCTAGGAGGGAAATGGGGAAGTGAAATCCAGTGCCCTTCCCACCCCAGAACCCGCTGACACAGCTGCGCCGAGCCTAGACTTCAGCCAAACATCTCCCAGAAACACCGCCTGCTCAGAAAATTGGTTGGGAATCTGCACCATATGCGGTGGCGGGGGTGGGGGGTGGGTAAACTGACTCCATCAGCTCGGTCCTGTGCAAAGCTCAGCCACCAACAGCCTCCAGGGCTATTGCTCTCAGCAAAGTCCTGATCATCAGCAGCATCAAGCTGCCACTAATGGGTTTGTCAGCACCGAGCAGATCTAAAGGAGGAACATGGCCCGCTGCCCTGAGTTGTTTCACGTGCACAGCTCCTCTCATATTAGTTTCTCAGATGTGCAGCTCTCACACCCGTGCTAACAACAGACCTCCCACGCAAGTGTTCAGTAACATACTCTGATTTTGGTCTCTTCCCAGCCATCCCTCGCCAACAGAAACACAGCTGACACTTCGGGGTGCAAGTGACACAGAGGCAAGAGACGCAGAAAACCTGTAAACCTGATGGAGCAGGCGGTAGCTCTGCCCCCAGCATGCAGGACAGCTTTGGTAACATGGTGGTGGTTGCTTCCCACAAGATCTTCAGATGGCCTAGGTCTAAGGTCACAGCAGCTGATTAACAATCCTTCTCCTGATAGTAAAGCAAAGTGACACTAGATACAGATATGCTCTCCAAAACTGCTCCTCCCCTTATTCTCACCCCGCCATAGCCTGGCTGGCAGCTGGCAGGGTCTCCTCTCATCTCGTCCCATTTTGCCAGTCCACCTGCAGGTGAAGGCAATTTTCCTGTCCTGCAGTACTGACTGCCACGCTACGCTCTCATCACCCCTGAAGGAGAGGCCACTCTGCTGACCCAGTGGCTGAGCACTGCACAAATATCTACAGGAATCGGCAAAGGTGGCACAAAAGGAGACACTTCTTGCAAGCTGGATCAGTCTTTTCACTCCTTTGCAATGCAGTAGACTATAAATGTATTTATACTTATTTTACAGCCCTTTGGAGGCTTGGGCAGACCTGGATTCTTTCGTCGGCTCCACCTGAGTGAATCTCTTCCCTCTCTAACCTATGTGCTCTCAGTAATATTGAGCTACCTCTTTAGAGGCACTAATTCAAAGTGATTTCAAGCTGGGAGCACTTCAGCAGAGGAGCCTGGGGAGAGACGAGGACGTGAAGGTCGGGGTAACACCAAACCTTCAAACACTGTACCTGCAGCGATGGAGATGCAAATGCATTTCTATAGCGCTTTGCACTAGGCCAGATTCTTTGTCCTTATGTATCTGTTTCAGAAGCCTGGTGCTGGGGCTGCAGAGCTCCCAAAATATCCTGGAATTAAGAGCAACCTGACTTAGGCGAGCGCATGGAAGAGCATCAGCATAGTGAGACCTGACAACTTCTAAACAGAGCCCGTGACAACAGGGCCGGGACATTGCCCCACAGTGCAGATGCCGGGACCTGAGTTCAGTCCTGGCTCTGACAGGCTGCTTCTGTGATCTCAGGTGAACCATCTAGCTTCAGCCCTCAGGTACAAAGTGGAAAAGAGACCACCCCACACACCCACTCTGTGTTTGCCCATATCCCTTGCTGGGCCCTCTGGCACTAGAGTGAGCCATGTTACATAGAACAAAGGGCATACCGTAGGAGAAAATGTTTGAATTAATGCGAGAGCTGTATACACCCCACTGCTTAGGGAAAACAAGCATGTTTAGCTGCACCTACCACTGGGCACGTATAACGTTGTCTGAAGTCCGTGCTAGGGCCAGGTTCACTACTGGATACTTCTTTCATGGGACCCGGAGAACTTGCAAAGATGCTAGCAGCAGTTCAGGGTGAGAGGCACGGCAAGACGTGACAGAGGAGAACAGGTTGGAAAATATGGAAAGGGGATTCAAAACACCATTTGGATCTTACCAAGCAAATTCCCCTCTTGCATCTGGATGTGCCAGTGGGCCCATCTGCCCAGACCATCCCAGATGGTGTATTTTTACTGACAGAGGAGGCAACGTAGCTTTGCATTTCTCAGCAAATTGAGCTGGTCACCTCTAAGCTTCCAGGTCACTGGGGCTGCTGTCTCTTCCTCCCCCCCTGGAGCATAAATCTGACCCCCACCCCAGGCCCTCCCTCCTCGAGGCAGGCAGGTCCCACTCATGACAGCCAGGGCTTTGTTCAGCAGCTGAGCCAACACTTCCTCCGGAGGGAGAGCGTAACTCCGCAGAGGCAAAGGTCAAGTGTGCTCTTCCCAAAGCCGAGGATTTGCCTTTGCCACCTAATCCAGGCTGAGATCTCACAGCCGGCAGAGAGCTCCTCCCAAGGCCAGGAACACAGCCTTTGCAGGCAGAGGAAGGAGCGCGCCTG
This sequence comes from Sagittarius serpentarius, assembly GCA_034782735.1. Taxonomy (NCBI): domain Eukaryota; kingdom Metazoa; phylum Chordata; class Aves; order Accipitriformes; family Sagittariidae; genus Sagittarius; species Sagittarius serpentarius. The sequence goes on along the minus strand of JAVKLA010000031.1, from coordinate 3,420,075 downwards.
GGGCACAGGTACAAGGGGAGACACCGAACATCTGCCCTTCACCACAAGCCTTCGGCACACCAGCAAGGGGGCAGCTAGAAAAACAAACCCTCACCAGATACTTCATCGCTATTTTGTGAAATAACCCTGCCCTTGCCCCTACCAGTTCAGGCCTAATGCCAAAGATGGCCAAGTGGCTGCTGGTGCCTAACTTCCACGTTGCTTTACAGCCCTGCCTCCTTTAGGGAGGAGTGGAAGCAAGCCAGCTCCGCTGCCGCAGTGCCCAGAGGCGGTGGCTCAGACGGCTTCCAGCAGCACTCTGCTGCGCCCAGGAACGCTCCTACTCTGCGGGGCTCAGCCACAGCCCTGCAAGGAGCAGTGTGGGCAAGGGAGCAGTGAAGAACCCCATCACTCTGCTTGCGTAGTGGAGGTGAGGGGGGAACACGCTCCTACCGTCCTCGCCTCAGCCAGCCGTGAGCCTCCCAGCCACAGCCAAGCAAGCAGGTGGTCCTGGCAGTGGAGAGCATCCCCTGGTGCTCTCCCACACAATCACAGACTGGTTGAGGTGGGATGGGACCTCTGGAGATAGTCCCATCCAGCCCCCTGCTCAGGCCAGGATGCTCAGAGCCACGTTTTTGAACCCCTCTGAGGACGGAGGCTCCACAGCCTCCCTGGGCAGCCTGCTCCAGCATTGTTCACTCTGATCTGACTTCTAACACAGCTGGCCATCGGCCACCTTTGCTGCAATGGATTTGGTCACCACCGGAAGAGCTGGGGGTGCCTCTCTTGGGGATGTGACACCCAAGGGACCCAGACCATGCTCTTGGCTGCACCTCCTGGCTCCAGTACCCAAGGGTCTCCCTCAGCCCCCAAGTTACAGGGCTGCATTCAAGAGGTTAAGCCTGGAGCAAAAGGGGGGGTGTCCCCGTCACTCGCACTGACCATGCAAACACAGCGCTAGCAGATGCAGCCCTTGCTGTTTCCCTCCATTTCTTGCTTTCTGTTCAACACAACTGAAGAA
>JAVKLA010000031.1:3386729-3418975 GCA_034782735.1 Sagittarius serpentarius | reverse complement strand
CCCCCCCCCCCCCCCCCCCCCCCCCCCCCCCCCCCCCCCCCCCCCCCCCCCAGGGGATGTCATTTGGCAGGAAGACTTTCTTCTTTCAGAGTCAATTGCCTCTAAGATTGAGGAGGATTAACCCTACAGCCCCTCCATAAACACCAGACTCCCTCTCGGCAACCCCCCCCCCCCCCCATGGCCCTGCAGTCAGCACAGATCCACAAGGATCCCAGGCCCACAAGCCTGTTTTCACAGATCTGTGCCATTTTACCTCCTGGTGCTTTTCTGGTTCTCATTATCTCTGCAGAGCTGGTGACACTTAGACATTTCATCTCTCTGGAGGCTTTTTCTGGCGCTTTAAGTCTGATTTATGCAACACAGCCATGGCCGTCGTGGTCACCCACACTCACCTCTGGCTTGTTAACACCCTGGCTGGCCAAGGACCCTTCCCCTCCTGCCGGCAGATCCGAACCAGGCTGAACCTCTGCACCCACCAGAGCTGAAGCCTTGGCAGCTTTCTCCTCCTATCCCTTACCCTCTCATTCATCGCTGGTCATTAATCACAGCAGCCTGTTTCCACAGGAGACTTGCCTCCACAGACCCTGACCTGCCCCTGCAGCTGCCAGGGGAAATCCCAGGGGCAGGTGCTGAACAAGGGCAAACCCAATTAGCAGTCATCAGGTAACATTACCAATAACCTTAGCCTGGTCATTAACCCCAGCTGCTCGTAGGGCATCACCAGCTCGGGGTCCCTCCCCAGCCCAGTGGGATGCTTCTGGCACGGAAAGCGGCCTCTTCCCCAGCCTTGCGTCTTCTGCTCTTGCTAGAAACCAGTTCAGAAACATAACAGTTTGGGATCTAAACAGCTCTTAACACTTATCACTGCCTGTCCCTGGAGGCAAATCCAAATCCAAACTACAGCTACAACATATGTATATCTGTTTGCAACACCTCATTGGAGGAATTAAAGAGTGACAATGATACTGTACTCAGGACATGATGACAACTGCTTCCATCTAGCCAAACAAGACCGAGGCCAAGGCTGGTGCAGCCTACTAAATGGTGCTAGAGCTTCAGGCTGGGCATGGTACCAAACATTACAGTGGAGCCCCTCTACATGGCCCCTAGACATCTTTGCATTTGCAGGCCTGGCGACCTTTCCAAGCTTCTCTCCACCATCCTTCTATTTCTTTTCAGGCTGTTTCTTGCTCCTTGCCCACGCTGCCTGCACAAGCTGTTTTGCAGGAGGAAGGGTTGTCTCTCATGAGCTGTCTGCATCGTACCTAATGCAAGTTGGGGTGAACTGCCTCTGCAAGGCAAACCTTGCACTTCTGTGTTGTACGTGGATGTGTCTGTCTTGCTTGTGTTACGGGAAGGGCCTGTCCTCTATCCAAAGGGTAGAAGCAAGGGTGACAGTGCTATAACCTGGATACCCTGCACGTTACGTCTGAGACCTTTGCAGCGCTTGCATCCAGCCAGGCCTGCCGGGGAGAAGGACTGAACGAGGGCAGCTGGACAGGAGCCCTGCAAGCCAGCCAGACCTCCACATACCGGCTGCAGAATTTGCATCCGAAGCTGCTAACAAATGAGGTGAAGGAAAAGTCTGGAACGGGGACCAAGTCTGGTCGTGGTTTGAGTCCTGACTCCAGAGCAGCTGGTGCAGCCTGGCAGGCAATACACAACTCAGCTGCCCCAAACACCCTTGCTCAGCTGAAACTTCCTCCAGTGTGGGCCAAGCGCACCGTTCCACCTCCTTAAACTCCTGCAGTCTGGTAAAATTACAGCTAAGGAAAGGACCCTCTACCCCACCCAAAGCAGACTTCATGCATCCAGGGTGCAAGGGGGGGTGGAATCAAGAGAGCAGCTGCCAGAAGTAGTTTGCAGTGATTCTCCAGAACTGAACACCCCACCCCCCCCAAACTCATAGGCCCCAAGACCCCAACAACACGTCCTCTAGAGCACAAGCATTCCTCAGCTCTTGCCATGCCGTAAGCTCCCCTTGTAACATGGGTGCCCTTTACTACTCTGCTTGCACTGCTGGGGCAGGCTCTCTTCCAACTGTATGCCATCCAGAGCCTCCACTGAGGTCCAGAGAAGGGAGCAGGAGGTGCTCCAAGGGCTAGGAGAAGAGAGATGGAGGCCAAGGCTCAGGGGTTATGTGGCACTGCAAGAACCCAGTCACCTGTGGGGTGAGAGGTACTGTGGGGTCAGATCTTTCTGTCGCTACAGCTTCGGAGATTTCCCTCTTTCCATCTGCCTTCCCACCATCTGCTGAGGTGACTGCAAGGGAGAGGAGGTTTGCAAGGGTCACTCTTGGGCCAAAGCAGATGGAAAGGACCTGCTGCAAGCATTTTACTAGAGATGGGCCAGACAGCTGCAACACACCCCTCAGCCCCGCCGACAGCTCACAGAGTGCCAGGGCAAAAGGGGCTGGCTCACAACTGCACACACCGTCCGGGAGGCTTGCTTGCAACGGCAAAGGGTTTGCAGCTGGGCAAAGGAGTGTACTAACGAGCTGTTAAGTCCTTCATCAGAAGTGGGAACAAACAGATGCTGCCAGGAGCTGGTCTCTCCCCCTCCTGGGGACCTTCCTTCTGGTCAGAGATGGTGCTCCCCAAGGGGGAGAACCAGCAGCACCTTTGTTTGCTACACAGAGCTCCAGGGCCTTCTCCTCCCCCTGCGCCTTTGAACCTGCTCCAGACTTCTCAGCCCTGCAGGCCTCCAAACCTGGCCTGCTGCAGACCTAATTAACTCCCTTGTTCATTTACGGTCTTTTGTCACTAAAGCAAGTAATTGGTGCACAGAGGCAGCAGATCCTTGTGTGCGCTCACATGGACCTGACTGCTCCCTTTGGTCTGCTGGGGAAGCCCTCTCCTGCTCGCCAAGGGTGCCCACAGTCCCGCTCTGCAGCCAGCCGCTTCAGGATCATCTACAGAGAGCACGCCGCCTCCCTGTTTCCAGCGAGCTCCCTTAGTACCTTTGCAGCCATCAGAAGACACCAAAGTCTTCTCGGGGCATGACACCTTTGAATTCAAGCAAGAAAGTTTATCTGGACCGCAGATCGCACCCTAGCCCCGTCTCCCTCGCTAGCACAGAGACACCCCTCGGGGTTTCACATCACTCCCTTTTGTTTGCATGTCTGCTCATGCACACACGCACGCCCAGAAGCCTCCAGCTCCGCAGGCAGGCACAGACACCAGGCCTGGCAGCGGTGCTGCCACGCTAGTTTCTCCTCCGGTTGGTTTGCACGCGGCCGGATGGATGTATGAAGAACACAACCCCACTGCTCTTTTAACCACCGCCCCCCGCCCCGCGTTCCCTCTTACCCCTGGCACCACAAGCATGGAGAACAGCAGAGAGCGGCAGGGCCCTTTCACAGGTGGGTATCTGGGCAGGATTATCCCAGGGCTCCTGGACCAAAGGGGCAGCTCCTCAGCCTTTGGAAACCTCCCTTGCCTTTATTCCTTGGCCTTCTAGGGTTGGGGGAAGGGATCCATCCCAATGAACATGTTTTTGCTGTTCTTCTTAATAGGGTGTTGTGTAACACAGAGGGAAGTGACTACACCGGGGACCCCAGCTGAGAACAGAGACTTTAATCCTGCTGCCCAGGGAAAACTTGGAAAAAATACCTACATCTGTTCTGTTGCATTAAGCTCATGGCTCAGAGGCTGACAGCTGACCCCGGCTGCTCTTGATGCCAAGGTACAGCCCCTGCCAAACAGTGCCAGGGTAAATTACCATGACTGATTAGAAAGGCAAAAGGCAGCCAGAGAAAACTGGGGAGGGAGCTCTCCCTGTGCGGGTTTCTGGAGAAGGAAGAAGGCCAAGCCGGAGTGCATCAGGGCACTTTGTCTTCTCCACTACCACACTGGCAAACAGAGCAGAGAAGGAGCGATAGTGGAAGAGAACAGGGCAGGGGATGATATGCAGGGAGAGGGATGAAGGTGAGGAGACGGAGAAAAAAAAAACCAGCCACATCCACCTCTCCATGGGGCTTACCAAGGATGGGCTTCAGGAGACAACTCTCTTCATTGAACCTGCACTAGGCTGACGCCACAAAGGAAAAAAGGTGCTTTTGTATCTACAAGCAGGTTTCATGGCTCGAGAAGGGTACAGGACAGCTGTTGGCCTCGCAGAGCAGTGCACACTCTCCCTGCCGCACGTCTGCCAGCTCTAGGACATGTAAGAACACAGGTGTGGGGCTCCCTGACCCAGAACTGCAACACAGCTCCCTTCCAGGCTCAGGCTTTGTCATCACCTCACATCCATCCAACAGCTCAGAGAGGAGCATAAAGGAAGTCAGCTGCAGAACACTACTACTGAAATTTGGCTAATAGCAGACACCTAAACGCTCTGGAAACACGTCAAAGACTTCTCACCATATTTGGTGCGGCTCTACATTGATACACACACTGGGAACATGGTAGGTGCTGCGCTTGGGACCACAGGGCACAAGGGAGAGCCCCTTCTCTGTGGTGCAGCCCCTCTTACAGACACAGCAGGATGCTGAGGGTGGCCCTCCCCTAGATGGGAGTGGGTTTCTGGAAAGCCATTAACACCCAGTTCATTGAAGAATCTGCCTGTTCTTTATTCAAGTATTAAATTGGCTCAGCCCTAATTAGCATGACATCTATGATAGGATTAAAGCAGATTCTGCTTTCCTCTTCCTGCCTAGGGCCACCGGCTGCCAAACATTCCTCCAGGTCAGCATCCTGCACAGGACAGGGGCTAGCTTCAAGAGAAAGAGAAAGCAAGCTCCTTTCTAACTCCTGTCCGTCAGAGGCGGGTTTTGGCCCTGAAGCAAGAAGGTTTGTTTGCTTTAAATCTTATTTAACCATGGATGTTTTCATTATCCACATCCATGTCACGCTCTTTTATTCGCCCTTAGGAGGACAGGGAGGAAAGCTCTTGCTTTCCTCAGTCCATCTGTGGAGCAGACAGCTTTGATTAGCCACGTGCTTGTTGCCTTTCAGTCCCTGCTGGCTGTTGCTTTGACCTTGTTTGACAAGACAAAGGGATCAGGAGAAGCTGTGTGTTTCCTCAGCACCCTCCAGCCTTTTATAAACTTCTACTTCAACACCACAACCTCGTATCAGACTCTGGTCCTCTATCTGTCTCCATAGGCTACCTCTTTACGCAAACCTAAACCTCCAGCACTGAACTGAGCCCTTGAGGAGCAGGGATCCTGCTGAGAAGTGCAGCCAGGTGCCTACTGATCCGTGAGCATTTCTGCACTAGAATCTAAAGATGCCTCTTGGTCTAACACCACCAGTCCCATGACTCTTTGCCACCTTCCTCCTCTCTGCTGTTGTTGTTTGATCTGGTGCCTTTCCCTTTGCTCCTTACACTGCTGGGGAGCGGATCTGTCAAGGTCAGAGCCTCAGGCCTGAGCTGGCTCGGCAGCACCAACTGCATTACACCTCACTAATGTGTTTGGTATGCGGCTCCTCTGAAACCCTGCCACTTCGCGCCTGAATCGCAGCTCAGCTCTGCTCAGGAGGAGGACCCAGAGGGGCTGAGGCACAGCAGAGCCAACTCCTAGAAAGACATTCCCAGAGCACCTTCCAAAGCCACTTCCAACAGGCTACTGACACCGCTAACTGCAAAGTACAAGGTTAGCTGGGCCAAGCCACCTCTACTCAAAACCAACCTGATGCAGAGAGTGTCCAAGGCAGGCCCTGCCTGTGCAGGGACCTCTTCAGGACAGCTGCCCCCTGAGGGTGGTAACAGGGTCCTGTTCCCCTCCTGTCCCTGGAGCTGCTGCACTGCTCCAGTCACCTACTGCACCTCATCCAAGCTCATGTCAACTTCCACTCCCCCAGGATCTCTGGAAAGGCTAGTGGTGCCTGTAGTTAATAAAAAAAGTCCATTTCATTATGAGCCCTAAAAGGAGAACATCAGCTCTCTGTGCATCAGCTCAATTCTGCTTTCCTGGTCCATACATTAAAACTCCCTCTCCCCTCACAAACCGATGACTAATCTGTGTCTCAAAGCCGAAGGGAACACATCTAATCTGGGTAGTGTTACTGCTGTTGGTTCATATTAAGCACATTATTCTTACTAAGCTATTTGTCCTGAGTCTCCTGAGGGAAAGTGCTGCAGGTTAATCATACGTATGTAATTCCAGCTTCCTTTCATGCATTTTACATGCGTTGCCTGTTGGAAAACAAAAGGGCAAGGGGGAGCCGCGCAACAGGGACCTGCATCAGCCCAGGGGATGCTTCCTAGATGCTAACTTCTTATACTCTCCAGTTTGGGGATTAGAAGGACAGCAACAGAATCTGCCAGCCAACTCGTTTGCTAGACTAAGAGGTCTGCTGAACAAAAAAACCTCAAGTCACCCAAACGGTAGGGTTTCAAGACAGCTGAAGTTGGCCACTCTTAAACCTGACTATCGGTCCCCCTCTAGTGGCCAACCAGCCGCAGTCACCTTCTGTTTGCAGAATAGGGCTGCCCCATCGCCACCCGTCCCTGCGCAGAGGCACCTTGAGCATCCCTGAGCCCGGGGCAGCATGGCTCTGCTCGGAGGAGCAGCACGACTTCCAAGCAGGGAGCTGAGTCAGGGAGCATGGCAGACCTGGGCACCAGGGCAGGCGTCAGGAAAGTCTTCTAAGAAGGAAAAGATGCATTAGCAGAACAGCCAGCATCTGTCCAGTCTCTCCCAACTTGACAGCCTTAGGGCCATCTACAACTAGGCCCTTGATTTTTAATAGTAATACTGTGTAGCACTAGGAGCCCCCACCTTGAAACAGGGCCCCACTGTGCAAGGAGCTGTACAGCATCCAGATGCAGAGAGACTGTCTGCTCCTTGGGATGGGGAAGGAGATAGAGAGAAAGGTCAGAAGAGGAAGAGAGCAAACAGAAGGAAAACAGCACTGGTCAGCATGAGAGACAGTAGTCAGTGAGATGCTCTCAATGGGTGAGGACTTGCAGCACAAAAAGACAACAGTTCAATGTCATACTAGAAGACACCAAGGCGACATTTTTGTACTGTAATTTTTAGTTTCAACAATGGGTACAGTGGCTACCAGTGTATTGTGTGTAGTTCCCACTATAAAAGGGCCTAGGAGAGGTAGGACTCTGTACTGCTGCTGGCTGCTCTAGTCACAGACAAGGAGAAGGGGCTGCCAGTTTTCCCTGAGGAGTCTGTCTGTTCCACACCAGTAATAAAGGCCTCTGAGAATCTGACCTAGCCTCTACACAGCAAACCACTTCTCCAGACAAATCTGAAACCCACAGAGCTGGTTTCATCACCTCCAAGAGGACTGCAGAGAACTGTATTTCCTTGCGCTTCTTCACCCACTGCTGTAAGCAGCACTATCTCATCTTGAGGCAACTCACACTTCAGCTACTGAAGCACAAGAGAGCCCCAAGCAGCTGTTCCTTCTGGTAAGAGATGAGATTGCATGACTTTACAGGCTTTCAGAATTATGTTAGCATAAATCCCTAAATTAAGGGGAGGGTACAGGCCAACATACTTCTTGCAGCTTATCAGAGAATTGCCTCAAGAGGGAGAGAAGAATTTGGTTTTGGCCACTGCAGTCACTCCCCCAAAAACCACCCAAACTCACTCTGGCCTTCACGTGCTTCAGAGAAAGCTCTGGAGCAGCCTTAGGCCAATTCCAGTTTTTCCATCCCTCATATGGTGCAAGAGCTCTCCTTCCTTTGTCTGTATTCATTGCAGCTTTATACCAAGGCTGTGAGGCTTGGCGCTCGGCCTCGCTCCTCACTTCCAACCTCGTGTGCAATTGCCCACGCCTCAGCATACTTTGTAGCACGCCATCCCTGCAGAAGGGTAGCTGGAAAAGACTGATCGGGAATTTTGGGTGAACGTCAGCTACAGCTGTTTCCGTTTACTGCAAGAGGAGTTATAGGAAATGATGTCTAAAAATGAACACAATCATGCAGTAACACCTCCCTCCCACAATCAAGTTTCATGCTCTGGAGAGCAAAGATTAGGGCTTCTCACGCATTCAATAATAAAAAAACCAAACAAGGAAAGAGTTCAAAAGGAAGATTCTAAAATCTCAGATTCTGCACCATACAGCTGATGCCAAGACAAGCTGAGGTTCTGGTGGACTTTGCTGTTTCCCGTGTTTTCCTTTTATAGTTCCCATAATCACGTTCAAACTCTTTTTGCTGTCACGTGCCAGGTCAGTCAGACATAAGATGGTAGGAGAACAGCCAAAACCATACAAAACATAGTAATTCGCTATGGGAACCCGGAGTTACAGCCTGGTTCAACTGACCAACTCAGCCTTAACACAATGAACGCAAGAAGGGATCTTATCCAAATTAAGCATCATTTCCCCATTTTCTCATTCAGGTATCTGAAGAAATTCCTTCTCTGTAGTTCTACAATGGAGGCAAACAGAAAGCTGAGCAGAGGAACTGAATGCACAAAAATCCAGTTTCCCAAGCAGCACATCTTGACACATCTCGGGTCAAGTGGCCATGTATGGAATCAAGGATCCTAAGACATCAGGCAACTCCTTGCTATTGCTGGAGACACAAGCTGGGGCATGTAGGATTCCAGCATGAAGTACATGGGCATGATTTCTCTTCCAGCCCCAAGTCCATGCCAGGTGCCAGGAATGGAGGCTGGGGAGTCAGCAACAAGTCACTGTCACCACTCCCTCTCCAAGACATCACAAGAAACTGGTGATCAGGACAGACAATATGGGCAGCCAGATGATACCACGCATCCTGCAAAGAGAGGCAGAAACTTTAGAACCTACTTCATGCTAAAGTAATCCAGCATGCTGTGCACTCTCCTTCACACCCAAACAGTTTCTGAAAACTCCAGCCTCAACTTGGCCCCCTTCCCATGAGTAATACTGGTCATGACATGTAAAGACATGTCCACATGGTCTGTGTGTATCATTATGCTCATGCCAGGTTTGCAAAGTCACCCACCTTTTAGTGCCCTGACCCCAGCTGCAGCAGCTCCAGACTCCCAACCTCTGTGATTTCCAGGGGACACTGGAACTTCAGTTTCTGGATTCTTCATAACACTCGCCACTGCTCTAACCTCTGTCTTCTCCGAGTCCAGCATAAGACAACTTTGTTCCCACAAGGAGCTTCTAAAAAATACCATGACCCAGCACAATGCTACAGAGGCAATCCCCAAGACTCACAGGCACTTCTCACTCTCTTCTTTAGCTCTCATGGCTTGAAAGCCAGAATCAAGGCTAGATGCTGGTTTCATAATATGTGAGAACATCTACCTAGTTAGACAGTGAAACAGACGCAGCCCGCCAATGCTATGCTGGCTGAAGAGGGGCTAAATCTTTTTTACAGCCCAGGAAACAGTGTTTTCATTGTTCTACAGGCAGCAATGCTAATGGGTACAGAATCATATTGCAGAATCTTCTCAAGTTTTAAAGTTATGATTTTAATCCTTAAGCTACAAAAAAAAAAAAGTCCAAGAAAACCAGTGATAAATCGAACGTTTTTTGTCAGAGCTGGGAACAGCTCAAGCTTAGAGAATCACAGAAACTGGGTATTGCCCCTGAAGGCAACAAGCTGTCAACTTACTAATTATTCCACTGCTTGTTAGCAGACACTTGCAGACACATTGTTTCCACCCTGCAATCTGAAAGTATTTTGTACAACTTACAAAGGTGCGAAAGACTCAAATGCCCCCTGGTCTCCTGGCTTCATCTAACACTCCTGACAGTGCAGTGAAGCACAAGCAGTACAAATACCTGCAGCTCAGAGTCAGGTAATACACAGCGAGATGAAAAAGTAATTGCACCAACTGCATTACTAATTACATAAAATAGCCCTTAAAATACTTTCTGGCACTACCGGCTGCTTCAGCCCATTTTCCAGCCTACTGCAGAGAGGCCTCACAGTAGCCTGCGAGCCCCAGCCGAGTCCTGCCTCTTCCCAGAGAGGTTCAGTCAGGCATCCTGAAAGGCTGCAGACAGAACTGTCCTCTCCCCCTTGCAGCAGACCTCAGTGAGACACCCAGAGAGGCCCCTTGCCCACGGACAGCACTAACCAGTTGGATTCCCCCTGTACAGCCCCAAAAGAACACTGAGCTGAGAAGGCAGCATTTTTAAAATATTTTATTTATTATACAAACTATTTACAAAGTCAGCTACTACAACCACAGGCTTCCAAATTTTGGCTGAACTCTGCCAGAAATTCACCAGAGGGAACTAGGATTTCACCTGTATCATCCACAGCTCCTGGGTTCTAAAAACATGCAACATAGCCTGCAGGTGCGGGCTGAAGCCAGGCCCTCTACACCTCAAAGCAGCTTCAGGAAACACGGAACCTGAGATGATACCAGGATCCTAAAGATTTCTACAGAAGGGCCTCTATTAAGTGGGAATAAATAAAGAGTAAGAAGAAAAGTAACGAGCCTCTGCCAGAAGTAACATACAGTATAGGTGACCAAAGCACATCCCCATTGCCAGTGTTAAGGGCAGCACAAAAAGTGACTGTACTGGGAAAGAGTATAAAGCTAGATACAAGTTTAGAAACATTGTGATGGACCTCAGGAACTTAGGACCAGCTAGGGAAACAATGGGGATGGGTTTAGTTGACTAAGAGCACCCATCACAGTTCTGACTGCACTTGTGTTAAGAAAGTCCTTGGCATCTGCACAGCTGCTGGGAAGCGTGGGGTGCTGGCTGCAATGCAATAAGAAGCATTTAGGAGCTCTTCCCAGCAGAGGAAAACTGCCCAATGTCCAGCTACTTTGTCCTCAGAATAAAAAAGTCCAGCTCAAGAGAGGAAGGGAGAAGATTCCTGAGGAAGATGTCACTGGCAGAGCTGGCCTATAGCTACAAGGCTGGAAACAACCTCACCAGGTAAGACTGCAAGACAAGGCTGCAACATGGGAACAGCACCAAGCTATGCCTCCCAACAAACAGGAGTTAAGCTGAGCACCATCACCCACCTCCTCTCGGTCCCTGGAGAAAGCAGTGAAGTGGTGGCTTGGAGAACACAGGAGCTGTAACTCTACTGACCATGGAAGCCATCCGCAGTGTAAATAAAATGGTACCATACTCTCCACCCAAAGGCAGTCAGGACCTTGCAGAATGGAGCCTGCACTAAAAAAGGGAGAACAGCCACTATTAAAGTGATCGGTCAGAGCACAACAGTGGCAACTCTCAAGCTGGCAGCCTCCCAGCACCTTGGTGCCAGTGAGAGAATGAATTCACAAGGCAAAGAAATCCCCCTGAGTAATCTCAGTGTTCAGCTGGCTGCTTTTTGGCACCAAAATGGCTTATTTTTTTCTGTACACAAGTAACACACTCAGCCCAAGAATGGCTAAGATGCTGCCTTGAAAACATCTTCTAGATGTAGAATGTTTCCCCCAAATTCCTAGTCAATTCAACTAAGCTATACTGGAAAAGCACACAGTTATCTTAAAATATCCATACTGTGCAGAAGTCTGCCAGGATCAGCTTGAGGACAGCAGAAGGGGACTGAAGAGGATGATGTGACTTTATCTAATACAGTGTTCTAAAATTAGCTCAGGGATGCCAGTCTGAGACTCCATTCTGGAAGAAATCCAGCAATTCGATAATCCAGTGAAAGCTTGTACTGCAGGTAGTAGCAATGCAGGGTTCTCACACTTTGATTCCTGCATGCCTTTGGCTCCTGACCTGAACTGTTTAAGGGACTGTTGAGAAAAGATCTTGAATTCTGCTTCACTGAAGAACACATCAGGATTCCCAGATTCCCCTTCCCTTTACTTCCCTGGGAAGTGCTGAATGGACTGCCAGCAACAACATATCCCAATCATAAGCTTACTTTTCACGCTGGTCTGCCCACTCTTCTCCCCACAAGCCAGACAACAGTGCGTGCAGGTTGTTGAGTGATCACTTGAGTGAAGTTCTAGTTAACATTTTGTGCTGGAAAGCCAGCAGCACTGAATGGAAAAAGGAGGGAAGGAGAGCTGAAGAAAGAAGGTAGGAAGATTGGGAGGACAGAAAGCCAGCTGCTCTCCAGACACCAGCACCCCTCTGGAAACTGCGTGAAATGCAGTAGAGAAAGAGAAGCCTCAGGCTGCTGCATGATAGAGGTAGAAGCCAAGACCCTGTGAGATGCCCGAGTGGAGGTACCACGTTCTGCCCGGTACCATCACCCCAACAACAAATGCAAGCCCAGTGCACACCGTAGCTGCTTACTGACCTGTCACTGTTACTACATAACATACATACCCTGGAGGTGAACGTGGGATAGGCATTGGTGCTCAGCATTGAGGGACCACACTCATGCCCATACTCTCTCTCCTGAGGAAGGGAAAAGAAGGCAAGGGCATGGGACAGCTTCCTGTGCAACATCAACTGTCAGAAACATTCAATGGAGGAGAAATTCCTCTTCCAGTTCATTTGCAGAGGCTCATTACCAGCCACTGCTGGAGAAGGACGCTTCTGCTGCCGGACCCTGGCGGAGGTAGTACAGGATCACTGTCAGGGCCAGCACTTGTGCTCCGATGAGATTGTTCTCCCCTTTGGGTTACTCCCTCCAGTGGATACTGCCCATTTTTCTCTGTGGCACAGGTGACAGCAGCATCCAGAGCACAATGGAGAAGGAGAATCAGAAACCCTTCTGGGTCAGGTGCTGAAAGGATGGACAACCCCATACTCTTCATGAGTCACAGGGTAGCATCACTGCGGGAGCTGAGCCAAGACATGGAAAGTTACTAAGGCTTCCCGTGAGCCAGCTTTCCAGCAGAGCTCCATCCTGGTCCTTCCTCTTCCTCCCAGAGAGCTACGATAAAGGCAGCTCAGCAGATCTCCTGCACCTCACTGTAACTTCTGCTTATGAACTTCATCTTCCCAGAGAAGGATGGGAGTGCAGGGAAATCAAGTGCAATATCTCTTTGATGAATGCACCACAGTCCTTTTGCTGTTTCACATTGAACCAAAGGGAGAATGAGGGAAAGGGAAAAGATGAGCTCTTGATGACATATTTGGGATACAGAAAGGCCACGTGACGTCTTCTGGATGACAAATTCCTTTACATGGAGTCTTTGCTCTGTGTCCATTGCCCATGTGAAGGGAAGGAGAACAAGCAGAGGATTGAACCTGGGTGTTACCACGAAGAGCCAGGAGGCTAAGTGGCCTCCTGGAAAGGGGAAATCACAGCATGCCAAAGCCCTCACAACCCTCACTGATAGCTAGCTGCAGCATCTTGTGCACTTCTTCATAGGAGTCATAAGTAGGGAGGCACAGCTGGTTAAAACTGTAAAACAAAAGAAAAATTCCATTCAGACTAGATCTGAGAGAGGACCATCCCCATCAGCTACTTTTAGATGGGTTGACACAAGCATCACACACATTACATGTTATACACTGCTTGCCCACCACAACTAGCTGGTGTCATTCCCAAAAGCACAATGCAGAAAGTCCTACCACCCCAGGATACTTGCCAAGTGTGGGCTGTCGGCAAAGTACTGTGAGTTGGAGCTGCAATGATCTGGAAAGATGGACAGAGTGCAGCAAACCCTCCTGGGGGCAGCTGGGAGGAACCAGTTGTGAACTGCAAGAGCCTGGCCAGCTCTTCCTGTGTGAAACTGGAGACCACGGTCCAAAACCACCTCATGACCTGTTAGGAAACAGGAAAGGTAAAGCCAGGTCAGCCAAGCAAATCAAATAAGCATATAAGCAAGTTGCAAGATCAGTCAATTGCCTTTGCAAGGAAGTGCTCTACTAATAGTCAGAATTCTTTTGTTTTACCAGGGTGACACATAGAGGCAAGTATTACATGGTTTCTTCTTATCAGTTAAGAGATGTCCCACGCTACTACCTCCCACCAGTCCTTTCCCTTAAAGCAGAATGGCTTCTGCTCTCCCCACAGAGATTTTAATTTTAGAAATACCTGCATTGGCAGTGAGGTAGGTTTTCAATGCAGAAGCTCATTTGCTTCTTGCAGTATGCTAATCTTTTACTTTTCCACATCCTCTGGTACTTTTGCAGGAAAGCGGAACCATCCCAGTGTTTACAGCTAGAAGCTTCTACTTCTAATCTCTTTTCACCTTGGATATTTTGGCAGCTTCCATTATTTTTCTAAATGAAGCTGCTACTATTCCCATACCCCTCCCACTGGGAAAGGCAGGGAGGGATGGGAACAATTACAGGGTACAAATTTGGCCTACTACATCAGTAGTCTTTACAACAGCACTGAATTCCAAACACTCCACGTGGGCTGCAAGCACGATCTTTACGCATCCCTTAGAGATAAGTATATCACCATGAACATCTTCACTAGCAAGAATTCCTACCAATTCCTCCCGATTCCCTGCTGAACTGTTCTTAATTAGTGCTTTGTTGGATTTTCTTCGAAAGACCACTGCTGCTGATTTTTACCTGCTGGTAACTGATTAAGCATCATCTCTAGTCAGCCAGCCTGAAGGATTTCTCTAGGGAGAAACATTATTTCATAACACGTACAGTCCTACTCCTGACCCCTGAATCTTCCAGTTTGTCCTTCTGGAAGCCTAATTTCCAACCAAGAAATCTGTTCCCAGTTTGTCTCTGCTGTAGTTGGGATAACCGGTTTCAGCAAGCAGGAGGGAGAAATCCTTTCACTTACCTTCTCACGGAAGTGCCAAGATCCTCCTACCACTACAGCATGTGCCTTGAAGTCACAGACACTGATATCTCCAGTACCGCACATAAGCAACTGAAAGGCAAGAGACTGCAGTCAGAAAGTCAGGAGCCCAAGAAACAAGGCAACAGTTACTGTGCAGATTACAAGCATTTAAAATGCTTAGAGAAGAAACATTTTGGCTTTATTCCAGATCCAGAAAGCACTTCATTTATCAGAGAGGAGGGGAAGTAAGGGTAGAGATGCTTATGGAGGCAGCAATTACCTCAAGCTCATTCTCATCAAAAATAGCCAGAAGGTTCTCAGGAACTAACTCATTAAGGCCTGGAAGAGAAGAGGAGAGAAAAGCAGCAAGTGCTATCCCCTGGGACACAAAGGCAAAAAGGAGCAGGGAGCAGACACCATGTTACCTTTCAGGAAGTGATCTACCTCCTCTCTAACCTGATTGGCCAGCCTGTATTGTGCAAGCAGATTTAGATACAAGATTTTGTTTTCATTGGTCACTGGTACTTGAGCCCCTCCTGTCACCAGTTCCACCACCTGAAAACAGGAGAACACTTGATGTTGAGTGTGACCAGCAGCACTCCCCAAACCTGAACTCCCAACCAGAATAAAGCCAAGCAAGGAGCTACTGCCCAGAGTAAGCTCAATTTTCTGGGGCACAAAGCAGAGTTCTCGGCTGCCACTGCTACAGGCAGAAGGGGTTAAGCTGTCCCACCTTCAGGAACTGCCTCCCTCACCTTCTCCAGCTGTCCTGTTTTACTATACTTCTCTTCAGCAAAGACCAGATCCATCTCGCTCACATCATTGTTCAGTATGAAACAAACTTTGGATTTATAGAATTCTGGGTCATCCGTTTCAAAATACTGTGTGAAAGAAAAAGAAGGCAAGGACACAGAGGGAAGAAAAAGAAAAACACATTGTTAACCAGGACTCTGGATCTGCTTCTAAGGCACCAATGTTCAACCTCTCCCCAGACCAATACAGGCTTCAGACAAGGCTGGAAAGCTTTACCTTGTAATGCATACGAAGTCCTATGATCTGAGCCAGGAAGGATCGGGTGAAGCGAGCTCGAACCAGTTGTTTGTAAGCACCTCCCAGAGAGGATTCATAAAGACACTTTCCTACTAAGCGGCCTGCAAATTCATACACTTTGAGTCGTAAATATGTAGGACGCCCTGGATTTGGATGCACCTGTGAAGAGAAAGCAAAATGAAACATCCAAATACTGGACAAGACTAACACAAATAGCAAGTAAGGGACCAGTTTAAGTCACTGCATCTCTCAGGCTGTCCCAGGAGCTTTAGTGCAATATCCTCAAAGCCAAGCAATAGAAGTAAAATGCCTGAGACTGCCTAGAAAGAACATAAAATGTTTCACACGCGCAGGCCAGAAGGTCTATGAGAGCAGAAATGGATTCTGAAACATTCAGACCCAACAAAACCTCTAGACACTCTGATGCCACCTCCTCTTGCCCAGAAATCCAGCTTTCCCCGCTGACTGGCCACCCTCTGCTGTTCATCCAGCCAGGTCTTTGACACTTCAAGGGGTTAAGATCATTAAGCAAAGCTTTGAGAAATGCACTGGAAGTGATTGTGCAGGCAAACTAAAGAACAGGTTAGGTTGCACACCACTTAAGAGCAGCAGCATTACTTAACCATCAGCATGTCAATGCACACATTTCTGTGCATTCAGCATAGGAACTGCAGACTCACCAAGGCCTGGTTGTTATCACTAAAGCGGGTAAAGAGTTGATTGGTGGTATCAAATAATGCCTTACAGATGAGCTCAAACCACTCTCTGCGTGGACCTCCCCAGTCCAGAGCTACAAGATAAAACAAGCTTGGTCATTCATGGGTCATCAATTCAAGAGTTTCACGAATGCTGCTCAGTATTACCTGACATAACAGCTCATTGCAGTGAACAGCTCCATAGCAAAAAAGCAGTACACATGGCTCCAGAACTCTAGGTTCTGCTCCCAAACCTAGTCCTAATATTTTTTATTTGGACCTGAGGTCCCTATGTAAAGTAGGGATAGAACAGCACTAGCAGGATAATTCACTAACATCTGTGAGAAAGTGATAGGGCTGTAAAGCCACAAAGGACAGACATACTACAAGAAACCAGAATTTCAGACTAAAACTACTCCACCATCATTCCTTTCACTTCCTCCTTAAACATATTCACAGGATAACTCACCTTCTTCATCCTGAAAAATCACTTCAAAGTTTTTGCTCCAGTCAGAAACAGAAAAATTTCGTGTTGCTTTAAAAGACTGCAAAAAAAAAAAAAAAAAAAAGAAAATAGCAGCAGCCATTACTGCTTGGCACCCTGTAACCAATATGCAATCCTGCACATGTGGATGAGCAACACAAAAAACAAGAAACAGTCTAGTACTCTAAAGTATAAAAGTGAGAATTAGGAACTCCTAAGGTCTAATTCTTATTTGTCCAAAGCCAGCCACAGAAGCCAGTTCCTCATTTTCTATTATGAGACGCATTATCCACATAAATACAGATCATCTTAAAACCAGTGTGATGTCTTAGCACAGCACAGATGTATCCCTCTCAAGGCTGCAGTACAGTATTGTTTAAAGTATTAAAATGCCTGTGGGAAGGAACAATTTCTGTAAAGCACTCTCAGCCCACAAGTTAGAATTAAAAAAGGAACATCTCAGCATTAGAAAATAGCTTGAAGGGTTCACTGAGTGCATACTTAAAGCAAGTCACAATGTAAAAAAGTAGCAAAATGTTTCAAGTGTCTAGAATTTCCTGTGTCCCGATTCTGGATTCCAGTTAAAGAAAATTTACAAAGCTACACAGCAGTCCTCAGTCATACATGTAGCTTTGGCTTAGCTTACCTGCGAATAGGTTAGAGCATCATGCCAGTCACACCTCCGAGTTAAACACCTTGGCCGCATTCATTGTGCTTGTCAACCTTGGACACTAAAGCCTACATTTCTTATTATTATGGCACTTAATTTATTTTGTCTTACTAGGCTGTAACGCCAGTGCTCATGACAGTGCAGAATTTCCAAAATAGCAGGAAAAGAGAGTCACGGAAATGCTGTTTAGAACTGAAGTCATTTTGTAGCAAGCTATTAACCAAAATGTAATCTCGTAAACACTGCAAGCTCTTAGGTGCAGAAAACATTCTAAAACACAGATTTACTGAGTGCAAATCAAGGGAAATCCCAACCACTCCTGCTTTCCCCAGAAATGTTGTTTTTCATCTG
This sequence comes from Sagittarius serpentarius, assembly GCA_034782735.1. Classification (NCBI taxonomy): domain Eukaryota; kingdom Metazoa; phylum Chordata; class Aves; order Accipitriformes; family Sagittariidae; genus Sagittarius; species Sagittarius serpentarius. The sequence continues at coordinate 3,401,184 of JAVKLA010000031.1, read as the reverse complement.
TGTAACATTACTGTTGCAAGACACATGTGGAAACAGTAAGTCAAGATAACTGCCTGCGCTGTGTACACAGTATTTAGAAAGCCAGTTAAGAATTGTATTATATGAATGACACTTTCTTAAATTTGATTTTGGAAGCACATCAGCTCAGGTCAGCATTGGTGAAGACTTAACTCAAGAACTCTACAGAATATTTTATTATCACACTGAACCACTACTAGAAGCCTGTTGATGCAAGAGTTTCATGCCTGCACCTCAGTAACACCTCACTTGACAGCTTATCTCACTGAATGGCTCTGTACCGGAAAAACAGTAGATAAAGACTCAGGAGCTCTAGGTTCTGCTCCCAAATCTGGTCCAGGCAGACAGTCTCTCTCTGGGCCTCAGGTTCCAATGTAAAGTAGGGACAGAATAGCACCAGCAGTTTTCCTGCTTTTTCGGGCTATGCATACATTTACCCTAGACATCTCTTAGGGCTTGATTTACTCTGCAATGAGTTCCTTAAAAATTCATCAGAGCTGAAGTTTCCTAATTACTTAAGAAATTGATCTGATCTTACTGGTTGTAGAGAAGGAACACAGCATCCCACAAAATACCAAACCTGAACACACAGGAGCTACCTTGAGATATTTTTTTTTCTTTTTTTCCCCATCTCAAGCTATCTACTGGCATATGCCTTGAACAGAAGGCCTAATCATTTTAACATGGTTGCCCTAGCACATACCAGTTTGGATTTCTTTAGGCACTAAGCAGAAAAAAAAAGGATGGAAGAAGCATCGGGCTTAAGCAAAGTGACCTATACACTCACCGACTCCAGCAGACAGTGCCGGCTGACTTTCAGCGTGACCTTCGAATGAGGTCTTTTCATATGCACCTGACGTAGCTCTCGCTGAAAGAAGTTCACTTTGTCCTGGAAGGTCTCCGAGCCTCCTGAGAATAGTGACAATTTGGGTCAGGCCTGAGCTGTCAACACCTCAAACATCTAGAAGGCATTCCTAAGACTATCTGCACAGGTCAGCTTTACAGCCCAAGGATGAGTTTTTTACAGCAAGGTTTGGAGACAAGAACTCTAAAGGCAGTTTGCAGTTAGTCTTGCTGACATTCAGATACTCACAAGGTGCGCTTTCAAAGAGCCTGACAGAAAAGCCAAACCGAAAAGGAACAGCTGGCATGATGAAATACATCCACTGGAAGCACCAACAGGAACAGAACATGAGACTCCAGGAATCAGAGTTCTCATCAGAGGTCATTCAGTGCTGGCAATCCTCATTCCCTGGGGAAACTAGCAGACTCAAGTGCTAACTTCCTGACTATGGTACCCACCTCACCACCCCTTTACCTATGTTTTTATGCAGAGAGCGAATGAAAGTGGCTGCCAAGATGTTCCTCTCCTTGCAGCTGAGCTCCACAGGGGGTTGGATCCCATCATCCACCACCAGTGTCAGTAATTTGTGCACAGGGTCAGGACCAAGGTATGAAAACTAGCAGCAAAAAGATGCAAGAAAGGGTAAACCCACCATGCAGAAGGCACAGTATGTTTGGTAGACAGAGCAACACCACCTGCGCTCTAAAACTTTCTCTGCTCACTTACGCAGATGCAGTTAACAGAAACAGTATTTCAAGCATCCAGACTCCAGTTAGGAGGCTGCTTCAAACGTCACACCCTAGCCTAGGGGCTTCAGTGGACATAATCACAGCATTTAGCAAGGTTACAAGGAAAACAAACAAGGGAAATGCAAAAGGAATCAAGATTTTTGCCTAGCACTGGGGCAAAAGGCAGGAAGGAGGGATACAACTGGCTCCTATTCATAAATATTAGCAGAATTTAGGCACTGAGAGGGAATTTGAGTTGAATTTTACACAACAAAATGTTGCTCTGTGGGCGGAAGCCCTTCTCTCCAAAAGGAAAAATCAGACTGTCATTCACAAGGACCACAAGCCAACAAGACAGAGGTGCAGTGACAGTTACATGGAAAGAGGCTTACCTTTGTGCCAGGACATACTCTAAAGGTGAAAAGGCGCCATGGAATGATCTTCAGGTAAAATTCTTTCACTGAGAATTGCTGAGTAACCACAAGGAAAAGAAAGTATTAGAGGTCACACATCTGTTAACGGCTGTCCCTGAAATACATGAGACACAGGACAAATCCATAAGGCCAGACCTCCCTCCAACCCCAGGGACAGGTTTCTGCGACATTTGGTGAAATTTTCTTCTGGCACGATACATAAAAAACCTTCAAAGCTGTACAGAACTGTAAGCAACTTGTCGGTAAGACTTTACCGCATGCATTTACAACGCATGTGGGATCCCAGCATGACACATTTTCAGTAGAACATCAGTCTAATTGGGAGGTAATGTTAAGTACACTTGAGAGGCTGAATTCAGGACAAGACTGTAACACATTGACAAAAGGGTTTTGGAAAAAGTCACACTAGCAGAACTATTGCTACTACTCCCTAATTTTCACAACCATTTCAAACAACTTTTTTAAAAGGTACTTGCAATTGCTAAATCCAGGAGATTTGCAGAAATTTCTTCTCAGTGTATTTCTGCCAGAACAAATCGCTACTAACTGTGGAACTGTCGCCTTCCGGAGCACAAGCTAAGATGAAATTTTAGCATCTTTAGACAAAACACACAACCATTTCCTCCACAAGTCTGTTCTAGCTGCAATGACTGGAAAAAATGATGAGCAGAATTTCTCCAGAAACAAAGCAAATATGGCAACAGTACCCACTTCTGGTGATCTCCTTTATCAGGTAATGCAATAGAAAAGAGTACAAAAGTCCAGAATGATACCCCAAGGATGAAAGAATGCTGAGCTCACAAGGACCCAGCACTCATTCCCAAAGTCAGTTCTTAGAGCCGCATACAGCAGAGATTTAGAATTCTCTAGCAACGTTCTCCATCCTGTAACTGTTTCACAGCCCTCTTTCTCTCTTTGTCAGGAAAGCAATTCCTGGATTAGTCTTTCACTTTGATGACTATCACTGCATTTTTCAGAATGCATTCAGATCGCTAGATTAACAAAGTGGATTTAAATTTATTAGTAGATTTAGTGGAATTTTCTTTCTAGCTTCCCTGAATGCTCGTAGGCAATAATAAGGGGTAACAGTTTCTGTTAACATATTCTTACTATAATGGAATCCTCAGTTTCTCTTGACTTGCTTCAATCCTGTTTCTTCTATTTATACATTTACCTTTTGTCCTCTGCCCATTTTTTTTTTCCTTTTCTTTGCCCTGAAACATTCAGGAAACAGACAGACAAAGAAAAAAATCTGAGAAGTGTCCTCTTCTAAGTTCTGATCTATAGGTATCGGAAACTGAGAAAGAGAATTGCAGGTCTGACCTGACCGGAGCAAAGGACAGGCAAACAGAGTACCTACAGAACAATCAGTGAGAAAATTCCCAGAAGGCTTTGGATCAGACCTAGACAGACTCATGGAGTCCTAAAGCTTCAAGGAGCATTTTAACATTATTCTCAGTCATGAAATCCACGTTTACTGTCTAGCCTTGGGCAAATCATTTTTAAGCAAATCTGAAGCACCGAACTCTGGAGTTAAGATATAGGGCACAAAGAAGCTCTTCAGTTGCAGTGCACTTTAAACATGCACTCAAGAGTGGTAAGTTTGTGATATCTACCTTAGGTGACACATAGCAGTACACCTTTTTAGGTTTCTTCACTTTCTCAGGGGTTTGGCTGTCAGAGGGAGAATCTTCATCTTCATCCTCAGTTGCAGTAGAAGGACGGCGCTGGGAGGAGCTCAGGTGTGTTGGTGGAAGTTGCCACTGAGTGTTGGTATAACTAGGAGCATCATAAAGGTAGGCTTCAAAGTAAATACTGACACCTGAGGTGGACACATTGCGTTCTACAATGTTCTTTTCATTCTCTGAGGGAAACAGATATAAAGGAGTTGTGTAAATCTTAATGAAGACCAGAATCAAAAAGTAAAGAATCCACAGACCACCAACAAATTAGTTACTATGATTTTAAAGAAAAGCCTACACATCCAAAGGAAAACCTGGTCAAGTGAAACAGATAAAGAGAACCCAAGAGTGGGATAAAAAAAATTTCAAGACAGCAGTTTGTCTGTCCTGCCTTCAGACAGTGAGTGGTTGAAGAAAAAAGGAAAAGAGCATACAGAACCTCCCTGTCAGAGCACCAGCCTGAAGGCATAGCCACTTGACAGTCACATTGCAGACTGGCTCACTCCTGAAGAAACCAGAAATTATAAAATTGTAAAAAAGCACATAGGTTACATGCAGTGTTCTTCATCCATACAGCTTAACATACAATATGCGGCTGGCTCACTTCCAGTACGGCTTAGATGCTAAATACTAGCAAGCAATAAAAATTGCCTAATTTCAGAGGTAAACCTCTTGAGAGGACGGGGAAAAAGAAACAAAAAACCACACATGTGCTTTTATCAGCTGATGACAGAGAGTATCAGCGCCTTCAGAGATCTCCCTTGTCAGGAGCAAATTCATTTACCTTATCATTTTTAAATGAATAGGCATTCCTTGAACAATTAAGCATGGCTAGCTTGCAAGGAAGCCACATGTAGCTCTGCTACATAACTGTGCAAAGCAACATGTAAGAGGACACCTGGAGAATGAACACTGAGTAGCTCTTGACTCACCACTTAGAACAATGATGTCAAAATCACCATTGCTTATGGGCTGGTTCTGGTAGGAGATGCAGGCATGGAAACACCCCCTACAGTGCAAGGTGAGTCGGAAGAACACTTCACAAGTCTGCCGGTTGGACACCACAGACTTCTCAAACACAACGTCAGAGCTCTCTTCTTCTTGAGGACCCAGCTAAACAGAAAACAAATTAATAAAGGGTGCTCTCTAGCTCACCTGAAGTCAAGCAGCAAGCAATGAGGCTGCACTCACCTCATGGATGGAGAGGCTGTAATTGTGCTCGTCTATCAGGGACACAGAATTGCTGGTGGGATTGTCATACTCATCTCTGGGAACTATCTGCAGAGTATGCTGCTGCCCACAGGTCAGCACCAGAGTGGAGAAATGGCAGACAATTTTGGTTTTGGAGGGAACCACCATCCCTGAAGCAGACAACAACAGCTTAGAGTCAAACAAATTCCAAGATGAAGCTACAAAGAGCAAAGGAAAAGCAACTAGGGGCACAATACCCTTGAAAACAGATCAAATCTAAACACATTCTATGCCCCTATATTCAAAAAACAAAGTATCTGGGCACTGAAATATATGGTGTGGTGCACAGGGTTTGCCTTGTGTCAGAAACTTAATACTGATAAAGCAAACCCAGTTACTAGCCTTCCAAGGAATGCTTTTTACACCATTCTAACCTTCAGCTCAAGAACTTGCTCCCACTGCACATACAAAATACAAGTCAGATGACATCCAAGGAAACCTGGAAATCCAGTTTACCAAACAAATTTAAGCCTGAAGGGTATCCAAGTTAAACCTGAGCTTCCTCTTTCTGACAGGGTACCTTAAGCCAGCTTTGTATCTATTCACAATGCAATGGAATAGAGGTACTTTCAATGAACACGTACATGAAATATAAAAGATACCGATTGAGGTCAAAAAACAAAAGTAGAAGGAAACTAATTTAAAATGGATAAAAAGGAAATGTTTTTAAAGAAGCATATAATCGAAGGTATCAGCTGCTCCAGGAGGTTAAAGGAAGAGTAAGGTATTCAAAACAGGAAGAGTCAAATCTTGACAGCATTTCCGATCCAGATACAAATAACTCGATCCTTTTACAAAAGGTATTCTTTGACTACTGGATGGATCATGAAGAAGTGACTACGAAATGGAGAACAGGACACAAGTGGTTAGTGAGTTTAAGCAGCACTAATGACTTAATCTGTAAGGCAGTTTCTATTTTGCCAAGTACTGGTAGTCACAAGTATGTTTTAGTCATGGGTCTATTGCTGGGATCTACACACAGCAAGAGGAAAATGGTGAAGGGTAACCCTTTCCCTGTCACCTACCTATTTTAGCTGGAAACACATTTACCTAACTGCCTCCAATACTTCCAATCTACTTTGAATCATTAGAGGGCCACTTAGACCTTACCTGGCTGGAACACCTTGTAGTAGGGGCTGTAAGCCACATTCAAGCCACCAAGTTTTACAGTGATCTCGTATCTCCCAGCCCTGCGCACAGTGAAGGCCACTTTCACCACATTGGAATTAGGCTCCTGAAGAACTTCCTGGGTTACAGGAATATCAATTGCTAGCTCCACGTGGCAGATGTGAACTCGCAGCCCCACAGGCCGGTGAGCAGGGAAGGGTTGCCCATTTTTATAGAATAACTGCATGGAAAATGGAGAAGTCCAGGTCAGCAAAAATATGCAATGCACAGAGGAAGAGAAAGCAAGTTGCCTTGGGGAGTCAATGGCAAGAACCCCAGCTCAGCAAAGGAAAAAAAGATTAAGAGCCAGCTCTGTCACACAGGCCGTATTCTCCGAAGCAAATAGGGCGCAGCTGGGCATTGAACAGCCTCATTCTCTTTTGTGCTGTGGTTCAAATGAGTGCCCTGAAAAGAACATGCCACTAGGCATTTCTTCTCTGCACTGTTAGTGCAATATCACAGCAGAAACCAAGAAACCCCGCTACCAAAAGGAAAAAAGCAAAGACATCCTTTCAGAGAACCAAGCAGATCTTGTCTGTTTGTACAGCTAAGCTCTGGAAAAGCTCTCACCAATTTGTTATAGAAAACAGTGAGGAGAAGATGCTGACCTGGTCTGTACTGATAAGAAGCATCAGCACGAAAACAATGTGTTAGATAAAATCACAGGCAGCTCAATCACAGAAATGATCTGCTGGACAATTTCAGAAGGTAACATACCTTGTCTGGTACTTCCTTACAAGGAAAGAAGTACACCTTGAAACCTTATGTGCATGGCTATTCAAGAGCCTGCAGCTTGTAGGCCAGATCCTGCCTGCTATCTGCCATCAGCCTGCAGTCAGCGGAAGGTTACTATTATTCCCTGTTCCTAAATAACGGAGGGCGTGGGGCCTGAAGTAGTACGTATCTTGACTGTCAGTGAGAGAAACCAGTGCATGCAACAGCTACTGTTGATGAATAAAGGGCTAAGCAAATGGGAGACAAGCATGAAGTGGAAGGGCGCATTGCTGGAGCTACCATGAGTGAGAGTCAGTAAGGTGAAGGGAATAAATTTAAACAGCAGGAACAGAACAAGTCCCTTTCCCCTCAGCTCTTTTTCACTACCTGCCCTGGAGTTAAAACTCCTTACCCTCAAGCAGAAGGATTTTCCTTGCCTTCACAAGAGGTATGGGTATGGCAACCTAGCTGAACCTTTCTCCTTATTTTGATACCTTTCTGGGTGGGCAAGAGCTCAGCAAAACCTGTTCAAACTTTCTCCACATAGCTTCAAACTCTCAGTGTTCAGGCCCCTCACATATCTTATTTGTATAATACTTGTTCCATTCCCTTAGATTTGGCTTTTGGGGATTGGAGAGAAACAAGAGTCCTTGGCAGGCTTTTCCAGATCAGACAGAAAACCACTCAATTTTGGAGGAACGGGGAGCGGCCATGAAGTTTTACAACTCTTGGGTTGGTGAAATGCCCACTCCCATGCTCCTAACTTCAGCTGCACAACCAAAAGAGAGCACCAAGTCTGTTGAAGACAAGGCTGAGCCCACTCACTTCCCAGTAAAAGAAGCAGTAGATAGGACAAGCCTGGTCTCCTTCAGCTGTTCAGAGGATTCTAAAGAGAGGAAGATAAGATTTTAAGGAGAGCAAACCTCAGCTATGCACTTACAGAATTCTCCAACAGTTGCAGGGGACAGAAGACAAACAGATAGCTTTCCTACTCCTAAGTTACATCAGCTTGGCCCCAACAAAAAACATCTGAAGAGCCCATCCCTAACTCAGACCCTGTTCCTGCCCCCAAAGCTGCATGGAAACAGAAATATTCCCTTACATGCACTCGGAAGGCCATGCTATGGCCCACCTCATAGGGGTCCTTCCAATCCCAGGAGATTTTGCAGGACCGGGGATCCAGGTAGTTGCCTCGCACGTAGTCATAAATAGTTCGCTCCCCTCGGCGTTCCCGGTCCTCATGCTGAAGGAAGCTGACTATACGTGCGGCAAGCTCAAAGAGGAACTTAATGGTGAAGAAGAAAGCTACCACAGATACCGTGATCCCACCTGCAGCAAGGAGAGAACAGAGGGCGGTTGCAGCAGCATCAATGAGTCAGGCACCAAAATCTCTTCTGCGTAAGCCCAAGACGCCTGTTATTAATAACATTCTACTCAACTGCAAATTAGGTGTTTAAGGCAGAAGCTATTGTGTGAACATTTATGGTTTGTGTTATGCTACAAGTAAGGTTAGAGAGTAACAAGTCCCTTAAAACTCTGCAAATGACTGCAAACAAAGCAAATAGGTAAAGGTGGTACAGAGTCTCAGGTATGACTAGCAGACATCCCGACAGAAGCATGGAATTCCCTTTGAGTTGCAAATTAGAACTACAGAGATTCCTTTAAGGGAAACAGTCATAGAACCACACAACTCCTGCACATCACATTAAGGCTGGATTAAGAAGCATCATGAAGGCAACAACCCTGCACTAGTTCTCGAAAGAAAAAGTAAGGGGGTGGCTTAGGAATGAGGTCAATGGAAGGACTTCAGTAACAAGAAGAATGGTAGAGAGGCAAGTCTGCCAGGTGGAGGGCACAGTGCGGGGTGACAGTAACTTCATGTTTGTTAGGTAGACTCTGAAATAACATGAAAGCAGAGGCTTTCAAGAAATCTTTCTAAAGCCTATGGAGAAGTCAACAAACACAGCGGCAGCCTTTCCTTCACTTACCAATAATGTAAAACATCAGGTCCCTTCGGTGAGACACACAGCCGAGGATCACAGCTGCATCTAGAACACAAAATAGGCCAAGTCCAGTCCAATGACTCTTCCTCACACACACTGGCCTAAATTTAATCTATGATTCCTCAGACAAATACCTATCAATCACCTATCTTCCTCTCCAAGGACATCGCTAAAGCATTATTCCATAAGACTGTGAAATATGCAAACAGCACAGCATGCTATAAGGAATAGTTCTCCCTCCATCACAGATTCCCGTTCAGATTCAGGGATCTATGAGAAGGACAACATATCATCTTCAGAAAACAGTGAGAACAGGCTCTGGGTACTGCAAGAAAGAGCTGCTTTTTGCAGGATCACCAACTTCGACAGCAGCGGCTGAAAGCCACTGATCCAAACTCTCACACCTACTTGCTTCTGCAAGTCACAAAGTTAACTTCTAGTCTGCCATGAAAGCACATCACAGAGCCACCACTAAAATGGACAGAAGCTGACCCTCAACCAGCAACCTTAGAAGAAAAAGCTATGGAATAAAAGGGTTGCAGATAAGACCATCCCCATTTGTTCAGAACAAAAAAAAGAAAAACCTTCTAAGGCAGAGCTGAATCCACTTTTTGCCCTGTAACTCTACTACGGAAAGTATGAATGCAACTGGGAAACAGCCCATTTGTATTTTCCTACTCACTTCTGCAAAGCAGAGCCTCTCCACTGAAACTCTCACTGATCAACATACAAGCTAAAACCTTGGGTTTATACACTATTAAGATTACAGCAATTTTTTAGAGACACCAATCTAGAATCAAATTCTCACTGAGGGGACTGCTAAACAAACATGTAGTAAAAAGACCACACCCAGAACAACAACATGCTGTTTGGTTGATAAGACATAGCTGACAGATGGAAGAGCAGCAGCAAGGAACATGTGTGACAATTAGACAAACAATTTGGTATACACTAATGCATAAAATATAGCTTGCCATGTCACCATTCAGTTAGTGAGAAGCTACATTGTGCATTCAAGCTGCCTTTTCTAGGTTGTGGTGGTTTTTTTTGTTTGGTGTTTTTTTTTTTTTTACACAAACACAAAAGGGGAGTTATTCATCAGTCATCTCAACAACAGCAGCAATGGACATCAGCATGCAGAAAGCTTAAATGAGGTATTTCCCCCCAACAATAGCCATGACTTTCCAGCCCAGCAAATCCCCTTTGCTGGCCTCCACAGATATTCCATCCCTCCAACCAAAGAGTAACCACATACCTTTACACAAGTGCCCATGTTTTAAAAGCCAAAAGGGGGGTACCCATTCTTCAGCATCCTTCCTCTTTGTGCCCAGCACTGGGGCAAATGTCAGCAAGAAGAGGCCATAGAGAAGATTATCGCAGAAAGAGAAACTCCTGGAACTTGCATCATAGAGTCACTGCTGAAAGATGAGGATCTAAGCACAGCAATTTATTCCTCTTTGTGGGAAGGCTTTGTCCTGCGATGCTGCTCCCTGTAGTCTGTTGTTTGCTAGCTTCCCTGGAAAAGGAAAAAAAGGAGAGAGAAAGGTTAGATCTCTTCATTGTTGTGGACAAATCTACCAAGTAGAAACACGTGAGAGGTGTAAGATGCAAGAGTATCACTAGACAGCAAATCCATAGGAGAGGTGCTATAAAGGTACCACTGTTGATGAGGTGCTAGGCTTCACCATATCCTCAGCCTCCACCTGTCACAATCTCATTTCACTATATGACCCCCTGAAACTAGCAGGTTCCAGATGGAACAAAACACATCCTGCCTCCATAGGTTTCATTGGGCTCATGTGTTTCATGGAACAGCTAAGAACCTGTGTGCTGCTCATGAGGAGTGCTAAGGATCAGGTACCACGTCAAGCCTACACAACCCACAAAATGCCATGTACTATTCTCAGACTGATTTTGCCCAGATCTAGAGGGCTATTTATAGTCAAGCCTATAAATAAATAAATCTTTGAAAGTTCTTGGACCCCAAAGCAAACTAGATAATTTTTTTTGCTGCTGTTGGTTTAGGTATTCAGAAAACCGGTATCCTCATAAGGCATTTCAGTTTCAGCAGCACTATCCACTAAATTACAGTTCACTGTCAGGACTGAGATTAAAAAAAAAACCCCAAACCTAACAGCAAGGATTGATGCAGCCCGCAAAAAACAGGACATATGCCAGAAAAAAAGCCACAGAGCCTACACAGTTGGTATCTACTCATTCAGAACACAGATTATATAAAGGAGTGAGAATGAAATGAACAGACCCAGGCTCACCACAGCAACTGTCTGTAAAGAAAGTCAGCTTTTCTAGGGATGTAAGTGATGCACTCCTCCTGCATGCCACACCTCCACCGCCTCAGCTGCCAGTTCCTCCTTACGCTCCCCCTCATCTACCTTCCTCTTCAGACATCTCTTATTTCCCTCCGTCCCAGTAATCATATAGATCTGGCTGCCCTTGCATACTTCCACTAGGCTTTCTAATGCGTATGAAAACCGACAGGTAAGTCTGTGCAGAGCTCTCCGACTGCACTGCAGAAGCAGCCAGACTCTTACTGTCTTTTCCTCCCCCACATCTCAAGGAAAATCCCACCCACTCAGCTATTTTCTTCTTTCCGCTGCTTGAGCAAAGTGTTGCAGTTTCCAGGGCATAAGTTCTCACTCTCCTCCTAGATGAAGCTTCGTGTTTCTAAACTAATATCGCTGTGTATTAAGAATCACAGACTTAGCAATTTCCTTGATATTTTAGTTCTTTCACAGTACGTATCCAAGATGTGCTACAAAAGCCTGTTTGAAACTCTGCTCCAGCTTGGCCTGGCTGTGGAAGGTGTGGCTCTTCCCCACACAGCTGAGGAATTTCACAGAAACTTATCAGTATTTGGGAATCTATGCCATCTCCCTCCAGCATCTTACAGAACACCACTCTCTTCATGTCACCAAAAAAACAACAACACAAAACTGGCCCTGTAGGTTCATCTACCCAAGCTATTTCTGCCTCAGCCCATAACTTTCCCTTCTTTAAAGCACAAGTCACACAGCCTCTCTCTCGAAAGCATAAAAAGAGAAAGACCCATCATTTCAACTACAAGGTTTTTTAAGTCAATTGAAGCCTGAGTCTCTTGATCTGGGTTGCAGAATTTCAGAGCTCACTGGCCACAGGGAATTAATTATCTCCCTCAATCCGGACAGCAACTTCTCATTTTATTATCTCTGCATGAAGTGATAAACAAGACACCAAGTCAGGTGGCCACCAGAGATGAAGTGGCTGTCATACAATTAACTTCATTCTAGCATACACACTGCCAGCAGCTTTAAGGATGCTCTTGCAGCTGGAATACATTGTGGTAAAGAACCTAGTTGAGAGTAGCTGGTATCCAAGATACGTTGCCACTCACTTACCAGAATGCAGATCTAAATTAAAATAGTATCGGTGCTAAGAACTGCCAGCTAACAATCTGGGAAACAAATTCTGAAAATCAGTAATAAGGTGCTGTCAGAGCTAGGCTGGGAAAAAAATGCTGAGTTATCCAACCGGTCTTAGTGATCTTGATCTAAGGACAGAGCAAGCAATGGTCTCCTGCCATCTGCAGGGAAGATGGGGATTTGGAAAGCTTCACCTTGCTTTAACTCCAGAAGTAGTACTGGCATAATCGGGATAGACAGTATGGAATCATAAAATAAACTATATTAGTGCTATTGCTTCTCTTAAATCAGCAAGGCCAGTAATGGGAATACATTGTGTTTGTATTACTGCCGCTGTGAAGCCAGAAGAACACAGTGCAAAGCTCCAGAAAGGAGCACAAGCGTAGCTGCACATACAAAAGGAACTGTAACACAGTAATGGCACATTCACGTGGCTACAGCTACGAAGCCAGTTGGGGCATGCTATACAGAACTGATTTACTGAGGTCCTAGGAAGTCTATTGTACCTCTTGGTTTTTTTGGTGCACTGATAAATTTAACTTCCTTTCTTCTCTCCCTTGACAAGTTCCAAAATTAAGAAGAAAGATGGGTTAAAAACCTTTCTGCAGGTTGATACTACCTCATGCAACCAAGATGAGAGAATCCTTCGTCTCTGTGCAGAATGTCTTCTCGATCCATGTGCCTGAATTTCCACCAATGGCATGTGTGTCTCATGCCACGCACAAGACGACAATTCTCTTGAGCAAAAAGGCACAGTATTTTCTCATACCAAGTAAAGCACGCACAAACCAACAAACGGGAATGCCTACGTGAACTTAACTTTAAAATACACCCACAGAAGACTGAAAAGTCAGCACAAAAGGCACTGAGGAGGCTCCAGTATCAGCTGTCAAGGACAAAAGCCACATCAATGGCCAGTGTCCATAAAACACAGCTATTCTCTCATCAGGGCTGAAATCTGTCATATGCATTTACAGAAAAGCCAAATAAAATAGTAGCAACAGGAAAAAAAAAAAAAGGGAGACTTTTGCCAACTGCCTAAGTCTAAAGACTTTGCATCGCAACTGAACCACCACCAGGGCTGTCAGCTTCTCCCATCCTCCTCAAACACAGCAAGCCAGCCAGATGGCAACTGTCAGGCCGGTCTCGTCTTGGTGCCAGATCTGCTTCTTGGCACCAGATGTCTCCCAAGCCAGAGCAACATTCACCCACTTGCCACCCCACACATCCATGGGGAAAGCAGATACCCCCTTCCTCCTCCATTACTTCCCTCGCCCAAACCGCTCGGGTCACTAAGCAGCATCAGGGGAGCTCCACCAAGTGTATTTCCTCAACCAACAATTAAGCCTGGTATGATCACCCAGGTGGAAAGCTCTGCCATGGTTTCCCTAATGAACCCAGTGCTCCTTTCAGCCTAATTTTCTGCCTTGTTGTCAGAGCCTCAGTCACAGTTCTACTGAGGCCAGCGCTTCAGGAAAAAACTCTGGCGTAGTACCTCACTGGCCACATAACTGCTTTATCTGACCAGCACACCAGATAAAATCGGTTGCATTTGGAAGATACCAACAGCTACAAGTTCTCACTAATCCCAGAAGCTTGCATGAGAAAGATAACAACAAGGAGGTCTCTCTCTCACCCTTCCCTGCACAGGGCACTAGAAACCAAGTGGCCAGGACTAGTCCAAGAACACGGAGAACATTTCCTTGTATGTGCAGAAAAGGTATTTTGGGTCAGACTACACCATTATGGCTGCAGAAAACACACATGAAATTATGCTCGTTTGCTAGGATTTCAGGTCACAGCTGTTGATAAGGTCTACAGATCACGACAACCCACCCCTGTTCACAAAGAAGTTCACAAGCCAGAGGACAGCACAGCCAGCGTTACGTTAAAGTCTTCAAAACACGCCAGCACAGCAAGCTCAAGAAAGTGGGCTGAAGGCCTCCGTCACCTCCCAGCCCCGCCAAAGCGAAAGGACAGGGGGAAGGAGGGCGATCGGTGCGCTGCGCCCGCCCCTCCAGCCCGCCCCAGCTGTGCCTCGGCGGGGCCACCAAACCCCGCGGCCTTTCCGCAGGCGCCAGCACCCCCCCGCCAACCTACCCGATGTGCCACCGGCACCCGCCGCGCAAACGGCACGGCTACAGCCAAAGACAAAGCCGAAAATGCTTCACGCCGCGGGGCGGGCAGCCCCGGCC
>JAVKLA010000031.1:3365122-3376138 GCA_034782735.1 Sagittarius serpentarius | reverse complement strand
AGCCCCCGCCCTCCTACCTGGAGCCCCCGCCGGCCACCGCCTCGCAGCCCTACCTGCCGCCTCCTGCCCAGGGCTACATGGCGCACCCTCAGCCCTACCTGCTCTCCTCCCAGGCCTCCCCTTCCCAGCCGGCGCAGCCCGGCCTGGCCCCCTCCATCCCTCCCCCGGCCAAGCCATCGCAAGCCCATTTCCCCCCACCCCAGCCGTCCTTGCCCCTGCCCGCCGCTGCCCAGCCAGAGGCCGCGCAGGGTGCCACCAAGGAGGCCGGTGGCGCCGAGCAGCCGGACCCCTCCACCATGACTCCCCAGGTAAGGCAGCGCCATCAACCCACTCACCCCAGCTGGCAGCAGGGAGTCACCGGGGCAGCGGCGGCAATTAACCGCTGGCGGGTTTGGGGGGGTTGCAAAGGTCTCTGAGTAGGGGCAGTTCATAAACACGCCATATTTGCATAATACGTCAAGGGTTTGGACGCAACCCTTGGATGTCTGGGAATGGCACGGCTCAGGTGAGGCTCTGTAAATGCTTCTTTATCCAGTGGTGCTTGTTGGGACGTAACAAATGGTCATTTTTCAAGAGCAAATGAGTTGTTTAGGGAACAGTCTAACTCCTGGCTGAATTTCATTCTCTTGTGGGGGTTTGTTGGTCTCTGGAGGATTGTTCTCCAAAGTGCAGCATGCGGGCAACCTGCAGCGAACCTCTAATGACTTCGTCCGGCCCGTTGTGAGATGCAACAGGCTGTTTGCTTATTGTGCGTTGCAGGAGGAGTGCCTCTTGTCTTTGGCGATTCCTTCATTTAATTTTCTCATGGGGTTGTGTTTCAGTTGTCTGTCTGATTGGTGTAGAATTGTGACTGTTTAAATCTTACCACACGTAGTTAAAGCTGCAAAAGTGTTTCTGTTGTAGTACATAGTTGCCCTTTACTTAGACTTGCACATTTTGGACTACACACACTTGATCTTCCAGTACAAAATTGTATGGGGCGTTGGAGGAAAATGTTCTGAAATGCTTTTGAGGTGAAAAATACTGTTAATGCTGTGTGCTTTTTCTGTGTACATTAGGGCTAAAATGCCTGCAAAATGTTTGTGTGCTTCACTTCCTAAATGTAAGCAGTTCCAGTGAACTAGTTGTGACCGTTCGTATGCATTAAGTTAGGGACAATCCAGCTGCTTTAAGGTTAAGCTTGAACAGAGACACACACATGTTGAGGTCCACAGCTACATATACAGGTCAGTCAGATTCACTGAGGCTTTTGCATGGTTTTAGGGTCAGCTTGTAGAGATTCAGCTGCAAGGACAAAACTGAAGGGCATGCTTTAAACTGACATTCTTTAAGTTTAAAAGACATCTATTTTTGGCAAATTGATCTTAGGATTCTGATTTGAAGCTAAGTTTGCAAAAATCCTGTTGTGTCATATTAAAGTCGCTGACACTTTAAATTTGTTAGTCATTGGGACGCCTTTTTAATTTCCTACCAATACCTGAATACGTTTGGGAATGTATCATTTTTAAGCTTGCACCATATAACTAATCACTGCCTAGCAAAGTGGTGCTTTCAGTTTGTGAATTTAATTTTACGAAGGTTTTGGACAGTACTAGTTGATCTTTTACAGTGATAGCAAAGGGACTTACTGAATTTTTTAATGACAAAACCAAAACCTTGAAAAATCAGGTGTAGAAAGTGATGTTAATTTAGTATTGAGGCTGCTTGATGACTTCTTAAGTTGTTGAATTCGAGATCAAACAGTAAACTGTAATTCCTCCCCCCTTATGTAGCCTGAAATTTCAGTAATGGTATTTAATTGTTCCTCAACCACTTTCTCCTTTCCAGAAGAGCAGCAAGTAATGCATTATTGTGGTGCGCACATAGAAGCAGCAGAACACTGCTGAAGTTTACATTGTCTGGTTTATGAGTGTTTATTACAAACAGCTTCTATCTTGAGTAGTTTGTTTACTCTCATGCACAATTCAGTGTTAATTCAAAAGGAATATGGTACTTCGCTGGTCATAAATTTGTTATAACAGGTTGATATGATTTTGGCTATCTTAGGCTGTAAAATGAGACATGATTCAGAGCAACAAGTCCTTACACAATAAGAATACGAAAAGCAAAGCGTGGTGATGCTTTCTTCCTAATGCTCTTAAAAGCCGAGTAGAGAAATACTGTCATTTGTCATTTATAAGATCCTATTAAGCCTTTGTTTAAACTGGTAATTGAAAACAATTCTTTCTGTTCTCATCCCACAGTAACAGTGACTACAGCCAAACAGATCAGTGTTTTTCTCTTAACATAGAAAATGTTATGCAATTTGCCATGAGTTAGTGTTATTTCCCTTTATTGTCCAAAAATAAGATACTGCTCTTTGCCTTGACAATATTGTGAGTTTAGCGTAGTTTCTTACATGGGTGTACAGATGGATTAAATTGCTGGATTCTTGTATTTCTCTACAATCAGATGCATCTTTTGTCAAGTCCTGTTAAAATACGTGTGGTATTTCATTAACGTTCCATCTGATATTTGGGTACTGTATGCTGCTATTTATTTACAGTAGTAAACAAATATGTGTGGGTGCATCTGTACCCATAAATATGCATTTATCTACATCTGTTAAAGCTACCTTAGCTTTACCATGCCACCTTTCAGCAGACTGCACTCTTTAAAATCCCCCCTTTGTTTTATAAAGGGTGCTAAACCATTCTTTTGCTATCCTTACCCAAAAAAGACCAAGCGTGCCCCAAAATAGGCATTGTGTTATGGCTTATGGTCACCTAAATTCATTTTGAAGTAGTCTTTTGGTGTGGGCTCTGTGTTAATGTTTTTGCTGGTATGTCCTGTTGTCAGGAGCTGATAGCGCTGGTTTCAGTGTTCCCTGTAAAATGCAACAGGCTTAGTCTCTTGGTCAGCCAAAGATGGAAAAAGGCATATGTTGATGCTGGTGTGTTCCTTGGGCTTAAGGATTGTAACTGGACTTGAAGAATGGTAGTCATCGTGAGGAGATAAGCACTCAAGTAACTGAACTTTTTGCCATCAGGAATTTTCTACACTAGCGCTTCTGTTTTGCTTAGACTGAGCTGTAGAAATCTACCTTTCCACTTTTCTCGTGCTTTTCAGATAGAGCATGCAATATGTGTGTCACCGACTTCATCTGCTGCAAAAAATAGGTGACAAGATATTCTCATAGCTCTTTGTGTGAACCCCTGGTCATATTACGAGTTTTAGCCCATTGTACCATTGGTAGAATGAGGAGGAAACAGAATGGATTCATGGATACAACAATTTTGTGGCGGTAGAACAGGTGCTCACCAAGCGTATCATCCAGCACCGTCATGGTAAATCACCTTACAATGCCTTTTGAGAAGGATAATTGAATCAGCTTTTGTATAGCTGAAGATGTATGCTCCTCCCGGGCGCTGAAAGTTGCACTTACTACAGCATGTTGTTGAAGGTTTCTGAGAGAGTCCATGCTGGAACGTGAATGCACATCTTCCACCCAAGGCCATGACAACTCTTCTGAGTCATATTCTTGTTAACAGATTCTTGGCAGAAGTTATTGCAGGATCAACATGAAGTCCAAGAAGCTTAGCCTCTCCTTTCATTGACCTTATCTCCACATTACAGCTTTACAGAAGTATTTTTTTTTTTAAATACAGCTCCATGTTTAATTGTGTCTGCTAGATTGCTACCAATAGAAAAAGTCATTCTGATTTGAGCATGAGGTAGGCTTTTGGAGGAAGCTTGCATTTCTTTTAAACCTGTTTTAAGCTAGGCAGAATGGTTCAGTTTTGAGAAATCTCATCAGACAGCACCTACTGCTTCGTTGTTGTCACACTTATATTTTATAATACCTGCATCTTTCGTATTCTTTTCCGAGTGGGCTTTATATAGGTGTCTTTTCTTAACTGTGCATGCTGGGATGGAAGGGAGGACAGAGGATATGAAAGATGTAGAGCAGTCTCAGATTCTCAGGGGTGGTGGAGTTGACATGAGAGCACAAGAATGATTGCACTAGGTCAGACCAAAAGTATGGTATTTTATCATTCTGTCTTTGACCTAAAGCAGTGACTAAAAGCAGATGCTAAGAGAATAACTTAAAAATAAAGTGTATAGCGATACTTCACTAAAATATGGGAGCTGCCTTAGCTGCAACTGGTGTCTTTATTTTTAAAATCTGTCGATTTTTCTTCTATGAGCTTATGGAGCTGTCTTGAATCCACAAAATTTTAGCCCTTGCGGTGTTCTCTGGCAGGGACTATGGTAGCACAAGTCAGGTGAAGAGCTGCCTCCCACATGTTTTAAATCTGTGTCCTGCTACTCTGATTTGATGCCTGGTATTTCTTGTATTGGAAGAGATACAAAGCTCTTGGTTCCTATTCAGGACTCTTTAAGATGCACCACTACCTAAGTGTTGAGATATTTATCTTTAGTCTTTTGTTCTTTATGTTGGTGGCAGCTTACAGTGCTTTGAAGCTACTATGATCTGCCCTGAGTACTCTAATTCTAGCCTGAAATATTTAAAACTGAAAGCTTGATCACTTCTTAAATGGGTAATTTTTAGGGTGCAACCATGTCTATTTACCTCTTCATCTGTTGAATGAATCAGAGTTAGTGAGAATTCAAATGATAAATAATCCTCACTTATATGCCGATTCTGATTGTTCTTTTTCCTTTCCACAGCCTTTATTCAAATGTCTCCTCCACAATTTCTTCAGCTGTCATTTTCACTGTGCTTGGTGTCTGTGTTTTCTGTCTGTCCTCTTCATCTTTTTTGTACATTTCCTCCTTTTTCTCTTTACTGCTCCCTTAGTCATACTTGTCCTCTATTTTTCCCTTCATTTTACCTGATAGTCTCATAATTATAGTGGTTAGGAAAAAAAAAGCACTAAAAATAATAAGTATGGTACTTACCATGTGTCTGTAGTAATTTGGCTTATTATTGGCCACCTTTTTGCTTTTTGTTACTTTCTCTTTAGTTGTAAGCTCTTTGAGGTAGGAAATAAATCCTGCTGCGGGCACTATGCCTCATAGTCATTTCTGAATTTTGATTTGATCTTCTGACATCCCTTGCAATACTGTTGATGATGAAGTGAGTTTTCCTTCAAAGAGATTAAAAAACTTTTCTAGAGTATGATTCTAGTGACTATTATGAATAAATTTCATGGGATTTTTTCCCATGAAAGCTGTCTTAGAACATTTCTGTCTATTGTAGGAACAGCAGCAATACTGGTACCAGCAGCACCTGCTTAGCCTGCAGCAAAGGGCAAAAGCCCATGCTCAGGGACAGCAGCAAATGAAAGGTCCAGTAGTGAAAGATGCATCTGAGCAGAGAGCGAAGTCTGAAGAAGGGAAAATGAGTGCTTCTACTCAGCAGTCTGAACCTCCTCCACTTAATGAATCCCTGCCTCCAGCTTCCAAAGAAGATGAGTCTTCTCTTACATCCACTGAAACTCAGGTAGGCTTTGTAAAGTGATGCCACTCCATTTGTTGTGCTAGATGGGACAAAGAAACAGGAAAATAATGCCATCAAATTCTCATGTATACCGTGTAACAATAACTAAATATGGTAAAGCATTCTTAAAAGAATATTTGCGAAGGCTGCACCAATTAAAAGAATAAAAATACACTACTTATATATAGACTTAAATAGTCACCCACATATGCACCAAGTGAGTCCAGGCTTGACTCACACCTTCCCCAACGTTGTCATCTTTGTCTGTGAGAAGCACTTTGTGATACCTAAGTGCAAAATCAAGTGCTCGGTACCCAAGTGCAAAATCGATAGTCAGTAAATGAGAAATGCTATCTTTATGACACTCTTTCTTCATTCCTCTCTGACAGTTTGCCAGTTTTGGCTCACCTTCTCTCTGTGTGTTATAGTTCGTCTGAAAGCCAAGAACTTTGCACAAAATATTTTTGTCAGCGTGCTTAGTAACAGTTACTACGTAATGGATGGAGGTCATGATTGGTGTTTGAACAGATTACTGTAGGGTAGTAGATTACCATGCAGCATGTGCTCCACTTTAACTTACAGTGTGTGGGTTCCTATCAAGTGGCAAAAATAATGTACTCAAAGTTACTTTACCTCACCATGAAAAAGCACTGTTGTCTTATTATATTTGCTGTGGGCAACAGATAACAGATGTGTATTCATCTCTTTCCTGTAGGTAGTTTCTGTATATGTGAGTACTGTAATTGCCATCAGCCTAACCTTTAGCTCAAACTATTGACATTAAGAAAAATAAAATAAAAATCAACCTTCCAGAAGCTGTGGATGGCCAGAACACTGAAACACAAGAGTGATAAAATAACAAATACTGAGAAAGTTCCTGTAATTGGTCACTACCCGGTTTGTGGTTTTTCTTCTGACAGAAGGAGCTTTCCTTTATAGTATTTGCCTTTTTCTCTAGCTCAATATTGAACCTCCCGATGACCCTGAGGAAGATTTGAGATTGCAGCAATTGCAAGCAGCAGCAGCTCAATGGCAGCAGCATCCCCATCACCGGGTTGGATTTCAATATCAGAGAATAATGCAGAAGCATGCCCAGCTGCAGCAGATAGTACAGCAGTATCAACAGATCATGCAACAGCCTCCACACTTACAGGTGAAACACTAAGGAGATGGTGTTTGATGTGCTTCCTGGGTGACCTAGCACTCATGGTCTGCTGAAAAACAAGTAGCTGAATAATTTGTCATGGTTGGCTCATTTGTCTAGCTGCTTTTTCTGCTTGGGTAGAAGTCTATATCCCCTTTTCCTACTGTCACTCAACTTCAGAATGAAAAAAAACCTGACAGATGGTGATGAAGCTTCAGTAGGATGAGAAATACAAGACTTTACACTTGTCATAAGATTTTTCAGACATACCTGGGTGATACAGGAGCAAAGATGAATGCAATATTGAATTTACTCGGCTTTGAATGTTTTACTGCTGGAGAAACAGTACAGAAGATAGGTCAAGTAAACAGATGATTGCATGGAGTAATTTGGTAGCTGCTCATTTTTACAACATTGTGTAGTACAAAAATAAATATGTACAATGATGATATAAATAGAGATGCCAAAAATATGCAGTTAAAGTAATTAAGAAAATCACTGTCTCACATTATTTTTGACTCAGATAATCAGTGAAATAAAATAAAAGGTCCTAATAACAAGTTTGGATAATTATATCAGTGTTGCAACCTTTAAGCTTTTAAGTAGAAGTTGATTACTGTATTAGAGAGTTGAGTTGGCTTTTTCTGGGTTCGTGGAGTTTGTACATTAAGCGTTTGTAGCTTGGGCTATCTGCTTATTTAAAAAAAAAATCTCTTTAGTGTGAACCCTAAAAATCTCAGACAAGATCAAGCCATGGATATTAGGACCTGTATCTACACATAATGAAAGACAGTACCTCCTTGAAAGAAGCTTCATTGTGCAAATAAGAACATCTGGCAAAGGCTTAGAGAAAAATAAGTGTGGACAGCTGAAGCAACTGAGCAGGTTAATAGCAGAAACTGAAACTTTGAGAAACAGACATGTACTGTTTATGTTGAAAGCATGAAGATTGATTTGGGCTTTAGCCTTTGTTAGCATCCAGTAATAATACAGCTTAGAGCCCCTTGATTATAGCTTTCTTCCGCTGTCTTGTTTAAAACAAACAAACAAAAAACCAAAACAAAGCCACAAAAAAACCTTTTATACATAAATGTCCTCTAGTCATAAAATGTGTAAATTGTCACAGTGACTTTAGACATAACAGTTGGTGTTTGCTTGTGTTTGTGTAGTTCTTCCTCAACCTTCTGCCCAAGTCAGAAATTGTGGTATTACAAGTGATACTGAAATGTGTGGCTCTGAAAATAACGAAGACGGTATTTTGAAGCTATTCTCGTGTTCTCATTGCAGACAATGTCAGTGGACATGCAGCTGCGACATTATGAGGCACAGCAAAAACAGTTCCAGCAGCTTCATAAGGATTGGGAGCGATCAATGAACCAACAGTGGCAGCATCAGCTTCAAACCTACCCTCACAAAGACCAGCTTCAAGAGTATGAGAAACAGTGGAAAGCATGGGATGAACAGATGAAGGTCACTCAGTCCCATCTGCAGGAGAAAGTGAGCTCACTCCAAAATCTGAAGAATCAGTATCCTGCAAATGTTTCGCTGCCACCTCCATTTGTTCCATATTCTCAAACCACTCAAGGTGGCATTCCTATTATGCCTCCAACTTTACCTTCAACTACACCTCCGCTGGTTCCCCCACCTCTGTCTTCTGTTTCTCAGTTACCTAATTCCTCTGTCCCTTCTGGATCCAGTTCTCAAAGCAGTCAATCTACCGAGACGCCAAGGCCAGCTCTGCTTCCCACCCCTGGTACCTATGCATCAAAAATAGCTAGTTCAACTGTCTATTCACCTTATCATTCTCAAGTAAGTTCATCCTTTGGCTCTTCAGACCATGGAAAGTCTCAAGTTCATCTTAGTAAACAAACTGTGTCTGTTTCATCTGAGCAAGGATGTGGGGAACTGAAAGCCACTTCTGCAGTGTCTTCAACACATACACCTACCATGCAGGATAAACCAGTGAGGTCGGGTGGATTGCTTCCCGATCCTCCCAGATCAGCACGCTTTGAAGGCCCCAGAGGCCCTAGGTAAGGATGTTTTTGTTGATTTATACATGTTCCAGGCTACAAGCCTTTCAGTGATATATTAAGAAATGAAACACATGTCTTATTCTTAAATCTTTCTGAGGTCATGTGAAGTGTGCTTGTTAGGTGGAGGTTTTTTTTTTTAATGTATGTACACTGTGCTCTGTATTTACGTTATTAAAGCAAGGATAGATAGATGCCTTTGACCTGAGCATTACCTAAAGTAGAATGCTTTTGTTTTTCCTAGTAAAATGCTTGGGCACACTGCTCCCTTTTCATTCCCAGAGACATAACATCCCTTTTGTGAAAACAGGAAAGCTGTTGTAAATATTTGATATGTCTTTGCTCTCCTTACTTTGGAGATGATAACTCACACTTGAAAGAGTGATCCTATATGAAAAGGGACTTAAATTCCCAGCATTTTGTCTGTGGTACTTGGAACACAGTTTAGGATAATCTAAAGCAAAAATACTGAAGGATTGTTTTTCAGGCTATATATGGTAGCACTTTAATGTAGGCATTCTGAAAGGGACTTGGGAAAGTATTCAGATATATATTCAGCTGAATATACTAATGTAGCTACTTACTGGCAATTTAGATGCTATTTATTTTTTAGAAACAATAAAAAGTACTCTTCGTTTGTAATCCAACATGTATTACAGAAAGAAATGAGAATTCAAAGCTGTTCACCAGTACTTTTAACTTGCAGTGCGAGAGTTCTGCAGCTATACGATTCTCCTATTCAGTGCACTTTTCAAAATGGCTGTTTGATAAGAGAGGTAGTGCTTGTCTTAAGTACAAGTCAATGGTTTTCTACACATGTAGCATTACTTAGCATTCAAACAATTATAAACAAGAGACAGAAGGAAAAGAATGAAGAGATGAGCCTTAGGATCTTAGCATTAGGATTCTTTGCCACTTTTTCTTTTGCGTTACATCATGATGGCCTTGGTTTTGAAGGTTGCTGTCTTTTATCTTTTGGTAAGGTACAGTTTTGTTCAAATTTCAATCTTCATTTTATCAGGTGGATGGCCTGCTACCTTAATGTAAAGCTACTCTAAAAGCCGGTGTTCTGTGTCTTTTATGTGGTTTTATACCTGCTACATGGTTTAATCCAAGATCTTGTTTTTGGAATGTTTTTCTTTCATACTTGACATGATACCAGGTTGCGAAAACAACATCTGTTCTGTCTGGTCATTAGTTCAAGATGAGTTTATGTGATGCCTACTGAATCAAAGAACAGTGTTGTTCTGTTCAATTGTTTCTATCCATGCATACTCTGGTAGACTTTACAATCGTATCTTCATGTTTATTTCCCTTCTCTTTGCTTCCAAAGTGTTCATTCATGAATAATAATTCATGAATTGCTGGCAATGTAAATGAATTTTATATAACTTTGGATAATTTTCTACCTCCAGATGGTTTTTAAAAAGTGTTGTTTCTGGTCCTGGGGATTTGTTGGATGTACGGTTCTGAACAGACTGTTTTTGTGATTTGCTAGTGCATGTCTTTTATGTGCGTTGGTTTAGAGCTCAGTGACGTGCGATGATAAGCTATGGATAATCAAAAATTTCTAGAATGCACTTACAGGTGCTCTGGTTTTGAGCATACTTATGGTATTTAATTAACACTGTAACCTTTTTGCATTCCTATATTGTGATTGCATGACCATTCTGGGGTTTTATCAAAGCTTTCCCAAAAATCTGTTTACTGTTTCTTCTCAATATAGCCAGTAGAAAAGAGAGTCCTAATAAATTTTTAACTGAACTTGGGATAAATTAAAAATGTTGTGTGTTACCTGCTGCCATCCCAGCTAAAAAGTCCCAGGTAACGACTAGACATATAAAAATGCAAACACATCCTTCACCTCTTTTCAGCAATTTACTTCTCTCAAGAAACTCTAAAGAACTGGCTTAAAGTACTTTTCAGAATTTTGGGGATGAAGTGTGTGTTACAGTATCCAACCTTCTAGCTATACCTTCCATGTAAAACTTGATCCTTGAAATCTAAGTTATCTTGCCACTGTGCTTTGTAATTTCTTCTTTTTTTCTCTTCCTGTTCATCTTGACCTGCCCCTACCTCCAAAAAAGGCCGTTTACTGTGTTAACTTACCAGGATTATTAAGATTCTTTGAGATTGTATAAATGATCTTGTTTGGCAAATTGCTCACTGAAACAGTAAATTCTGCAACAAGTCAAGTGCGGTTGTTAACTAGGTGGTAATGAATTAATATCCATAGAATCAAAGAATCACAGAGTAGTTTGAGTTGGAAGGGACCTTTAAAGGTGATCTAGTCCAATACCCCCTGCAGTTAGCAGGGACATTTTCAACTAGATCAGGTTGCTCAGAGCCCCGTCCAGCCTGGCCTTGAGTGTTCCCAGGGATGGGGCTTCTACCACCTC
>JAVKLA010000031.1:3311451-3356798 GCA_034782735.1 Sagittarius serpentarius | reverse complement strand
ACTGAAAACATCAGGGTGTTATCAACATTCTTCTCATACTAAACCCAACACACAGCGCTGTACCAGCTACTAGGAAGGCAATTAACTCTATCCCAGCCGAAACCAGGACAGTTGCCTGAGTTCTGACATCTTGCTCTGCTTTTTGTACTCTCCTCTTCGAAGTTAGAGAAATTTGAGGATAGGTCCATCAGAAACTGAGATACTTCAGTGCTGAGTGGGCATTAGCTTTCTGTTTGCTGCCTTTATGGGGAATTCACATTACCCTCTGGAATATCATAAAGTGTATGGAAGCTCATGTTTGTGTACCTCCGTGACTTCATCTCCTGTTCTGCTGCAGGTCATTTCTCTGCTGCTTAATCTCCTGGTTGGTTCTGGGAGGTCTTCTCAGTTGCTTGTATTTGTGGTTTTGATAATTCATACCCAGTCAGAAACCAACTGAACTTCTGCAGTCGTGTTAACTCAGGTTTATAAATCCTTCCTAGAACAAACAAACAATTTTGTTAAATGTATATTGGAGGATATACCTGAGTTGATGCACAGTCTTTATTTTTATTCTTCATCACATCTTAACCTCAAAGTTACTGGTACCAATAAATTTAGCTGTAATGACTTCTGGGTCTGCCACTTAGCCAGACCAAGTTTTGTTTGTCCCTCCCTCCAGAGGAGTGTTATGCAGTGAATGAGGCACTTCAAGTTTTCTTTTTGCCTGGGTGACCTCTTCCTTGTTTACAGTGTCTATAAAGTAAAATAATGGAACAGTTTTGCCACCAAGAACTGCAGGTATGTTGATGCCTTTAGGAAGTGACCTTACTGAACTTTGATACAAAGTATCTCAGACTACAACTATCTGCCTAGTGGTATTCGAACAACTCTTGTCTTTCTTGGGATTCCTGCCTTCAGATTTCTGCTGTGACTTTGAACTGTTACTACAAGTTCAGCTTTGTATCTGCAACCCTTCGGCAAGTTTTTTTGTGTGTTGCTAATAAGGCTGCCTGTAACTTCGCATCTGCTGTGATGCTGAAAATGCACTTGGGGTTCCGTAGGGGTGTTTGGTTCGTGAAGGTGGTTTTTTTGTTTCATTTTGTTTTTCCACTGGGCAAGACCTCCCCATTTCGTAAGTTTGTCTGATGTTGATTTCATTAAGGGGTTTCCAGGTGTTTCTGCTCTCTGGGAATTTTTCGAGTGACTTCCAGAAAGAAGCTGACCTTATCGATCCTTTTGTGCCTCACCAAGTTGCACTACTTTCAGACTTTTTCAGCCTCCTCACAGACAGCAGGAATCTTTGCAGGCAGCAGGAGTCTTTGGGAATAAAACCGTAGACGCTTTTGAACTGAGATAGGCCTACTGGAGCTTAAATTGGTAAGGTTATTTTGAAGGAGAAAAATAGTATTTAAGTCTTCACATAGTGAACAAACACCAAATTAATTCAAGCCACCAACTCTTGAAATATTGTCCTCCTACCTGTAGCATCTTGATGGAGGTACTAGAAAATGCTTATGATTTGATTACCGATTGCCATTGTGCTTACTGACTTACAGAGGATGAGAGAAGGTTAGTTTACAGATCTACATTAAAAGTGCTTTCTGCATCTAGGTCTCTTCTCAGCTATCTTCAGAGGCACCAGTAGAAGCCCAAGCTATTAAACCTTCTCCTGCTGTTATTATAAAGCCTCCCGTGTTGTTCAGACAGCCCACCCCTGTGACAAGACCAAGTGCCCCACTGACAAGGCCTGCTACACCTATGACAAGGCCACATGCTCCAGTTTCTACTCCAACTACAACCCCAAGTCATGGTCAGTCTTTAAAACCATCACCTTCTACTGTGGAACAGGAACGCTGGGATGAGGATTCTTTCCATGGACTCTGGGACACAAATGAGGATAAAGGTGCAAATATGGAGTACGAGCTGTGTAAACAGGAGTCGATGATGCCTCCACCCGTCTCCTCGCCTGTGAAAGTACCTGCCATTCACACCTCTGTTCCATCAGCTGTACCGGTGTCCCTTCCTCCAGTTATTCCACCAGTTCCTAAAGCACCTGTAATTCAGCAGACTGTGGATTATGGCCACGGGCGAGGTGGGTATTACAGCGTATTTGTTTGATCTGTAACAGAGAGCTAATTAGTCCTCCGACCTTCTTTCTAAAGGAGTGTGCCGCACAAAGCATGCCATAGATGTTCTGCAGTTGACCTGTAGGCTGCGTAGGTTGCGATCTAATGCTAAGCAGTGCAGTTTTAAGGAGTCTGTAACCTCCAGCCTTGAGTTTAATGTTTTCTTCAATGCTGTGATTATGAGCTATTTTGTGTGAACTGAAGGGTGTATAGCCACATCTGCTTCTAATAAACACCAACGGATGTGATCACATTGATGTGTTATGTTTAGATTGATATTGATACTTTCCCTTAATCCCTTTGTAGCTGAGTATGGAAATAACTGTGCTAGAAGGTACTTTGGATTGTTACAGTTCTTGGGTGTGACTTAGTAACTTAAAGCAGAATGCGACTGGTGTTTGCATTATTTATGTACTGCTTAATGGGTGTGAGATACCCTCTAGAGAGGGAAGGAGACAAAGTCCTAGTTTTGAAGGGCGTGCACCCTAAACAGGCATTTAGTACATAAACAGTGAAAGGCTCTGATTTTTAGTATTGAGCTTATCAAAGCTAAAATTCAACACTAGTTTTTAAATAGAATTACTTTCCCTCATTCTTAGTTTTTAACAAAAGTGAAATCATGTTGTAAAGAAGTTCTTAAATTATGCATTGTCGTTTAAAGAGTGCTTTTTCTCTCTCTAAGGTGCCATAACATGAATTGAAGCCATATTGATTCCATTAAGTAGATGTTTTACTAAAAGCTGTTAGAAAAATTGTCACTGTTAGGAATCTAAAGTGAGCGTTTCAGTTAATATTCTTGACATTACAGTAGTTCTATGAGTTATTGAAACTTTTAGAGCATTTTAGTGTTTATAATCTTATGATCGTGCATGCTACCTGAACTCATCTGAAAAGGCAGAATTCCCATTTCTCTTTTTTGAGTTATCCATTAAAAGAAGTTTTGATAAGGTATTCTGATCACTTTTAATGCCATTGACTGATCACTTTTCATGACAGAGGAAAGGAAATGGAGGAGGGGTAGACCTTAATTTTTTTATTATTATTTTTAACCAGATATAACTACCAGTAAAGTGGAACAGATTCCATATGGGGAGAGGGTAACCCTGCGTCCAGAACCTCTACCGGAAAGGCAAACATTTCAAAAAGGTAGGGAGCACTTGGCTAGCTCTCAGACAGTTAGCTCTTAAGAAAAGTTGTAAGGCACTAAAAGCGTATTTTAAACTAAGTAACTCTTGTTTAAGCTAGAACCACTTTATTTTCTTCACAGGCCCATAAGAGTAACAGTTTGTATTGTCAAGAGGGGTAACGCAGTCAATGACCTAGCCAGTTTAAAAATTCAGTTTTGTAGGATTGCATGGTATGGTTGTCTTGTTACAGTTTGGAAAAGGGATTCAGTGGCTGATTAAGTCCATTCTAGCCCTCGCATCATAAGTTTCTATATGCTTTTCATGCACTTTTCCTTCAAAAATAATAAAAAATTCAGAGTATGTTTTAGTAGTTTGGATTTCCATGGGTTTCTCCTTTCAGAGCACCCTGGTCGTTATAACAGAGAAAGAGATCGTGAGCCTTATTTTGAGCGTCAGGGTAATTCCAACACAGATCATCGGGATTTCAAGAGAGAGCGGGAATTGCACAGAGACCGT
Source organism: Sagittarius serpentarius (assembly GCA_034782735.1). Lineage (NCBI taxonomy): Eukaryota > Metazoa > Chordata > Aves > Accipitriformes > Sagittariidae > Sagittarius > Sagittarius serpentarius. Next base: position 3,353,047 of record JAVKLA010000031.1, on the reverse strand, counting down.
GGTTCTGTGGACTATGAACGAGAGAGGTTTGAAAAAGAGCGGCATCCCCGAGATGATAGGTACATGGTTTTGGAACACTGTTGAAATCAATACAATTCGGGCTGTATTGAGTATCAGGCTGTCCATTTTGCCTGTGAGGTGCATATTTATTTCTCTCTGGAATCCATAGTAGAAATTCTAGAAGTATGCAAAATACTCTTTTGGCAGGGTTCTTCCTACTACGCCTTCAAGGGCTCAGTCTTACCGTGACAAGAAAGACCATCCCTCCTCCAGGCGGGGTGGTTTTGAAAGACCACCATATGAACGAAAGACAGATCGTCCAGCATATGATCATGGGCCTTCCATGTTTGGAGGTACAGTTTCTCAACCTTGAAGTCATGCTAGAATATTACAGAAATACGGACTTGCAGAGGTGAAGATTAACTGGGCGAAGATTAATTGATTTGCAGTATTTCTTTGTTCAGAATATATAATTCAGGAAAATTTATTTGGGTGGTGTCATGTAGTTTTGTTTCTCAGTGGTGATGAGGTCAGAAACACAACAGTTATATACTCTGCTAAAAATGTCTTTGATTGCAATAGACTCAAGATTAGAAATTTGAATTATTTTGGGGACAAATCTGTGAATTTATCCTAAAATAATGAAGGTATGTTTAAATCAGCTCAGCTGAGTATGAACATCTTAATTTTTTTATTTTACTGAACTAAGAAAATTCTTCTGTCCAAACACTGGAATTTGAAGGTGATCGTAGAAATTACCCTGAGGAAAGGATTCCTATTTCTGCTCCATCAATGCCCCGTCAGCCACCACCTGCTCCACGAGTGGAAAGGAAGCCAGAATCTAAAAATGTAGATGATATTTTGAAGCCACCAGGACGGGATAGCAGGCCGGAGAGGGTGAGTATGCATTCTGAAAACGTGAATCACTTTTTTACGAGGTCTGTATTCAGATAAAATGCTAATGAATGTAATATGTTGGGAACAAGCCTAGATTTGAAGAAGCTCTGGAAATTTCTCTTGGTTCCTTTGCACGTGCCTAGACTGTTGTGGTATAGCTATTAGGAGTCCACAGGAGATGTAAATTTCCTGGGAATGCTAAGACGAAATTCCTGTTAGTGGGTAATGTTAATGTATTTTAGACTCTCCTGAGGTTTTTGATGTATCAGAGGAAAGACTTGGCTTTAGACAGTCAGAGATTTGGCAATGCACCATATAAAATAAGAAAGAACAAGATCCAAGCTATAAAACTTTTAGACAAATTTCATTCAGTTAATTTTACCTGAACCAGATCTATAACATCTTATGCAGTATAAGCGGCTGAGATGATTAACATCGTATTCTCTTACTCTGTGGAACTATTACCATGCTTTACAACCTGGTTTGTAAAATAGGCAGTGAGGGATGGTACTGGCTTTGCTTGAAGATATGTGAAAGTGTGAGCCCAGAGCACATAATTTTCTAGAAGAAAATTTTGCAAAAAAGATTCTATTAAATGCAGTACAGTATCCTGTCTTCTTACATGATATTTGTTTCAGATTGTAATCATAATGAGAGGGTTGCCTGGCAGTGGAAAGACACATGTAGCAAAACTCATCAGGGTATGTAAACAACCACTCACTATGTAGTGCTGCTTGTCTTTTACGTGCGCTTCCTCTGCTGTTTTCTTTCTGTTTGTCTGGAATTTCAGCCTGTTGTTATTTCATGTTCCATGTCTTCATGTGGCATGTGAATCCCCTCCGCTATTAGCAAGTGTGAGGGATGCTGCTGCTCTTGTTTTGAATATAGAGCAGGGCACTGCTGTTTGCCAGAAGTGTTTTGAAGATCCTCTGTAGCAGAATGGAATTTTTACAGCAAGAGTATATGTTTTCTTTTTGCTTTCTTCCCAGGATAAGGAAGTAGAGTGTGGAGGACCTGCACCAAGAGTTCTCAGCCTGGATGACTATTTTATCACTGAAGTGGAAAAAGAAGAGAGAGACCCAGATACGGGGAAAAAAGTGAAAAAGAAGGTACTTTTAATTCGATTGTTTATTTTGACAAAGAAAAAAGATGTTCTGGAACAACACAGTGGCAGTCAGATTTCAGTCTGTGGCTTTGCAAGAGTGCAGAGGTCTGTGGGCTGTTTCTCAAAACAAGTCAATGTAACTTAAGGGCAAAATGGGCAAATTCTTAAAAGTTGACCTGGAAGACTTTTTTTTTTTTTTCCACACCAGTGTACTTTGTGGTCATGACATTCGGCAGTTGAACATTAGCAATTTAATAGGTGTCCTCTTTCTTAAATGCTTTTGTCCTTGATAAAGGTGATGGAGTATGAATATGAAGCTGATATGGAAGAGACCTATCGTACCAGCATGTTTAAAACTTTCAAAAAGACCTTGGATGATGGCTTCTTCCCCTTCATTATCCTTGATGCTATCAATGATAGAGTGCGACATTTTGAACAGTTTTGGAGTGCTGCAAAAACCAAGGGTTTTGAGGTAATGGAGCCTAAAAAGCATTTGAACTTGCTAGCACCCATATGCTGGTATTTCTAAACTTTTGAATGTGAAGTCCCTTCCACATTCAGGAAGAATGCTGAGGTCTACCGTTACAAATTTACCTTTCTTAGAATGTACAACTGCAGAGTGTATCACCAGGTAGAAAAAGAGCTCTAAAAACTGGTTTACAATATTTAATATTGTCTTTCTCTTTCTAGGTGTACTTAGCTGAAATGAGTGCAGATAACCAGACGTGTTCCAAGAGGAATATTCATGGACGCAAGCTAAAGGAGATCAGCAGGGTAACTGTATACATCTGAAGTCATAGGATTAATGATAAGTTTCATTGTGTTTTCAGGCCTGCTGTTGTTGGAAAACTGTTGACCTCTTTTAGACTACACAATGCTTACACTTTTCCTCTAAGAAGAGCTGGTAGTTATTTCATGGGATTGATTGAAATTACTTTTCTTAAGTACAGATAAATCTTGTTCGTGATCAGAAACCCAATTTTCTATTGAATCTGTTACATTTTTAGAGGTGCTTCATTTTTGTTTGTTTTTTGTTAGATGTCTGATCACTGGGAGGCAGCACCACGTCACATGATGCGCCTGGACATTCGTTCTCTATTGCAGGATGCTGCTATCGAAGAGGTGAGAATCTCAGTGCTTGTTACAATCACAAATTATGCAGATGTGACTATACTTAAGATACAAAGCAGAGAAAAGTATGGTCACAATAGGGCAGTTATACTTGGCACCATAGAAAGCCAAATTGCTGTGTCAGACAAGTGTATTCCATTATTCTTATTAATTAACCAAACATGAAGGTACATGTTAATTTTTATCACCTTTTGGAGTCCAGACTTAGGCATCGTTGAGCAAGAGTTGAAGCCACTTTGCACTTAGCAACTGTTGAGTACCAATTAAATAGGATCTTTGCTCTCTCAGGTGAAACTCAGCAATTTTTCAGGTTACTGGATTAATTGGATCATAATTTGAGGAAGTAATTTGATAAATAAACAAACAAATTTGAACTCCTGTCTGTCCCTGCTTTGAGAAATACAGACCTGCAGCAGAGAATGAAGAAATAAATAACACGTAGCAGAAGATTACACTTGCTGTACAAGTATGCTGCCTTCTTATTCTATTTGCAGTTTGCCGTGACCATACATCTTTGGTGTGTCAGCTTTCTGTATTGTTGCATTCTTCTTTGGCAGATGTTTCAGGAGCTCTGGGAATAAATTAGTATGTTAATCGTATGGTCATCGTGAATGTAGCTTCATGTTGCTGTCAGAACAGCTTTTGCCATGGCCATAGAAACTGGTAAACTGCTGAAGTAGGAAGAGAGTTTACTCTTTGCGGTTTGTCGTGAGGTCAGCAGGTTATTTTTGAATCTCCATGTTCTTTGTTTTGGAAAATAGTAATCTTTAAGAGGACAGCAAAAGGCTCGGCTCTCAAGTAGACTCAGAGAAGGGCAAATTTGGGATTTACTCTGTGTGCATCAAGGTTTTACTAATGCTATGAAGAACTGTACATACCTGGAGAATTTATTTATTCCACAGTATACACATGAATCCCCATTAGAGATGTGGACCCCAGAAGGTAATCCATTAGATTGGCAGGATTACATGTATGTCTTAAAGCATGCATTTTCTTTATTATGTTAACCTCTGTGGTTATTATTCTTCACTGTGTTATTTAAATACGTAAAAGATCAAGGCTTGATAGAGATGTTCTATGCAGAGCCTGCCATTCCAGTGATGTGTAAATGGCAAGTTTAAGATATTTTTCTGAGATTTCAAGTTTTGAAATGTGATTGTGTGGGAAGCAAGAGAAGTATCTTACTGTTACAGGTACTGGTAGCACAAAGAATGCATGTGAAGGAAGAGAATAAATGATTGCTACTTTTCCGCACAGTTTGTCACTCTGTGGCTAGAAGGGAACCTGCTTCTGAGGGAAGCCAAAATGGAGCCAGTATTTATATATATTGCATCATCATACTTTCCAAGATGAATCCTTTCTTTCCTCTTCTATTTGAACTTGGAATCTTCTACTTACTTTGCTAAAAAGATAATACTTAGAAGTCAAGCAGTGTCTTGTAAGTCTGTGCTTGTGCTTTGGGACAGGTGGAGATGGAGGATTTTGATGCAAATATTGAAGACCAGAAAGAAGAAGTCAAGAAAGATACAGCAGAGGAGGAAGAAAGTGAACTGGTAGGAGACACATCAGCCATCTCTAACAAAATGTTTGTTAATATGTCTGAGGGAGAATCTCAGTCTTATAAATGCCAACCCATTGCTGTTCTTAGTGCGATCTTAATACACACATTTCTAGTTGTTTGTTCCTTAAACGTTTCTAGGAGAACTTTAATGTTAAGTCATATTATTCCTAACTGTTTTTTTTTAAAGCATCTGAATATATGCCACAAACAGCATTATCAGTGGAGTGTGGCAACATGCCTCTTACAGACATTTATAAATTGCAGTACACTGTAGCGCTGTCTTCCAGATTATCTGAGAATTATACTAAGTGGAGGGATGGGAAGAATGGGCAAAGATTAATTTAGCTTATTTCCTTTCACGTGTCTAAAGAACTCTTCTCGACTCTCGCAGTATATGACAACAGTTAATGAAGAAGAATGCTTTCTGTGCCAAGGCTCGCTGACTTTGTTTGTCAGTAGGTATTTCCAAGATGAGGGATTAGGTCTTTTGGATAAATGAAGGTTAGAGAATTGCCCCGAGGGCTGGCGTTTTTAGGTATGTATTTAAAAGGCTACAGAAGGCTTCCTAATGTAACTTCTTGGTATGTGTTGGAGCTGCAACTGGTCAGTGCTTGATGAGTTGAATGTGTCAAACCCTGGTTCCCACAACCAAGCAGTTAAACTCCAATAAACAGGAAGTAACCAGAAACGTATGAGACGAGCAAAGTCCTTTTTCTTGATGGAAACTTATTATTCCTCAGGAGTAGCAGTTTAGAAAGCAGTTGAAATACAGAATTGAAAAAATAAAGCTTAGGAAGAGTGGATTTTAATAAACATCTGTTTTTTGCAACATGACTCATTTATTCTCTTCACTAAATTATTCTTTGGCACAGAGTATGAGACTGCATAAAGTGTGGTTAGAACATTTCAAAGATGCATCCATGTTTACAAGAATATGGCTGCTAGTCTCATTTCTTGGAAATGGGCTATATCTAGAAGAGAAAGTTGTCTTTAGCTTTTGAGACATTTGTGCATAAATGTGTGTGTATATGTGTGTGTTTATGGGCTCTGGGGAGTGTCCTAATGTACAGCACATATAACAACAAGCCTTTTCTTTATGAGACAAGGAGAGATCTTGGTGGTGAAAACTGCAAATTATTAATAATTAAAAGTAATCTACATATAAGGATGTTTTCTATTCAGATTCACAGGAGATGAAAAATAGTAAAGAATTATCTGCTGTATATAATGTCTGCTGTTCAGTCACATGGCTAATCTCAGAGAGAGGTACATCAGACAGAAAGGTGAAACAGTACACTGTATTTGGTATCTGTTGCCTTCTTGAGAGCAGTTCGTAAGAGTTCTTCCATTCATTTTGCTGCATTTAATGCTGTGGAAAAAGAGAGGTCTGAAGCTCCTGCCATGAGGCAGATGTCCTTGAAATATCCAACTGTCTTGTACCAAACAATGAAGTCTGAATCTTTTCTTATCCTATCTGAGGACTGGGATATTGTACAGATTCAGCACACAATAAGCCATTTCACACCATCAAAGTCACTCTTGTTGTTGCTATTATCAACTCCCATAGGGTTGTTTGTAGCATTCAGACAATTCTTGCTTTTCTGTGCTTGATGGTATGAATTATTGATGCATTTAACTTGGTGTTCTCACCAGCGTATCACACATCACTTCGTTCAATACAGGCTTCTAGCTGTGGTGTAAACTTTCTGAGCAAATTTTAATGTGCAACTTGGTTTAAAAGTATAAATATACATATATACGTGAAGTTTGGTTTTTTTTCTTACAAGGAAATATCACAGCACAAACTGTCTTAGTTTGTATTAATTACAGACTTGATTAAAAACAATAAAATACAGAGATCTGATAATCTCAAGTTGTTGATATATGCTTGACAGAAAAAAGGTCTTTCAAGGATTTTGGAAGAGCAATGCTGTCCATAATCAAAAGCAGTGTAGCTCTCTGGAATAGTACACTCTGATTTAGTAGCTCTTAGCATTAACAAATACACGTATATGTTTACCACAGTGGAGGCAACCTATAAATAGAGCAGGAAAGCAGTTAGTGTAATAAAACTGGTCTGTGGATTGTTTGTTTTCTTGTTGAAATCTTCTAGAGTAGTTCTTTTCCCTCTCTATTAAAAATCATTCTTAAAATAATGAAATTCTCACAGGGGTTCCATTCCACTACATTGAGCTTTTTATGTGATTGCAGCGAAACATCAGTAGTTTTATACCAAATGTGAACAGCTGAAATGAGTTATAAGGGGGTGCTTAGTAAGGATTTACTTGTCCAAGAGTATAAAATGAGAAGATAACAAGAAGATACCTAAAATAAATACCTTTTGCCAAATTTAATATCATTACGCTAGTTTACAAGGAATAAACTGGCTAAAGATCATTGCATGTAAAATGTATGATGGCATTATTTCTAGAGAAAAAGCATTTTAAAAGAATCATTGAACTAAGAGGGTTATTTTAAAATGAAGAATAATACTTAAATCTTAGTGATTCGGCAGATACTCTCATTTAAACTAAAAAAATAATGTTGCTTAGTTGTGGACTAACCACTTGTACAAGAATTTAGTATGTCCCTTCGAAAGGATTATTGAGTGAAGCTTGTGTGTAGTAAATCTGGGAATATAATCTTAAAATCTTATGACTATGGTAACTTTTTCATTTGTATTTGTAAAGCTTTGAATATTCTTTATGCCTGATAAGTTGTGTTGCAATAACTTTGTCACCTGGGATAATATAATATAGTAACTGTGTACACAGCGCCATTGCTGTCTGTTAGACTCATTCCGGAGTTCTGTGTTTGCAGAGAACAGCACTCTTGTAATGATTTGCAAGGGCTGCTAAAATCACTGAATGGGAAGTGGATGCAGAAGGTCTGAAATACTGAGTAATTTGTTTCCTTCATCTGATAACAAGAATTGTGCCTTACAAAAAGAAATACCTTAAGCTCCCATTATAATGCTGTTTCCAGTTCAAAAGTGATATGCATGTGTGTCTCTCTCTAATCCTGCGAGCTTCTCTCTGTGTATGATTTAGGGTTACATTCCGAAAAGCAAATGGGAGATGGACACTTCTGAGGCAAAGCTAGGTGGGTATTTATTTTTTCCTGTTTCTTATAGTTGGTATCTGATGATGCTTACAAAACCTGAATTTTCATTTTTACTGTGTCTCCTTACCATAGACAAATAAAAATGTATTGATCTCATACATGTGTCTGAAACTGCAAAAGCATCTATACAGAAAAGGAATTTGTCTTCTGCCAGAGGCAAGGGAGTTACGATTTTCTAACCATCACTGTTTTATATACTCGTTAATTGTTCTTTCATCGGTTCAAGGAAAGTACTTTGTCTTAAAATTTAAAAAAAAGCGGTATTTCTATTCTTTATTCATCTCTTCCATGTTATAAAAAGCAAAGAGTCAAATTACATTGCACTGCATTTTTGTTCATACTGCATACCTTTTTTTCAAGCCTGAACGTCGTCAGTAAATTCTTACTTTCTTGGAGACATGCTTAGTAGCTAACTGTATTGAAGATGTTTCTCACTTTCCAAAATTAATGTGTGAGGACAAAGTAGTGCGTTGCTTTGAAGTTGGTTCTGAATGCTTAGGCCTTGGCATATCTTTTCAACAACTTACGTGTTGAAAAGTTAAAGTTTGTTATGCTTTTCAGTTCCAGGAGAGTACTAGAATTCTTCTTGGTAGGATGCAAAATGGACTTTCCAGGAGCACAAGGGCACTATTTTTGCTGCACGTTTTGTTCTGATTAGTGCTGCTGGTTGCGTTAGACTTAAGTGCTAATATTAGGATTCTGTCAAAGTCAAAAGCAACTTTCAGGCTGAAATGCATGCACCACAGCTATGGTGGAAGGTGTACACATGGAAAGGGGTTTCTAGTCATTATGATCAGTTTTGTGGGGTTCTTTACTGAACAGTAATGGTTTTAAGTGAAGATTTTATCAATGCAATCTGCATAAACCTGCCATTTTCTGTCATGTCTGTGAGAAGTAACAAATATCTGAATGGGGCGCAGCATGTCTTAACATTTCAAGGTTTGCTTCTGCATGTATGGTACAGCCCTGTGTATCATTACTTTCCAATAACCAAAATCACAATCGCACCATAGAAACAGCATTAGAAGTTCTGGCTTACATAAAGCAGCCTTTCACCTTTTGCTGTTAACTGCTTAGCTGCGCCATCTCTTCTGCTGCTGTGCTCTCTTTTAAGTCATTTAAATATTTGTGGAATATATTGACGTTGTGGCACCTGCAGTACAACTGGAGGAGCCTTGTACTCAATTATTCTGTCATATCAAACAGCTAGGCAGTTAGAATTAATTCAGGATTGCTCTGCATTTTTGTTAAAGGGTTGATTGTTTTAATATCTTAAGATTATTTCTTAAGTTTATAGTGATTTTTTTGTTCTCAGTTACATATGAAATCATAGTACTGGAAAACTGCATTGTTGAAGAATGCTCTGATACATTCTGTTGTATTCCAAATAACATAGACCTCTTTAAATACTGAGTAGAAGGAACAGATGCGTTGCACTTCATATGGTGAACCTTAAGTCATCCCGTACGTTTTAGAAATACCACAGGAGTCCAAGGTGTGTTCTAAAAATACTTAAGTTTTATGTGTAGTTTCTAGCAATGTGGAGACTGTGACTGCAGCAGAAATTTATGGATAGCTTTCAAAATTTACCTCTCTCATGATCAAATACTGCTAACAAATGTTGCGTTTCTTTCCATATGAAAACTCCATAATTAAAATGCAGGATTTTTATATGGTCTCCACTTAAATGTAAAATGGGGAGCGAGCAGCAGAGTCAGTTTTATGCTAAAGTTACTTGCAAGGCTGTTGCAATAATTCTTTAACAATCAAACTCCATTAACGAAGTGGATGTTAGCATGCTGCAAGACACAGATACAGGTGCTAAGAAGGTCTTTCTATTAAATCTGTATTCACAATTTTACAACTAACCTCTAGATTCATTTTTATAAATCTATAGAACTATGGGTTAAAAGTAAATTCCAACAGAACATACGTTTTAAAAAAGCCAGGCATTCCTATGTAATGAATGCTGTTTCTTTGAAAAATTGCTCTGCAAGGGCTGACAACTTTCAGCTCAAGGTATGCATTATAAGCACTCGCAGTCTGTGAGTAAGAATTACTATATTTAATTCACAATAAGACTTTGTTGTAGATAACCAATTAAAATTATTTCCTGAAAGGCACGTGAACTGTGGTATGCATTTGTTATTCCAAAGTTGAGTTATTTCCTGGGAGCTGGCCTGCCCATTAGGTTTATTGTGTTAGTCCCAGAGGGCACACATTTGCAAAACTGTTGTAAGTGCAGAATCCAAAAACAACACTGTTAAGTCTTGGTTTGCTTTTTTGTTTTCTTTCCGAGTAGATGTTGTTACAGGAAAGCACAATAAGATCTTACTGATTGTAATAAGCCTCAGAAAAGGTCTGAAAAGTTTGAGTTCTTTAGCTACAACATTGAGTTGTGACAATCACCATACCATGCACCTCAGAGCTCTTGCTTTAGATCAGATTTACTTTGGCAGGGGTGATGCATTCCTGTGAGTACGTGTGTGGTGTATCATTTCTTTGTGTTGTGAGCGCACAGCCACATTTTTATTCTAAAGTCTAATCACTGTCTGTCTCACTGCATAGTGCACATGGGTTCTTGTATTTAAATTTACAGAAATGGACTCACATTTTTAAAATTTGACTATATTCAAAGTGTTTAATGCAATACTCTGTTTCAAAGTGCGGCTTAGTGGTGAGTTCTACAAACTTTCAGGAAAGGAGAAATGAGCTCTGTCATAGCTGAAGTTTTGATACCATTGTACAATTTGCCCTAGAACGCAAATAACATTTTACATAAAACTTTGTGGCTTTTGTATAAGAAGGGCAAAAATTTGGCTGATTTGATTCATTTAGGTTTTGAAAGAGCTAATTAAGTCAGTTACTTTCAGATCCTTTATTACTAACATTCTAAAGGTGAGTTTTTAAGTTCTGCGGGTTTTCAGAAATGATGCTGCTTCATTGTTTTTAAAATCGAAATGGTAAAATGGTGTTTGATAGCTTAAGACTAAATAATCATCGGCCATAAATATTCATGAGCACCAAAATGACACCTTGTCTCATTTTCAGAAAAGAATATTCTGAAATAATGCTTTGTGGTAGGCTTTCGACATTTTTATAGTGTCTACTCCATGGCACATGTACCTTGAACCACAACAGTATGGATGGAAGCAGAAAGACAGTCCAACTTGAAACATGGAAGGAGATAACATTTTAAAATAAATTCTGTGTAGCAGTAACAAAAAGGGACAGAGGGGAACCTCATACTCTGAACGCCTCCTGATCTCCTCCATTGATGGTTGAGGGTTACACATTTCTTGGCGATGTTTTCAGTTGGTCTGTGTGCAGCGGGGAGTGGGAGACTGAACTCTTTCTTTCACATTGGTAATGAGATGAGCTTGCATTGTAGCGTGTTGCCTTCCAAGAGGAATATGTCTGTGTACAGATACTTGCCAACAGAGAGCTCCTGAATTTTCAGTTCATGTTCATAAATGCTCCTCAATGCATTTGTTGCTGTCCTTTTCAATGTTACTTTTTTTCTGGAAACACTATGCTACGAACGATCCACGCTGATTGATCTGAGAGTAATACTGAGGAATAGTGCAAGTACGTTATGTGCTGGAGTAACAGAAGAATACTGTATAAGTCAATTTTGCCTTCCAGAGGGAGTGCCGTCTTTCTGTGGAGATTGAGCTTCAAATTTGGCAGATTTAACTTAGAGCAAAAGAAGAACCTTAACTGAATTGTGTAACAAGATACGTAACAGATACAAATGTTCTGCAGAGTTTTCTTAAATGTTGGCTTTTTTAAAAGGCAGAGGGGGATTAAAATGTTTTCTTAGAAGAAATTCTGTATCTGTTCCAGGGAAATGGGGCAAAGGTGGAGTCTTTAAAAATTTTAGAGTTGTATGAGGGAGAAATTACTTCATTAGTTTATGGCATTTAAATTATACTAGCATGTCTACATCACCATTGCCTCACATTATCTCCATTGTTGCTCTTTTCTCTCCTATATTAAGTAAAAAAACCCTTATCTCTGAACTGAGCTTCTTTAAATACATACCTTTAAACATCCTCTTCTGCTATCCAGAAAATATGCTGCCTTGTATTTGGTCTATTTCTGAGGTCTTTTGTGGGTGAATTTAATTAATCAGTGACTTCTGAAACAATGTTACTGACATCACTGGAAATGGTTTGCAGAATATAACTGCCAAGCTTAGTATTCCTTCTGCATATACTTGAATTGTTGGCTTATAAAATGGTAGCATACATCGACAGAAGTACTAGGATTTCCTTTGACTTGTAAAGCCGTTTTTCATTTTCATGCTTTGTTGTTCGTAATCTTACAATGAATACTTCATCTCCTTTCCAAAAGCAGTTTGCCATGTAATTTCAAGAAGGTGTTGTTTTTTCACTGAAAATAAGTGTCCAAGAGGAAAAAATTTTAGTACCTAGGAATGGAATTGTTTCTCCTCATGCCCTATTGGTTCAATAAGAAAAAGAAGAAAATGATGACTGTTGGACAAATGTACTGCTCAAATATTCATGACTGACCTCTTACACTATGAAACAAAAGATTCTGAGATATTTTTTTTTTTCCCTCAGTCCTGGAGGATTTTTTGAGTGTGTTTTCCTTGTGGGGAGAGAAAAAGAAAGAGGGGGATCGGGGTTGCCAAGGAGGTTTTTGTTTAGCAGAAACAGTATCTCAAAAACTTGTCTTTGATGCGTTAAACTATATGATCGTCAGCTGTTCCCTGATCCTGCATGTATGCCATGTTTGACACAGTATTACACCCCAAATTTGGGAAAAATGCTACAGCTTTTTTTATTGTGTTCAAATACAGAAAGGCGGATCTGTGGTTCCTAGCTATTGGTGGCTATTATTGTACCTGTAAGGACAGGCTCCTTATAGTATGAACATCCAGAAGAGCAAGCTTTTCTCCCTCATACAAATAACAAGACTGAGTGTTATTGCACACAGTTAATGTGAAAGATCAATAAAACTTGAAAATGGTGTTGAGTCTTCTCTAGTTTATTTCAACTCTCATCATTCCACCTGTCAAGACAAGCTGGATGTACAAGTTCTGCCGCTCATTCTTTTGAAAATTTTTCCACTCTCGTCTTGTTTGTGTGAATAATAGAAAAAATTTCTCCTTTAACTCTGAGGCTCTGTGTTTGTTCTCAGACAAGCTGGATGGTTTGCGGACTGGTGCTAAAAGGAAACGTGACTGGGAAGCAATTGCCAGCAGAATGGAAGATTATCTACAGCTTCCAGATGACTATGATACACGTGCTTCTGAACCTGGAAAGAAAAGGGTAATAAATTTTCAAATGACTTACTGTCTGTATATGACCATTTAACAGTCTCTGTGAAAAAGAGTTCATATCAAGTCATTCAGTGTCTATGAATATGACAGTTTCACTGACTCACTTTTCATTTTGCTGTTCCATTAGATTCTGTAAGAGAATATTCTTGAAGGTAGGGTCTTCCAGAGGTAACCAGATTAATTATAACAAAGTGAGGAACTGTAGATCATAGAGTAGATAATAAAGATTAACTACGCATGGCATGCCTTTTGAGATTGAGAATGGAATCACGTCCCATTTCTTGCTGGGGGAGGTGATGCACTTTGTTTCAGAGCAACCTTTTCGTATGCTGTATGTTTTGTGATGAATTAGTGTGATATGCAGTGCAGATTCCAAGACAAGATGATGATTTCATTAAGCTATTTTTTGTTACATTTTGTAATAAGTAGGCAGAGAAACAGTACGCTGTTCTTATGTTCAAAAAGATTCAGCTGAGAAGAGTATGAGCTATGTAGGTTTTATGGTCTTGTAGACGTTACCTCCTGCATATACCTTGCATAAAGCTTGGGAGATGGTATATAAGAAGTTGGTTTCAACCACTTTATATGTAGTTCTGTTCTGAACACAAAATGTTACATCTTCAAATACCGTTGTGGGGAAAAAAAAGGGCGAAAAATCAGAGAGAAAGATGAAAGAGAGGTAATAGGAAGAGGTAATATTCCCCCCGTCCAAAATAGAAAGACCAGCTTTTGCCACTAAAAGTAACTTGAGTTAGCTGTTGGTGTTTGGGCTTTGTTTTGTTTATGTAATGTCGAATAGAAAACATAGGTAGTACTGGACAGTCTGCGTGACTGAAATGGAGATACTAAGGCACTGGCAGAGGAAGTGATGGTGGAAGAAGGCAGACATTGCTTATCAGCAGGAATGTCTGGGGAAATCCAGGTAGAATGTGGAATAGGGAGGTGCTGGCAGAATGGTGATAAGGCTATGTCCCCAAGTAACAAATCAGCCTGAATGGGACTAATCAGAATGTCAAGGAAGAGCTCCTTCACTTACTGTTTTTTCTTGTCCTGCAAAGGTGTGTTCCAGCAGAGTTTCTGGACTGTAGCCCTTCATCATCATCTCCCTCACTCCCTCCTCCCTGTTGCACTCCCTCCCGTTGGTGTCTGGGTTTGTGCGTGAGGGAGTGACTGTGTATGTTTGAACAGATGAGTGCAAGTGATCTGCATGATGACCGTGAAGAGGCACAGAGGAGATGGCTGCAGCTGTAAAGATGGGAGATAACAAATGCATGAAGAAGTTTAGTGTAAAGAAATAGTGGAAAGATTTAAGTAGAAATGTATCACAGAAGATAGAGAAAAAAACTTTCACTCATTCATTGCAGAGTTACTCTTTAACACTGTCTTTCTGTAGTTTCACAGTCGCCTTCTAGATGTTTCCATTGTGCAATTGAAAGACAGGTTGTACAGAAAATGAAGACACTAAATGAATCTTTGATAATTCTTCCTGCAGAAAGCATTGCTTTGAACAGAGAAATAATTGTAGTAATTACGCTTCAGCTCTCAGAATTATAGCATTGAAATGGAAAAGGCTAATCATCTGTACCTTTCTTCTACTCTGTGAACACCTGGGATATTCAATTAAAAACAAAGTAACTGGTGTAGTTTCCATCTTTACCCGTCGGAAAACAAATTAATACTTACCTGCTCCAATGAAAAAGAGTACAAATTAGAATTCTTGTACTCTTATCTGCAGCGGAAAGCCTAGACTTGTCTCAGGATTTCTTAAGAGATTGTCCTACTGATAGTATGTTCTCCATAGGTGCGGTGGGCAGATCTAGAAGAAAAAAAAGATGCAGACAGGAAAAGGGCCATTGGTTTTGTTGTTGGACAAACAGATTGGGAGAAGATAACAGATGAAAGTGGTCATCTTGCTGAGAGAGCCCTCAACCGCACCAAGTATATATGAAAAAGTGGTTAAATGGAATTTTGTGCCTTTAAGGTGAGTATTCAGTCTTCCTGCATGTTTATAGCTTTGATGTTTTTCAGGTTTTTTAAGAGTTGAGGTTGCAGTTCATGTCATTGTTAGAATTCTCCCAGACAAGGTTATTTGATTTGGAGCCTTATATTATAGATGTCAGCTGTGCCCATGTCAATGTGCACCCTCCTGTACAGCATCTAAAAATAAAAGGAGAAGGATTGTCAGCTATCAATCTCCAAAACTTACTAACAGGAAGATTATGTTTTCGTTAAAAGAGTAGTTTAGCTGTGTGCCTAGTCCTGTCTAGTTCAGATTTTGCTTACTGTATCTTAATTCTGACGACGTTACTTGCTGTTTTACCTGATGTAACAAACTTTTCCTTTCTTTACAGGCCATTTGCTCTGAGGAGAAGTGAACCAAGGTGTCATGAGCATCTTGCATGGGTCATGTCACTCCCACCTTCACAGTTTTTCTTTGTTACTTTAGTTTCAGCAGTTTTCTTGAGATATTGGCAGATAACCGGTGCCCTCAAAAAAAAACAACGAATCCACTGCTCCTAAGTGAGGGAGACAGTTTACTTTTTAATATTTTTGGAGGGGAGGGAGGGGGAGGGCCAGTAGTTTTAGCTGCTGTTTGTGGGATAAAGTGGAAGGATTAGACAGATGTTACCTCCACTGTACTGTCACAGAATGTTTATCACCTTTGCTTTGTGGCTGTTCTCGTTTTATACTGTATGTACCTTGTAGCTTATTGTATTAGGAAGCAGAACAATAAATTTCACTATAAACTCGGTGTTCTTGGTGGACCATAGAGCATGGTTTTTGTTTGACATTTTAAATGTGGTCTGTGTTCACATGTTAACAGTGCTCAGAACCGTCCTTACCTGGAAGAGGTGCTGTGCTCATAATCTGGAATGTGTCCTGTCTTCTAGGTTTATCACCTGCTCTTCTTCTCATAGACAGCGCCATTAAGGCCCCAGGTTTTGCTGGCCTCTAGGAGTCATACCATTCTCATTCTTCCTGGGGAGCAAGAATGATCGTTATTTTTTGGATCCTAGTTTCTCCATTATGTTAGATTTCCATTACTACATGAGTATAAATTCTGTTGGATGGCTCTGAAATACTCAAGGTAGTAATGTATGAAAAACATTTCTTTAATGCTCAACTTGAAAACAGGTACTACGGAGTTCTCTGGAGGGCAGCCTAGAAATTAATTTTGGTCTTACTATGTTTTAGTCAACACTGATCCCTATCAGGCTATTTCATTCCATTCATAAGTCTCCTGTCTCATAGAGAAACATCATTCAAAGAAGCAACAAAGACCAGAAGTTACACCCTTCTATTCCTTTAATAAATGTGTTTAGGTTGCTAAAAATATAAATGAATACCAGTCCACACTATTAGAAGTGGTACAAATTCTTTGTAGATGCTGGTATATCGCTTCCGTACAGCATCAGGTTTACTGGTGAAAACTTTCTTTTGTCCTCTCAGGTTTTGAAGCAAATGCCTTGTGTTGACAATGTTGTAACCAGGCAAGGTGTTTAAATCCGAAAATAATTCCTGTTTTACTGGTGAATTTAATTTTTTTTCTCCTGATCTTTCTGAGGGAAGAAAATGAAGTCCTGAATTTCCTTCTCTGCTATTCTTTGTCGCTCTGCTGAGTGATTACATTGCGGTTTGCGTCTAGGTTGGTAAATCAACTAGTTCTGGTGCAGCGGTAGTTCATGCTGTTAAAGGAGAGCCATGGTGCTAATAGATGGTTTTGTTTGCCATTCTAATGTTTTAGTTTATTGGATGTTTCTCAGACTTGTCTGTGGTGCATGATTGAAAGCTCTTTGGTAAACGATGGGAATAGCTGAACTTGTGTTGTGCCCTGAATGTGTTTAATACAAGAAAATCAAGCTCCCTGAATGCCGTGTTTTTAAAATGGAAGGTAATAAGTATGCATTTTCTGTGTACACATACCATTATGTAGCATAAATACTTTCTTTTTAAAATGTTGCTAAGTACTCTTTGAATTCTGACTGAGAATTGTTGACAAAGGGAAACCAATAGTTAAAAAGAAATCAGTGTTGTGTATTGCTGTGGAAACCAGGCAACCTTTGCTTTAGAGAAGTTACTCTCTCAGGTATGTGTAAAATGGTTTTCAGTCTATCCTGTTGTCCATAATGAAACTGGAGTTCTTGTGGCACACCGTTGTTACTAGTTGATGCTGTTTCCTGACTTTTAAGAACTGATAATGGTTTTGTCTGTATTTTTGGTAATACACCTGAACCAGATCCTTTGCTAACATTTTCCTTTCCAGGCAAAATAATATTTCTGGAGCACGCAAATGGATAGCATATGAGAGAACCAATCATACTGTTTACCATTTTTAACAATTTTGAGAATTACTTTAGCAGATAACACCCAGAGGGGTCACACTGGTTATTCTGTGGTGCATGTAGAATTAGAGAGATGAGCAGAGAATACACATAAAGTTGTACTTTGAGAATGGAGAGAAAATGTATCGATCTTCAGGTTTAGGGCAAAATTTCAGTTATGAAAACATACCGTTGCAGACTGTTTGTCAGACTGTTTGATCAGAAGAGGCTGAAGGGCTTGGGTTTTTTTTGTTGCTGTTGTTTTCGTGGTTCCCTGAAATTCAGAACTTTTTCCATTTCTGTAGTACAGAAATACTATTCCATAACCGTTGCCATTTGCTTCAGTTGGTTTGAATGTTTAGCAGGTCAGTCTTCATCTGCTTGATGGGAAGTGGCTCTGAAAGAAAATAACTTATGCCAGAACTACAACCTGTTACAGATTCTACATGCTCCAGTCCTTCAGTGAATGAAGAAATCAAGCAAATAGGAAAAATTCATTGTTGTTGCTGACAGAACTGAGAATAGCTAGGTAGTCCCGTGCTTGGCTCATAGTCAGAGGTTGGTAATTAGTGATTTCGCTTTTGTCTGGAAAATCCTTCACTACAGAATCCAGTAAGTTTTGATACTAATATAGTTCTACTCATCATCTGCTCACTGATGTTGGCAGTAGCATCTTTCACAGCCCTGATCAGAAAGAATACCCGCTTTCATTGATGGCCAAATAGGAAAATAGGCACCCAGCGCTCTCAGGTAATGATCTGTCTTTGACCATGCATGCAATTGTGCTAACTCTAAGTTGGACTGTTTCTGTACAGTGCGTCACGTTTAAAAAATACAACTGAAAAAATCATCAGCTGCTGCAGAATGGAGCTGCTACCTCTTGAGCAAAGGTGACTGTTAAAAGAGTATTTTCTGTGAGTTACAATTTCTTATGTCACTTCAGTTTTTCTCAAGACTGCTTTTTTAAGAATATTGAAACTACCTGTCTTACGGTAGAAGTACATGTGCTTTTGCAAGAGAATGTGCAACCTAAGACATGCTGCTGCTACGTGAATAGAGCTTAGTTGTCATCTTCAGTCATCTTGTGTTTTACTGTAGGATTACTCATAAGCATGATACGACTATGGTATGAAAGAGTAAAAATACAGCATTAGAATATTATATCGGTTCTGGAAATGTCGTGGTTTTCTTAAGTGTTTACATCAACATGGATAAACAACTTACCTTGCATTATTAGTTCCCAGTCTTTAGAAGGGAAGAACTGGTGTTGGTACAAGTTAGTTTCACTTTTCACCCATCAGGTTGGGTTTGGTATTTTTTGGACTTTACTTAGTCATGTTTGTGAACCTGGTCCATTAATTGTTCCTTGCCTGTCTGTAAACAAAATGCATCGCTGTTATTGTCTGTTGGTAAGGCATTGTTTTAATATTTTCTGAAGCCTTTTAATCTCTGAACAACGATTTAGATACCATGGAGATCCTGAGGAGGATTTCAGTAGTGGCTTTTATGAAAGGATTGAATTAGAAAAGTAAAGTTGTAATACTACACTGAAACAAATATATTAACCTGTCCCCAAAAAGCCCGCATCTAATCCAGTTGAATAGTTAAAAATTATGAAGAATTGTGATTTGCAAGTCATATCAGGAAGTATGCTCCCTGCAGAAGAACAGTCTGTCGTTAGTGTGCTTTTAAATGAGAGAGAAGAACATGACCTCACCAGCCAAAATCAGTTTTTCCCAGTTTGAGATTTCAACATCATTGGAACGCTCTGAGAATCCTTTTCAAAGGAAAGAAGTAATTCAGCCTGTGGGACAGTTTGTTGCCACCTACACAAATTTATTGTTACCAGAAGAAAAAATACTCTTTGTCCATTTATTTAATGCAGCTGTCATGGTGAATCGTTTAATGCCCTTCGGACACAATTTCCCTTAGCAGATTGTGCCATTTTATTATTAGTATTGCTGCCACAAAATTTTGGAAACCCACACAATATTGGACAGACCTCAGGACTTGAAGAAAACGTGGTTGATCTGGGTTGGAGGCAAATTGTGCTTTTTGCTATGAAGTTCTTAATGTCTCTGCCAGCATGCAGCTAGCTAACTGTGAGCTGACTGAACTGAAACCCAGGAACTCTCTTGGAGTATTGTAACTCGGCGTACGTGGACTGGAAAGGGGAAGCAGTACTGAAAGTTTTCTTTGCCTGTGGAATATTCACATGGTCTGCGTCCTCAGGAGGCCAAATACTGATAGGTACATGGTTCCTTTTTATTATGCCTCTCTTTGTTATTTAATGTTTCCCAGATTATTTTGGGGAAATGAGGTCGCAATACTGAACTTGAGGTCCACTGACAATTTGGGATCAAACTGCACCAGGACAAGCTGCGTACTATGAGATGATATATTGAGGAGCAGAGGTAGCCATCTCAGTTGAGATCTGCACGCTTGCAGCGTGAACTATAAGTGGGTAAAAAGAAATTCCAGTTCTTACAATGTGGTGGTATAGGACTGATTATACTTTGTTTTCTTGCCATAGTAGAAATGGTAAAAAAGAAATTTCCTAGAATTTAAAATATGAGTAGCATAATTCTCTATTTTGAGTCTCTAGGACAATAATCTTTATTCTCTCATAAAACTTGAATCAAATTTGTTTTCTCCTGCTCATCCGTTCCTACAGGTGCGAGTCAGGATTCTTCAACAAACTAAAGGAGCACTGAATAACTTTTCGGATTTCTGCTCAAGATTAATCACTTTCTTCATCATGGTGAAACTGTTTTGTTTCATTCTTACCAGTGGAGTGTTCCAACAATTGTGATGTCTTTTTTTGCCACTTCCAAATTTGCATGGCACTGGATCTGCAGCCTGGAGTCTTAAATCTTCCGTATGCATGTACGTTGGAAAATCGGTAATGACAATGTTTCATTCAGGTGGATTATCGCTTTCTAGCTGATAGATACTGTTTGGAAGCAGAGTGTGCTCTTCTATTCATGGTTTTGCTTAAACCAGGTAAGCGCAAGTACTGTTACCAAACAAAAAGTACAGCACGTTGCTGGAAATGGAGAGATGCTTATGTCTTCCGTTCTGTGTTAGGTTTCTAGTCAGGAGACTCTGGTCTCTTTGAATTGTAGGATTTGAGATTTGAATATGCAAAACCTTAAAGTTGCCTGGGTGGAAACGTCACAGTTTCATTTTTTTCCTAATATTTTTCTGACTTGTGGAACTCTCAGATGGAATCTCTTTGGGAGGTGAGACCTTTCCCTAGGGCTTGTGCTCTGGAGTGTCAGTCATTCAAATATTTCTCCATACTGCTTCCCTTGTATGTGTGTACAGGGGCAAAGTTTGTTTCCTTATCTGGTCAAGATACGCCTGTATGAATGGATGTTCAGCTTTAGACAAGGAATTCCTGATGCCTTTTATTAGGATGGCATCTGAACTGTCTGCTGTGACCAGTATATTCATATATGAAGTTGCTGTGTCTGAACAGTTAGTATTCTCAGGGGAATACATGGAAGACTGCAAGGTTGTTACCACTTCACCGACTCCTGTCATGTTGCTGTCTTTGGAGAGAAACTATAACTGCAGTGCTCCTTGGAAAAAAAACCCAAGAAACTGAGAAGTGAAAACTCTCCATCTCCACCAATGAAGAAAAAACAAAACAAAAAATGAAAAATGGTAATTCAGTTAATTTTACTCTAATGATCTGAGCTGGCGTCTGTCTTGTGTGGACAGAATGTGCTAGCAACTCCACTGTCTGAGGTGTCTGCTTTAGCAACTGGCTGCATATATATTTGTGGAGGAGAATCTGAAATTAATCCCCACCATTTTTTGTCTGCAGGTCAAAAATATAGTTGAGCAAGCTGATTTAGAAAGCAGTTCATCTTGAAAAAGCCTGTTAAGGGTGATTTGGAAGCACTTTTTAATTCTCTTTAGAAGCACAAGCCATTAACAGATTACACATAAACTGAAACACTGCCCAAAAAAACCAGAAGCATCTTTCAAAAACTTAAGATTTTTTTCTGTTTAGCTCTTGTAGGATGTTACTTTTCTTCTCTGGGTATTAGCATAGAAAGAGAACAGAGCTGCAGTTCTTCCCTTCTTCAGAGTGTAAATGGCCTTGAAACACAAAAACCTAAATACTTGTTTTGACAGGTAGGTAATACAGACAATTTCTTTAATTTGGCACTGCACCATATGTGGATGGCAAGGTATCTTAAGCAGCATTTTAAAAATTATCTTTTTATTCTGTTTCGGTAAGTCTGATGCAGATAGTAATAAAAGTTTTGTTTGGCCACTGTTGCTGATCCAGGTACTAGCTTTTTTGTACATGTAGCTTCTGGTTTTTGAGAATATTGTATTACTGTTTGAAGCACAGAAAACACAGCTTTACCGACAAACACCTACACTGTTTCAAATTATTCATCTGTGGATGCTCAGAACTCTTGTGCAAGCAATGAGTCTTTACTGCTATTCTTTGAGGTGTTTTTCCATTTCCTTTGAACTGAAGTTGCCAAATCCTTTTCTTTGAAGAAGATGTGGACAGATTAACTTGTCTGGTAGCAGATGTCATTGTACTCTTCAATTAGAGTCACACAGAAATCAAAATTCTTCAGGTAATGACAACCAGATGGCACTAAAGCTTTGATTTCATGTTAGGATTAAATTGGAGATAAAAACAAAAGCTTGAAATTCTTTCCACTATAATTACATTTTTGTGGTTTCATATTGCCTAATACAGTTTTAAACCATTAACTTTTACTTCATGAAAGAAAAAGTCACCACTTTTCTATCGAAAAAATTTCAGAGGATTAACGTTGCACTATTGCGCGCAGTATCACTTGCAGTCTACAGTCAAGATTTTGCGCTCCATTGAACTTACGTGCTGCAGAAATATGGAACAAGATCTATCTTCTGCCCTAAGGAGAGGCATCAAAATTAAATGGTCTTTTTATATCCTGCTGAAAAGCTTGACAACTGCTGACATCTAATGGAAAATGGGATTTAATTTGGTAGTAGCTTCTTTTGGATTTTAGAGTCTTTAAATGTATCGTAGCAAAAAATAATTCTTCGGAAGCCCTCCGAGGTTTCTGATTGAATCTTTCGCTTTTTTCCTCTTGGAATGAAGAAAAATAAGGATAAATATCCAAACCAAAGCACTAAAGATACTTCTGATAGAAGAACCCACTAACTGCGCTCTGGCTAATAAATCTCAGAACTTCAGCTTGATCGGAGACACTACTGAGATCTCTCACAAAGAAATGTACTTGAAGCTGTAATGTGAACGGTTCAAACAGGTTTGCGCAATGTATGATACGATTACTGCCCGTTTTGCAGTAGGTACTTTATAGTTAAGGAGGAATGTGAATACCCTTTTCCAAGGAGTTTACAATCTACATATTCCTTTATTGGGAATATAACAGTTTGTACCTCCTTTCCCTTCTCCCAGCAGGCAGAGGGAATCTGCTGTAAGGCTGAAGGGATGACCCTGAAGTAAACCTGGGTATAAACTTCCTCATTTCTACTTAGAAGTCTGTCTGTTAGAGCCTCATTGCAGTACGTATGTTTCAGATGTAGCTTGAGAAGAATATTTAGATACCCTTTACAGCAATTTATTTACAAATCTGTTGGGGAGAGACACTAACATGGTGAGTATGCTGTGTTGCTAGTAGTATGCTAACAGTGCATGTCTGTACCTCCTACTTGAAGATGAACTTGGAGCAGAATAAAAATGTGACTAAAAAGCTAGATTTACCTCAGTAAAACCACAAGTTTTGCTTTGGGTCAGTTTGGGGAACTGATGAAACCTGTGATATTCTTCAGTGATAAGTGTTTCTTCTTCACCTCCTTTGTCAGTTGTGCCCAGTACTGACTTGTAGAAGATTGTCTCAGTCCTGTGGATTTCTATCCTTCTCTTGTTCCTGAGCTAGACTTACAGTGTGCTCCATTGAAGGAAGGGACGATCCGGAAGTTAAAACTGGCACGATTTATGTTTTGGTAAATGCAAAAATGCTGACCATATCATGTTGTCACTTTGCACTCTGCTTTGAGAGTTTCTTGGATTCTGCATCGAAATCATAGTCTTGAATTTCATTTGAAAAGCCACAGTTGTCCAGAGAAGTTCTCCACTACATACTCTGATGCAGCAGCATCCAGTGCAGTCAAGAGTTTTGGAGACAAGTTCCTCAACAGGGTCTGTTACAGCTGAACAATCTCATAGAGATTGTCTTTCTCAAGGAGTATTGCAAGATTTCTCTCTTCATTCAGACATTTCTTCTCAGCATCTGACCTTTTTGGTGCTAAGTTCTGTAAATACAAAATACAAGTGCTGTGTTCTTGTTCATGGACAATTGTTTACCATTCTTACTGAAACGGAACTTCAGAAATACACATTAGTGTTAAATCTGCACAACTGATGTGAGGTCCAGGGTTGGTGATGAGGTGACTACATTTTTGCAAGAGTGTAACTTATGTATGTTCTTTATCTGGGTGTTTTTATTCACAGAGGGATTGATTTCAAATGTCGTTGCCCTGGAAAATACTCTTTCTGCAGCAGTTCCATATCAGTCTCTTATTTAGATGAATGCTCTATGTTGAGACTTGGTATAATAGTTCTTCCAGTTCAGGGGACTGACCTTTCTAAGATAAAGATGTATAGCTTATCTCTTGTAGTACACATTGATTATCCTTTTCTGGACTATTGTGGCATTTCCTTTTATTTTAATTTGCCCTTGGCTACGTGCATCAAGATGAGGGAAATCTGTTTTCAACAGTGGAAGCTACTTGTTAGCCTCGATGTACAGGAGACAAATAATGTACTTCTCTCCTTGTGAAAATTTAACCTAGTTGGGCATCTTTTTTTTCTGCATTTTCTAGCACAAGTCGCAAACAAATGTGTAATGCACCTCATATGTATATTACATAAAACTTAAATGTGTGATGCTGAAATCAGTTTCCTTTACATCAGTTCTCCAGCTGGATTAGTCCAGTCCAGCAGGGATTTAACACCTGTACGTGGCCTCCAGAGCCTTCTGCAGTGCTGTTTTTCAAGTTTCAGTCTTTGCTGTGATTTTTTTTTTTGTGTGTTTTTGTCAAGTTGTATAAACCTGGTGAGTAGAGTTCAGTATAGCTGAATGTACAGATGGAGTCTGTGTATTGTAGAAACGTTAACTTTCTGCAATATGCAGGTTGGTTGCTTTTGGGTTTTTTTAATATTACTGTACCTTTGATACACCAGCTGTGGAGAAGGAAGATCTCTGGAAATAATGCCACTAAAATTGCATTGAGTTGAAAGTCATTAATGTTATTAAAATGTTTTACAAATATACGCCTGATCAGCATCTTCCCTGGCAAAAAGGATATAAATTAGCAGCAAAAACAAGACTGGACAGTATTCTAGGGAATTTTGGAAAGTATAAAAGGGCAGAAATACATTGCAAAAAAGTAAGAATTGGAATTCAGCATGCAGTGTCAGATTCCTTTTTTTTTTTTTTTTTTTGTTGACTTTCTAAATGTGATAAAAGACAAAGGTTTTGAAAGTAGGATAATATGTGAAATGCTGCTTTTGGTGATCTCGGGAAGAAGAATGCTCAGTAGCAGTTAGGCACCATTTTTTGACTTACACTGTTATCATCTGGGATATTTTTGTTCGGCTGGGTTTTTTGCTGATGTCATTGTCACGGAGTTTGGTTTATTTTAAGAGCAGTTTTGCCTTTGGAAGCAGCAGCCTACCTCCAGCAGCATCACTGACATGTTGCCCTTGAACCCTATGCACACAGGGATTCCGTCCTGCGCCCGGGATGCGTCTGAGCCAAGCTCTGAACAGTTAATGTGGAGCAGATAAGCCCCGTTACCAGAGAGGGAATGGCACAAAGATGCGTGTCTTCAGTGATGCTTCTCAGAAATCACCTTATAACTTCTCATAGACTAATTAACTTGATTTTTATGTAGGGGTTTACGCTCATGAGTCAGTCCTCTTCCGTTTTGCAGATGAGCTGGAGGGATGCCACATCTTAATGTGGGATGGTGGATGGATCACATGTAATTTTGAACTGTCTGTGGTGTGGACTTGTGCTGGGGCACACTGCATGTCCGAAGCTACGCTACGGTCATATGTATTGATAACATACCTGCGTGCTAAATCTTAACAGTGCAGAACTGCATTGTCCTGGCAGAGGATTTTCCCAGTGCTACAGTTCTATTTAAATGTCTTATGGGGAAAACAGACATTGGAGGGGTGTCTGCGTAAAACCTTCCTCCCTATTAATCTCAGTGCTCCTTTATCTGTATCAGGATTTAGGGCTATTGTGTGTAGATCTTTCACATGTAGGGCCTGATTTTTTGGTAACACCATATTTACCTTGTCATAACTCCATTACTGTTACGGATTTCTGTTTTACACCTGCATGATATCAGAGTTACATCTACAATACTTGCATTTATCTATCCTGTCTGCCGCCTTCTCCCTCAGATCTCTTAATTGTTATTTTGTATGTCTGAGAATCCTTTTTCAGCTTCAGCTTCCAGCATGTATTGTTGCATTTTGGGCATGGGGCTCTTAACTCTGTGGTTTATTTCCGGTGGAAAAAGCCACTGAACGCTTGCAAACACATGGCCATTCAATAATGTACTGAATAAAGACAATTGAACTGGCACCAGAAGGCTTATAGGAGAAGCTTTGTGAGATGGTAAACTGAGTTTTGCAAACTGCTGTACTGGCAAGATCCTTGGATCACTGGAGCATGTCGCAGGGATGATGCACGGGCCAGTAAATATTTCTGAAAAGACTTTTGGGACATTACACGCTGCTTTCAGGTGATGTCACTGCCGTGCTCCCAAGGAACACCTTCCACGCTGGTTCCAGCATCGTTTGCAAAGAAAGGAGCTGCTCTGCAAAGTATTGCTACTGCCACTAGTTGCCAGAGAACAGTTTCTGCAGAAAGAACAGCTGGATGGCTCTGAGCCTGATGGTTGGCTGCGGTTGACATAAGAGGCCATACAGTAGTATTAAGAGAGGTAAGATCTTCTGATGGTAACTGCCAGTCTACTGGCTGACTGAGGCCTTAATATTCATTATTTGTTAAGAAACAGATCTTGAGAACTGAAGTTAGGGTATTGCCTCATAAATGTTGGCCTGTGATTCATGATGCAGTCAAAAGCTAAAGTTGCTTTTGCGTAATCAGTAAATTTGGGGGCAAATGGTCACAGATAGTGGTGTGGTGATCTGAGTAAATCAGTACTATGAGGAGATGATGGGCTTCACTATGAGCGTATTGATACAGACAGACCGTAGGCCATTAGCAGGGAACAGGATGGCTACTGCTGTTCCCGAGTGTGTAAAGGAAAGAAATTGCTCTCTTTTTGTTTGAAATACGCAGTGCGGTTTTATGGAAACAAGCTTACCACAAGTCGGGAGAAAGAGGATTCTGTAGTTTTGTCTCAGCTATTCAAGAGTTCACACAGCAACGATTTGTTCGGCATCGAAGAGATGCTCTGTGCCATTGCAGTCTTCCCCGCAGTAGCTGCTCAAGAAACCCTGGCCCAAAGATAATTCCTTCCAGCGTGAGGTGGCCCCTTCTAAAAAATGAAATGCAATCTTTATGAATAAGCCCAGGATCTGCAAGGATTTTGTTTCCCTGGTCGGTGTGATTGTTCAAATGCAGAAAGCATTGCCACCAGCATCCTGGTTACGTTGCAGGTATGGAAGATGCTTACGTAAGCAAATCGTAAAGTATAATGTTAATGGACGTCTCCAGTTAAGTGCTAACATATGGGTGAGTATAGTATTGTCACTCCTTTACATTTCAATAAATAATCAAAGCTCCGTGAGGTTCTTCAAACAGAACATTTGTCGCCAGATCAAGCGCTCCCAGCTTGGCTTGGCTTGTTACAGCCTTGGGAGGCCAAGATCCTGTGCCATGAGTACAGAGACCTTCACTGACTGGACCATTGCTGAGATGGTGTTTCCAAGTTCCAGATGCTGCCAGTTCCTGCAAAGATTGCTCTGGTCTTTTGGATAACGTTGCTCATTAAAAGTTTTGTCAGAAACGGAGGTGAGGTTGCTTTGAAGCTCAGGGGCTAGAAACAGCTGCAGAATAAATGGTCTGTTTGAAGCCACAGCGTGACGAAGAAAAACGCAGTGAAGGGCTTTACCTGAGCTCTGACAGCAGCGGTGACTCCGGCTGCTGCACAGGGGCTTGCGCTCTACCCAGAGGTGATTTGAAGAGTCCACTGCCGAGTGAAACGCCCCTGGGGTTCTGTGCTCGCTTGGAAGCACCGTGCTATGGGCACGGCCTTCCGCAAAAGAAACAACAAACTGAGAAATCTCTGGGCCAGCAGCTGTCATTGCTAAGAAGATGGGGCCTTGCTGCTGCTTGGCATAACGCTCACAGCTGCAGCCCAGGACATTTCTAAACATGCACAGATGATACTCTGCTTTATAATGATTGCTCAAGAGAGGAGAGTGCTGTTGGCTTTCAAAAATACCCTTTTGACAGCCGTTCTCTTTTTGTAACTGTAGCTACTATTCCTGAAGTGTTCTATTTAAAACCAGCCTTTGTAAGTGTTTTTATTTGAACGCAGGTTGTACTGCCAGTCATGGGGACTCCGCAGACGCAGAGATGCGTAGGGCTGGCCTCGCTTTTCCCTTGAGCATGAATTCATGGTGTTTTCAAAAGTTGTCCTTATTTCTACTGTTTCTTACTCACAGACCTGGAAATTAGAAATGGAAAACAGTTACTTAAGCTGTTGAATATTCTGTGCTCGCTCTCTGAGAACCAAATGAGGACGGGTTTTATATAGAGATGTATAGATATGTATATACACATATGTGTTGTCAGGTATTTTGCTTAGGTTTTTTAAAATAATACAAAGTATTTTTTAATAATTTCTGTTCCTTGTGTAAAGCTATGGATGACATATACGTGTTTTGGGAAATCCAGTAAAATATTTTCCTTGAATTTTCAGGTTTTCTCCTTTATCTTGTATTTTTCATATTCCCAGCTTTTCACTTCACCGCTTGTTCTTAGCTGCTTATTTTGTGTGATTGTGGTAAGGCAAAAAGATTGATCCTGTCAGATACAGGCTGGCACTTTTAAGAACAATCCTTGTTAATCTAGTAGAACAACTAGTGAGAAAACAATAAAAGCCTGAGCAATAAACACCAGCAGGGAAGCTGCCGCATTTGGCTCATGCCAATTGGACTTAATGTTGTGTTGTTAAGAGTTGCTTAGCAGGTAATGGGAAGTAGCCACAGGAAGTGTCTAGTGCCCATTTTGTTGGAATAGCAAAACCAAGAATGGTATTTGACCCTAATACACAAAATGAAAATTACCCTATGAACTTTTAATTGAAAGCCTAGTGCTAAAAATCAAATTACTAAATTTGGGAAGCCTATAGAAATACTGCAGAGGCTGACTGTGGGTGTGATTGCTTACTGCAAATATGCTGAAAGTCATCTCAAAAGCAGAAAACGGGAAATTTCTCAAATTGTAGATCTTTGTAACGTTTGTGTGTTACCAAAAAAAAGAAAGTCGATTATGATGTGGGACTTCACCGCTCAGCAGCCTGTTCAGTTAGCTGAGAAGGCGTTAGTACCTAAAATGAACTGTAGCCTCACACATGTTGTGTGTTGACCTAAATCTCCTTTTCCTTGAGGTCCACGGCACAGCTCTCACTGGCTTTACTCGAATAGCCATTCTCAAGCATTCTAGATCAGGCCTGCTTTTAAAAATAGATTTACTAGTTTGATATTTATCTATGCACAGACACATGTGCTTGTTCTCCGGCAGCCTGCCCTCTGCTTTCAGCAGAGGCTGACGATCCTCTCACTCCTTTGTGCACCCTTGCTCAAAGTATCTCCCTCGAAAGCCCCTGGGCTACATGATGGCCTCCCTGTCACAGTGCAGAGCTCCCAGTGAGACATCTTCCCTTCTCCACCCTGCTCCTCTCTGCACCCACGCTTTAGTGCTTGCACCTGAGCTGCTGCAGGCACGCTGGTGAGCCGCGGCACCCCAGAAGGGACTGTGCAGCCCTGTCTCTGTGGCTGCATTGCCACTGTCTCATCAAAACGGGGCTTTGTGTTGTGTAAGTCAAGGGAGAACAGCTCGACTAGCTGCTGCTGTGAAGCTGGCACCTGGCACAGCTCCACTCCCCAGGTCCCATGTCCTGGTTCATGGCTCACACTAATACCACACTAATACACACCACTTCATGGTGTGCAAAAAGAAAAAGCTTTTGCTACCAGCTAGAGATACCAGAGTCTGTCCTGGGGCACCCCACAGGGTGTTTTATCCTTGAGATTGGTCTCCACAGTCTCTCCGTGCATCGCTTCACCTTCCCCTGGCATGGCGGTGGATCTGCAGCACAGGGCAGCTCCGAGCACCAGAGGCAGAGGAAAGGGTGTCTTCTCCAACTGAAAAGTGACGTCGGATCTCTCAGCTGTGGTATTTGTACTGTAACCTGGTTTGATCTGTCTTTCCAGTGCGTATAATGGGACAGCAAGCATTGCTGAGATTTCATGAGCACGGGCCACTGGCTCACCAGTGGATGCTTACCCAGAGAGAGCTGCCCGGATGCCAAATACGCATCTGAGATGTGTATTTGAGGGGAGGTCCCTTTCAAGCTGGGAACCTCTAGGGCTGGTTCAGTCACTGCGGACAGGTCCAAGTCATTAGCAGGAGCAAAGAAAAACCGGAGATGTTTTATTGCTTATTGGAGTGTCCCCCCCAAGCTATTTTGGCACATGGGATGAACATTCACTAGGAACTTCTTCAAGCCCTAATTAGCTGAGTAATAGGGGCTTTTATGGTAAGTAATAACACAGATGAGTACTTAAGGGCTCTTGGGGCCTTACCAGCAGGAAATAGCGATTTTTAGTGCTTCGCGGTCTTTGCTGTTGTGTAGCTTTGTGGACTGGGTGCATTGCTGAGGATGGGTTATGAATGCGATTAGAAATGCAAAAGGCTAACCCCAAGGAATTCTTCCCAGAGGAGACAGTTACGGGTGGCTGTGGGCTTTTTGCATATACCACAAAAATTTGGATAGAGGGAAAGAAAGGTTTGTTGTTTCGTTTTTTTTTTTAAGATGAAACCGAGTCAGCAGTAGGTGAGTCTGCTACCCCCGTTGCTTCCTCGGGTAATTAGTGGGAAATGGTGAAGCAAGAGCCCACCCAAGCCTGAGGGTCACGACTGTAGTCACTGCATGGGCAGCAGCTCTCCCTTCTCCCCCCAGCCCTCCAAGCAGACGCACTTTGTCACTAGAAATCTTTCTGTGACAAGCACCCATTAGTCTTTGTTTGAAAACTAGCTGTTACATCTTGGGCGCCACTAGAACGTAAATGAGATTACACACTACACCCTGCACAGCACAACCAGTGAAACCCTACTTTCTTAAGAGTTCGTGCCCTGTTTTCCTTATGCTTCAGGCTCCGTTGCCCCTAGAGTAACCCCAGCTCTCTCTCCCCACGTCCCAG
The DNA here is from genome assembly GCA_034782735.1 of Sagittarius serpentarius. Taxonomy (NCBI): domain Eukaryota; kingdom Metazoa; phylum Chordata; class Aves; order Accipitriformes; family Sagittariidae; genus Sagittarius; species Sagittarius serpentarius. The sequence goes on along the minus strand of JAVKLA010000031.1, from coordinate 3,322,138 downwards.
CAGATGTGCTGCCTTCTCCATATTGGTGCTCGTATGACCTAGATGGAGGGAAGGCAGCCTGAGTCCCCCCTTCCTTCTCTGCCAGCCGGTTGCTGCTTTCCGAGGCTCTCACAGGAGCACGGGGCTGTGATTCAGCTCACCCTGTTTCAGCGTTGCGCCGCAGAGCTGCGCCTGCCTGGGTGCAACCCCCCTGGCTTCAGGCAGACGAGCACCCCCAGAAGAGGCAGCTGCACCCCAGGCTCCCCGGACAGAAACTCTGCTTGCAGAGGGAGCATGGAGTGACCAAAGGGTGGGTAGATGCTCCCTCTGCATCCCTGACACCTCTGTGCTCTCTGTCCCACTTGGCTGAAGGTGGACAGGGGGTTGAAAAGCTGCTGGGGAGGATGCCAGCCAGACAAGTGCCCTGTGGGCTCATGTCCTTCGCAGAGTCTCTCTAGCCCTGCTTTGTTTTTTCTGTTTCCGTCGGATGGAAAATCTGCCTGGGGAGAATTCAACCCATGGGTACAAGCGGCGAGGCCTCATCACAGGCAAAAGATAACTGATGCAAGATGCTGTTTGTTGTGGTTGTGCTGGTCCATGTTTCACAAAAGCCAGTGTAAAACACAGCTCTGTAGTTCCCGCTCCCTTGCAGTTACATGGCAAAAGCTGGAGCAAAAAATACTGCTCCAACTACTGGGTCCAATCCTCTTCAACATCTTCATTAATGATCAGGTTGTGGAGTCTCCCTCCTTGGAGATACTCAAAAGCCATCTGGACATGGTCCTGGGCAACTGGCTCTTGGTGGTCTTGCTTGAGCAGGGGGGTTGGAGAAGATGACCTCCAGAGGTCCCTTCCAACCTCAGCCACTCCGTGACTCTCTGATTTGGAGCATTGCCTTGCCCTCAGCCCCCCACCTTCTGCTTTACTGACACCTGCAAAGTTGGCACGTTAGCAGAGGAAGCAAGAAACTGCTCTCCCAGGGACTGTGTGTAAAAGGGCTTTGTTCCAGCAGGATGTCTTCAGTAAACCTGTATCTTACATCCCCTAATTGTTTAGCAATGGCCAAAAGAATTTACTAACCCTTTCCCTGAGCCAGGCCATCTTTTCCTTTTCTAGCAGCATCCTTTTTGCCTACCCGATGCATTACTTAAGCTCTGAGGTAGTTACTGCCTGCAGAACGGCACCGTCCTGTTCTTCACGGTGCCACCAGCAGCACTTCTCAGATGCTGTACCTTTGAGTCCGGCACCCGTAAGCTTTGGGATGTGTTTCCATCTCCCTCCAGCCCCCTGCTTCCTGATCCTCCCGACAAGTTGCGCCTCAGAGCAGACTGACCGCAAGGCATTGGGGTGAGGGTGCGGGTTTAAAGGACCTTGTTGATTAGTGGGGGCTGCTCGGCCCCGCAGAGATGCCGGCAGGAGGAGTAAGCCCTTTTGCTGTGGTGTTATTCTTTTCCCAACACAAAGCAAGAAATTCCTGGGGTAACGCTTTAGAGCAGAAGTCATCAAATGGGTCTCTAGGGATGTAAAGGGGTAACTTGAACTACGCATTTATTTAAAAATGGATTGAGTAAATTTGGTGTTGGGGTTGTAAAATATACAAACCTCAAGAAATGAACGTACAAACAGAAGCAGGATATCTGGCTAGCCGCACTTGCTGTGGGGGAACCACCATAAAACTGCCCCTGTTTCAGAGACCCCATCCTGCCCTGCTGTTATCACACACTTCCTTACCCCTGCAGACGCACTGCCTGCGGATCACCCTGTGTGCTCGTCTGACACTGGAGCTGTGATTTTCTTCTCCCGTGTCACTTGCTGTGCTCTAGTACCCAGCTGGCACCTTGCAGCACATCCAACAACATCTTGACCTCCTCCCAATCCTCTTCTCCCCGAGTGTTTTGCATGGGGGTGGTGTTAGTCATCCACAGTTACGCATCGCTGCCCTCCGAGAGCCCTCCCAGAGCCCTCCCGCCCTGCCTCTCCCAGGGTCTCCCTCCTCCTCCCAGCCTTCCCTTCCCCACCACCGCCCCTGCCAGGACGAGAGAGTCCTTTGCCACGCTCCATCAGGTGGAAAAGCGGCCACTGAGTCCTGGCCACAGGGAAAAGAAACCTCCTTGGGTTTACACCCCCACAGCAACGAGGCTGCAGACCTCAGGGCCCAGCTCCTCACTGGCTTGTCTTAAAACCCACAAGGACTGACAGGTCCCAAATAACGTCCTCCTCTTTCACCACGGGCAGGTTGCGGAGCTGAGACGATTGGGGCGGTTTTGCCAGTGGAAGCACGGTGTAAGGGGCTGCGTGTGGGTGTTTAACATGGCACTCTCCCCCCAGGTGATGGGCTGACGGGGGCTGGTTGCGGGGCTGAGCGGTGCCAGCTGCGCACCCTGCTCTCCTCCAGCACCACAGGTAACGCTGCTGGTGAGCAGTCGCTCCTGGGCTGCTTCCACCTGCGCACACTCACCTGCTTTGCCGCAGCACGCCGCTGCTTGGGGGGCTCTTGCCAAACAGCACGGGGGAGGCGGGGGGGGGGGGGTGTGGAGTGTTGTTCCTGCTGGCTGCAACGCTGTTTTTACATCTCCCAGACAGGGTCAGCTATCCTCATGGGGTGCTTGAAATGCTGGAATTCACCAGCTGTTTTCTTTGGATGCTGGTGTGTTTTATCTGGACAGAAACTGAGGCGTGCTGTTGGACCGGGCACATCCACTGGTGTGCTGCGCCAAGAAAACTTTGCCCACTGCTAGGACCTCTGCCTGCTTTATAAACAGAAAGGCTGTTTGCCCTGATCTATATTCCTCTGGGGAAGAGAAGGAAGGCGGCTTGCCCAGGGTCAGGGGGATAGCTGGGGCAGGGCAATTTCCCAGGCTCCAACCTGATGGCTTCATCTCTATCCTTCCCCTCTGAGGGCCTCCAGCAGGACCCCACCAGCTTTGAGCAGGGGAATAAAACATACAGCATAAAATCCCAGCACCTGAGGCAAGTGGTAGACCTCATCCAAGATGCTGTCTTACAGACCAGAGAGAAAATAGTCAGAAAAGCGGATGCTGGACAGAGTGCCTGTGAGGTGCTTAGCACATGGTGGCTGCACACAGGACCCAGGGCTGCTTTCAGAGCGTCAGCTGCGGAGCAGTTCCTGGGAGCAGCCGGCAGCTTTGAACCCTTCTGGGATGTTGCTGTCCAGTTTGGAAATGATTTTGTAAATGGGTTTCTTCCAGGAGGGGTCGGCGTCCTTGCCCGCCCTGATGGCGCTGAAGAACTCCCGCAGCGTCAGGCTGGCCACCTCAAGGAACCGCCCTGGCACCTGCGGCGACAAGACGGGCATCAGCCCACGGCACCACCAGGTCCCCAGCTCCCCCTCGCCCCAGCAAACCCCATCGTTCCGCCACCCCTGTTCCCCTGTCTCCCGCTCCTCACCTCAAAGTCGTTCCCCTTGTTATAGTGCAAGTTGAGGGCACGGAAGAGCTCCGAGTCCCGGGAGACCCGGAGGGTGCTGGCATCCACAACTCCCTCCAGCAGAGCCTGCCGGGCAAACTTCTCCACCTGGATGTAGTAAAACTCACGGAAGTTGCTGAACCACTTGATGAGCTGGGAGGTGATGCAGCGGCTGAACTGCGGGGGGGCGGGGGAGAGCCGGAGGAGAGGCGTTACACCAGCTTGGAGCCTCCTCACCCATGAACCCCCACAAGCCCAGCCAAGCACCGCTGGCCTGGCCCCAAATCCAGCCCTGCCCCAGGGGTGCAAAAGCACCAGCCAGGACCATGACATGGGGGTTTCCCCGGTGCCTCTCCTCACTGAGATTCAGATCCCAGCCGCCCTGTGGTGGGGAGCCGTGTTCGTGATGTGCTTCAATCCCAAAGCCTCGACTGCGCAGAGCAAAGACCTGGCAGCCCATGCCTGCCATGGCCCTGAGCACCCGCTCCAGGGCAGCCCGTGCTGAAGTGAGTGCTGTCCCCCTGCTCCTGCCAGCAAGGCGGGGGGATACGAGGGCATCCCCTTCCCCGAATTTCCCCAGCAAGGTGGGCTGGGTGCCACGCCGCATGGGAGCCCTGCCCGGCACCAGTGCAGGGTGTTGCCATTTTACCTGCACGTCGAGGAAGTAGGTCTTCAGCAGAGTGGAGCTGGGGTAGCGGGTGAAGAAAAACATCAGCTTGGCCTTCTTCAGGTGGCCGGGGGTAAGCGCCTCCTGCATCTGCCTCGGGGTCAAGGAAAGCCTGCACACGGCAGCCGGACTGGCTCGGCTCGTCCCTGGGCACTGGCCCTGGCATGCACATGCCTGGTGCCCATGATAACCCCTCCCCATGGCCTGGCAGCAGGGTGGAGGGGGTTCATCCCTGGCTGGGCAGCCACTGGCTTTTCCCTTCAGCATCCCCAGGGCGGCTGCCACTCCCCATGGCGCTTCCCAGGACGGTGGGACCAGGGACTTCCATGAGAAACCTCTTCCTGGCGTAGGATGACGGGACCACCAGGATGGCCTAAGAGCAGGCTTGGGAGCTCCTAACGTCTACCCCCAGCTACGCTACAGCATCTGAGGAGCAGCAGTGCCCCTCCGTGGCTCAGGACCCCTTTCCTGCCCACCCCTTTTTAGCTGCCTGTGGAGCAGCGGGGACCGCGGCCCCGGGGAGACCGGCAGGGGCTGCGCCGAGCTGTGGCTCCGGAGGACACGGGGAGCACGTCCAAGCGCAGGGACCTCTCTAGCTCCAGCCGAGCCCAGGGACCTCTCCAGCTGCCCCCAAAGGATATATGGGTGGAGGAGAAGGGCGCCCCATCCATCACAGCCTGCAGCTCCCCACGGCCATCCCTGCCAGCTGGCAGCAGCGCCAGGCTCTCCATGTCAGCAGGGCTCAGGGGCAGGGGATGCTGCTCCTGCTGTCTCACGACCGACGACCTCAGTTTGATGGTTCCCCAGTGCAAGTCAAGGGGCTCTGGAGGACCCCTCTCCAGAGCAGAGGGGCTCCCGCGAGAGCCACTGCCCCAGAGGCCGTGCTGGCCATAGCCCAGCAGCTGGCTCAGCAGCTGGCTGTCCTGGACAGGGGCAGCCGAGCCCAGTGAATAACCCATGCTGGGTACCTGAGAAGGTTTTCTGACCCCCTTTGAACTGAAGGAGCCAGCATGAGAGCCCAGGCTCTTCCTCGAAGCTTCTGACAGGGCCTCAGCCTGGGGCGAGCCCAGCGAGCCTGGTGCATTCCTGGGAGATGGCTTAGCAAGCGGCTTTCTGCATTTCCCAGCAGCTAAATACTCCCTCCTTGCGTTTGGCCCTGGCACCGGGAGGCTGCAGTGCTGCTGCAGAAGGTGGCTGGCTGCCTTCGGCCAGACGGTCTTCAGGACAGAATCCACCACCTGGGACGTCACCCCAGCTAGCTCATGCTTCAGCGCCTGTGAGAGGACCCTTGCTGACGAGGGTAGGCCACCTGTGTCACCTCTGTCCTCGTCCTCCTCCAGCCCATGCACCTCCAGGACGCTCCTCCAGAGAGGCACTTTGCGTGGGTCGCTGGTGGCAGTGGTACTGTCCTTGTCCAGTCTGTCTCCAGGCTTTCCAGACAGCGGATGCACTTTCTCGGCACCTTCCTGGATTTGGGCAGTATCCCCAGAGTCGCAGACCTGGGAGAACTTCTCCTGAAGCCGTCTCAGCTGCTGCTCTAGAAAGCAGAGCTGCTCCTTCAGCTGCTGGCAGCCCTCAGCATGGGGGCTGCCCCCCGTGGGGGCCGCTTGCCCGGCTGCCCCCATGGCCTGCTGAGGCACCCTCGGCTTCCTCTTGCTCTCCCGGGGCATCTCACCGCCCCTCTCCCTCTCGTGCCCAAAAGCTGCCTCCAGACTGGTGCCAAATGCCTGAGGGGCTGGTGGGAGGTTCATGCCTTGGATGATGCTCTCCACCCTGGCCCGCTTGGCTCGTAGGTGCTGGTCAGAGAGCTGGTCCCGTAGGTGCTGGTCAGAGAGCTGGTCCCTGTCAGCAGCACAGGGCACGGGAGCCGGGGCACAGGTCCTGGGGAAAGCCAGGGCTTGTGCCCCTTCTCCAGGTAATGCACCATGCTCATAGTCCTGAGGCAGGACCACTGCCTGAGAGGAAGGGAAAAGGATGGTGGGATCCAGGCTCCTGCCAACCGCTGGGTGGCTGAGGAGCTGCGATATCAGGGACGCACTGGGGGAAGGCAAGAGGGAATCGGTCTGGAAACAGGGCTCCGACTTCAGACCCCTGAAGTGCCCTGAAGTGGCACGGTCTCTGTCCTGCTCAGAGCCAGTCCTGCCATCCATCGTCTCTTCTTCCTGACTAGACACCGGAGAGCTGACCCTCAGCTGGCTGGGGATCATCTCCAGTGACAGACTGGCAGGCTTCCCAGGTGTTTGATGTTTCAGCCTGCTAGCGGTGTGGAGCTGGAGAAAGAGCAAGAAACATCAGTGGGCAGGACCTCATACAGCAGCTCTCCGTGCACGTGGCCAGAGATTTTTACTCCCCGATTTCCAGGGCGTCCCTGCTCCCCTGTAAAATCTGTTTCACCAGGGAATGACCCAGGCAGAAGCCACCAGGCACTGCAAAACCTGTGCGCAGGCTCTCGGGTGTCGCACGACAGTAGCAATGCCCTGGACACTGTCACAGCTCCCACCTACCAGCCAGGCTTTCATAGTGCCCGGAGTACATTTCACATGGTTTGGGCCCTGGATGTGCCCGGCAGCACGGACTTCCCACACTGCCAGCTGTGCCCACATCAGAGGCATTTGGGGAAACTCCCCTCTGGGCTCGTGGACTCACGTAGAAGGGTGGTGAGCGCCAGACAGAGCCCTCTGCCACGCATGCCTGGGCAAAGATGGTTTTGGGTGCTCGCAGAGCATGGGGACGACAGCTACGTCCCTGGCAAAGGCATTCACGGCACATACCAGCTAGGCCAGGGCATGGCTCCTGTGTGCTTCTGCTGGCACCTAGCACCCGCCACCACAGCCCCGAGGGCACGATGATGGCAGTGCTGTGGGGCCAGGGTGGCACAAGCAGGCTGGTGGAAAGGGGCACAGCAAGGGTGAAAGTGTGATGTGACCTGCTGCAAGTGGGACACACCGGTTTGTTCAGGCTAACAGCACAGTGCTCCTAAGCATTTGGCAAAACACTGAATAAAAGGGACGGGGATTACCAGGGAAGAGAAAAACTACTGAGCCAGCAGCCCCGGGCTTAAAATTGTCATGCTGACTCCAGGCAGGGATCCAGCCCCTCCACTCGTTCGCTTGCTCGGACAGCTTTGCAAAAGAAGGTGCAAAAGCTGGTATCCTGGGCAATTAGAGGGTAACCATCCCTGTGGAGTGCTTCTTCTTCATCCACATTAATTAGCAGTAGCTTTGCAACCCTGAAGTAGGACAGTTTATGTCTTTTCCAGACACCTTTAAAGTGCCTGAGATTCTTTTGCCATACCCAGAAATGTCTGATCATTTTCATTATCGTCAGTCTCCTCTCCCCATGACTGCTCCACAGCAAGTCCCCCAAGCTAATGAGCAGTGTAGAAAATAGGTTTCTTCTCACTGGTTTTTAGCAGGTTGCCTTTCTTCGAACAGCCCTGTGTTCCAGGCAGGTATCTGGGACAGCTCTACCTTTTGCAGAGCTCTAGTCTTGATAAACCAAGTATTTTCCGGGTTGTCCAACACCACTTGTTGCTCTCCCATGTTGTCTCCCCACCCCTCCTGACCATTGGGGTTTCACTTTCCTAACAGTCTGTCATGGGGGCATTCAAACTGCTCAGTTTACCCGTGGCCAGCGCAAGGCCAGGGTGCCAGCAGCTCTCAGCAACACCCCTCGCCCTTCTGTAACAAGCTTCACTATCGCCTGTGGCTGCCTCTTAGCTTGCCAGTTGCTTCCAACAAAGCCACACAGCAAATGCAATGCAGTCACAGATTTCATCCATCCTTAAGCCTTCCCGCGTGGCACGGGCATGAGACAGCCGGTCCTCCTACCTGACTCGGTTTGTCACAGAAACACCTTCTTTTGGCACTTGGCTGCAATTTATCTCTCCTCTGTGTTCAACAGCAAGGTCAGGGAGCTTACCCGTCTCCTACGCTGGGGCTTCCCAGCCCCAGAAATGCGGGTGATACAACCCTCGTAAGCAGAACGGACTCAGAGCTGGCAAGAAGCCCTCCACTTGCCTAAGGCTTCCAGTGCCACTATCTTTCTGCCGGAGATTTGGAGGCTGGGAGCAGAGCCGGCAGTAGGCCATGGCAGCCCGCCGTGGGGTGCCTCATCTCCCCCCCACAGCCTCCCCAGCATCGCAGGACTGGGAGGTGCTGCCCCAAGCAAACTGCTCCCGCTGATGCAGCCCTTTCCCCGCTGAGTTAGCAGATGCGTGCTTCAATTCCTACTCTTACTACCAGCCTTCATCAGTACCACCTTCCAAAACACTAAACAGAAGCCGAGGCTCCTCTTACCTGAAGAAAAAGACCGAGGAACGAAATGAAGATGCACAGAAGAGAAGGAAAGCATGTCCTCTCCAAAATGGGAGCCACCCCACATGGGCTTCCCAGCTGCTCCTCGGTAGGAGAACCGTGCACGGAGCAGCCTGCCGTCCCTCCAGCACTGCAAATCCCCCCCGAGCCTTCCCCAGCCACCGTGCCCCTCTGTCTTCAGCAAGCGGTCCCCGACCTGAGCCACTTGCATCTCCGTCCCACTCACCTTGGCTCCAGGGGCACAGGGAGCGCAGTGCCTGTGGGCAGGCAGCCAGGGGCCACGGGATGCTGCAGAGGCAGCGCCGGCGCGTCCTCCCACTGCACTCAGGTCCTTTAAAGAGGGAGTGGGGAGGCCGGAGGCAGCCAACCGGCTGGGAACGACATCTGAATATGCAGATGGACGTCCAGGAGGTCAGGTCCGGCGCCGGGGTCCAGCCACCTTCCCTGCTGCTCGGCCGTCTCCCGGGCTCATAGCCGCTGGGGTCAGACGGGCAATGGCTGGTGCCAAGCTGCTGGCTGACCAGGTAGGCAGAGGGCCAGACAAGCAGTTCCCCACTACAATTTGGCCTGGAAACCCCATTCAGGACCCGGGATGGTGAACCATTGGTGAGATGATGCAAATACACCGGGCTAGAGGCAGCGCCGCAGGCAAGGAAGGAGCCAGCCCGGAGCTCCAGGTGCTGCCCAGCTCCCACGGAAAGCGCCCAGGCATTTCCAGCATCCCCCACCATGGGGACACGGAGGCATTTCGGCTGGCCTGGAGGTCTGCGGTGTAGGACGTGGCCAGGAAATGCAACAACACAGGAAAATCAGCAACACTGAGTCCCTTGCTTAACGCAGGACGCTTTAGAGACACTGCCGCAGCCAGCAGAGGCAGCACCGTTCTCAGCTGAGGACGCCCTGACCCCAGCCCCAGTTCAAAACTACCTGCCCCAGGGGCATGCATGGTTTTGAGATGCTCCGTGCAGGAGCTGTGGGGTGGGTGGACAAAGCCTAGCCACGTGTGCCACTCCTGGGGCTAAGTCTGCTTTGCCGCCACGCTCTTACTGAACATGGTGATGTCTGGTGTATTCATTTGGTAGGCAGGAGGCTGTGGTTAAAAGCAGTTGACATCAGGTCTTGTTCAAGGATATTAGCCCTCGAAAGACAGATTGTAGAGAAATCCCTGGCAGGGAGCCTTTCTGGCTCAGTTGCCTTTTATTAAAGCAGGCAGCACATCCTCAAAGCCTCAGAGACTATCCCTTGTTGATTTTATTCTACCTCTTTTCTTTGAAAATGATCCCAAGGATGTTCATTGTGAATTTATATTAGGACACTATTTTGAAGGTTGCAGTTTACTGTTCATATATTATTAAGCAATGGCTAAATTAAGGACATGTGCGTAAGCTGGACTTGGCTCCTTGACAGCCTTTTATGACTATCCCAAGCTAATTCTCAGTTTCTCCAAATGGGTTCCTTGGGTTTTCTTCCACCAGTGGTTCCCCACCTGGAAGCAGGCAGAAAAAAGAAGCTAGCTGGGGGATTCTCCAATGTTTCCAACACACAGACCACATCTGAGGAACGGGGCTTACTCGTGGACTCATTTTCCCGTTTGCCATGGTGAGAAGACCACCTTGCCCATTTCTAACCATGCAACATCCCACTGGCTGACGCTCGCAGCAATATCATCCTACATGAGCCCGACCCCATGATTTGGCGAGGTGAGCAGGAAGACCACTGGTACAGCTGTCCTGCAGCAGTCCAGGTTCAATGGTTCAATGAAGAGCGCCATGGAACAGCACCCTTTGGCAATACACAGGTCCGTGTACCTACCAGGAATCGCAGGTAACGTAACTCGTAGGTAATGTAACTCGTAATGTGAAAGACCTTGTGTCCACTTGTGCCGGGGGCACAGGCAGGGCCGCACAAAGGTACTGACAACCAGGACACAAGGCATAACGGAACCGTCTGCCTGCCACCCGGCCCCCCAAGGGGCTGTGGAAGACATCTTAGGGATGGCTCAACAGAAGGCTCTTGAGGTACCACAGCCTGCCCCTGCCCCTGCCCCTGCCCCTGCCCCTGCCCCGCAGCCCTGGCCTTAGGCCTGTCCCCGCCCCACAGCCTCGCCCCACGCCTGTCCCAGCCCCGCCCCCCCCGCCCGCCATGGTGCCGACCCACTGGCCCTGCTCCCCCCGTTCCGGAGAGCTTGGTCCGGCCCTAAGAACTTCCGGCTCGCGCCGGGCCTGCTTCCGGTGTCCGCCCTCCGGCTCCTCCCGCCGCCGCCGCCGCCGCCGCCGCCGCCGCGAGGCTGCTGCTGTGG
>JAVKLA010000031.1:3284373-3311234 GCA_034782735.1 Sagittarius serpentarius | reverse complement strand
GACCCCCCTCTCCCCCCCCGCCTCCACGCGACGCACCGCCGCCCCGGGGCGGGAGGGGAAGGCAGGGCAGGGAGGGGCGGCACGAGCGGCGGGGCTGCCCCTTCTCCGGGCCGGAGCGTGTGCCGCTACCCCGCTCCCCTCCCTTCCCGCCCCACCCCGGGCCAGGCCGGGCTGGTCCGGGCCCGCCGCCCCGCCTCGGGAAAGGCGGCGGCGGCGGCTCGCCTGCGGCACCGGGCGGAGCTGACCGACGGGAAGAGCCTCGGAAAGCCGCCGCTGTCGGGCTCCGCCGTCCCCGCCTGTCGCTGGGCTGAAGCGGTTTGGGGGGCCTCTCTGTTGGCAGCCGCCACTTGCTTCGCACCCCACCGGCCCCGGCCTCCGCCGGCAGAGACCCTCCCCGGCCGGTGCAGGAACAGCAAATAAAGTGGTGCCTGCTTTCTGACTTAATTCCCGTGCTCGATTTCCAAGGCGGTCGTTGAAGCGGTGCAAACAGCAGCACCCTGCGCTGGCGGTAGCTTGGGCTCGCAGGGTCTAATAGCCAGAGCCAGACACTCAAACCAACACTGGGGCTGCTCTTGGCCCGCTGGTTTCTGCCGTTTGCTGACTTCGGGCCACATCTTCCGTTTAAATAGTAAGCTTATATAGCTTTATGTACATACAGACATATATATAGATTTATAAAAGCATGCATATGCATATATATATATGTGCATACCTACAGGAGGAAAAAGGTCTCTTCCAGATGAGCAGCTGAAGCCTTAGCGCATGAGATTTGATTTTAGCCATCGTGTGAATGTAGGCGAGCAAGTGTTGACAGCTAATTGTAATATTGAACATTATGTCATGCTTCCCCATGGGGCTACTGTATATTAAATGCTTGGCTGTTGGCACCACAGACAGGTTTGTGTTTATAAATATGTGTGTATGTATGTAAATCTGCATTATAAACAATTTATAACTAACTATATGGTTATATTTTGTTATACATATACATAGGTACAAATTGATTATAGTGCAGGTTAAAATACGCTTATTTAAGTGGCATTTTAACAATATTTAACCTTTATCAGCTCTCAGTGGTGGTGTGCAATTATACAGAACTGGGGAGAAAGCCAGATGGAGTATTCAGACCTTTTACTAAACTTGTCTGCAAATCAGGACGTTACAGGAAGTTATAGCTGACTACTAGGAAGGGGAGATAATTTTACTTAACCTGTTAGATGTACTAGACAAGTTCAGAAGGCAAGATGGTAGTAGTAGTAGTTTGATTTCCATTTGAGTAAGGACATGAGAAGTAAGTTTTGACGAAGGGGATGATACAGGCTTTTTGGAGAGGTGGCAAGAAACGCCAGAACTTGGCAAAGCTCTGATGGGAGAAGTGAGATCACTAGACGTACAAAATTCAGAAGTGTAGGGTTGAATAGGAGAACAGTGGAGTCAGCAAGAAACAACGAGGGTAGGGAAGGGTTGGCTGGATTTTGCTGATCTTGTAAAAGAGCAAAAGGTCCTGGATTCATATATCAAGTAGAAAACATGAATGTGCATCAATAGCATGCATCCGAGCATGTAAGACTCAGGGCGGGGGGTGCAGCTGTTGAGGGATGACCTGAAAAAGTCCAGAGAAGAGTTAGTCTGAAAAAGTATGGTTTGATCAGGAGCTGCATTCAGTGCTTTGAGAATCAAGTCCTATTTATCTGGGGAAGAGTTTGTGAAGAACTTTTTCTTCCCTGTTTGATAGTCCCCGCATGCTGGAGGAGTTCTCAGCCTGTCGTCTTAGTTACAGTATCCTTTACCGCTCAGCATTGTTATCTCCATCCCATCTTAGCATCTGCCCTGCCATGCTGTATATAATTGTGTTAAATTCCATGAAAGACATGCTGTGGGTTTTTTGTGTGTAGCAGTGCTTTGCACTTATCCTTGTTAAAGCAGCAGCTTCTTTGCTTTGAAGAAGCTGGGGCTGGGGAAGCGATTGCTGCTTTGCCTGTCGACAGAGCTGCCCAGCACTGGGCTTCTGTTGAAATTAACTGTACCCTTCTGTTCAGGTAGTGTCCTTACCTGAACTGGTCACTGATCCCACTGTTGGAGAAGAAATGTGTAGGTATACAGGCTGTTGCTTTAGCTGATGTATTCCATAATTTATTTCACTGGGTAGTGACCTACTGGAAGGTGACGGCTCCTTGAAAGGTGTGGCCTGGGACGCCATGTGCCAGGGTCCCTTTGACATAATAACAGTTGTAAAAACAATTCTGAGAAGTCATGTGAAACATGGGGGGGAAATTAATCACTTGGTATGTGAGTCACTAGCTAATTAGACCAAGACTTATTTCTTCAAGTGAAGGCTGTCTCTTTAAAAAGTGGCCCAAAGTGCTAATGCCAGCTAGCGAAACCTAAATGTTTCCATTTTCACTGAAGAAGTTCCAAGATCAGGCAGAGGGCAGGTTTAGCCAGGTGATACCATGAACAGGCGCAATCACAGTGATTCCTTCAGGGAAAAAGGGAACAGGAAACAACCCTGTCGGGCATCTCCTGGAGCTTCTCGTGCATCTCCGAGCATCTCCGAGGTACTGTGGTTAAGGGATGGACACAAGAGAGAGGGAGTCTCAGTATCTTTCATTAGTGCTTCTTCCTCCCATTAGAGCTCTTTCCCTCATTTCTTAACCTAAAAGACAGACAGGTAGAGTGAGACCAGGTTGGGTTTTTGTTGATTTTGCAGCAGTTGTGGAGCTCTCATTGTGGAAGAGAGCTGCAGATGTGTTTTCTCACAACTATTTATTTTAGGACAGGCCTTCTAAATTTATTTTTTTTTAACCTTACAGTAAACTGGTCCTGAGCAAATAAAATTGGCTGGCATTGCCTCAGTCTGGGACTGTACCTCTTTCTTAATAAGTTATGTCTGGGGTGCTAGGAATACCTTTGCCACGTTTTTTGTAAAGCACCCAGAAAAACATTAATGGGCAGAGGGGAGCACAGGTTGCTTCAATACAGGAACTAACATATGTGCTGAGGATTGTGGTGCTCTAGACGCTTGACCAAGCAGAGTGAACTTGAAATTTGTCTTGCTGATCCCAGCTTAGGGCTGGCTCTGAATGAACCACATCTGAGTTAGCAGGGCACCACTGGTGCACCAAGATTAAGCATTGTAGTGTTCACGATGACTCTGCAAAGTCTGTGCAGTGCTCCCTGCTTTCCCTTCCCCAGTCGCACCCGGGGCAGGGGCTCCAGCGGGCCCTGCCGGAGACCAGTTTTGCAGGACTGTCGGTCCAGGATCGTCGGTCCCTGCAGTGGGCTGGCAAACAGGGTAGCTGCGTGGTGCTGTGCAGGAGCTTTTGAGCAATACCGGACCCAGGCTGGCTTACCAGCAAGTCAGCCTGGCTGCCTGCATCCATGGCACGGCTAATCATAACCCTGTTGAACTGCCCATTGATCACTGAGTTGACCATCTGTTAATATATGAGAAGCCAAATCCATCAATAAGTTTGGGTAATTAAACTACCAAGGGGCTGATTCCAGACCTGTTAGTAGTTTTAACGATATGAAGAGTTCACTGAATATATTTTTGCGCTACAGTGCTCAGTCCTGTAGACAGTGCGACAAGCTTAAGTATCTCTTTGGTCCTTGATGTCTGTGTTGTCGTATTGCACACAGCTCCACAAATTATTTTGGTATTTTAAGATCAGTGATATCCTATCCTGCTTGCTCTGGTGAAGCTGAAATCAGGGCTTATATGCAAACTTCCGTTCAGACACTGAAGATGTGAGTGAAATCTCATTTTTACCTCTTACCTTAGCTGCTGGATAAGGATGCTTTGAGCTGTTGAATAGCTGTTGAAACCAGTCAACTACATTTTAGTCCTGGTTACTGTGATGTTTTCCTATAGCTTTTAAACAGTTCTTATGTTCTCCAAATCTGCAGGTTCGATGCTTGAGAAATATATAATAATAATAGGGAAAGTGACTGGAAAATCTTGAAACGTCTTTTACTTTTGAGGAATGTTACGCTGAGCTAGGAATGCAGTCAATGATTACATGGGTATGAAGAGAAACGTCACTAGAAGGTAGAATTCCTGGCTCACTGAGGGCAGTAGAAATTTTGCTATCGAGGGAAAGTCTGGCCTTCTGGAGTTCAGAGGCTTCATAGCCTTAAAACAAACAAACAAAAAACCCCAGATGCTGCATCTGTGACTGTAGGAGTAAACATCACGGGATGTTTTATCATCACATCCGGTAGCTACCCATGACCTTCTCGTTCATAGCAAATTTTAGTGAATGAGTCTTTAGAAATCTGTTCCTTCTTAAAGAGGAAAGTGTGCATGAGGAGGTCAAAACAACTGGAGCCACAACTGAAAACCAAGTGCATCAGGTTTAACATCGCTCCACAGGAAAGCATCCTGGAAGGAGACAAGGCAAAGAGAAGGGTGTAGATGCTCTCACCATCTCCTGCCCTTGCATGCTATGGGAAAGTAGCATGCCTGCAGTCTGGAGCATGGGAATGCTAGGTTCCGTCTCGTGGGAAAAGCAAAGTCCTTCTAGGGTGGGTCTGTCTTTTTGCAATACTGATGGTTCCTCTTCTCTCTGACAGGGGAACTGTACTCTGGCAAGATGCTCTCTGTCTGGTGAGTCTTACGCTTTTATTTCATTTCAAACTACCTAGGCAGAACAGATCTGATGATGGAAATTGGTAATAAGTTTGATTGGGGTTTATTTCCGTCAGTCATGTAATGAAGAAACAGTTAGTGAAATGAGCTGTGTTTCCATGTGAGTGCCTCCCTTGCCTAATGTACATGCTGCCCAATCCATTCGGCTCTGGTGAGGATTTCATAGCAGCAGCACAGTGTATTTCAAGCATTGCAGTGCTGGAAACACATGCTGTTGCAGAGCTAACTCTCTAATAAATTCATTTGAAAATGATGGGTGGATATTAAGTGACATGTCAAATCTAGTATGCCTGTGAACTCCTCTTCTGTACTTAAACTGGATTTTCCCAGAGCTCTGTTTTTTCTAGCGGTACTATGTTTATGTAGCATTACATCACTCACTTCTGATTCCACTTTGAGAAACTGGTTAAATCTGCTTACCTTTTCAAGCTTCTAGAGTTCCAATAACAGGTCTTTAGTAGGGGACGGTGTCAAAAACGTATCACTTTTTTTAGAAATCAAGTGGAGAAATGGTTTTTCCTTCTGGCATTGTGTAATTGAGATAATTAAGTTCTCCAATTGCTATGCTGACTCTCTTTAAGATCAGTCTGGAAAACTGCCCAATGCCCTGAAAGAGGCAAAGGACAGGAGTTCAGTTTGTAATAAAAACTGCAGTGTCGGAGCATGTGAGCGGTGTGGGAAGGGGACAGTGGGGTATGTGAAACTGAGAAGCTATGCAAGTACCTCCTTGGTGTGAGTTTTGGAGAAGAAGTGTTCTTGGGACAGGGGGCAGACAGAGGAGGGGTGATGGTAGCTTGCTACTCTGCCCTACAGCCTGTTCTCATTCTTTTTTTCATCCTTACCTGTCCGTGCGACTGTGAGGCTTTCTGGGGGTACCTCTTAGGGGACTGATGCCTTGCTCCTATTAGGAACCCCTTTGTATTGGTTAGGACAACTCAGCAGCAACTGAGGTTTTAGCAGTCCTGGAGGTGTGCCTCGTAGCTGTTGGTTTTGTTCTGACTGGGGTAGCTGCTGCTTTGTTTGGCCTTTTGAAAGTTAGCTTTGAGGTCAAGATAGAACTGTTTTTCCCATCTCTATAGATCTAGATGAAGACCACTGTTCTTGGCAAGCTCTGGGCAGGTTGACGGCACTGAGGTGCCTCTATATGACTGTATTCCCCACTTAGTCCCAAGCTTCTTTCAGGGTGGACAGTGGTGTCCTCTGCACTCTTTCACCTGACAGGGACACTTGAGGGCTGGACAACGTTCCTGTGGGGTAATACCATTCTCATTCACAGGTGTGGCTGGGAGCCAGGGACTGGCTTACACGAACAGCAGGAAGCTTGTGTAAGTATCCCCAGGAAAGCTGTGATGTGGAGAGGCTGGGACTGCTCTAGCCCTGATAAGATTTGGGGGCTGGGAGGCAGAATGTGGATGGCTGTCATAAAATCCATGTGTACGTCATAGGAGCGTGGAGCTAGCCCTAACAAAATCTAGGTTTTGCAGGTCAGAAACTCTGGCGTGCTTAAAGAAAATAAGCTTTGTTTGGAACGAGATACTGAGGCACGGAAGGGACAGGAATGAGGAGACTGGCGATAAATGGATCTCTACCCTTTGATTATCTGACTAGACGTCTTTGCTCTATGGTGGCCTCCCGGTAGGATTTCTGTCACAAGAAGTGGGGTGGTTCAGGGAGCTATTGTTCATATGGCAAGGTTTGTAATGCTGAGGTGGTCTTGTAAAAATGTATGTGGGGAAATAACCTTAAGAGCACATCCATAAAGGCCTGAAAAACTGGTCTGTTTGCACCAAGTAGCCTGTGTTAGAGGAAATGCTAAAGCACGTTTGCTTCAGGTTCACAAATGTGGTGTCAGTAGGTATAACAAACATCCTTTGGAACGCTTGGGATTGCCAGCTCCCTGTGAAGGGACATGGTGGAGAGAAATAGCTGTCTCTTAGATGTGTTGCCATAGGCAATTTATGGTGCTTTTTCTTTTTTTGGAGCAGTGTAGCAACTTCTATAGAGATGACAGTCCTGATCTGGAGGTAAAAAATGGTTACTGCACTAGTCTTGGGTGTAGGGTGGGCTGGCTAGGTCAGCCTTTTATCGGTGTTGAAACCGCAGGAGTTCTCTTGGGTTGTCTGCCTAAATTAAAATTCCTTAAATGTCAGTTCTCACCGAGTTACTGAGAGAGCTAGTGATGGTAAGCTGTACTGTTTCCTTTCTTAGTGGGATTGTTGCAGCTTGAACAGTAAGTAGGAGTCCCTTGGAACAAATACATCAGAACAGCTGAGCAGCCTTTCAGATCAGTTAAGCGAATGTAAATTCTGTACTTCAGCTTGGTGCCAGCAGCCTGCAGAGGAACGTACTTCTCTGTTCATGTCTTTCTCTCTTTCTGCAGAGTAAATAGCTCCAGTGTCTTCACTGTCCGTTACTTCAGAACCACTGCAGTACGTAGTAAGTAAAAAAAGAGGAGTCAGCAGGATGGCTCTTGTGCTACCTGTTGGTGTCCTGACGACAGCTGAAGCTACCTCTTCCCTCCTTGGTCGAGGCCCACTGCTGTCCTGCCTTGATGGATGGCTGAGGGTTTATGTCCCAGGGCGCTAAAGATTTTGTCTGGCATTCCTGTCACAATGTGACTTTCAGTCAAGTGGGAATTTCATGTGTTAATCAGTGCTGAAGCAAGGAGAAGGCCAGCATTTGATGTCTGTTGACCTACCCTCTCTAGAAGAGTCCCGATGACAAGAATGAAGCAATGCCATAAGTTTTGAGCTCTGAATGCGTTCAAGTCTGTCTGTCTATCTCTCTCTCTCTCACAGGGGACGACGTGGTTACGGTGAACACACCAGCCTTTGCAGAGTCAGTCACAGAAGGAGATGTCAGGTGGGAGAAAGGTAAGCTGTTGCCTCTTCCCTGAAATTCTCAGCACTGTTGCTGCTGCACTGGACAGCTCAGGGATGCATTGTGGTTGGCTGGCTGACAGCCTGCTCTGTGCCTTTCAGTCTGTGACAAAGGAGGCAGTTAATTGCAGTTCTCCTAAGGGGTAAGGATTGCAGTTACTGTCTCAGCACCTCTCTGTCATGGGTGATGTTGGGTGAAGGGTGATGTCTAAACTGGAATCAGACTCTGACTATGCAGTAGATTCATGTTTGAGCTAGGCTTTTGTTTAGAAGCTGTGGAGAACTGGGGTTAGAAAATTCTCGGTTAGTGGGGGAGACTGCTGTGGGTTAAGAGGGGAGGCCAGAGCACACCTTCCTCCTCACAGTGGTCTTCATATCTGTCATTCAGCTGTTGGAGACACAGTGGCAGAAGATGAAGTGGTGTGTGAGATTGAGACAGACAAGGTAGGAGTTTTTCGGACCAAAACTTCTTCTAGTTCTGTAGCGGGTACCCTGTATGGCTCCTTTCCCACTAAGAGCTTCCAGAGCCTGCAGGCCCTGCCTGTGTCTCCTGCTCCCTTCAGGGAGAAAAGCTTTTCTTATCTAGTATGAAAGCTGGCTGTGCCTTAAGTGAGAGTTCTTTGGTAACTCTTCCTTCCTCATACGTTTGATTAAGCATCAGTGGTGCCGATGTTTGTTAGAGCTCCAGTTCCACTCCTCCTTCCGATTTCGGTGCTCTAAGCTTTGAAACTTGTTTGTGTTTAAACAGAGGAGAAATCTTCAGAGCCATAGGATGTCTTCAGACTGTTTTAAATTTAACCTTTAAGTTTACTCACTCCTTAAAGGACTCTTAAGCTTTGAAGTTCTTGCTAAAACTCCCTGCCAAGTTCTGCTTCCAGTGTTGCTGTCAGGAGGATGCTGGCGGCGGGTCAATTCATTGTACCCAGGAGCAGGAAGATCAGGCTATATGTTACACTGCCAGCATCTCCTAAAACTTCTAAGTATTGGCACAAGATCCTGGTGGAGGGTGTGAAAACTGGTGCAAATGGTGCAAGACAGAGCTTCTGTCTGTGCCAAATTACAATATGTATCTGCGCATATTGGCATTTTGGGCGCTTGTTCTCCATCCAGTGTTTGGGGGAATTTCACTGATTCTCCATTTTGCAGACATCAGTGCAAGTTCCAGCCCCAGCAGCTGGTGTGATTGAAGCCCTTCTGGTACCCGATGGTGGCAAAGTGGAAGGGGGGACACCTCTGTTCAAACTCAGGAAAACTGGAGGTAAGTCAGGCATGTTTAATTTGCACAAGCCTTCCTGTTTCCACCAATCTTTTTCTGAAGATGGAAGCAAGGCACTTAGAGGGATCCTGAGAAGTTAAATGTTTCCTCCATCTGCCTCTGTAGCTGGAAAAAAATACTCCTATTCTGTTGTCCATTAGCAAAGCATAATTTCAGCCCTTCTGAGGGGGGAACTTTCCTTTTGCTTCTTCTGGAGGAGACTGCAGCTCTACGTTAAAATTAGTTGACAATTCCACTGATACAACTCCCTTCTCCACCCTCTTCTCTTTAGCATCCAGTCTCCTGCACAGTGAGGAGATCTAGGGTGTTGATGAGTAACACACTTTCACCATGGGATCCTCTTGTGGTGGCTTGTGTCAGTTCAATAGTGCTGAGAACATAAAGGCACTCTGCCAGAGGGTTAACTTTTATCAGGTCGGTTGGACTTGGAGATCCCTGACAGTGGGAGCTGTCATTTTCCTTATCGAGGTTCTTCCTTGTCTTTCAGCTGCTCCTGCCAAGGCCAAACCAGCAGCAGCCCCTCCTCCTCCTGCAGCCCCTGAACCTGTAGCTGTGGCTCCTCCTCCCCCTGCTGCAGCACCAATTCCCACTACAATGCCACCAGTGCCGCCTGTGTCAGCTCAGCCCATTGACAGCAAACCGGGTGAGGCAACAGCCGTTTTCTCCTATTTTCAAGCCTCTCTTACTTGGGGAGAGTGTGTAAGCTTAAAGACAGCAAACAGTCTGGCATTTATGGTGAAGACCTCCTCATATTATTGCCCTGCATGCTCCAGACTGGAGAGCTCAGCTGTGCCTGGAACCTGCCCAGCCCAATTCAAGGCTGCTTCGGCACTGTGTTGCTTGAGCAAGGAGCTCAAATGGGCTTTCTACCTCAGGGCATTGTGATCAAGCCCTGACTTCCCTTTTTGACTGATGTATTCTTTACCCTCAGTGTCTGCGGTGAAGCCAGCTGCAGCCCCAGCGGCAGCCCCTCCTGGGGAGGCAGTGCCCAGCAAAGGTGCCAGATCAGAACACAGGGTAAGCTGTGGGAGTAGGGGCCTTGCCAGTGCTTCTGTTGCTGGGTGACAGTCTGTTCTGGCATAAGCCTTGAGGTTTCAGAATGTGTCTGTATCTACCTGTTCACACCCAGCTCAGTGGGGCTGTGACAGATGGGGAAATTTTCTACATGAGGGCACCACTTAGGGGTGGGGTGGAGGAAGAGCCAGGTCTGATCTGATGCAGGTCTTTTCCAGGCAAAAGTCTTGTCTTGAACTCTGCTGACTGAGCACAGAAGGCTCAGTGTGATCTGCTTGGTCTGTCCACAAGCCCTCAGCAAAGGGCTGAGGCTGCTGCAGCTGCCTTGTGCATTCTTAAGGGAACATGGTTGAGCAGTCTGCTTTCTTAGCAGTCTTGCTTTTCTCACATTAGCCTCATGCTGGAAACCTGTGCATGCTTGGAGGTCCTGAGGAACGCACAGGTTGGAAGTAGTTATACTGTGATGTGTTTCAGCACTGCTTTTCAAGTGAACTGTGTGTTGAGCTGGGCAGCTCTGTAGCAAAATCAACTCCTCAGCCTGTCGTGCTCCTCAGGGAGACCTGGAGTGAAAACCTTGTCCCTAGGCATCTATTACTGGTCAACCAGATGGCAAGAAGAAGGGCCTTTTGAGTTTCTTGTGCATCTCACCCCTTGAATGAGCTTAAGGCAGCTTCTGCTTATATCTTTTTAATTTTCAGGTGAAAATGAATAGGATGCGTCAGCGTATTGCTCAGCGGCTCAAAGAGGCTCAGAATACTTGTGCCATGCTGACCACTTTCAATGAGATCGATATGAGGTGAGGAACAGACCTCTTTTTCCCTTTACGAGTAGAAATAGATGCAGGCAGTCATCTTTAAATAGCAGTGAAGACTTTGCTGATTCTCTTTGGAGAGGCTGGCAACGTGTCTTTTGGGATCTCTTTCTTAGGTGTGTAGCACCGTCTGCGCAGCTTCATCACGGCCACATTGGTGTTGCAGTATGAGGGGTGCATAGCTTCCTAATGGCCTGTCATTCCTCGGGAGTCATCTGTTGCTTGTAAAAGGGGCAGTCTGGTTCCTCATCTGTGTAGTTCTTGGTTGAGCACTGGTAGATGTTGAGCGGAAGACCAGGAGTGACTAGTGTCACTTGTATAGTGGCTATTAGAAGATGGAAAGATGTAGCATCTGCTTTCTGCCTCCCCACCAGGTTACTGCTTTTGAAGGTGGGCATATTTAGCTTCCAATGAAGTGGTTCCCCAGGGCTCATCAGCCTTTCAGGTGAGCATCACATAGGTCTGAGGCCTTTGCTGTCGGATGGTGCAGCTTTCCAGAGACGGACTAGCATCCTTCCCCATCCCCTCTGGGCAGGTGGGGGTCTCCTGGCTGAAGTGCTTGCACAGACTGAACGCACTAATGGCTTTGGAGGGTGGGCAGCTTATGTTACAGTGCATTAAGGGGAAATTGTGCCCAAATCAAATTGCCTTGTGAAATCCTATTCTGCTCCTTAAGACGAAACATGTAAATATTTGGGTCTCAGAACAGTAAGGTTGGCAAAATAGTCTTGATTGGAGGGGAAGTGCTGCAGCTTTATCTCCTCTCAGAGGCTCATTGAGGTGTCGCTTTACGCTGGCCTCGGGCTCTCATTGCATCTGGTAATCTAGTTTGGATTGATTGCTGTGAGGTTGACTCGTGAGGACCTGTGCTGGGGCCTCCTGCTTCCCATGGGGGGTCAGCGTCTGAAAGGAGGAAGCCATAATGAGCCAGTTTCATAGCAAACCTTGTCCTCATTGCTGCAGTCCTTGTGTCTTGGGAGGCACTAATGTCTTTGGGTGGTAATCCTAGCCCTAAACAAGGTTAGGCGCAGGAAAACAAACACTCTAAACCGTGGAGACCCCTGCCCCTTGCTGAAGCTGTCACTTCAAAGACTCGAGGTCTCTGGAGGGGGGAAGGATGGACCGTGCAACTCCACAGCATCTGGTATTAGCCTGGAATAGACAGAGCTTGTAGCCACGGCTTGGTTGACTTTTTGTAAATGGCCTGAGTTCTGATAAATACAAGCAGTGGGGAAACATGATTAGTCTGGTTGAGGGCTGTGGGTGGGCTGGTATCCACTATCATAGCATCTGGGAAGATTTCTTTCATATTCACCCAACTGCCAAAGACGGAGAGTTGGGTACAGAGGCATCGTCGTGCTGACTGGCACTTGACTTGCACAATGATTGAAGTCTTTTCCCTTGATCACCATGTGCATCTTTTCTGCTCTTGACATTTCCTGTTTTTTTCACCCTTCTGGGGTTGGCCCAGCCGCACCTGCTGTTGCTTTCTGTGGTGCCACACTGGTTTCAGCACTGGTGTCTCCAGAGAATCGGTGGCAACATCAGGACTAAGCAGGAAATACACCATGCCCCATCTTGCTTTTGTGCCTGGCAGTGTGGGCCATGCAGGTTAACCCTTTCCTGTGGAGTTTGTGGTCCAGGGCCAGTTCCTCTTGGATCCTTTGGCAGGGGCCTTAGAGCCACCTTCAGCCCACTTCACCTATGACATTTGAAGGATTTTTCAGCAGACTGGGGGTTTGCCAGTTGGTGGGGCTGGCTCTGAAATCTGTTACAGACCGAGGGAACGGTGTTTTCTTGGACCCCCTGCTGACTAGCATTATCATGTGTTTTGCAGCAACATCCGGGAGATGAGAGCTGTACACAAGGATCCCTTCCTGAAAAAGCACAACTTGAAGCTAGGTTTCATGTCAGCTTTTGTGAAAGCTGCAGCCTTTGCTCTGCAGGACCAGCCCGTTGTGAATGCAGGTGAGTGGTGACCCTTGCTGGTGAGTTGCACGTCTCACCAGTGAACGTGGCAGAGTAGGGGGAAGCAGGTGGCCAAGTCCACGGCAGGGCTCATAGCTTGGACAAGCAAGTCAAATACACAGGAAAAAGGGGGGCAGTCCTACATGCTGCAGCTGATTTTGCTAATGCCACTTACATAGGTAGAGGACAGCTTGCCAAGAAGGGCTCTATTAGGAAGGGGTTGCCAGGAATGGGGCTGGGGGCATGTGGACACAGAGGGCAGGGCCTGCTGGTTGGTGTAGCTGCTGTAGGTGTGATGCCATTCCTGGGGGATGTCAGAGGTGCTTGCTCAAACCTAGAAGAGGAGAATAACCAAGGGGACGTCTCAGGGGGACTGACCTATCTGGACTGTTTCCTTTCTATCTATCCTGATGCTTCTCCCACAGGTGCAGTGAAGGCTCATTCTTCTCTGGAGTTATGTTTAAGCTAGAGATGAACAAGTTACAATTTTGTGGCTCCTTCTGGCCTGTTGAGCCCTTTGTCTTGGGTACTGAATGTTTAACACAGCTTTTTTTGTCCTTCTAGTGATTGACGACACGACCAAAGAGATTGTGTACAGGGACTATGTGGACATCAGTGTTGCTGTAGCAACTCCCCGGGTAGGTACCTTGGATGCTTTGGCCATGCTTCCTGCAGCCTCGGGTCTGGGATGGTCATATGCTTTGAGCCAACTCAGCTTTGAGCTCCGCTGCAGCAGAAACTTACTGATGAGACTGATCTTCTAAATGAGACGTCTGATGCATTGTGGACTGCTGAGATAGGTTTTGGGAGAAGATGGAGGACGAAGAACATTCTGCTACTATGCTAGGAGTTGTAGTAACAAGGTCAATATAGATCTCTGGTTAATGAGTAGGGCCAAGTTAGGAAAATCCTTTTTACCTTGGACCCGTAAGGACAGGGCATAGACAGTAAAAGCTTTGCATGTCCTGTCCTTTGGCAAACCCTGCTGTGCTGTTCCATCATTTCTGTAGACGACACTGCTGCTTCAAAGAGATGTTCCTGTCCAGGGAGAATATGGGATGGAGGTACAGATGTTGAGTTAGTTGGTTCTGTTGTGAGGCAGAGGTTTGGTCAGGACTGAAGTTCTGTCACTTCTCCCAAAGTCTAGGAGAGGTCCAGCATCAAGGGACTCCACTCTTCTGGCAGAGAAAGAGGTGGCAGCTGAACTCTGCCCAGTACCTCACCTGCTTTTATGGACATGGAGCTGGATCCAGACAGACCTGGTTAATTTTATGAGACGGGCTTACAAAAGCAAAGATGATGTCTCACTTACGGTGTTGGCCCTTGGTGCTTGTCATGCCAGGTTTCCCGGCAGGCTGTCAGGGTGCGAGGCAGCTCTGCCAAGCACCTGCTGTGCACAGAGGAGGAGGCAGGAACTCTGCTGGGCTGAGGCCAGGCTCCTGCACCGTAACAGTTATCTGTGTGTTGCTGCAGTGAATTTGCTGATCATGCACTATGCTTCTCCTTAGGGTCTTGTGGTCCCTGTTGTTAGGAATGTAGAAAACATGAACTTTGCTGACATAGAGCGTGCTATCTACGAGTTGGGGGAGAAGGTAAGGAAAGTCAGAGTTTTTTCCGAAAAGGGTTGGGAGGAATGGGAAGAATTGGGCATGCTGGATAAGCATGAATTGATTCAGTCCCTCTGTGTCATCATCTCTGACCTCTTAACACACTGAGTTGTGCTGTGAGGAGTGATCCAGTTACATCTGTAGCTGTGCCCCTGTCTTACCGGACAGGCCTATCTACTTGTTGCCCTTCCAGAAGACTGCAAACTATGCATTAGTGACATGGCGTGTCTTCACCTTTTTCTCTAGGGGCCAAGGCTGAACTGCCCTGGGGTAGAAGTCCCTGTATCTGTCTCCTGCAAAAGCAGGAGTTGGAAGCGAAGGCAAGAGAATCCTTCCCCAAAGCCAGTAAATGTTCAGATCTAAAGACAGGATGCACTTTCGAGTACTTCGTGCTGGTTTTCAGCTGAACAGATCAATAAGTGAAGGTCTTGCCATCAGCATTTATTCCTGAAGAGAGTGAACGTACAAACCCTTGTACTTTGCCTTCTGTGATCTGTGTGGCTTTCCAAGACCTTGCTTTTTCTTGTAGGCACGGAAGAACGAACTGGCCATTGAAGACATGGATGGCGGCACTTTCACAATCAGCAATGGAGGGGTTTTTGGGTCACTTTTTGGGACACCTATCATTAACCCACCCCAGTCTGCTATCTTAGGCATGCATGCCATCTTCGACAGGCCTGTGGCTGTGGGAGGCAAGGTAGGTGGAGCTGCACAGGAGGTTTCAGTGAACAGAGGGGAGGGCTCAGTGGGACGAGGACCATAGCCCATATGCTTTTTCTAGGGGGTTGGTGTCAGCTTCTAAAAGGCTTT
The DNA here is from genome assembly GCA_034782735.1 of Sagittarius serpentarius. Taxonomy (NCBI): domain Eukaryota; kingdom Metazoa; phylum Chordata; class Aves; order Accipitriformes; family Sagittariidae; genus Sagittarius; species Sagittarius serpentarius. The sequence continues at coordinate 3,296,218 of JAVKLA010000031.1, read as the reverse complement.
ACTGTGAAGGAAGGAGTAGTGACTAATGGGTGTCGGACAGCTTTGCTGGCTCTGGTACTTGCCTCAGGTGTGCAGGGGGCTTTGTCCTATCTGTGAGGGGGAGGACTGGATAATCTGCTTAGGTGTAGGGAAGAGGAGGCAGCTGTGATAGAGAACAGCTCCAGAAAGGGACCTAGTCTTGTATGGTGCAGACCCAGCCTGGGTGGTGATTGGTGCCTGGGTGAGTGAGTGGGTAGGTAATCCTGCCAGGGAGGACACATCCAGCAGGGCCTGAGCCGTAGATTCAGGATAGGAGAAAGCCAGGGCATCATGCAGGCAGGAGGGCTGAGCTCACTAACGCCTGTCTTATTCCTCCCCTTCAGATTGAGGTGCGGCCCATGATGTATGTGGCTCTGACGTATGATCACCGGTTGATTGATGGCAGAGAGGCAGTGACTTTCCTGCGCAAGATCAAGGCAGCGGTGGAGGATCCCCGCGTGCTGCTGCTTGACCTGTAGAGCAGCCACACCCCCACACAACCCACCCAGGGCAGGGCCGCAGCACCAGCAGGGGCAATGCAGGGCATTCAGGAACTGGCAGGGGTCATTCCAGTCTCCCTCCGTCCGCTGTGATCGAGCTGTCCCAAAGGGAATTGTGGGGATAGCTCCTACCTCCTTTCCTATTCTGTTTAACAAAGGTTCAGTTTCTCACGAGGATTGCTATGCAGTGGGCTAACCACTGAATGGCACTGCCTTTCCAGAGCCGTCTGTATGGCATCCTCTCCCTCACAGCACCAAACTCTCACCTGTAGCTCATCCTATACCACTGGAAACTGCGTGCTGCTGCTGTGCTAGGGTGCCCTTCCCGGCCGCTCCAAGGCGGGTTCAGCTTTATTTCCTAGCACTGAGGTTCCTGGGAGGGAGAGGCTACTGTTCTGTCCCTGTTTTGCTTGAAAATATTTCAAACTCATCTGCCTTGCAAGGGCAGTCTGGGGACCCCCCCAGGCCGCTTGCAGCAAAGGTTTTGATCAGAGCAGGGCTTGAGGTAGGCGTCAGGCCTCTGGCAGTGCCCTAGTTACACACTCCCTCCACAGACAGGAATGCAGCGGTGGCAGCTCCCCTGCTTTCCCTTGGAGACTGTCTCTCCAGCCTGGTCACTGTGGTGCAAATATTCATGTCCAGGTGGGCAGAGCCCGTGACCTCTGTGGAGGTAGCACTGTTCCTGGGGGGACAACCCTTTCACCATTACATGCCCGACACGGGGGCAAGAACCAGCCCCAAGCAGCTGTCCTTGAATCACAGCTCTCTGACAGTGGATCTGACTGCTGGCTTCCTGCGTGCGAGGGCTTGGCCTGCTACCAGCAGAGGGACAGCTGGGGGAGGGCCAGGTCTTTAACTGTAGTGTATATCCCAGCCCAAGGCTGCTGGTTTTGGGGGGAGGGGGGCAGTCCTTAATCTGATAGCGCACACGTGTATTGGGGAGTGAGGGGGTTGCTAGTGCCTGCAGAGTCTTATTACTCTTACCCTCTACGCAGAACCTGTAACTAAAATATTTAACACAGCGGATTTTAAATGAAATAAAACTGGGCAATGACTGCGAGGTGGGGTGTGTTTGAGGGAGCAAACAGCAGCTCCTGGGCAGGGACTCGGGCATCAGCAGCGTCCCTAGCGTAGTGCAAGAAGCCTGTTTTCTGGTGGTGAGAGAAAAGAGGGAAGGGGAACTAGGCCTCTCACTGCGGGTACTAAATTGAGGCTTCTGTGGCTGTGAACTCTACTGTCCTCAAACCGTCTTTGGCACAGAATTGGCTCTTCCCAGCAAAGATGAGGTTTTCAGGGCTGGAAATCCTCCTTCTCTTGGACTAGCAACAGAACTGTTACAGACAGCGAGGAAATCCCAGTGTTTGTGAAATAGCACGATGGCCAAGAGGGAGACCTGGGGCAGGCTCTTGAAGTACAGGTGTGGAGCCAGGTTGGTTTTTCCCTGCTGCAGCAGGGGAGAGTTGCAAATCATGCAAGTGGGGAAAAAGGCTGTTCAGGGTTGCAGAGGGAGAAAGGAGCCTAGATCAAACTGTAAAGCAAAAGCTGTCGGTGGTGCTGAGAGCGTTTTCCCCAAGGAGCTGTCCCTGTTGGAACAATACAAAATCGTTCCTGGATCATGGCAGGGTTTTTCCAGCTCTGACATCAACTTCAGAGAACGGTTTGCCTTTCCCAGCTATGAGTGAAGAAGGCAGCCCCTTTTAACAGAAAACGATTGCGCTCGCTGCTGGCACACTGACAAAAGGGAGAGCAGTTCCTAGTACTGGTTCCTGTGGCTTCCTGGCAGCTATGGACAAACTGGTGCGTGGAGCCTGCTTTCCTCCGACTGTCCTTGGTTGAGGTAGAAGGTTAGGAGGAGAGGAAAAACCCCTTCCCTGTCCAGTAAAGGGCAGGCAAGGAGTCTAGCTGCTCTTGCACGAATAAACTGAGTGAAAGAAGCTTCTGATTAAAAAATGCTGCTAGCACCCAGCCCTCTCTGCTGGTTTAGGATGCAGAGGGCCCACCTTGAGTTTGTATGTGAGCCTGGGGAAGGGCAATGCCTGTATTCTATCCGGAGCTGCAATAAATGAGGCCTTTGAACTACCCAGGGAGTGAATGTATAGTCAAGCTCTTAAAATGCTGCAGCCTAGCAAACTGCTTTGTTCAATCTGCCCTGTCGGGGCCAGCTGTAGGAGGGTCATGCAGCTGCTGTGCTTTAAGCTTCCTTTTTTTTGACCCTCCTGGGTGACACCGGTGGCACTGTTGCAGGAAGCCATGCTGCGGCTTTGGTCAAGGGTCAGCCCTGCTGAACCTCATCGGACTCACAGGACTAAGGAGGCTGGTGGCCAAGGGGGCAAGCCTGCTGCTGGGAGGGTTCAGCCAGTGCAGGCTGCCCTGGAGATGAAAAGACAGACTCAGGCTTAGCTGGTCCTGCTTTCTGGCCTGGTGTGGCATTAGTGGTCAGCTCCCTGGTTAGTCCTCTTGCTTCTGCACAGGGTGTCCCCTGCCCTTGCTGAGGTGGGAGATGAGTTTCTCCGGGGCTCTGCTTCCCTCTGGTGGACAAGGTCTCCTGCTGCTGCCGCCCGGCAGAGTCAGCAAGGAGCAGGGTGTTGCTGCTGGTGGCAAGCAAGAGCTGGAACTAGCTAGCCACAGAAAAGTTTCACTGGTGCCAGTAATTGCTTACTATCGGTGATAAGTAAGTGAGCAATGGGAGGGAGTGCTGGGAGAGATGGGCAAAACTACGCAGCTGCCATTGCTAGCTCATCCTTCAGCCTGTGGCTTGGACTTGCATGAGAGAGCACAGCAGCCTCTGCCTTGGGCTGCTAGCGTGTTCATGCTGCTTTCTCTTCCATCCTGGTTTGTATTTACTATTGTCCTCCTCCCATCTGTGCTGGTTCTCAGCGTTCATTGCTTTAAATCCTCGTTTGGTCTACTATGGATGACTGTGCTCAAAGCACAGCAACGAGAGCAGCGGGGCTGCTGTCCTGCCAGCAGAAAGGCGCACGCAGGCACAGGAGGCTGGAGCCAGAATGGGCAACAACGACAAAAGTCAAAGCTGGAAGCAACCACAGGCACTCTGTGCATTTTTCCCAGCTCCGAGCTGCAGGCGCATGGCTGCACAAAGCCAAGCGGCCACGAGGCAGGCAGGGCCACGAGGGGAGATGGCCAGGCACTCCGTGCCACCATCTGGGTTTTGGCTGCAGGGTGGTGACAGCCAGTGGGCAACACCCACCCTGGGCTCCCAGGCAGGCTTGAGAACCAGATTTGGGGCTCTCGCTGGCTCAGCGTGCTTGGCCCAGGTCTGGCTGGTCCAGCTCGGAAAGAAACACACTTCTGCAAGCGATAACGAGTGGTTTATTTTTTTCAGAGGGCCGGCATGGGGGGAAGAAGAGCCAGAGGGCTCCCTCCCATCTCGCCCCTGCACCAGCCATTACACGCACATGCAGTCAGGGAGGGAAATAGACTCTGGGCTCGGGCACAGCCACTGGGGTCTGGAGGAAATGCACTTGGAAACCACAAAAACCAATGGGGGGGGGTGTCACTGTGGTAGCAGCAGAGATTAAAAACCATAGGGAGGGAGTCCCGGGGCACAGTGCTAAACTGAGCAAGGGATGCCCCAGAAGGGGAGCAAGGCCTCTCCCTGGGGGTGGGCACCTGGGCTCGCTTTCCCACCCCGGAGGACCTAGAGGAGAAGGCAGCCTGGCCCAGACCACAGCCTCCTCTCTTGGAGACACCAACAAACATAAGCAGAGACAGAAGAACATGCAAGGCTGCAAAACCTCATGTGTACCCCACCCCGGGGCAGCCCTTGCAGGCAAACCTCCCCCCAGCAGGCAGAGCTGCCAGTGCCACCTGGGGTCACAAGTGCCAGGGACGGTGGCTCTGTGCCCAGCTCCCTGCGGGAAGGACGGCCTGCCTAGCCCACCAGCTTGTTCCACGGGATGGTGCTGAAGAAAGAGTGGGACTTCAGCTTTGCCATGCCACCTCCTCCAGAGCCCAAGCGCTGCTTCGGGTTGTACTGCAGGAGCTGCGGGAGAAAGGGAACGGGATACTGGAAAAGCTACCCAGGCTGGACGCTGCCTTTCCCCAGCCGCTAGCCCCATCCTCCCCTCATCCACCCAAGCCCCTCACCTCCGTGAGCAGGGATGTAGCAGCCAGGCTGAGCCCCTCTGGCAGATGCAGCTGGGTGTGAGTCTGAATCCCTGAAGGGTGGTTTTGGGACAGTGGCTGCAGGAGGCAGAGGATGATGGTGAGTGGAGGCACTGAGGCGTGTAGGAGCACCCTACTGAGCTTTCATTGCCACACAACCCCAGCCCTACATGGCAGGATTTAAAACCAGGGGCCCTGAACACCGAGAGACCATGCACAGGCGCTAGGAATCACACACCCGAAGCAACCTGGCATAGCACTGAGGTGCCAGCAAGGCAAGGCACCCTCCCAGCCCCTGCGTGGCAGGGAGTCCTTGTGCTGTAGTGTCACCTCCTCCTCCTCCTCCTCCCCCCTCCTTGCACAGCTCCTCTGCCTCTTACCACTCCTGTCAGCAACTCATACAAGAGAGAGCCAAAGCTCCAGCAGTCAGCTGCTTCGGTGGGTTCCGCAATCCCCCCCACTTCTGCAGAAAGAGCCAGAGAGGCGTTAGAGCTGGAGGCAGGGAGTACCAGTGGCTGTACCGTGCTGGGCACATCTTGCTGCCTGCAGAAACCCCCTCACCCCTGGTCAGTGGCACTGGGCAGAGGGCAGAAGGCAGGGGACGCATCCCTTACCTGGGGCACTGTACAGCTCTTCCCGTGCCTGGCTGGAGTATTGGGGCTCCACCTCTGTCCACTGGCCAAAGAAGGTGAGACGGACATGACCTGCAGAGCAGCACCAGAGCCAAAAGCATAGAGGTTAGGACAAAGCTAGGGACTCTGAGCGGAGCACAAAGCCAAGCCATATCCCCACAACTGGGAACAGCGGCACTGTGCCCCTGCCATGCTCTGACCGCAGAGGCGCTGCGCGTCCCCTGGCCTCCCAGCGCGTGCCCGAGATGCCCAGCAGGCACTCGCAGCTGGTGAGACTGGTTAGGTGGGCTCCAAGCTCACAGACCTTGGTGCAGGCTGTAGTGAGGAAAAAGCAGCTTTTAAAGGGAGGGGGAAGGTTACCTTTCCCCTTGCAAAGCTCTCCGCATTTTTCTTTTCCTAAGCGATTTGTACCTTTCCAGTTTGCCCCAGATGTTGCCAGCTGAGCAGGGACTTGCACTTGGCTTGTACTGACAGTGGTACCCATGGCTCGAAGGGCTGGACAGGTCCAGAATACCCCAGCAGGCAGTAATTACAAGCAGGGGAAAACTGCAGTCCCACTAACCTCAGGCACAGTTCAGCTGGTCTCAGCTTCCCCGTGCTGGGCTTTCCCAGGCAGCCAGCCCGGACATGGGAGCAGGGGCAATGCATTCCTGTGGCTGCGGCCCCTGACTCTCCCGCTGCAGAGCCATCTCTTGCAATAACTGCTTGGAAATCCCAACTGAGACTGCACTTGCGGGCTCAGAAATATCCAAACCTCCCCAGACTCCCACCCTCCCCCAAAGCAAACTCAAGCAAGTCCATGGCTTCTGGAAATGGGGCAAACGGGAGTCTCCCAGCCGAGAGGCCAACCTCCTTCTCCTTGGGCCAGCAGCCTGGGGCGGTACATACCAGCCGCATCAAGCAGTAGGTTCCTGGGGTTGAGGTCCTGGCACAACACACCCTGTTGGTGAAGCCCCTCTAAGGCCAGCAGGATTTCTGCTGCCCACAGCTGCACCTGCTCCTCCTTCACAGCCCACGCTCTCCAGCCGTGCCCACGGGCAGCCAAAGCCCTGCGCTGTCCTGATGGCGGCTGCTCGCTGAGCCGGCCACAGGTCAGGCTCGCTCCCCGCGAGGGCTCCTGCACCGCTGAGTCAGGCCCACAGGGCTTGCCAGAGCTGGACGGGGCAACTCCTGCACGAAGCTGCCTCTGACCCGAGGTCAGGAGGGGGCGAGCCCAGGGGACCTCAGACACTTGCTGAGACAGCAGCAACCCTGCCCCTGGCTGGCCCCCTCTCACAGTTTTCGGTACGGGGGCGGGGGTCTGGGGAAGCCTGGGGTCTTGTTGGGAGGCTGCTCTCTCCGACAGGCAGCCCACGCCGCTGGTTAGAGTGCCCCAGGGGTAGACGACCAGGCCCTCCTGACTGGTAAGGTGGCCGCGGCCGTTGGCTGATGCTGCTGGAACGTGGTCCGCGATGCCAGACACAGCCTGTGTCACGCTTAGATCCTGCCCTCCGGGTGCAGCCCTCGTGCTGCCGGCAGGAGCCAGGCGAAGCTGGCAGTGGTTCCCCGAGCCGGGGTCCATGGGGTCAGGGGACTGCTCCTGAGCGGGCGAGGCATCAGTGTTTCCCAGTACTCGGTGGGTCGCGGAGCCTGGGAGGCCGCTGCCTGTCCGAGCAGAGAAGACGGAGACTTGGCTGCTGCCCTGGGAGCTTCCCACGCCATCCTCTCTGCCATGGTCTCTCAGGGCTTGAAGGGTGTTTGAATTGGCAGAGCCCTGCTGGACACAGTACTTGGAGCGGAGGTGAGACCACAACGTCTCCCCTGGAAAGCAGAGAGAAGAAGTGATGGGGCGGAAAGCATGCCTGGTTCCCCCACTGCGGACACGGCCCGTTCAGGCACAGGCCAAGGCCCACATGCCTGAAGTCCACGCAGAATACTCCCCAGCCCTACAAGCACACCGTCCTCAACACCACACCTCCCTTGGGACCTAGCACACCGAAGGCTCATTCCCCACTCCTTTAGCAGCCCTGCTCCCCATTCGGCACAGTCTCGTTGATCCCAGCTCTGCCACTTCCATGTCACAGGCCAGCCACATCTTCACACATGCCCCTCATCCCACCGCCACCCCCATTTTCCCCCGAGAGCCTTTCCTCCCCACCTCGTGACAGAGATGCCACAGCTTGGTACAGAGCCCGTGGGTCAGTGATGAGCCACAGCCACAGCCAGCCCCAGAGCCCACAGCACGCTGCCAGGGCTTCCCAGCCTCACTACGTTCAGCTGCTGGCTGCTTTCTGCAAATTCACCCTACAGCAACTCATGAGGAGTTGAGGCTGTTCTCCAACACGTCAGCCTTTGTTCGTCATTGCTGGACTCCAGCTGCTGCTCCCTACACATCCGTTCAAGCAGCAGAGTGCAAAGAAGCTCCTTGGGACAAGCCTCCACCTTGTCGCACTTCTTCACCAGGATCTGGGACAAGCCTCAAGTTTGCCGCCCTGTTGTACCCGAACCCCAATGTGCTCCCTGCCCTTTATGGCCCGGTTCTCCATCATCTCCTCTCTTTGGTCTGATCTCAAAATCCAGTGCGATCTCTTCTTTTGTAACCAAGAAATATTTTACGAAGGTCTTGTCAAAAGAATGTTTTGTTCTACAACATCCAGGTGAACTACCTCACTTGGTTCTCCTTCTCCATCACCCTCCTGTCATGGTCAAACAACACCAGTAAAATGAAGAGGTTTTTCTTTTCAAGACGCTGGGCCACATCAACCTCTTTACCTCAAGGCATAACCATTCCCTCCCATGGGACTCAGCGGTCCCTAAGGCTAGTTTCCATATAACACCCAGACACACACAACCTCTTTCTCCTTGTAGGTCTCCACAGACCCATTTCTAGGTTACTTCCCCAGTTAGCTCTTACCAAACCTCCAGAATCCCCAATACAGACGAGCAGCTTCTTCCACAGTGTCTCCAAGCCCTGGTACCCACCACCCATCCACGAAGACAGCTTGCGCTGTCACTATAAAAAACAGTCTCAAAGCAGCAGGAGAAACATATTTGAGATTTTTAAAGAGGGAGGCTGGGGATAAGAGCAGGATGCTCCACGGACAGGAGGCAATGCTGTCCTCACTCACCCTGCACGTGCTCCAGGTGGAGGAAGATGGAGTCCTCACTCACATAGTAGCACAACAGCTTGACCATGAAAGGGACGCCGTGAGGGATGATGGTCTGTCGCTCACGGGTCTCAACACGGGATTTGGGGAGGCTCTGAGGAGGTACAGGTAGATGGACGTTACAGCGTCGTAGGGACTTGGACTCCCTGCAGCCTAGCACCTGGCAGGGCACGAGGCCAGCCAGAAAGGTAGCGTGCCATCTGCCAAGCCTATGGCTGCTCCCCTGCGTCCCCTGCAATGGAGGTCCCCATCTGTGGAAACCTGCAGCTCATGCTGGAAGGTCTGTCAGTCCCCAGCACCCAGCTGTGATAAGGCAGGGCTCTGCAAAGCTCCGCCAAGGCACAGCGCTCCCCGCCTGCACTGCGGGACCCGGAGGACACCGCTGGTCCAGAGCAGCGGCCTTCCACTGCAACTGCCACTACTCCCTTCAGACGGGAACCTGCCATCCCTGCCCTCTCTCCTCTCCCCCCCTGGAAATGATGCTTCTCCCTGTCATGCCAGAGCCTCCTTGTCCAATTATTAAAAAGTCCTTTATTTTTAGCTCCAAGGGCACTGGAAAATGTCCTAGGACTTCTACTGAGCACACCTCACCCACGACCTGTTTCAGGGGTTGACCCAGACTAACATGGGCGTAAGGCTCAGCTTGCCACGTTACGAGGCAGAGAAACAGCTGGCCAAGGAGAAGCACTTCTCTGAGAACCACCACCCTTCTGATCACAAAGACGGCTGAGGCAGCCAGAAGAAACTTTAGGAACAATGAGCTTCCTCCAACACCTCTGAGGGCTGCTATTTTTTGGAACTCTCACCTGCCCCAGCCATCTGCTTGGACAAGGAGGCTGTGGCATGACAGGGAGAAGCAGGCAGATGAAACTGAAAACACCCACCTTAAGTATAAAGGTCCCGCCAGTGGCCGGATCCTGGACGATCTGCACCTGGGAGCAGTATACACAGTACCGGTCAGAAGCGGTGACTGCTCCCACCCCAACACACAGCCTACAGGAATGACCCAAGGGACTCAGCTCTGGAACCAAAACAAACTCCCACCCAACTAGAGGAGTCTGGTGGTGCGCAAACCCCTACTCTCGAAAGACAAACCACAGGTAATTAGCAATGAGATAGCCATGCAGCCAGGGAATAGAAAGTTAATTAAACCAAGAGCTGACTCCCACACCGGTTTTGCTTCCTTCACAAAGAAGGGTTTCACACTGCTCCTTCCGGGCGCTGTGGGGTGCGCCGGGCTGCCCACCTGGGCTTCGGCAGGACAGGAGGAGCACAGCAGTCCTGACAAACCGAGATGTGCGAACGGCAGAGAACAACGTGCCAGTGCGTGTATGGAGACAGTAAGCCTGGCATCTTTGCTCCAAGATCAAGAACTACTAATTAGTGTATACATCCAGATAGTTTGTCTTCTGCTGAAGTCTAGATTATCCATAGGAGTCCACCGTCACAGTACCTAGGCATCAAGCACGATTCCATGCATGAAAAAGAACTGGATACATCAACCTCCTTGTAAGTATCCTGGGAGCTCTGGTAAGCAAAAGTAACGGGGACGTTAACAGATTTCCCAACTAACTCCTAAAGAGTCTTGCATCCTCGCCTGCAAATTTTCCTTGGTGGGAATGGTGCGGATGGATACCCTCATGTTCCTTGGTGGGTGCGCTGGGGGCCGGCGCCCCCACCCCAGCTGCCAGGACCCTCCAGCTTACACTCCCTTTGGTCCAGCCCCACCTTCACCCCCGCCCCAGTTCCAGGTCGAGTCCTGCGTTACCTTATCGATCACTCCCACAACCTTACACCGTCTCAGGTTCTCCACTGCCGAGCTGAGCGTCCTGATCGGCCGGAAGCGCAGGCTGCTGTAACCCTGCAAGGCGGTGAGAGAAGCGGATGAGGGACCTAGAGGTGCTGCTGTCCATGACAGTGGGTGGGAGAAGTCCCCCCGCTTTTTCCAGAGGAGGCAGCAATACTGCCGGGCTGGTCAGCAGCCAGAGACAACACTCCAACAGCCATGGCTGTTTCCTAACATCAGCTGGACCGTTTTCTTGGCCAGCTCCTGGATTTCTGAAGTTTTCTGAAGGGAAAAGCTTGCACCTGCAGCAGAGGTAAAATCGCTCCAAAATTTGTACCTGGACTGCTTCAAGACTAAGGGGATCTGTGTGGAAGGTAGTTGCCTTTCTCCCCTCATCCTTCTCACCAGGCCCCGACCCTGCCCTGTCTCACTCCCCTCTCCCTTCATTAACCACCTCCTTCCCACAATGCAGCAAGCAGCCATCATCTTTGGTTTCCAGCCAGATGGGAGCAACGACGGGGAACACGGTATTTTTAACATTTGACAAGGCGGTTCTCCCCGCTGGCTTCAGTCCCACCAAAAACGGCCATTTTCGCTACGGCGGCAGCAAGCTAAACATACACACCTTGGGGGGCTCCTGGGAGCGCCCCAGGCAAGCTGGGCCCACCTCAGCTTTTCGATCCAGGCAGGGTGAAGGGCTGCCAGCTCCCTCGCAGCCACCGGCACGCTGGGACGCTCTGCAGCTCATGTGTCTGCCATTTTCCCTACACCACCTTACCGTGGCATCCGGCAGAGGCAGCCGCGGAGGCGGACTGGGGCCGCTTTATGCGTGTGTCCCCCAGCGCCACAGATCCGCTCCGTCCCACCCACGCCGCCCCACGCCAGCCGCTCACCGTGGCCGTGGGGTTGCCACCCCCCGCAGCCCGCTGGAGGTGGCAGTTGAAGATTTCCTCCGCACGCCTCAGGTACTGCGTGATCTTCCGCTTCACGGCCTCCCGACGCTCCTTGTTGGGGTCAACTGCGGTGGGTGCAGAGGGCGGGCGTGAGGGGCCGGCCACGCTCCCCAGAAGGATGCCCCGGTCCCACGGCCACGGTCCCCAGAGGAATGCCCTGGTCCCCTCGCTCTTCTCCCAGTAGGGATGCACTGGCCGCCTGGCCGCGGTCCCCGGAGGGATGCCCCAGTCCCCTTGTCATCCTCCCGGCCCCCCCCCCTCCTCCTCCCCCGGGGGCTGCCCCCGGCCCCACCCGGCGTCCGCCTCCCCGGGCGGAGGCCCCGGCCCCCTCCCGGCTCTCCCCACCGGGACACCCCGGTCCCGCCGGCCGCGCCCCGCGGAGGGACGCCCCGGTCCCGCCCCGCCGCCCTCCGGGGAGGCCCCACGCACCCTGCACGCCGCGGAGCAGCACGTCCACGCCGTTCTGGTAGTGGTTGAAGGCCTCCTCGTAGTCCTCGCTGACGTCCCGCTCCAGCGCCAGCCGCAGCTGCCGCGCCGCCTCCACCAGGTAGTCCCGCCGCCCGCCGCCCTCGGGGCCGGCCGGCGAGACGCGGCTCCGCAGCTGCCCCAGGTAGACGCGGGCCTGCGCCAGCGCCCGGGAGCAGGGCTCGGCCTCCGGCCGGCTCATGGCCCCGCGCCGCCGCCC
>JAVKLA010000031.1:3272396-3284121 GCA_034782735.1 Sagittarius serpentarius | reverse complement strand
GCCGCCGCCGCGCGCCCCCGGGGCGGCGGGGCTGCCGGGGCGGCGCTGATTGGCTGCGGATGAGATCATCATCATCATCATCGGCATCATCATCGTCATCATCATCGTCATCATCCCCCCGTGGGGGGCCGGGGTCCGGACCGGCGCGGGGGGAGGGGGGGGGTCCCGCCGTCGCCCCCGCCCCAAGGCAGGTTCCTCACGGCTCCGTTGAGGTGCGGTGAGCGCCGCTGCCCTGCTTGCTTTGCTGCCGTCGTTATTCACCGTTAACCGCCCTTAATTAATAAAGCTCCCGCTCGCTAAGCACTGCCCGTGCTGCCGTATTTCCTAAGAGGTAACCAGCCGTGTGTTAAACAGCCTTTGCCTCTCCCTCGCTCTCCAAGCGCGCACCCCTTCCAGCAGCTCCCCGCCGACCTAGCCCAGGCAGCAGGGACGCCGCTGGGCGACCTGCCTCTTCTGCGTGGCCCCGTCCCAGGGCGCTGGTGACTCTTTCTGATGTGCACCTTGCAAGCGGGTGTCGTTGCCCCCCAACCTTGGGCCCTTGGCTGGCCCTTCTACCAACCCTTGCAGGCTCATTTGGTTTTACAGACCAATTTCAAGTATATAGAGGAGGAAACGTCAGCACAGATGCATTAAGGTGCAGCAAAATGACAGCGTAGTTTTGATCCCAGCTGGTGGTTAACAAACGCTTCGTACGTGGAAAATATCGGTCCTTGCCTTAACCTAGAAGCACGCATTCCTGACCTCCTCGGCCTGGCTTTTTCTTGGAAGGCCAGGTCTGCGGGACCCGCTAGATCACCGCAGTTATTAGCGAAGGGGATTTGCTGCATCAGGAGTGCTCAACCAGTTATGGCTCAGGCCGATCGGTTTGCTGCGTCTGTGAGATGGTCAGTCCAGGTCCAAATAACCACCTTTCTGGAGGGGTGGCAGGGGACCTGCAAAGGGAGGAAAGCTGGAATCAAACCCCAGTGATACCCTAAGAAAGACTGTGCTAAGATGAGTTGGGAAAAGGGAGGCAGCTGCATCTTTGTCCATCCCTTCCTAATCTGTGGGCATGTCCCAATGCAACAGGAAATGTTTCTAAAAAGGCAGTTTCCCTTTGACAGGAGCTGGCCCGGTGCCGTGCCATCGCAGCCACACCAGCCTGGACGGTCACTGCATTCAGCCCGTGCTGGAGCTGGTGCTTGCTGTGGGGCTGGCCTCGGCCTTTCCCAGAGAGTGACCAGATGGCATCTGAGTCTGGCGCAGAGTGAAGGCTCCAGAGCCAGGCCAGGATGCCCAAGGGGCACCCGTTTGTGGCTGACCCGTTACATCGTACCCTGCGCACACTGATGGCAGGGGATCTCCCCTGGCTCAGCTCCCCCGGGCAGCTCTTTTGTGCAGCCCAGTCTGTTAACAACAGAACAGGAAAAGTAAAGCCATGTCCGTGGCCTAGCTCAGCATTCAACAACCAAGGTCCCTCTTTCTTACAAAGACCATTTGCTTGGGAGTGCAAAAGGCTAATACTGTGCCTTAGAGGGCAGGTCTGGTACGACGCGAAGGGGTTAGCTTTGTAAGACAACCTGCTGCCCAAACACAGTCTGTGTGCTTGGTTCTTTGGTTTCTTCTCAGAACACTTCCAAGTTCCTTTTTCCCACCAGTCTCTACCTAACAGAGACCAATTTTTTCTGCCCAGCCTGTTTATAGCCCCCAGTCTCTAGGGCCTTTTAATTGCCACCAGAGCCCCGGGGCTCCCCCTTCAAAAGTCTGAGCCTGCAAAAAGTGAAGCAGGGCCCGGGATGAGGGCGGGGATGTTGCTGGCACGACTCACCTGCCTGACTTCAGCAGATCTGTGTGGGCCTGGAGAGGACAGAGAGCACAGGTAAACTACAAAACCCAGCGTAAGGTGTCTGTAGAGGGGTTTGGATAGAGAGGTGATGGTGATAGAGAGGTGGAAGAGGAGTCACCAGGAGGAGAACACAACTCTGGTGAGTTCATTGCCAAACACCTCCTTTAGGCCTCACAGAGATAAACCAGCCATTACCCAAGTCACATCAGGACTGTGTTTAAAGCATTTGTATTGCTTCACACAGTTAAAGCTCTTCCCCCTCTGGACGGGAAGGGAGGAGCTGGAAGACGGTGGTTGACCTCCTTTTGGGAGTCCACGGTGGAGCTTTGCAGAGCTGAGCGGGGCCAAGTTTGGGCAATGCTGGGGTCACTGAGGCCTGAGCAGTCACGCTGCGGGGCCACCAAGGCAGGGGGGACAAGGGGCAGCACAGAAGAGAGTGAACCAAAGGCATCGGCAAGGAGAAGTGCCCCAAGGACTGGCCTGCAACGAGGAGCCTTGCAAGGGGAGAAGAGGTGTACCAGCCCTGAGGCACAGCAGCCCTTACCTGTGGGCTACCAGTTTCCCGTGCCAGTGCCATCTGGAGGATGTTAAATTTGGGGGATTATTTTCAGATTAACCTGCTGAAGAGCTTGCGGCCCTTGACGGGAAGTGGGAACTTCCAAAGCAAGACCAGCAAGACAAATAACAGGGAGGGGAGTGAGAGCTGCCCTTTTTCTCACAGCCTAAAACAGATGCATGAGAGCTGGCGAAAGCTTAAAAACCCGCTGAGACTGCAAACATCGCTGGCTGCAACAAGCAGAAAGATTATGCCCAACTTTGTGAGGATGCAAAATCTTGTAAGTCACAAGCGGGAGGTTAGGACCCCAGTGCATCTTTATTTGCACAGAGACACATGGGAGACCTGCGCCGGCATGTGCAGGGAGAAGCTGCTGGGAGGCAGCACTCTCCGCCGGCATCCCAGGACTGGGGAGGCCGGAGGTGACCGGAGAAGCTTTAACATCAGGTCTTCATCAGCTAAGATACTATATCTCTGGGCTGATCTCCACATCGCCTTTTCAGGTAGTTCCCCAGAAATATGTGATGTTCTGTTCCTAGGGCAGCCTGGAGCCCAGCTTATGTTTTCTCTCCCCTGTAACTCTCCTTCTAAACCATCTTGCTGCAGCTCTGGCTCCTAAAGCTTTATTAAACAAACCTTTGCTCTGTAGGGCTGGGAGACACAGGGAGCCCGGGGCGCTGATAACCCAGTGGCGTGCTGCTCCCGTGAGACAGCTGCCCGTCTACAAGGGGTACGCAGGCAGGGGAAGGATGGGGAATTTGGGTGCACCGGGGCAGGGGCACGTTTTCTGCCTGTCCGTGGAGGATCAGCATGGGGTTGTTCCGCTCCTCGCTGGCTTTGGGCCTGGGATCTGTCCCAGTCCCTTTGCAAGGGAACCAGTCCCCTCCTGCAGCCCCACTCTGCAGCGCTTGGGGGACATGGGAGTCTGTAGATGTAGCTGATCTTGCCAAGGTGCTCAGGGGACATGTCTGCTGTGGCCAGGGAGGGCTGACAGGAGCTACTGGTGTAAGCCTCCAAAAAAGGCACAACTGGGAGCGACACAGAGAGGGGACAGGCAGACAATGGTTGGTCCCCTTGGGAGGAAGCATGGGGGGTGGCCATGAGCCCTGAGGCCAGGAGCCCAGCTCTCCCCCTCGGAGCAGCAGGCCCCAACCCTGACCCTCATGTCACCATTGGGTGCGATGTCCTGCTGGAAGTCCCTGCCACCCTGGGATGAGGAGGCTCCCGGGGGTCCCAGGACTCTCCCCTCTGGCAGGGACATGCAGGGGCAGGGAAGGGAGCCGGTCCTCCCCCGGACACGTGATGCCTGCAGCAGCCCTGGGAACATCAGGGAGCTGCTGGGGCTCATCAGGTTCCCCTCGCTGGTGAAGCCTCAGTGGAACATCCCCAGGAGCTGGAGGGAGCCCCGGACACCTGGAGATGCCGCTCCCAAAGCTCCTGTGCGGGTGGTGCCTTCCCCTGCTCCCGCTCTGCCCCAGCCGGTCCTCTGTGCCGCAGCGGGACAGCCACATCCCTCCCAGGCACCCACGTCCTTGCCGTCCGCCCTGACACCCCATGCCACGGGAGGAGCAGAGGAAGAGGAGGAGGCACACAGCACCCGGGGGGGCTCAGGCAATGCAGGGGGAGAAGCGACACAGGGTGGGCGTGGGAGGCAGGTGCCCGGCCCTGCCGGCCCCGGGCAGAGCTGCCTGAAAACTCTCGGTGCCACGCAGCAGCCAAAGAGGTGACGCCAGGCACCAGGAAGCATTAGGAAAAGCTGCTGGGCAGGAGTTTGTTCGAATTTTTCCCTAACCCTACTCACCACTCTTGACAAACTTATTTTTATTAATTAACAGCCTTGGGTTTATGTAACTTCCTTTTTAAAGATTTAATACTACCGCCGTTAAACTTTTACTGTTAAAAACAATACAGAAACCATCACGTACATTTCTCGAGTGCCGCACGCAGTTCTCCTTCGCCTCAAAGTGCAACCAGCCAGGCTGAAACAGCACGCAGGGTTGGGGAGAGCCTGTACGGACCAGGACAGGCCACCGGAGCTAGGGTGCCATGTGGCCCATGCAGACCCTGAGTGGCATGGGAAGGGGAGCAGCGAGTCCCCCTCATCTGTGAGGCAGCCAAGGAGAAGCTTTATGGGCCGTTGTTAAGGCAGAGCCCACGTAGGCTGTGTCTCAGGACACTGTGGATGCCAGAAGTGGAAATGGGGTTCAAAAGGGATCCAGCAAGCTCCTGGAGGATACACCCAGCTGCATGGGTGCAACTTGCCCAGTCAATGCCATGTTGCATGGTGGCAGCATGGAGGTTCACATCGCCTCAACACCCACCACCGGCTTTCCCTGCCAGGGTACCGCTGGTGCAGGACCTGCCCTGTCCCCATGTCCTTGTGCCAAGCCCTGGGCAGCACCAGCATTATAGCTCTGAGGCAGCCTGCCCTGGCTACGGGCTGCCATGTCAGATGTGGGGAGGAGCTGCCTTGGACCCCAACACCTCCTACATTAGGCTCCACTCTTGTTCCTCTCTGCAGGATAAACTGCAGGTCACCTCACTTGATGGTAATGTTGAAGCCTTCGCACATCTTGCCCTCCAGCCTTTTGCTTGAAGCTTTCAAGAATAACTCTTGCCTTTGTTTTAACCTCATGCCAGGGGTGCCCCACAAGCATGCTGGTGCCCAGCTCGCCCTTAGGGTTTCCACCTATACACACTGCTCCGGGGTACAGCTTGCACGCAGCGGCACGGGATGCACTTGGCAGCCAGCCCCAGCCCCTGTGCAGCGGGGGTGGGAAAGGGGAGAGAAGAGCCCCGGGGCACTGCTTAGGGCACGCAGAAACGAGGGCTGGGGCTGCCCCCCGGACTTGGGCACGGACCTGGCCAAGTGGGGAAAGCAGGGAACAGCAGCACCCACAGCCACCTCAGTGATGGCCACCAGCTCCCTACACACCCCAGGATGTTCCCAGTAAGAGACAGGACCCCCAGGCCAGCCTGTCCCCATGCCGGGTGAATGAACCTGGGTGAGGTGTTTCCTGGGTGGGGAGGCCCACGGGCAGCCTGTCCCCTGCTGCCCTAACCTTGCATCAGCCCAGCCAGGGAGAAGGAAAGCCACAGGACAGTGAGCCAGGCATTCAGAATGGGGTGAGAACAGGATGGTGAATAGGGAGAGGTACCAGCCCCACACCCTGGTACGGAGAAGGGTGGTTGCCCCAAGGGTCTCCCAGCACCCCCCTGAGCTCCAGCACACGGGTAGCCCCCAGCCTGGGGAACAGCTTGGTCCTGACCCGCTGGTTGCCCGTCTCCAGCATCACAGCAAGGGCAGCCCCTTGGGTGCTGCAGGAGTTGGTGCTGGGGACAAGCCCTGGGCCACCGCAGGACTGCCCTCCTCCAGCCTGGGTGGGTGCCCATGGGGAAGAGCCCTGCCTGCAGCTGCTGGAAAGCAGACAGGAGTGCTCACACCACCAGCCCCTGTGCCTGGCCACCAGGTTTTATTGAGCAGGGCACGGCTGGGACGTGGCTGTGAGTATGTGAGGAGCCCTGGCAAACCCGATTCCCTCCCCTTCCCCACCAGGAGGGCTTCCCAAGTAAGATCCCTGGCACCCTCCTGGGCTGCCCCCATGCCAAGGCTGGGACGGACGCAGCCCCGCAGCCTTGCCTGCCCCAGGTTTCCTTCCTGCCCAGCTGCAGGGCGCTGGCAGAACCGAGCAGTTTTGCAGCTGCAGCCCTCCAAGCTGCCTCCGCTCACCCCCCACATCACGCTGTCCCCAGCCAGCTCCAGCAGCACGTCCACCAGCTCCACTCCTCGTTGCCCCCAGGATGCCATCGAACACCAACACGCTGCTTGAGCTCATCTTCAGCCCCAGGCCCGGTCATGGGTCCTTTTGTCCTGCTGCTGATGGCACAGACAGGGCAAGGGAGTCCTCGGTTCCAGGCTGCTCTCCCGCCAGGGCCGAGAGCAAGAGTCCAGTCAGCTCTTCCCTGCCGGTGTCCGGCTCCCCACCACTGCTTGGAGGGGCACGGCTCCGCAAGTCGCCCACGCTGGGGTGAAACGCAGCTGGCTCAAACCCAGGCAGCAGGAGTGAGGCCGGGGGCAGAGCGGAGGCTACCTGCGTGGCGTGCCACATCTGCAAAGAGAGCACGGCACGGGGTGAGCACCGCCGGGACCGGGGGGGAGACGCTACGACCTCCAGGCTCACCCGCTCTGCCCCAGGTCCCCCCTCTCTGCCTGGCCTCTCCAGCACCGAACCGCAGGGGCAGGGACCGCAGGCAGCCTCTTCACGGGGAGAAGCGAGGGCAGTGGGGCTGTAGGTGCCGGCTGAGGGCCGAACAGCAGGCCCCCGAGAAAACGGGGAAATGCAACAGGAAAGTGCCAGCCACAGGCACCATACCCCAAAAGTGTCTGCAGTAGGAGTCCAGCCTGTGCTGTTACAGCAAGCGGTTTGAGAGAGTCAGCTAATCATAAGGAGGGAAAGGGCAGAGTAACCCAAACAACGACTAGCCAAGGACATCAGGAAGGACACAGCAGGCAGCAAGATGAAGCTGCAACTGGAAATCCATGGATCCAGGAAACCCTGGGACTGGCTAGCTTTGAGCAGCTGAACCTGGAGGCTACTGAGCCTATTGAGCCTTCAGTAAAAGGCCCGTTTCCCCACAGCCACCCACTATCCCCTCCATGCTGCTTTCTCCTGAGTCTGCTCTGCACAAACCCCTCATTGCTCCCAGTGTCAGTAAAGACCTAAAGGCTTAACAAAGCTGTTCATCCCAAAGAAATAAACCCAGAAGACATCACCCATACATGCCCCTGCTCACTTACAGTTCACAGCCTTTACGTCTCTTCTTGTCTTGTCTTCTCTTACCTCGGCCCTTGGACCTCCTCCTTCGAAAGAAAGGTACCGCGAGAGAGGCTGATGTGTGGGAGACGAGACCCACAATCCCAGCCGGTAACGCCGCCCCTGACATCACTTACCTTCCCAACCTCATCAGGTCTTGCCGGGGCCTGCGGGGCAGGAAAAGGACAGTGAAGCGGTTACTCGGGCAGTGCTGTCTGTTGAGCTGCTGGAGGCGGTTTATTGAGATGCCCCAGTGCACAGCACAAGCTACCCATTATCATTCACGCTTAAAGCAGGCCTGGTATGACCTCTCCACCTTATCAGCTCCTCAGCCAGGAGCTGACTGCAGTAGGCAGAGAGAAGGCAGAGGCAGCAAAGGGGCAGGGGATGGTCAGCTTTGGTGACTCCCCGGGGGATGTGACATTTTGCCCATGAGGCCGGGGAAGCACAGGTTCACTTTCAGGTGCTCTCAGTGGCAGCTTTCATAGCTCAGCTGGTTAAACAAGACGCAACATCCTGACTAAGACGTGGGATTCGCTGCAAAGTCTCAGGACAACAGCCACGACATACCCGGCTTAAGCATCCCCCAGAGGGGCCAAGGCCAGAACATCCACCACACCTATGCTACCCTTCAAAGGGGAGCAATGTAAAGGTGTGGAAGGCAGCTTAGGGAGAAGCCAAAAGGTGCTGCAGAAGCAAGAAGTTTACACAGATTCCAAAGGCAGCCTGCACAAGTACTCACAGGAGATCCCCTGGGAGTTACCCTAGGTAGGAAAACCTCAATAGGCTCAGGAAATTCCCTGCATGGAAAACAGCTGGAAGCAGAGCAGGGAGAAGTAACACGTGCTTCTTCCCACTCCCCCTTCTGCATCCACTGACAGATACTCCAGAGACAGCACGGAGCTGGACAGGCCTTGGGTCTGCTCCAGCACAGCCGCTCTTACAACTGCAGGGGAATACCAACCCAGGGATCCTCAGGCTCTTCTTCCAGGCAAGGATCGCATCTAACCATTGCCCAGCAGGATGCTCAGTCCCCACTTTTCGCAATACTAAATCACCCTGGGGTCATGACAGAGAGCAAACGCCAGGACCCCCCATGCAGACGGTGCTGCAGAGGCTCTGCGGCAGGGACCAGCTGCAGGCAGCACTGGAGCCGCTCCCTGCTCCCGCAGCACTGCAGCCCCCAGGCAGACACCCCGTCCTGCCCAAGCTCTCACCACTTCTGGGACACAGCGAGCACCCCGAGGGGTTAACTACGCGCCAGGAGTCTGCGGCAGGTTGGTGTTGCGCATCCATCCCAGCCCAGCGCTACGTATCCATGCCAGGTTGGTGCTGCACGTTTTAAGCTTTCGTTTGTCAGCTCGGATGTAAACCCCTGCTCCCCAGCCCTGGATGGGGCAGCCTCCCTTAAATGGAGGGCCCAAGGCCCAGCCCCTCAGCTTTCTCTTTGAGCCACAGTCACACTCAGGTACGCCAAGCCACAGAGCTCCCTGCTGAGCCACCACCTTGGGCGCGCTGTCCCACACCAAACACCCGCCTTGGAGCCGCCAGCCTTGCTCCGTTACCCACGGGCAACTCCTTCGGCCAGAGGAGCACACACCAGGCGTGCCAAGGCAGCCGCAGGGATGGGGGGCACAGACATCCCTGCTCGCAGAGCCGGGGTGCCGCAGCAGCTCCAGCCCTGCAGACAGCGCATGGTGCCGGACCTGGCTGCACAAGGCTACGCGCTCCCTTGGCGGCGGGGAGCAGGCTGCAGAGGTGCGGTGCAGCCTGCAGCTGAACAAGGGCCATAAGCACCAGCGAACCCCAGCGCAGAGACAGTGGGGGTGTCCCAGCACGGCTGGGGTGCCCCCAGGGCATCCTTGTCCCCCACGCAGGGTGAGCTGGCAGGGTCGCTCTTGCTGGAGGGGCAGAGGGGTGCAAAACGAGCCCGGGGGTCCCTACCTGCACTCGCACTGCTTGTGCTCGGTGAACGCCATCTCCACGTAGGGTGCCTCCCCGTTTGGCTTTATCTTCAGGAGCTGAAAGAGGAGCAAAGGTTACTTCCCAGCCAGCGGCAGGAGGGGGCTGGAAGGGCTCCCGCAGCACTGCCTCGCCACCCCAGCCTCTCGGGCAGACGCGCGTCTAACCTGTTCCTTGGGACCTCCAGCAGCGGAGACTCCACCTCCGCACACAGGCAGCGCTGGCCAGGCCCGGCCACCCCGGCAGCTTGGGAGGCTTTGCTAGTCCCACCCCGTGTCTTCGGGGCTGTAATTTAGGTCCCGCGCTCTTGGGATTTCCCAGCCTTGGAGCAGATTTTTCTGTCTCTGCCTTTGTGGAGAGATTTCATGTATCTGACCACTTTGCACATCTCCCTTCTCTGATGGAAATATCCCCCTAGTCATGTTTTCCAGGCCATTCCTGTTGCTGCTGCCTCCTCCTGGCCACCTTTCCCACAGCACCGAGCCGGGAGTCAGTACCACGGGTGCCCAGGGTGCAGGATTTCTCCTGTGATGTGTCAGTCCACAACCCAGCCTGGAGTTCGGGTTGGACATCCAGGGGCTTCACAGGGTATGTTCACCACTGGTGTGACCCACACTAGCCCCCGCAGAAGTGCCTGGCATTGCCACCCCACGCACGGCAGTGGGATCCCTCCTGTTGAGGGAGACCTGTGCTTGGAGAGTTGCCTCTCATTCACATCAGGCTCTTGCTCCACCTCAGTCAAGGTTTTTTGGAGACTCCCATCCTGCCTTCCAACACACTTTTGACCCCCGAGGGACCAAAATCACTGGGGATTTACTGCAGGCCCTCTCTAGTCCATCAGCCGTGGCAAAGCAGAACTTTTCCCTGCTCCGTGGAGCAGCAACAGGTTGATCTCCAGCAGCAGAGCACAAGGGCTGCAGTGTGAAGACAACGGCTGCCTGGCACACGGAGAAGACCTGACCGGTGGCTTGTTCACAGCCCGGGATCTCCCGCTCTGCTTCGCAGAGCTTCCGCAGTGGGGACTGGAAACGCAGCTGGCACTGCCCTTCACGCCCAGCATGCCCCCAGCACACATTCACTGTCAGCACCACCACAGGCATCTCCTGACAGACGAGAGCCTCGCTTCTCCTTGCGATTCAGGGGCAGCGCCTGCTTTGCCCCAGCAGGCAGAATCACAGGCAACTGGGACACCCCCAGCCCCGCTGCAGGACAGGGAAGGTCTGGGAAGGCAACGGCAGTCGGCAAAATGGACCACGCAGAGAGGAGAGGGCTTGGAAGCAGGGAGCGAGGCCAGTACCACCAGGGGTGGCACCTGGCCTCAGGGACAAGCCCAAAGAGCAGGCAGAGGGACCCTCCTGGTTTGGCCTGCATTTGCGCAGTTGCGAGTAAGCCCACTCCCCTGTTATCCACGCTGCTACGACGTCTGGAGAACGCGAAGCTGCAAGTTCGCCCTCCCGGGGCTTGGCGAGGAGCCCACCACCTCCCCAGCACAGCAGTGGCAGCGCTTACCTGCATGGTGACCGTGCTTGTCTCCACGGGGACGCAGCGGAGACCCTCGTCCCCACAGCAGCCTCCGCAGCGCTGCAGGGAGACGCAGGAGGGTCTGAAAATGTACTCCACCTCGTCGGGGAACTCGGTAATGACGTCCACCAGCTGCTCCAGAGGCCGGCAGAAACTACGATTCCAGATCTCCCGAAAGGTCAGGACTGCGAGAAACGGGGTGGGAGGGGAGCTATAAGGAGGCACCCCGGAGAGGCTGAGCCCAGCCGACCCACTGCCGGGGCAGGTGCAGCGGCCGCGGCGGGGTCCTGCATCCATCACGGGGGCACAGGGATGCAGAGCCCCCCGCCTTGTGCCCCCACTAAGCCCATCACCGCACTGGTGCGGGGGCTCACACAGCCACCACGCCCACCCCGACGGGCTCTTTCCCCACCCGCCCGCCAGCTCCGGCGCCTCCTGCCCAGGCCCCCCGCCTCCCCCCGCACCCCGCCGCGGCGGGGCTGCCCCCTCTCCCCTGCCCTCCCCGGCGGGCGCAGAAGCCCAGCCCCGCAGCGCGGCAGGCAACCGTCCCCTCGGGTTTCCCACCGGGGAGAGCGGAGGGGAGCCGAAGCGGAGGGTTCCTGCCCGGGACCCCGCACCCCGGAGGCGGGGGCGGCAAGCCCGGGGCAGGGCTGCGCTCCGCTCCGACCCGCGGCGGTGCCCGGTGCCGCAAGCGCCCGGGATGGGCTGCGGCGGCGGGGGAAAGGGCTGCTCCGAGCCCCGGCACAGCTCCCCGCTGCCCGCCCCCGGGACATCGCCGCTCGGGGGGATAACGGCCCCGGGGGATACCGAGCCCTCCCCATCGCCCCGGCCCTGCGCGCAGCCCTCCCCGGGCTGCCGCCCCCTCCCAGCCGGGGCACCGGCTGCCGCCCGCTGCCAACTCACCGGACGGCTCCGCGCTGGCCGTCCCCCGCGCCTCCGGGGCCTGCAGGGAGGGAAAGGAGGGCGCTGGCGGCGGGGGGGACGGCGGCATCGGGGGACCCGCCGCAGTGCCCCCCACCCAGCGCCGGGAGGAGCTGCCCCGGCGGC
>JAVKLA010000031.1:3258051-3271951 GCA_034782735.1 Sagittarius serpentarius | reverse complement strand
GCCCCTCCTGCAGCCCCCCGTACCGGCACAGGCACCGGCCGTTTCCCCACGGGGCTGCCCCGGGGCTTCCAGGGACCGGCCCGTGCCCGGTCCATCCCCGGGGGGGGCGGGAAGCACCGGGGCTGTGTCGGGGCTCCTGGGCTCCCGGGCTCCCCCGGGTCTTGTCCACTTCTCCCAGAGTCGGCGTGCGCGGCCCCTTTTCCCATCCATCCACCCCGTTCCCCTGCTGTTGCCCTGTCCCCACCCAGGTACCCCATGCCCGTCCACCCACCCTGTTCCCCCCAAGCTGCCCCACGCGGGCCCAGCCAGCCCCTGCCGTCGGGGCCCTGGCAGGGGGTTTCCAGCCCCCTCAGCCTCAGGGACAGCATCCCGCTCCTCTCCGCCATGGGGGGGTCCCTCCAGCTTGGGAGGGAAGGGGGCACAGCTGTTCCCTGGAGCAGCTCTGGGGCCAAGCCCTGCTGCCAAGGGTAAACTCAAAGGAGCTCTGTGGCCTTTTCTGTTCTATTTTTAAGGCCCAGAGGCCGGGGAAGCTGGAGCTATGGGAGGTGGGAAGGCAAGGGGTGCCAGCGGGCAACACGATCCCCCGTGGGCCACAGGTCCCAGGGAAATAACGGGCTCTGTGTCCCTGCCAGGATTCACGTCTCTGACCTCCTGGGATTGCGGGGAGGCTGCTCCGGGGCTTCCCTGCCCACCTCTGTGTGAGGTCCGTCCCTGCGGCGTGAGGACGCCAGTGGCTTCTCCCCAGCCCCGTGGGCTCTGTCCCCAGGGGATGTGGGACACGCCAGCCGCCTGTCCCCAGCCCCGCTGGGCCATGCAGGCGGCAGCGGCTCAGGCGGCAGCGGGAGCTGGACTCTGGCTGGAGCTTCGCAGCGTTGGTACCACTGAGCGTGTGTGAAAGCTGCTGGAGCAGGGCCTGGCAAATTAGCAGGGATATGCTGCAGAGATAAGCGCGCAGAAATCCCGGCCCCCGGGTGCGCTGCAGTTCATCACTCAGCAGCGTAGCACGGGGGCTGCCGGGGGCTGCCGTGGTGGTGTTCAGTGCCTGTTCGCGCTCTCGCCCCTGGCCGGGAAGCAGGGAGCTAGTAACAGCCCCACTGTGATGGCTGGAGCATGCCTGTACTCTTCTTCTGCTGCCCCACGGACCCTCCTGGGCCAAGGGGACCCCCCCCCACCTCCCCAGGGATGGTTTTGAGATGGGGGGCGAAAGGGAGCATTTCCTCCCACCCGAGAGCCCAGACCAGAGGCCGCCCTGAGCAGCAGCTGCTGCCAACTTGCTGGACAGACAGAATCCTGTTATTGCAAAGACCGTGACCACACGGGGCCTCATGCCTGTCCTTGCAGGAAGGTCTCTCGGGGCCACCTCTCAGACACAAGGCCCAGCCTCTGGCGCTGGAGCAAAGGGCTCTCCCCCAGGAGCCGTGTGGCTGGGGAGACCAGCCCTTAATTGCCGAGTGCAATCCTGTTCCTGGTCTGAAGCTATTTCCTCAGAGGCCTTGGGCAGAGTTTACATTCCTGGGATGAGCATCCCCTTTCTAGGCAGCACGGAGCAGAGACAGGAGCAGAGAAATAATATTTGGACACTGGTAACCTGTGACCAGCGACATCCTCCTGCAAATGGGACATCCAGCTGGCTGGGGCCACGGCCGCTCGCTTTCCCCCCGGCTGTGCTCCTTTCCCCCCGGGGCCGAGCCTACCCTTCCCCAGCTGCCGGACAGGGCTGGAGGTCGATGCTATAAATGCACCAGTGTGTCCCTCGCACCGCCTCCCACTGGGCCCTGGGGAGCAGAGCTACGCGCTTTGGGAACAAGTGACAGAGGAAGCTCAAGGGATCGGCCAGAGACATAAGGCAAACACAGACATTTCCTTAAAGGGCAGATGCCTCCCCCGTGGTGAGCCCCACGCAGTGGCCGCAGGCTGAGAGCATCGCCTCGAATATGCCACCGCCTGCCCGTGCCATCTCCTTGCCCTGCTCGCAGCGCTGGGGAGGGAGGTGGGTGGGGAATGATGGTGCATCCCTGTTGCGGGTGAGCCCTGGCCATCCGGCGGGGACGGCCAGCCCCGACAGCCGGCTGCAAGCACGCAGCGGCGGAGCCCTGCCGGGGAACAGGGCTCACCTCCATGCCTCTTAGACCTTCTGGGTGAGGGGCACGAGCAGGGTCCCAGGCTGCTTGTGAGCGCTGAAGGAGCCCAGCGCAGGCAGCTGCTCTCCTCTGTGAAACCCAATCCTGCTCATCGCAGGAGACGTCCCTCTGAGTCCCCTTTTCCATAAAACAGCCCCATTTGAGCATCAAAATCTCCTCATGGGCATCTTCTCCCCTGCAAAATCTCGCCTTCGGCATCTCAGATGAAAAGAGCCCAACAAAAACTTGTCCCTGCATCGCTCTCAAGCTGACTGTAGCCAGGACCTCCTATGTCACCCCAGAAGCCCTTGGAGAACACCCCTGAAATCCTCAGGGCATTATTTTTGTGCTGATGTTATTTAGAACACCGGAGCCAGTCTCATCAGGGCTGGAGGCTTCCGCCAGGGGAAGTGCCAAACCCCTTGTGCTCCAGCGCCTGGCACAGCCACCCCCTTGGGCTGCTGCTGCTGCTCCTGCCCAGCGGGCAAGAGCCCTCCCAGCAGCTACCTACGTCCTGCGCTGTCATGGGACTCCCAAGGTCCATGCAGCACGAAGACGTAAGGCGCTGAGCTCCTCACGCCCACCCTTCATCCCAGAGAGCCCATGTTTCACCCTCAGTGTTTTGTTCAATTGCTTTCCCCGGCCCTGTGACTTGGCTCTTAGACTCCCCTAAGCTCCCCTGTCAGTGAGCACGGAGGACTTGGTTCACAGCTAATGCTGAGATAAACCAGCTAAGTCTTCTGCAGGTTGTGTCTCTGCAGTGGGGATGGAAGGCAAAAGGCAGAGGGCTGGAGACTGGCTGGTTGGACCTGCATGTACCTGTATGTGAGAGCGGGAACAGGGATGAGCATGGTCTGGCAGGGGCTTCTCCAGCACCAGCCTCTCCGCACAGGGAAACCCAGGCCGCTCCGCCAGAAGATTGCCACCGATTTCTTCCGGGAAACACCGGACTCTCCAGTGCCCTTGCAGGCAAGCAGGGCTGCACCAGTGACCCCTGGATGGTCAGCACTGCTCCTCAAGGAAACAACAGGCAAACAACCTGCCTGGGTACCCGGGCCCTGAAGGACTCCCCAGAGCCATGCCGCGGCGGCTCTGATTCCGAGAGACGCCGGCAGCGGCACATCCCTCGCTCCTGGCAGCTGGTTCCCGTGGCGTCAGTGCCTCCTCCCAGCCCAGGTGCGCAGGGGGATGTGTTTGCGGAGGGGGAGGCTGACAATAGGGGGAAATGGGCCGTGCCGCGCACCCTGATGGTGGTGGCTTGCGGCCCCGGCCACTGCTGCCCGTGGCAGGCGGAAGCGTCCGGCCTTAGTCAGCCCCGGCTGCACGTGGCAGGAACTCTGCTGTTTGTTTTGGTTCCTTGGGAGGGGAGCTCGGTCTCCCCAGGGACCCACGACCAAAACTGCAGGCACCTGACGGCCCAACCCCATGCCTGGGGAGAGCTGGGTCTGGCCCCCCTGGGTCACAAGCACTGGAGCCAGCCCAGGTCAGACCTGAGTTTCGGAGGGGCACAGGGCAGGCACCAGGGCTGCCCGAGAGTGCTCAAGGCAGGAGACCCGGGTGAGGGGAACCCGCGGCAAGCCTGGCAGCTGCTCCCGGGCACAGCTTAAATCCCCCACGAGAGCAGGGACGACGCCACCGAGGAGGAGGTCCCCGAGATCACCAGACCCAAGCCCTGGGAAGCCATGGCCCTCCGCCAGCCAGTGCTCCAGGAACAGCTCGGTGGCTGGCAGACCCAGTGCCACTCGGCTTAACGCTTTGTCTTTCAGTGCAGGCCTAGTTTAGTGCTGCGGCTGAGCTCGGGGCCGGGGACAGAGTCGCCTTCCCAGCAGGGCAAAGCTGCGGGCAGGTGGCAAAGCGATACTGGCAGCGGATGGGAGGGTTAATGACCAGACATCTCCCAGCCCAGCCATCAGTCAGCTGTGCCCGGTGGAGAGGTAAGAGGGAGGACACACTGCCGGGTGCAGCTCTCGGTGGCCAGCGAGCCCTGTGCGGCAGGGACTGGCCGGGCCACGGGTGTTTGCAGGAGAGCGCAGCCCCGGAGCGGGGCGAGGCACTGGAGAGCCGAACCGCAGCCCCAAGCATACGTGGGCGCCTACAGGTAAGCGTTTCGTCAGCAGCCTCCGCAGGGCGTGCAGTTACTGTGCCAAAACAACAGCCCCTTGCACACGAGGTGCCGAGAGTCTCGAGCAGGAAGCGGAGACGCAGCACCCACAACAGCATGGCTCACCCTGCTCTGCCCGAGCTCCTCTCCTGAAGCCCTGGGTGGGAGCAGAGCCCCCAAACCCCAGAAAGCCTGCGGGAATTTCTCTTCTGCAGCTGCAGAGCACTGCGCTTGGGAAAGCCCGGACAGGCTGCAACCAGGGCAGGCTGGTGCAGCAGCGTGTGCATGACCCTTCACCACCAGCAGAGATGAAATACCCCAGGCCTGCACGGGGCAGGAGGGATGGGGTATGGCAGCCCCGGGAGGGACGGGACGCTCCTGCGGGGCGGGAGGGATGGGGTATGGCAGCCCCGGGAGGGACGGGACTCTCCCAGCAGGAGCAGAGCAGCCCCTCTCCCCAGGAAAGAGACGGAGGTTACGTTTCTACCAGAGAACGAAGCGTATTCTGCACACCTATCGTGTTTCATCTCCCCTGGGAAAAGGGCAGCGAGCACTGAATGGAGAGGAGAAGCGCACGGGCATGACTTGCCCACTGCTCTGCTTCCGTCCCTCGCCTCCCAGCTCTCCCAGCCCAGCCAGCCGGTGGGCAGGGGCTGCCAGGCACTTTTCTCCCCTGCCAAACTCGAACCCAATCCACGCCCAGCCCAGAGCTTCTGGCTGCTTATCATGTGGATGCAGTTCTCCTGCTTTTAGCTGTCATAATATTGACACAAAGCAAAATAATAGTGACGGCGAGACTCTGCCTGGCTTTGGAAGGCAAACAGGCGAGGAGATGGTGAGCAGCAGGCTCCGCTATTGTGCGGGACAGGGCAGCAGCCTGGGCTGCTTCGAAGCTCTGCTCCCCGGCATCGCGCCTGCTGATAAGGGGGACATGGGATGCGGGCAGAGGGGGGATGCAGTCTGTGCAGCATGCTCTCCCCACTGAGGAGCGAACGTGTGCATCGGCAGGGCTTCGTCCCGGAGGCTTTCCCAGAACGTGGGTGGAGGAGTGGCTCATCTCTCCCTTTCCCTGAAACCTGGCAGCCGCTGAATAGCTGCCATCACCCGCAGCAGACAATGAGCAAAGCGAGCCCGGGGCCAGCTGCAGTGCTGGAGGCGCGTGAGCAGAGGAACTGCGGGGAGCTGGCCGGTGACCAGGAAGCAGCCCAGACTGCTGGTGTCACGGACCCCTTGGTGACCACAAAGCGGCCGGGCCGCGCTTTGTCTTGCCCCAAGGGCCTGGCTTCCTGCAGCCGCGCCAGGTTTGCTCGGGGTCTTCTCCAAAGCCATCCTGGAGGGACAAGCCCCCGGCATCACCTCCTCCCCGGCCCAGCCAGCCTGCCGTGCGCCCTCTGAGCGGTGACACAGCCATGGCCAACACCTGCGTGGTGCCACCGAGCTTTCTGAGCCCCTCGTGCCTTTGGTGGCACCGAACAAAGCCAACACCTTTTCCGGGTATGAAGACCCACCACACTGTTAGCAATGCTGGGGCCGGCACCTCCCGCCCAGCCCCACACCGTGCACCGTGCTCCCTCGTCCCTCGCTGGGGCTTGTTTTCCTACATGACATGCAGCGACTTCCCACACTTCCCTCGCCTCTTCCTGACCAGCCTGGCCTTTGAACCGGCTGCCTCCAGCTGCCTGCATCCCGAGAGGAGACCTGGGGAACTGCCACAGATGAACAAGCCGACGAGTGAGGCTCCACATCCACATCCAGCAGAGGCATTTGGACGCCAGCTTCCCATGCCTCTCCCGGGGGCCGGGAAGGGCGAGGGGCAGCCCAGCCTGGGCTGCTTCCACAACAAGCCCTAGAAAAACCTTCCCACTTCCCAGCCTCGGTCTCTATTTTTAAGGCTCCAGAAAGGAAGGGGGCACGAATGGCAAATTTGCTGGCAGGAGAGACAGTCCCTGGGCCAGATTCAGACCCGCCTACTCATTTCCCGTAGGGATCACAGACCGCATCGGTACTGCAAGGGTCTGGCTACGGACTCAGCCTGCCCGTGGGTGCTGCGTTGACGTGAGGATGAGCCAGCACCCATTTTCCGGACAGAGACAGGCGCACGTACATGCGCGCTGCTGAGCAAGGAGATGCACCAAATCCTTCGCTAACGTAAGGCGCTGAATCCGTCAGTTACTCCCCGTAGCAAGCCCTGCCTGTTTCTCCTTGGCCGCTCAGGTGGTTACAGCAGCCATGCTTCCCTGAGGATGACCAGTTTAGGGACAGTTGTTACCAGGGTCATCAGTGAAGACAAGCAGAACTTGGTACCTGCAGCGTCAGCCATGAATTTCAAGCATGCTAAAACTGCTGATGACTCAGGCAACGTGTGCGTGCGCCTCCAGACCCAGAGAGCTGAGCTTTCCAGCTATTCACGTACCTGCTTTTGATCACCAGCTGTTTGTTTGGGTTTTTTGTCTTCTTTCCCTGGAAGCTCGACTTTTAAACACGCATTCAGCACTGGGTTCAGCCCATCATTTCCATCCCCTTCACTTACTGAGCGACCTACTTTCTCCCCTGTAGCTATCACACAGAAAACACCGGTTTGGGCTCCCTCAGCCCTTCAGCAGATTCACTCCTGCCTCCTTACGGCTCTGCCTCCACGTCTGTGGCTGCAACAGCTTTGCGCTTGAGTTGTCCCCTCCCTTTTTTGTCTCAGGCCTTTGAGCGTGGAGTTTCCAAAGAGCAATCATGTCACACCAAAGATACCTTTGGTGCATCTTTCTCCTTAGACTATGCTTCGCGTCCCTGCCACTCCCATGCACCGTGCCATCCCTAACTCACTCACTCCTGCTCAGCGAGTGGCTTAGGCACCCAGCGATGACCCTACGCTGCCTCTTCCCGTGTCACCTATCTAGTCTTCACAGTCTGTGCTGTGCTGACAGCCTGCCCTGTTGTTCCTGCTGGGCTGTGGCTCTGCTGGCTCTCGCTTGCTGGCTCCTTCCCTTCGCCTGCGCTGAGCGTGAGCAGTTCGCTTTGCTTACCCGGGTGTTGCAGACGAGTCCAATTACTAGAGTTCAGCAAACTCTGTTTCCCTCCCTGGCATTTCATCCAGCCCACTTATCCACCGAGAGTTTCTAATCCAAACAGCCTCCCAGCACACGATGTTCCAATACTCCCAGGCTTTACCCAGCCTCTGTCCTGCCTTCTCCTCCCTCACATGAGCAGTTGGGGGATGACATTCAGCCCCCAGGGACGCAGAAGTCACTGGGCGGAGGGGAAGCAGTGTCTCCAGCAGCCATCCCTGACGGTACAGAGCAGGACGTTGTCTTGGGCAGGCTGGCAGCATTCCGAGGAGATGAGCCAGATTTCAGCTCCTCTGCAGGCCCAGAAAACGTGCTGCCTTGCTCGGCTGGCCAGCTCATCCCCTGCTCAGCTCTTTTGCCCACAGCACCAGCACCGTCTGCAGTTGTGTCAGCCTGCTCGCTTGCTCAGGCACCAGCTGCGAAGCCACAGCAGCCAGCTCTGCCCCAGGGGACCTCGATACACCTGGGAAGGGAAGGAGGGCGTGCTGTGCAGGAGGCAGCTGCCTGCAGCTGCGGCAGAAGGGGGTCCCGCTCTATAACGGCCAGCCTCTGAGGACCACCAGGTGAGTCTCCTTCCAGCTGCCCAGGGACACACACACGCACCCCTCACCATATTGCCTCTGCCACAGTGGCCAGTGCAGCCTGCAAGGCAGCAAGATTTTAGCCGAGTACACCAGGACACCAACATGCCATCTTTCCAGCTGCCTTCCTCACTTGCCCCACGCTCCCTGCACTGCTCTTGCTGCCACTCCTCCTCCCCAATCCCTCCTTTTCAGTCCTCCTGGGCACTCCTTGCCTAACTCACTGGGTCCTGGCAGCAGCTGCTGGCTAACGACAACCAGATGTCTCGCAGCCACGGTCCCTCCGAGCAGCCAGAGCCCAGGGTTTGCCTTCCGGCTCTCCAGAGACCCACAGATTCTGGCTCAGCTCAGCTACATGGGGCTACTAGCTCCCAAAATCCCCATTCAGAGGCTTTCATTCATGAAATACAAGGCAGCAGACGAAGCACAGGACTCTGCCCCTCAAGGGACACCGGACTGCTGGCTGTCTTTGGCTGGCTGTGGCAGCAATGCCCATCGGAAAGTGCTGTAGGGAGCAGGGCAGGAACAGCGTGAGCAGGGAAAAACCTCTGCAGCCTGGCAAGGCGCTGAGAAGAAACTGTCCCGCAATAGTTACTGGGACCAGAGCAGGGAATGTAAACAGCCCAGCATCCACAGGGTCATAACCTCACAGTCCAGTTTCCCTTCCTCTTCTCCCTCCTGCCTAATCTCCAAGAGCTGCTCTGTTTACTAGCGAGATAAGTAAACAAACAAAGGAAAGCTCCGAAGCAATGATTTTTTTTTTTTTGGCCAATTCACTGTGTGCCCCAATCCCAGGGTGCACGCGTGGGAGTGGTCTCTGCACACCACGGGCAGCCAGCACACAGCAATGCACAGGCACAGGCAGCAGCAGAGGCAGGCAGCCGATGGGTGCAGGCAGCCCCCCCCGCCTTGCCTGCAATGTAGCTGCACAGAGGGGCAAAAGCAGGAACTGCATTACCCTGTGCAAAGGCGGAGCTGGGCAGGCCTTGTTTCAGGGAGCCTCCAATTTATGCAGGATGGAAGAAAACAGACCCCTAAAGCAGGGGAGAAGGGGGAGAGAAGGCAGTGGGGAGCAAGGACGAGCCTGGTCGGCACAGTGGGGCCCAGCACAGTTGAGCCAACAGCAGGGCAAACCCCGTTACCCTCTACTGACTCTCTCCAGGGGCAATGGATGAGACAAGCTCTTCGAGGAGGGACACTCTGACTTCCAGCCAGGGCAGCAGCACCCCCAAAGCACATCTAGGCAAACCCAGACGTGTGGCCTTTTGGCAGGAATTCGAGGGATGTGGTGAGCTTCCTTCTCCAGGCTGGTAGGTGCTCTGGTTTCCAGGCACACAGGGGCAATTGGGGAAGCAGCAGGAAGAGACGGGGGTGGAAGGACTCTTGGCCCATCCCAGCTTTCGGTGAGAAATCACCTGCAGTATGTCCTCAAAGCCCAGTGTGCAAACTGTTGGTATCTTGCTGGGGACCCAAGAGTCCCTGGATGGCAGCTGGCTATAGAGCGAGTCCTAAGAGGATCAGACAAGCACAAAAAAGATGTGGTGAGCACCCAAGGCCCTACAGACCCCTTGCAGGAAGCACCCACTGAAAGCTTCCAGCATAAACCATCTTGCTTTGGGTTCCTAATCTAAAACAACAGGACACAGAGAAGAGCCACGGAGTAAAGCAGCGCTGCAGTGAGAATTACACCACGGCTCCTGCCTGCTCCCTGGACACAGAGCTCCAGGAACTAGACACAAAGGAGCTACATTCCTGCCTTATCCAGGGCCGGTTCTGGCTCTGCCAGCAAGAACAATTGGACTGCCAGGAATTGCGCCTTTCCCACCCCATTTGCTTTGGCTCTTTGTGTCCAGAACACTGCACAGTCCAAAGTAAATCCCTGCATATGGGCTCTCCCTGCTGCTCGGCACAGACCCCACTCCCTCCCTCCCTCCCTCCCTCCTGCCCTGCAGTACAGAGGCTGAGTTCCCTCGCACGGGCCCTTCCTGACGCCGGCCCACGGCATTCCCCTCCACAGAGGCGTCAACGGCGGCGTGCGGGGCAGGCGCTTCCCCGCGCGGAGGCAACCTTGCCGCTCCATCCGTGCCGGCCCGGGGGACCCGGCCAGCACAGGCCTCCCGAGCTGCGCCGGGGAGGGTCACGTCCCCAGGGAGACTGCCCGCGCCTCCCGCTCGCCCGGCTCCAACACCTTCATACCCCCACTAGAGCTCGCCTCCCGGCACCGAGGCCTGCAGCCAGGCCAGGCCAGGCCAGCCCACCGCCGCCCCTCCGCGACCCCTTCCCTCCGGGCCCGGCCTGCCGCCGTCCCAAAAGCCCCCGCGCGGCAGGCAGCGTCCGGCGCGAGAAGCGGGGTCAGGGGTCACCGCCCGTCTCCCGGGTTACGAGAGAGGCCCCTCCCCCCGCCGCTACGGCGCGCGGCCCTCGCCAGCCCCTGCGAGCCTTAGCCCGCCCGCCGGCCGCACTTCTCATTGGCTGCGCCGCCGTCCGGGGGGTGGGAGCGCTTTGGCAGTCTCCGCCAATGGGGAAGCGGGGGACGGCGGAAGTGGAAGCCGTGCGCGCGGCTGCGGAGCGCCGCCGGTGCGGAGCGCTGCTGCCATGCCGGGCGCCGCCGAGCGCGGCTCGGAGCTCTCGGAGCAAATCGAGGCCTTCGTGGCGCGGCTGCGGGGTGGCGGGGAGCGGCCGCGCTCCGAGGACACGGCGCGGCAGACGCTGTCGCTGCTGCGGAAGATCATCGCGCACGGGCGATGGAGCCGGGCCGGTGAGGGCCGGCCGGGCGGCGGCGGCGGGCAAGGCCCCATGTGGCGGCGGGCGGACGCAGCGCTTCTCCTGGGCGCCTGCGCCTTCCCTGGCGCCGGGAGCAAGTCGGCGGAAGGGCCCGGCGGCGCGGGGGAAACTGTGGAAGGGCAGTGGTGGGGGCTTCTGGAGGCCGTCGGGCCGCGCTGCTGCAGGGCCCGGCGCCCCGGTCGCGGCCGGCGGGTGCGGAGGGAGACGCAAGGCCGGCTCAGGCCCGGAGCAGCGCCGCTGGCGCCGCGGCCCGGGGGAGCTGGGAGCTTCGCTAGCAGCTGCCAGGGTGTCTGGGTTCCCAGGACTTGTCCTCAGCCCTTTCAAGTCTGCTGTGCTCACCTGCTGGTGCCGCGGCGTGAGGAGCCGCGCGCTTTCCTCAGTGGCGTCAGTCCCAGCCCTGACCATCCCAGCAGAAGCAGGTGGTTGCCTCTTTTGCGAACCTTACTGCTTACGGTCTTCCGCAGTCTGCGTTGTGTCCGAGTGATTCATGCTACAGAAAAGCCGGTGGAACCAACCGCTCTGCGAGTGGCTTTCTGCTCGCGTCTCTGCGCTTTTTTTACGAGTTGCATTACTAGCACCGGAGCCAGCCTCTGGCCCAAGGGCGGTTGTGGGGTGGGATCACTCTGGGCAGCGATAACCGAGGCCCTCCTCTCTTTCAGGGGAGCTCATGGATCTGATCCGGACAGAGGGCCGGAGGATGACGGCAGCCCAGCCATCTGAGACGACTGTGGGCAACATGGTGCGGCGAGTGCTGAAGGTCATTCGGGAGGAGTATGGCAGGTGAAGCGCACCTCTCGCTGTCTGTACCCCTCCTAGGAGCCCACAACAGCCCTCCCACACAGTGCATTCTGCTGTTTCTGTGAGATCCCTTTAGTTTGCATCACCCCCTTTTCCCACCTCCCCAGTAGAGGAATGCAGCGAGTTTAACATCAAAGGAAATCTGTCGTTTTCAGAGTAGCTGATGACATTTCCTCTAGTGAAACTCCACTTGTGTTGTGGGTGCATGAGAGCAGTCTGTGCCCTGACCTCAGGCCGTTTGCTCCTCGTGTTCCCAGGAGGGTCCATCCTACTGGAGCAGCAGCCTTGAGCCTTCTCCTCATCTGTGGGCTGCAGCGTTTGCACATGACTTAGGAAGGCGCTTCCTGGCAGAGGTTCAGCTGTCTCTGCCAGAGACAGCTGGGGAAGCTCTGTGGCGTGGCGTGCCTCCAGCGTGTGGTTTTCCTTCCTTGCTGTTCACATCCAGGTGTGCTGTGCTGTGGGGACGCCAGTCAGCCTGGCTGTCCCCTGAGCTCTCTCCCGAGGCTGAAGGGCTGCTTCTCTCTGCAGGCTTCACGGGCGTAGTGAGGAAAGCGACCAGCAAGAATCCCTACACAAACTCCTGACTTCTGGAGGACTGAGCGAGGATTTCAGCACCCCTTATCCTCCCCTCAGAGCTAACGTTATTGAAGCTATTAACGAGCTGCTAATAGAGCTAGGTACGGATGGATCTGAACTGCCCCATGAGTGGAGCTTCTTATGGGATGGGACTGATGCTTCCCCCTCCTCTTAGGTGGAAAGAAAACAGCAAGTATCTGGGAGGCTGAATCTGAAGGAAGTAAGGGACTGAAGTCCTGCTGCTCCCAGGACTTAAACCTCTTTGGCTTACAGGGAGATGGGCGAAACATTGTGGAGGGAACAGTATGGGGGGCTACTGCCCTGTGCTCTTGGTCTTCTGGGAAGTCTTGAGTCCTCTGAAGACGAGTATCAAAAATGTACCAAAGTTGGACTTAATCCCTATGCGCATATAACCTGACCTTTGTCACAAAGCACTGTGATACATTTTGCTTTCTCTGTGATCTTATGACAGA
The DNA here is from genome assembly GCA_034782735.1 of Sagittarius serpentarius. Lineage (NCBI taxonomy): Eukaryota > Metazoa > Chordata > Aves > Accipitriformes > Sagittariidae > Sagittarius > Sagittarius serpentarius. The sequence continues at coordinate 3,259,459 of JAVKLA010000031.1, read as the reverse complement.
TCAGGCACCCGACTCTCCTTCTGAGGCCCAGGTTGCCCTGCTTCTCTTTTCCATGTGGTTCTAGTGCTATTGAACTGCAAATCCATTGAATTTCTGTCACGAGTTGTTGTGTGGGCATGGTGGTTATCTGGAGCAGTGCTGACACTATCTACTTCCTTCATGATGGCGTTTTCAATACAGGTTTTTCTATGAGTAGCTGGGAGGCAGGGGGCATTCAGGGGCCAGCTTCTTGGTCCCTCTCCACTGGTAAAAAGAATGGGGAGAAAAGCTGCTTCTGCTCCACGAGTGCTCATAGGATCGCTTTAGTAAAAAATTACCTCCTCGGAGGACAGCCCTAGCAGCACAAGGGTTCCTTTTCCTGGCTGCTTTTCCACCCATGGGTTCCTTCTGTTACAGAGGGCACCACTGATAACATTGCTATGCAGGCGCTGGAGCACATCCACTCCAATGAGGTGATCATGACCATTGGCTACTCGCGCACCGTTGAGGCCTTCCTGAAGGAAGCTGCCCGCAAGCGGAAGTTCCAGGTCATCGTGGCGGAGTGTGCGCCATTCTGCCAGGTGAGGCCCGGGCCGGCTGTCTGCTTCAGGCGCCGCCTTGTCCTGCGCGTTCTTACTGAACTCCTGTCTCTGGAGGCAAGCTGAACATTACAGAAGTTCCTCTGCAGTGGAGAGATTGAAGACAGCTTGTTATCCTACCCTTTGTCCTTCAGTTGGAGGGCTGTGTTTGCGTTTTGTCGCTTTGTGTTTTTGTGGTTCAGACAAGAATAGAGTGCTAATACCTCTGCAACTGCACTGCAGGAGCTATGTCCCAGGGGACCAGTTGGATTCTCCCTCTTTTTAGGGTCATGAAATGGCTGTCCGACTGTCTAAAGAGAACATTGAAACTACTGTCATGAGTGATGCAGCTATTTTTGCTGTCATGTCTCGAGTCAACAAGGTAAGGAGGGCTCCGCTGGAGGAGGGAGTTCACGGCAGGTTTGGAGCTTAGGCTCCCAAACCAGCTGCAGGTCCCAGCAGTGATGGATGTGTTTCTTCACTGAAGACTCAAAATTGTAATAGTCCCTATTTACAGCTGGGGTGGAGATTCATTGTGGAACCCCAAGTCAGTATGATGACTAACTGCATTGTGATAGGTGTTTCTGCCTTAGTGGCTAACAGGCAGAACAGTTACAGGAAACTAAGCCAGGGGAGCCTGAAAGGATTAACTTCATGTTTTTTAAAGAAGATGGAACAAAACCCAGCATTTCCAAAGGGGAGAAACTCCCCTTGTGTAGAACACAAGATGGGTGGTGAAGGGAATCACCAAGGTGTGTCTTTTTGAACAGACCTGTTCTGTACTTTTACAGAGATGACGAGTTGGCACCGCATTTGGGGGGGGGGGGGGGGGGGGGGGGGGGGGGGGGGGG
>JAVKLA010000031.1:3241218-3257951 GCA_034782735.1 Sagittarius serpentarius | reverse complement strand
AAGGTGTGTCTTTTCAAACAGACCTGTTCTGTACTTTTATAGAGATGAAGACTTGGCACACCAAACCAAAAAAAAAAAGTACTTATAATAAAATCCAGCCACACCACTTCTTTTCTATATATTTTAAGCTGCTTTGCATTATTCCCATTTTACAGCAAGGGAATTGTTGCAGCCAGCAGTCAAGCTACTTGTGCAAAGCCTACTTTGTAGGCTTGCAGAACAACAGGGAACACAGCCCAGTTTCTGCTTGGTGTTCCCTGCAGTAGAACATAGATTTGTCCTCTGAAGTTCTCTGTGCTGGCCTTACCGTGCTGGAGTCATCTCTTGTTAGAGAGGAACATCTCGGTGCAGAGTCAGTGCCAGATGAAACAGATCAGGCATCCAGCTGACCTGTAACTCCAGCCTTTGGCTTTCTGGCTGTTCTGACAAACTCCTCCTCCTGCTTATCCGGCAGGGGCCAAGCCAGGAAGCGTTCCTTCCCCAGTTTGCTGTGGAACATGCTATCTAATGCTGATTTGCCTTTTAAGGTCATCATTGGTACAAAGACGATCCTGGCCAATGGCGCCCTGATTGCTGTGAGTGGGACTCACACTCTGGCACTGGCAGCTAAACACCACTCCACTCCGCTCATCGTGTGTGCTCCCATGTTTAAGCTTTCACCACAGGTAAGTACAGCAGCTCTTCAGGACTGCACCTGCTTTATATAGAGATGGGGGGCGATGTTATGCTTGTGGAAGTTTAGGGTGGAGAGCACCACCTGTCCCAAGGTGAGGTTGGTAAATGAGCCATCTCTCCCATCTGGCACTGCTACTTCAGATAGGAGATCCTCACCTAAATCTGACACACCTCAGGATCTCCTTGAAGCACCCTCCTGTGCCAGATATGCTGAGTAACCAGTGCATTGGGTATAAGGATGTAGACCACTACCTACTAGAGACTGACATCACCATACTTATTTTTCTTCAACAACAGTGGATTTCAATTTGTATGTTCACCCTGTGTACTGACAGAGGAGGTAGACAGAGATGCTATAAACTGTTTCTTACACTCAGCGCTTTTTCAGTATTGTCAGATGAAGTTGCAGACTGAGGAAGTCACTTCTCTGCTCCAGTTCCCTATGCTTTGCAGAAGGGCAGCCAGGTCATACAAGGCTCTAAAAGCTCTAAGGAAAAACCTTTCACCTGTAGATGTTACAGAGGTTCTAGGCACAGGCACTATGCAATGATTGTAAACAGATGTAGTATCACTTGGCAAGTCGTCTCCCTCTGCTTTAGTTCCTTCCAGCACCCAGGATCTGTTTTCACTAGGATAATGAGGCAGTCTGTTTTTTCCTGACCTTCCTGTATTCTTTTTCATTCAGTTCCCTAATGAAGAAGATTCATTCCACAAGTTTGTGTCACCACAGGAAGTGCTGCCATTCACAGAAGGTACTGGTTCTTCTTTATACTGGTCAAGTTAGTTCAGGCTATAATTTTAAAACTTTTTTAATAACTCACATAAAATTTAAACATAAGACTGTCCTGTAACTCAAGACAGAAAATCCTTTCCTACTGTCTTAAGCAGAAAAAAGTGCTGGGAACCATCCTAATTTATATGTAACTTTCTATTACAGAAAGTACAGAAAAAGGATTTCCTTTGAACACTATCTCTGCACTTCTGCTGCTGCTCTGAAATAACCTGTTTTATTATAGGATTGTGGTAACGATGCCAGGCAGGTGGCAGTTTCCTGTGGGACAGAGCAGATGCCCAACACTAAGGGCAGCTTCCTTTCCTTCCTACGACTCATCTTAACTTCTTGAAACTTCGTTATGTGATCCAGTTGTTGAAACCCAGTATCTCTGCAATGGGCTTCCCACACAAGCACCATCTTTAGAAAGGCATCAGCTCCCAAGCCCATTTTCAGATAGCAAAGTCTCTTTCAAAGCCCCGTTTCTCTGTGACAAAGACTTGAAACGAAGATACCAGGTTTGGTGTAGGTTTTTGGTTTTGGCCTTCTGACCTCTTCTTTAAATAATAACTTCGGCAGCATCAGGATTCTTGTATTCTAATTACATACTGGCAGGGGTTTTGGCAATAATAAATCTACATCAGAGGGGATCTGAGGTTTTTATCAGTAAAAACTACGAAAAGAGAGTGCTGCCATTCATCCAAGATTGCTGTATACCTGTAATTCAACGACATCAGTGAGGAAGTTGGAAAGTATTCAGGATGTTTCAGTACTGACTTCAGAGGGCGGCATGTGCATAGCCAGTTTCTTCAGGGGCTCAGGAAGATGTGCAGAAGTCTAAATGTACTTTGAGCTGCTTTGTCTTATTGCTGCTATTCACTTTGCAGGGGAGATCCTGGCAAAGATCAATGTTCACTGCCCAGTGTTTGACTACGTCCCTCCAGAGCTCATTACTCTCTTCATTTCTAACATCGGGGGTAACGCACCTTCCTACATCTACCGCCTCATGAGTGAGCTCTACCATCCAGATGACTATGAACTCTAACGCCGCGAAGCACGTCACTCTCCAGACTCTTCCTGTCTTTCTCTTTAGAAAGATACAACAGCTAATTGAAGTGTACATTGCAAAGACGGGTTGCTGTGGGCTATCAGTGGGGAATTTGCTCAGCAATATCTTTCCTACCCAAAAGCAACAGGAGGCCGAGCTCTTGTACAGGTTTTGATCTCTCTGCTGTGTTAGAAGCCATGTGGAGCTGCTAACCCACTTTGATTTTGAAACAGCAAGGCATACGTGTAACTCTGGGACAGCTAAGCTAGTACTTCAAAGTATGCTGCAATAAAGGCTGTTTACAGTGATCTCACTGTTAAGCATGTTTTCCACAGACAGTTATTTTGTTTCATTAACTAGCACAAGTTTTACCAGCGTAGTGAGTTGCTTACACCTATGATGTAGTAGCAGGCTTTAAGGTGTGCTTTCCCATATGAATGTGACAGGAATACATTGGCAGTTGTCTTCAAAATGGATTTTTTTGGTAGAATTTTCTGACAGTTTTTGGTGAGTTGCTGAAATACAGACCAGCTTTTTGTACAATGCTGGAATGAAGATTCCATTCTTGATGAAAGGCAGACCTGCAGAAGTCCCGTCAGCTAGCTTGTTCACCTCCATGTCAGAAGGCAGAGCTCAAGCTCTTGCGTCGCTTATTGTAGTCTGAGGGTCTTTCCTGTACTAGTTGTGACTGTGGTTATTCTTCTTGGGTGGACATCTTGTCTCATTTGGAAAGTTCTTGATTTTTGTGAGGCGCAGCATGGAACGTCAGAAATCTCAGGCTCTTGCAGGTCAGTCAGATCACTTTTCCTTAGTCCCTTTTAAAAAAGTGTGGCATACACTACACCACAGTTAAGTCATCAAATGAAAGAACTTTCCATTCCTTGTTTTGCTTTTGATTCAGCACATGTCAATATCTCTCTGATTTGGTTTTAAGTTGGATGTCTGTGATTAAACAAAGATGTCATCTTCTTTTACTGTTCTGAAATGAACTCTACTCCTCTACCTTAGACTGAGACACAGAATAGAACTGGAAGCTGTAAAAAAAAGTCTGCCTATTGTAAAAAGTGCTGTGGGCTATTTAATTATTTCTGTGGGGGTAAGTTTCTTTACCCTAAGAATGTGGGGCTATGCTAAGATTTAGAAATCTGTCACTCAAGAACGCAAACTGCAGGGAGCTGAAGAAACAGCTGGGTGTGTCATTCATTGCCTAGTTAAGTAAAAATAATGGTTTTTGATCTCAAGTTGGCCTATATATACACTATGAAGCTGGCTGGTCCTCATTCCAACCACTGCCATGAGCCCAAGGAAAGAGTTTAGTGTTCATTTTATTAATAAATACCTCCCCATTTTCAAAGCACTATAAAATACATTAATTAAAAGTGTCTCTCTTATGCAGAATCATGCTGTGCTTGCAGAGAAAAAGCACTTTAGCATCTGCGAGTGGCTGCAACTTCTTGCCTCCAATGGTCAAGCACTGACATAAGGCCCAAGCTTACAATGTAATTCCTTAATGTTGAAGATTCTTCTGCAGGCTACAAGGGTGGGCTCAGGCTCCTCTGGCCATGTTCTCCTGGCTGGTCTCTGCTTCTTAGGTCAGTACGTGCAGCAGAACTTCGGTGACCACACTGGCTCAGAAACTTGGCTCCACACAGGGTATTGTCTAACAACAGGGGGACCTGGATCATACCAACGCTTCTAGTGGTTGCAGCTTACAGTCTTAATTTTTTTGATTAGGGTCTTTTTTTTTTTTTTCCAAATAGGTGCCACGCTCGCGCCATCTTCCGCAGTCTAGCCAAATTAGGTTTAGGCTGGAGGGAGAAAAATTAAGAAGCACTAAATCATAACTAAGTAAATGAACTTCAATGTCTCCATACTCTTTGCCCTACTACAGTCATTCCCAAGTTTTTTTAATATCTAATTCAAAGTTCTACCTGACTTTCAACAGAATCCAATTTCATAACATCATATTAATAGACAAAAAGGAAGGAGTAATGATTTTTTTTAATTTCACTGTTGGTATTTCTTTGCTTTTTTCCCATATTTTATAGCATCTTAAACTTTGGGGAAGTAGGCTTTTATTTAATTAGCATCTTTGCCACTAGTAGAATATCAGAATTTACATGTTTTCTAGTTTTTACACTTAAAAACTCCAAACACATTAAATATATGCTTAACTTCAAGGACTAGCGGACCCTATTCAAGTCAATGTGACCATTCAAGTGAAACATGGTAAGATCCTTGCTAAAGTGTTTGCGTGACAGAGGTTTAATATTCTAAAGTTTTATTTTATTGGTAACAGCTATGTAAAAATTCAAGATACAGCCAGTGGTGATGGTTTCAATTTGGTTCATTCTAGTTCTAACACACATATACATGATATCCCTCTGACAATCCACAGTGTGGATTGTTAGAGGCATATCTGTGTCCCACACAGTACCTGTTTTTCCTGCTGTAGATGGTCTATGTCTGCAAGAGGCATCATGGAAGGTCTTCCGTGAGCACACTGGAAGGGGAGCTGGCAAGATGACAAAGCTTCAATAAGCCTGCAGCTCTCCTCCACAGTCAAATGCTCATTAAACTTAATAGCTCCTGAAAAAAAGATATAAATTCTCGCACATGCTGCCAAAGAGAATTCAACACCCAGCAGACTTTCCTCCAGCTGTGGTTTTCACAGAAAACAAGGCAGCTCCCAAAGATCAAGGCCAGGTTGGACGGGGCTCTGAGCAACCTGATCTAGTCGAAGGTGTCCCTGCTCACTGCAGGGGGGTTGGACTTGATGACCTTTGATGGTCCCTTCCAGCCCAAGCGATTCTATGATTCTATGATTAGCTGAGAGGCTGCAAAGGCAGCCCTGAAGCTGCAGTATGGCAGCCTTAGGGCTTAGCTCAATTACCCAGCCTGCTGCATCAGGATCAGCTTTCCATGGCCTAAACTTTCACCTAAACCGAGTCTGATGGATGGTAAGATTATTAGTTTTTGGCTTTTCAGATGATGTTGCAAGAGGCAAATGGGCTTTTTTTTTGTGTGTGTGTGTTACAGCTGAAGACACAACCAGTTCACGAATCAAAAAGTATTAAACCAAGATGACAGCTAGTATCAGTTCCATAGGCTTTATCAGTTTTATATGCCTGCCACTGACAGGCATCAGTTCCAAGACCAAATGCTAGCCCTGCCACTAAGTCTTTGCTCACAAGTGAGCACCTAATGGCATCCAGAGGAAATCCAAGCAGAACATCAGGGAGTCATTTCAGAGGTGTTTGCAATCTTTAGCCTTCACAGATGCACAAGACCATCTGCAGTCTGCCTTTCAGCCGTGGGACTTCTTTTACATCTAAAAAAATTATATATTGTCTGCCATTTGTAGAATGCAGTAACAGACAGTGCCACTGTCAAAAGAGATGCTTTTCATTCACGTTTACCCCTTCAGCGTAATCTTGTTAATACTGTATATGGCACAGGAACTACCACAAGAGGCTAGAGCTACTGCAGTCTACACCTGTAAGGTCTGCTCATTTCCAGGTGCTGGAAAGCCATAGTCCCTTAGAAGATGTAAATTCTTACTGCACTCCTTCCAAAAATACTTGAAAGATCACAGGCACACTTAAACTAGCACTTTTGATACTTACATGAAATAAAAAAATGCTTTTTTGGAAGAGTGTCCAAGTCTTCTTTCCTGCTTGCTTTCAAGCAGATTCCAGCACCTCCCCTTGCCCTGTCACAGAGCTGTTGTTGGAATGGTTTAGAGCTCACACGGATGAGTGCATCTCAGAACTGTATTCTATCTGTGTTTCATGTGAGGGCTGGAAAGTACATTAGGCTCACACATGAACAAATCTGAGCAGTATTGCTGTCCTTCACAGTGCTGTCCATGAAAAGAGCATTATCTCCTCATCCCTATGAAACAGACAGTCTGTAATCCTGGAATTCCTGCAAACACATTCTGAAACCAGTGCCCCAGGGAGGATGTTGTGTAGAGACAGAAAGGGGGGAGTTGGGAGGAGAAGAGGAAGAGAGGGGAAGAGAGAAAGAAAAGTACAGTTTCCCTACCATGACAGGCCTGGGAAGCTAACACCTTCAGAAACGTCAGAGGCAGTGTCCCTCGTGCTCCTCCTCCTGTGGTCTGCACTAGCTAAAAGTAGTAAGAGAATGTCATCTTACTTTCCATTTAATATGAGAAAAAGGAAAACCTGTAGCACAAAGGAAACTAAAAATACGGAAAAGCTAGTGTATTATCTAGTCCGCCTCTCTCATTTGAGGCTTAACGCACTTACTCCCTTTGGTTCATGTAGTAAGCTTTGCATTATTATAGTCAACTTTAGGAGCAGACAGCAACTCACCTCAACTTGTTCTTGAATAAGCTCCTGGAAAGAAAAAAGTAGTATCATCAGTTGCTATTTCTCCCTTTCATTGCCCATACCCTGCTTTGTCCACATCTGTGTACAATTTACTGTGTAACTGCCAGAACCAGGAAAAATGCTGCTGCTAGTACACTGACCACAGTGTGAAAGATCTTGGTGCAAGTCCTGACGTCTCAGAAGTATCTTATCAGACATTAGACTAATCACTTGGGTTTTCTCTGCATCAGTTTCCTATCTGTAGAATGGGTATAATGGAAGTCTTATACCTCAGAGTGCAATGAATGTGTGTTATCTTTGAATAGCTGCCCTTTCTTCTTTGGATAATAGTCCATGTGGATTTCATTTCTGATGTCTAAAATGCAATGAATTCATAATCAATCATGAACAGGTGCTACCAGTCCTAATTAAATAAAAAAGACTGCAGAATAGATCTGCCAAAACGCTCATGAGGTCTTGAGGCGTCAGCTAAGAATGAGTGCTTGTGAGGCACAGACCTGATCCCCTCCTCTGCCACTTTTAGTGTTCTTGGCTCCCAAATCACACCAGGAGAGTGCATTTTGAGTTCTTCCCAATAATAGCAATGTTGGAAAAGAAAATTTAATCAGATGAATCATCTTCTCTGTTTCTTTTCACATAGAAAAAGATGTATGGCAAGACTGGACTGATTTGCAATGGCTCAGCCTAGTGGCTGAATATGGTACTCCAGAAACAATTTTTAAGGAGTCCTTGAAGCAGTTATGATTGTGGAGAATTATTTACAATGGAAACTGCAAGTAATAAGTTCAGCAATTTATTCCTCAAACTGCAGAACAACTGGAACAGCAGCTTTTAGAAAGCTGCACTGCCCATGTAGAGATTTCATGAAAACAACTTTAAATCCTAACAAACAATATTTCTGTATTGGCAATAGTAATCATTTTACTGTTCATTCAAGCATTCATGAGCGGTAAACTGTTGAAATATCTGTACTATTAACTATTTTTCTTAGCTTCTCCACTAGTCTAAGTCTGAAACAGTCTTCTATCATTTCTGTTATAGTTTAGGGATTTCAGTTGTGGGACTATTTAGCTACTAAAAGGGATGACACCCACATTTGCCAAGGGACTTAATTGTCTCCCTCATAACAGAGATACTCTAATACCCTGGCTATTAACACAGAACAAGAGCCAGTATCACAATTTCACCCATATGCACAGCTGACCTCCACAATGCTTTTGGTGACAGGTTGTCTTTTCCGTCGTAATTCATTGGCTTCTCTTTCTATAAAACACAGTGGCACTTTCCTCACTAGAATCAAGGAGCTCTTGGTCTCAGGAAATGATAATTCAAGACCCAAGTCCTCCAAATTTTTGTAGTAGCATCTGAGGAAAAAAAAAAAAAACAGAAATAAGACATCAACCACAGTAGCTGTATCTCCACAGCATACGTAAATATTACTGTAGTCCCCATGTATGTTTCCTCCTGCAACAGTTTCCAATCTCAAAATCCATGCATCATGAGATTCCAATTAATTTTGCCCTTTCAGCCTACATTCAGCCACATTTCTTCACCCCAATCAACTGTGTGTATTTCGTGTTCCACAGCCACAAGATCTAAGAGCTCCTGTATTACATGGAGAGAAGCTTTATGTCTAAATTTATAAATCTATCTTTTCTAAAGATGCACGAGATGTCTGGTTCAACACACAATCACTCCAACTATTGAAATTATGCAGCATAAAGACTCCTTTAAGTCTAACGTAAAAAACTGTCATTTCAATTGACATGTAATAGCAAATAATTACAATGGAAAAAATATTTTAAGAAATAGATGCTGGTTTACTGGACTTTATATCCCATTAAGCAAAGAGAACCCAGGAAAGAACAACCTCTAGTTAATCTGACATTTGTCACCCTGTGGATGGAAGAATACACCCAAAAATGGGACTTCACAGTCAGATGAGAACTTGTCTTCAAAATGAAAACAACTGTAACAATATACCTTATTTTATTGACTCAGGGAATATTCACTTAAAACAAAGGTGGTGAACGTCAATTTTAGAAAAGAGATTCTTTGAACAAAGAAGAAGCTAATCTAAACTTACTAAAATCAGTCACGAGAATAATACAATTATTAGCTTCCATATGGAGATGACTTGTGTAATTCTACCCAAAAAAAGAAGACATGTATAACCTTCAGCAAGAGCAGAGAAAGACAGAAAAAGCCCATTGTGGTGAAATGACAGAAATCAAGCAGCTATTGAAATCAGTCAGGCCTTTTTTCCATTTTTTTAAGGAGGCGGAAAAAAAAAAAGGAAGTTCAAGAGAGTCAAAAGAACAATGCATTACTACAATGCTTTGTAGACAAATAACAGAATCAAAGCTGCAGGTGAACCAGAGGTCCAGCTGAACTATTAAATAGCAAGCATAGATGAAGAGAAAGGTCTTTTAGGGAAGTTAATTTATTTCATTACATCAAACTTTACCACAGAATACAGTCATACTCTGCCAGCAGCAATAAGAACAGAATTTAGATTCTTACACAGTACTTTTAATTCATAACTTTTTAGTAAGGATAGTCTCACAGAGTGATTGTAAAGAGATGAACTGCCAATAAATACTGATAAATTAAAGAGCAACACAATAAAAACACCAGTATATGCCAGCACCAGTAAGCTTCTTGAATCACTTATCTTAAGGGCTAACTGAAAATCACAACTAGCATCCCACTGTGCTGAATAATTTAACCAGTGTCCTTAAAAGAAAACCATGCCTCTCTGATTTACTTTATCTTACTGATTTTTGTAGTATGTTTGTGATTTAGCTGATGAAGAAAAGTAGCTCACAGAATTTATTTGGTCCTTCAAAAAGCCTTTGATGCGGCCTCTTAAAAGTGGCTAGAAATGCAAACGCAAAAAGTTGTCGTGGATAGAAAAGTAACATTAGTCATGATTGAGGGACTACGCAAAAAATGTATGCTGGCAACAGATGGTCAGTGTTCACCGTGACATGAGTCCTGGTCTGTATCTTCATAATTGTTTATTAATGATGTGGAAAAGAAGGGGCATGGTCAAGCATGCAAATTTGTAGAAAACACAAAATTATTTAGGTTAGCTGAGTCTAAAGATGATGTTGAACTCAATGAGAACTTAAAACAAGTAGAAAAATGATGAATGAAATCAGTAGGATGAATGAAAAAAGTATAATGAAAAATGGACAGAAAATCTGAATTCACTGCTCCTAAAGACAAATAAATGCAAGTTATCAGGAATAATTTGATCTATTTGTACATTTTGTTGGCTCCTACATAAATAGCAAAAATAAAAAACCCCTACAACTCTGTGTTTCATTGTCATGACCATTCAATAAACAAGCTGTTCATGCAAGCAGCAGTAGGCAAAAAAGCAGACAAAATATCAGGTGTGGCTACAATAGACAGAAAATACAGGCACAACTGCAAAGCTACTGTAAAATCAATGGGGTACCCTCACTTGGTATACTGTATTTAATTTTGGCCATCTGGTCTCAAAAGCAGATATATCAGAAATGGAAGACATTCAAAGATGAGTGCAAAAATACTTCAAAGTTGAACAAGAAGCATTACAAATATTGTGACGTTAGCAAGAACATCATTAAGAGGTGGGAACAACAAAGGCATCCAAATATTACTGAACTATGAACAGCAATGGTTATGTTCTCACATTTTTCCTTAAGGCAGGTGGAACATAATAGTGCTTTACACTTCGCTTTGGAATTTCTGGTATTGGCCACTGTCACACACAAGAGTTACCAAACGGATACAGCAGTGATACTGTTATGATTGGAATACGCCCAAAAAGGGCTTTACACCAAACAAGTGTATCCCTGTAACAAGCAAAAATCTTAACAAGGAGTGATTTAAAAGCTGTCAAGTTTGCCACAGGCATCACAAAAAAGAGCAGTTTGGGAATAATGAAGTAATCCTGTGAATGTTAAGATAGAACTTCACCTGAAAATGAAGAACAATGCAGGGAAAAAAAGAAACAACACAAATGCATGTGGCAGGTGACAGACAGGGATTTGGGGGAAAAAAGTTTGATTAGTGTCCAACCGGCTGCAACAGTCCAACAACAAATCTGTATCTAAACTCTTGCAGTACAAAAGTTAAATATCCTAATAGGAGCTAGGCCACATTTGGGAAACAGCGTTCATTAGTTACTCTGGGCAGGCACCTAGGATTAAGGAATGCATTTCTAAAGGACTCACAATACAAACTTTCCATACCCCATCCTTCTCTTCTCAAACAGTGCCTGTTAAATCAGTGACTAGATCAAGACTATGGGCACTGCACTCCAGTGTGCACTCCCAAGTCCTGAGCCCCAGACAGTAGGATCTGTTGGAGACTGCTTTGACACTCTTCTGGCCCACACATGAAGGTTTACTTTCCCAGGGAAACCAGAGCACACTGCAGAGGCACAGAGATGGCACACCACAGGGTTCTGTCCTGAGATGTTGTAACGACGTGCCTGAGCAGCACACCTATTTTCCTCAGCACAGATAGAGCCAACTGGTCTCGGCTCAGGAAAGAATCAACAGCTGCTTTCCTGAGCTTCATGGTAACCTTGCAATATATAGAGATCTTCCTGGTCAACAGAGCCATCCCCAAAAGTTTAGAGCTATTGGCCATTACTAACCGTAGAAATCTTCTTTGTTCTTCTGTAACTTCAATCTCCAAAGGGGGAGAGATAGAGGAGGACAGCAATTTCTTCTTGCCACATGCTGCAGCTTTCTTCTCATAGGAATCTGTGAATGAATCGTTTAGAAGTATCCCCTCTTAGAATATTTACGCAGGCATTACCCTTAATGACTCTATGGTTTGGCATGTAATCCTCTGTTTGGATTAAAGTGACCACAGAATGCCTTCTCCTGGAACTTGTGGAGGACTGGGAATGTCACAAACCAGACATCTAGTCTCTGGGGAAGGGCTGGTTAATGCCACTTTGTTTTTTCCCACCAGTTCCAAAAAACAGTCACCCTAAATAGCAAAAAACCTACTGATATATTTAGTCCGACTCACAGAGAGCAATTTTTCCACAGAAAAGTCTGATATAAATGGCATTAAAATACTATTCATTAAGCATTTCTCCCTTAGGTCTTTAACTTTTTTCAGTACCTGACCAAAAAGAGCAGAGTTCTTGGAACCCTCTCTGCAGGAACTGTGCAGTATTTGTTGATGAAAGAGAAGGTCAATGATTTTTAAGTACTTGATGGATGGCTATTGTGCTTTTTAACACTGAAACCAATAGCTAATGTGCTTACATTTGCAAACGGTTTCAGATTGTGGAAATTTTAGGCTTTAAGCACAGTATTCAGCTAAAAAGGAACCAAATGAACTATGCTCTTTATTCTGCATCCCATGTCTTATTCTTCACAGCATAACCACATAATCTTATTGATGTTGTTCTATTTCCTCTTCATTGTTTTTCCTATCAGTCTTCCTGCTCTTTCATTATGTCAGGACTATTTTAGTTTGATAGTTCTGTGGGTAGGGAGTATATCTTCTATTTCTGGAAATGCTGTAACAATTTTCAGCTGCCAATGCTATGACTGCTACAGATACTGAATGTCTGCACTCTCTTAGGGATCAGGATAAAGATGACAAATTAATATCCTATTGGTTCCATACATCCCAGACAGCTCATTGGTACTTTTCTGTACACTGATTATCTTTTTTCCTAAGACCATCCAAATCCTCACCTGCAATAATCTGCTCCAAGCGGATCCGTTCATGAGCTGCATGTTGGTCCACCAAAATCAAGAGGTTTCCATCTAAAAATGTACCACAACAGATGAGAAATAGCCAACTTTGTACCAGATAACTGCACAGGTTGGGAAGAATGACTACTCCCTAGAGCCCACATTTAGAAGGTAACTATCAGCCAGTTTTACAGAAATAAAGTGAGGAGGAGAAGGCTGTGTTGGCAGAACATAAAATCAGTACAGAACACAAATTCAGTGATGCAAATTGGCATTTAAATTAAGGTAATCAATCAGATTGAGTCAACAGCTCTTGTCTATTGTCATCTTCATCTAACTTCAGAATGAGAGCTGAGGTCAACCACAAACCGTCCCATTTAAGACAGTCTTTAAAAATGTTACAAAAACTACTGGTTTTGAATGCCTTTTTTGTACAGCTTCAGCAAGCTTCAACAATGAGTACGTCCAGACACTGTGAACAGAGTCTGAAAGATGTTAGTAATTTGAGTACAAACTATTTTTATAATACTAATCTGAAGGCAGTAGGAACATTCAACAACGTCCAAAATAAAGATAAAGAAGATCCAGGAAATTTCAAGTGAAGACTAACATTTTCCTCTACTCACAGTATCCTCCCAAGGCAAGAAGAGAATACAAACAGCACAGTGTTCCCTCTGCAGTCTAACTGCACTTGACAGCCACCTCAACTTCATGTTAATAACCACTCTTACCTGCTGTTTTATCCACTTCATTCCTAGTGTTGATTAAACAAGCAATAAATTTATTATCCACTTGCTGAAGAACCTGTAAGATACTCAGAAAAATCATTACCCAGTTAAATTATTTTTAAAATGAAGGTAAACAAAAGAAGACGACAATCAAAATGCATCAAGTGCAACAAATAGCTAGTAGGATGATTAGGGGAGTGGAAACCACATCTTTTCTAATCCCAAAGGCTTAAAGAATTTGGCCTAGCAAAACTGAGACTGAGAAGGTATATAGTTATTCTTTATAAGTAGAGTGGGGGGCTGAATATGGAAAAGGTATCAGTTATTTAAGCTAAAAGACAATACTGGTATCAGGTCAAATGACCATAAATTGGTCATGAAACAGTTCAGTCTGGAACTAAGAGAAAGTTTCGAAATATCCAAGAAAATAATTCTGGATCAATTTTTCAGAGAGTCATAAGGGGAAGAGCTCTAATTGTTCTAAGGTGGAGCTGGAAATTTACAGAATGGATTAAATGGTCTTGAAGAAGCTTCCTTGAGTAGGGTATTAAAGCTGTGCACAGCCACTCTGGGTATTTGATTTGCTGATACCACCAAAAGAGAATGTAAACAACCTTTTTTAACCTGCCCTGTGTTTAAGGACTTGTGCTGATCATCTGTAGGAGCCAGGAAGCATTTTTTCCCCCTCATTTTCTGATGTAGAATTTGCCTCTGTTATTTGATTCCACCTTCCCCTCAAGCATCAGAAATCAAGCAGAGCTACAGGGAATACTGATCAGGTATGCAAAATAATTTCAGTATCTTATTGTTAGATTTAAATTAACAGATGTGGTGTTAGGGAGGAATTTCTCCCCCAGGTCACACAGATAGAGCTCACTCCGAATTCTCTGTCTCGCAACATGTGCGTTGTTCACCTCCTAGGTAAAAATGAATAGATGATCCTATTTCTTTGCAGGGATGCAAGACATTAATTATTCTTTTTATTCTGTTCCTGTGGCATGATGCAACATTTTCTGCTTTTGGTCTTTTCTACAGAGATTCTCAAAATTGCTATGGGGTACTGAAGGCAGTATTTAGCTTCTTCAGAGATGGGAAGTGGTAGTATCTTCAAGCTTTACCTTCTTAAAAACATACAAAGGAAAACATTACGCAGGTAAAGTTAATCACAGAACCACTCGGTAAGTTTTAAAGAACAGTTCTTATTATGAGTTAACAGAAAAATGGTTACTTTCTATTTTCTAGCTTTTCTCTCCTGTCTTTTTGAAACATAATCTGTTTGCTGTAGTAACTTTATTTACTCTTGTTATTCTTGCACACACGACATAAGGGAATCATTGGATCCTTGTCCACCCTGGAGATCAACATTACCATGCCCCACACAGTCAGAACCTGCAATCTCAAAGTCAGCAACCTGATTGCACGAGGATAATGCTGACTGGGCCTGTAAGCCTTCTGTCATTGCAAGAGAGGGAGAGAATCTACTTTGGCATTTCTATCCAGGCAAACCATCAAAGAATGCAAGTTGAAGCCACACATTTACATTAGCTTTTAAGCTAACATTCAAAATATTTGATAAAGAAGCACTAAACCAGTTAAACTTGATGCTATGATGCCATTTTTAAGAATCACTTTTCAGGGCAGACATAAATCTTAAGGTGAAATTTCAAGTCTTTCCACAAAATCTGGGATTTGCTTTTGAAACCACTCTGCTGAAGAATTAAATTTCTAAGGTCA
The DNA here is from genome assembly GCA_034782735.1 of Sagittarius serpentarius. Lineage (NCBI taxonomy): Eukaryota > Metazoa > Chordata > Aves > Accipitriformes > Sagittariidae > Sagittarius > Sagittarius serpentarius. The sequence goes on along the minus strand of JAVKLA010000031.1, from coordinate 3,242,922 downwards.
ATAAAAATGGAAGATACAGGACACAGATTTCAGAGGCATAACAACTAAGCAAATGCCTACAATAAATATAAAAAAGGTACCCACTGAAATATCATTTAATTGACAGTGTTTCTAAGCAGCAGCAACAGGGCTGCCTCTTGATTTGATTTAACCATACAGTCAAGGAATTTTAGAGTCACTTGCAGATAGCTGTTTAACAATGAGATGATACTAAGATTTGGCATGACATATGTGTCTGCTGGTATCACACAGCAGCCAAGAATTCTGTTTGTGCTTGTGAAAGTTAGAGATATTAACTATTTCCCTAGATACCTCTTTCCCACCAGGCAGAAACATCAGCAAATCCCATCTGCTGAGTGGTAATTTGGAGATGAAAACTAGTAATAGATCGTATCGTACCTGCATTGAATGAACCATGTCTTTGGTGAAACGGTATGGATACAAGATATTATGAATTTTCACAGCCAGATTGTCAGCCTGACTGCTGGTCACATCAACAGCAATCTGTAGAAACAGAATTACAGATCAAGCAGTCTACAAAGGATATGGCAAAAAACCCAAATACACACAAAATACCCCTAACAAACCAGCTTTAAGAAAAAATGGAAATAACTCTGTATTTTGACAAACCAAGCTTTCTACACAAGACCAGCACTAGCTAAAGATACCATCCAGCAATCCCTCTGCTTCCATCCTCATGTACTTTGCCATCTGGATATTACCTGCTAAATTGAATGCATTCAGCTGATTTCAAGTACCTATCAGAAAACCTGAAGTTAATTATTAGCCTACGTGAGCTCTCAATGGATTGCATTACAAAAGATGTATTACCCTGAAACGAGTCAGAGGTACACGTCACAGCAACAACTGAACAGAACTGTTCCTTTTCAGAAACTCACCAGCACGTGGTTTGCTACTTCATCCCCATTGTTTGCAGGTGGAAATGGTTACATACATATGTTTACACACACACAACATGATGATTAAAGATAATGCTACCTCATGACAACAAAGGAAGTTTTCCTAAAAGCTCCAACATTATTTCCCTCTCACATGCTATAATCCTGCCAGGCTATAAAAACACTTATAGTAAAATACACTTTTAAGACCCATAGCATCCCAGAGAAGAAAGCTGGGTTATTTTAACTCACTCCACAAAGAGTTATACTTTGTCCACAGACACTATATTACAATTTTGCCACTCGATAACTTTGAACTTTAAGATGACTATCTCTGTAGAGGGAAAGACAGTACAATAATGTTTTGCTTTTGAAATGACATAAGGCAAAAGATTAGCCTGATACCTGCTTCTCTGATTTTGAATAAATCCACAACAAAGACTTACATATAAACAGTCTATAAAAACACATAACTGCCAGGTCTATAGTCTAATATATGGCTGAATAACTTATTTTTAACAGTTACAATATTTGCAATTTTGGTTTCCATGTCAGACAATAACAGAAGGCTAAAATTATTCCTTTTTTAGCATGAGATGCGAGATAATACTCACCTCTGGGCAGGGAACAAAAATAGGATTATCCCATTCTGAAAGCAATGTCTGAAGAGACTCCCCGTCAGCATCTAGGAAAGCACACACAGGTAACAGAGGGACAACCACCATCCATTGCAGACAACACCAAGCTGGGTGGAAGTGTTGATCTGCTTGAGGGTAGGGAGGCTCTGCAGAGGGATCTGGACAGA
>JAVKLA010000031.1:3199677-3241118 GCA_034782735.1 Sagittarius serpentarius | reverse complement strand
GGAAGAATTTCTTTACTGAAAGGGTCATTAGGCATTGGAATGGGTTGCCCAGGGCAGTGGTGGAGGCCCCATCCCTGATGTTTTTAAAAGTCCTGTAGATGTAGCGTTTAGGGACGTGGTTTAGTGGTGAACTTGTCAGTGCTAGGTTAACAATTGAACTAGATGATCTTACAGATCTTTTCCAATCTAAGCAATTCTGTGATTCTATGATCCATCAATAGAAGGTGCATTGGGTACCTGCACCTCACACAAGTATTATTTTACTTTTTTCCTTCATAAAAAGGGGAGAATGTACAAATAAATAATGGAACATGAGACTGGGCTTCTCTATTGTCTGCTTGAACTAGGAAGGACACTGTGCAGCTTTCTGACTCTTAAACATGCTGCAGCACAATTCAACAGGCCCTGGAAATGGGGCGGGAGGGGGAAGAAAGACCTGTTAGCTACCCACTCTCTCTGGACAAAGACACATACCAAAAACATGATTTCATCTTTTCCACTGCAAAAAAATTGTGAGGATTGAAGCTATTTTTCACATTCCAAGGTTGGAACGAGTACAAAGAAGGGAGTAGGTAATTATTCTTCAAACTACTGACATAATTCAACAAAGAGCTGGGTATTTCATCCTGTAAATAAGTATCCCCTAACCTGCCTTCAACCCTAAAAGATTTTTTTTTCCCAGTTCTAGATTTGAGATGACTCACACGGTCCCATTGTTAACAGACCTTGAGTAATTCTGGGTTCCTGTTGGGACATCTGGGAGAATTCTTTGATTTGTTTTTACCACAGAACACTGTGTCCTGGAAAGCTGGCCCTACCTCTCAGATCCTGGCTTGCTAGCGTCTTCTCTTTTCGAGGTCTAGGAAGGAAGGGCAGCACAATCTCACTTCTAAAGGGATGGCACCTGAGCTGAATCCCTAAACACAATATAAATTTACTGCTGCAGATTCCACAGCATGCAAAATTACAAAAAACTATAGTTATTATATTCTCATAAATGAGCATGGGTTTAAGCCTGTAGAAATTAGAGTATCCCACAGATTTTCCAATCTAACATTGAGAAATAACAGCAGGTATGTAAAAAGCTGAGAATTATCAGACATACCTGCATCAGGAAATGTATTTTAAAATATTACTGTGGCTTCTGCAGGACTGTCCTTAAAAATTGGCTGCTGCTTTAAACATTTAACAGTTATTTCCAGAATTAGTGTGATCAGAAGTGTTACCCCAAAGAAAAAGAGGAGTCATATAGTAGTCTGTCAAAACACTCTCGAATTCCCCCTACTAAGAAGCAGCAAAACTGTCAGTCTGTCACTACTCCTATCAATACTTAATACAGTTATAGGAACTTGTAAAACTGAAAACTACAAGTCAGTGAGACCACATGAGATATCAGAGTTAGCCTAACAACATGTTCCTACCCACCCAGAAATGATTTAATAATATTACAAACCTGCACTGTTATCAAGATTATTAAGAAAAGTGGCTCAGATTTCCAGCACAGTGGTAAACATTTCACCCTTCCTTTGGTACAATTCAGACTTCTATTCTTTGTGAAATAATAATGAATTAATAAAGTTCCTTTCTACTGAGAAATTAAGGGTGTGCATTCAGGAAAAGTGGCAGAGTGATAACGCCAAAGAAAACCAGCTGCGTGCTGATAAGCTCAGTATGAAAAGGCTCTACGAGATCCTAGGCCAGTCCATAGATTCCTGACTGTTGGCCAGTGATGGACCTACCCTGGGGACCGAGAATCCTTTCAAGAATCCAAACTGGCAGCCCAGCATGGGAGAGTAACTCAGCATCCCATTGTCACAGAACTCAGAATAGAGGACAAGATGGCCTGACATGATTCCTGGTAAACTGTGGCAAATTGAAGAATGCTGCCTAATTCAGACTTTGACAGAACTTTTATAGCTCTTGTCATGGAAAGATACTATCTCTCAAGTTCACACAAGCATCTATCATCTAAATGAACGTAAGTCCAGTATTTTATAGATGTAGTAAAGAGTAATCTCCCTGCTTCTTGTTGCAGGGAAAATCCTTGTTCAGAATATACATTGTTCATAAAGCTAGGATTTTCTTGTCCAAAGGCCAGTGAGAATTCAGAGCTGGCAGAGATATTATTAATACGATTTTTCTGACAAGTAACATCAGAAGAGCTGCTGAGGATAATAATGTATCTACTTCATACATGCAAACCATGTATAAATTACCATACTTGAGTACTCATTTTCAGTTGCCTCAATTAGATCATTAAAATATACTAGTGTAACGACATATTGGTCAATAACATAATAAAAGTAACAAAAAATGCAAACATGGCTGGCGTAACAACAAAGACCCAAGTTAAACTGGGATGTTAACCTACTACAAATGCACACCATTAGATTATTCAAAAAGGCATCTGATGGTGAAATGAAGCTTGATAAATTTTCCTGTAGCAATGTTTAATCAGTACAAAGATGGCTGAGTCGAACCTACAAAATTTAGCATTTCTATTGAGCACATGGCTTGTGACTGGAAAAGATGGCAGATAGCCACTGCTGTCACGGAAAAGAGGATATGGATTATTCTTACCTCCTTCCACCTGTCACCAACCAGTGTAACTTGCCTAAATTTGTGTATGAGACGCTCTTTTAATAAGTCATGGGGCTATGAAATTCTAAGTCAACACCATGGGGTTACTGACACTACTCCAAAAAGCAAAATGAAAGTATACATAGCAAGTGAAGAACTTACTCCACTCCTGGGTCTTAACAGCAGTCCAAAGCACTGCTCAACATCAAGAGACATAAATGCTGTGTTAGGACACAGTTATGTTTATTCCTATGGCTAATATGAATGAATACCCTTTGCTTGAAAAACATGTGAAAGAACGTGTTTGTTGAACTTTGAAAATCTAAGGTCTATAGGGTCTAGCCACAGTTCAAACACCTTGTGAAGGTTTGGGAGGTCTGACCTTCAACCTAACAAAAGCAAAAAAGCTGCAGTAGACATCTCACCGAATAATACCACCACTGACAGTTAAGAAAGAGTGGCACCATGGATACGATGGACAGTAACACCAATGATAAGGCTAAGAACGAACAATGCCACTGGAGGTAAAAAGATGCAACACAGTATACGTCTTCAAAGTCTACAGACTAGACATCATCTGAAAGCATAAAGGTACATGAAGTACTCTCTTCATAAACATGAATGCACTATCCAGACATTTTGGATAGAAGGTCAAGCTCCACAGGTCAGTGCTTTGGCTGGCTACTAAACAGCACTGTAGGCAAATGAAATTGGTAAACCACAGAAATTAAAAGTGTATTCAAGGAGCGTACGTATGCGCTTGCAAGTAGTTTTACCTAATAAAAACAAAGATGTTCTTCTGGTAACGAATTTACTTCAGTGGAGCACAATAAATATTAAGAACAATTGGCATCAATTATTATACTTAAAAGGGAATAGCTTAACAACTGAAACACCTACTGCACTGGTGTTTCTATGACTGGTGATAAAGAAGGAAGTAGCAGACAAAAATGGAACAAACCAGAGGCTATCATGATTGATTAGACAAAATTTCACAGGAGAACTATCTAAAAACAAGTCCAAACTATTTTTTCAAAACAAATTATGCAGTAGAAAATACGGTCTACATGTGGAATGGCTGCATCTTCACCCATAAAATCTGCCTATAGACAGAATGAAGAACAACTTTGAACAAAGATACATCCATGGAAGGGAAAATTATCAAAGACACTATTCTGCTGAGCCACATCAGGAGGACACAGAAAGCCAAACCTGACAGACAGATCAGTGAAGACTCACAAACACCACACCTCTGAAAAACCAATACAATGTAGTGTCCTGTCACCCCTGGAAAAACTCCACCATCAAACCCCCAACAATGCTGTACAACATCTCCTACAAAGCTAAGTGTGAAGGAACAGCCTTCCAAAATCTGCAGAAAGGAGACTACGCATTCTCAATGAAGAGTTCGATCTTTGTTCATTTTTCAAGGGTCGTTTTAAATTTTGTATGCAGGCTGAAAAACGATCATTTTAATATGGGCCTCTCAGTAACAACACATTCTTAGAAACACAACTGTTTAGAACCAAATGGTAAACCCCTCAATATTTTTCTCATACGCTTACTTTGGAGTACATTTCTCACTTTATATACGACAACAATTATATATCTGTGACGACAGCAAATGTCATGACGCACAGTGAAAACCAGGCAGCTGTCTGTTAATTGTCAAGTTGCTGACATTTCTTTTTACTTGTTTATTAAAAATTAACTTTTAATATCTTGAATGTTAATGTTTTACTGACTCCATAGTTCCCAACACTTTCCTGTTTTCCATACAGCTATTACATGTTAGGCAGTGGCTATTTCAGTATAAACTGTCAAGTGCTGCCAGCAAGGTATTTTACGCACCTAACAGAACACAAAGCGTTTTCCTCATCCCATTTTTACAACAACAACCACCCCCCCTCTTACCATTCTCTGAGACAACATTCACAGCCATTGTTGTTATATCTTGAATGCAGGCAGCCTGAAAACCTTCAGTAGGAGGAGTGTGGTACATGCTCAGTCCTGTTGCTTTATTGATGTATATTGTCTTACCCGACGAAACATCAAAATCTTGCAGCCAGTCGGAACACCACAAACCATTCCTGGGACTGCCTGTGCTTGTGTTGTCTGCAGAGAATTCCAAGTTACTCAGGAAGGTCATATGGGGAACCTCAGTATCTTTGAGATTTTGTTCTGAGGATTCATCTAACATACTTTTATCTTTAAAGATGATGTTAGTACAATCCTTTTTAGGAGGTAATGATAAAACACTGCTTGAAGAGACTATGTACTCCCCTTCTATGCTGCTGAGTGGTGATGCGCTGACAGGACTTTTCATGGACTCTGCTCTCATACCGGCTGATTGCCAGGATGCATCCCTCTTAGAAATGCTGTAATTACATTCCCTCATTTTTTCCACTGAGCAGTTATATGTTTGACAAGCATTGTACAAAAAATCATTATTTGAAGATTCGAGATCAAAAGAGTAGTCATCTTTTCTACTTGAATCTGTTTGGAATTGTTCACCAAGTTGTTCTACTTCTTTGTGGTCACTTTTCATTCTGGACAATTTGGATGATAATGATCCTGGAGATCTTTTACAACTTATATTTGTTTTACTAACCTGAGAGTAATCAGACAACGTCAAAGGACTCTGACAAAGGGCTTGTTTGTCCTGTGAAGTTTCTCCACTGCAGGCTAAAGTCTCTCCCAAAGAACTAAAAACTTGGCTACTATTATTAGAATCTGTATCTTCCAAAGCTAGAGTTTCACAAGTGCTCAAGCTACCATGATTGTCATTCTCATTCTTTGAAAAGGCACAGTTAGCTTGTGAATTAAAAACCGGGAGACTAAATTCTCTCCTCTCTGACAAGGGCGGTGGTAGTGTGCACTTGACTCTCCCATAGTATCTCCTGAACTTTTCTAACGAACCCAGCTGTGTGGACAAGCTCAGCTTCTTGGAGGGCTGAGATCTTGGCACAGCTATTTGTCTTCTAGTGCTCTTTGTAGCTTCACTGTGAGGAATACCTGAAGAAGTTGCCAGCGGCAATTCCATAACATTTGATGTCTCATAATGTCTTTTACTGGTGGCAATAGGCATAACTATCTCCTCACTCACCTGATCTGACAAAGTTTTCTTCTCTAACCACTCATTACCATCAGCCATGCATACTTCTCTAGTGTAAGGAGGTGTAAATTCTTTATTCATATTACTGGAAATATCCTTAGCATTTAAAGACTGAATCGGAACATTCACTTTGTGGCCAAAAATATCCTTGGCGTTGACGGGGCCAGCTCTACACTGCAAGTTTAATGCACGATTTGTTTCTGTTTGTTCACATTCATGTGGGGGCTCATTTTGCATAACACATGTTATGAGTTCTGTAGAGCACAATTTTAATGGTATTGAACTAACAGCCCCCCTTCCAGCATCATCTGTCACTTCAGCTGTTTCCCTGTCTCCTCTTCTTGCATTATATGGTCTCATCAATGAACTTCCAGAGACAGTTTCAGGTCCCGTTGCTGTTTCGGTAGGGTCTTCTCTCTCAGACAGCTGTTGAGTAACATCATTATTTAAGATATGGACTGTATTGCTTTTCTGCACTACTTTGCCTTGCTGGCTTCCCACATCTTTTATGTAATTCTCTGCACAATGCTGCAGGTCACCACAACTGTCTATTTTTCTTTTTTCTGATCTGGCCCCTCCACTAAAAGAAGAAAGATTTCCTGAAGGTTTCAGATGAGTATCAGACGCTTTCTGGGAACTGTTGGTGTCTTTTGGCTCCTGCTCTGAGATATTTGATATAACAAAATCAGAAGCTGTGTCATCTGTGGTGGGCAGTGGAATCTCCACTTTGTTGTTTCTACATGGATCAGATGGTTCAGCAATATTCTGATTTGGGGCGATTTCAGTTTCCTGTAGGTTTTTATTTGACTCTGTAAGATTAAAAGATTTTTTTGTAGTCACAGATTTCCTTTTGACATCCTTTGATTGCAAGTTACACATTTCATAGGAATCCACAATTTCATCACATGCTTTCTTAAAACTGTCTTGGATGCTCTTCTCGTCAGAGAGTGAGTGCTTCAGAACTGGAGCGTTATACAAACAAAAGTCATTATCTTCATTAAATTCTCTGAGGTCCTCGCTACACGGTTCAATAAACAAATGTTCTCGTTTCAAAAATATTTTTACTCCTTCCTCTATGCAAGTTAGAAGAACATCCCAGTTCTGGAACTCAATTAGAGTCTTTGCAGGTTCCAGACACACATCATAGTCACTATACGCACACGTCACATTGAGAATAAAGATCCCATACAATTCTGGGCCACAGCGATGGCGACCAGGACTTGAACTAGCCTGTCTGCTTGCAGGGCCACTTTTTGCCTTGCAAATGACACTTTCTTTTCTTAATAAGAAATCAATTAGTTTATGTAGTCTTGTCTTTAAAACAAGCCTTCTATTCACATACAAGAACTGCATATTCTTGTTGTAATGTCCTTCAATACTGATATAACCACTTAGCTCAAATCCCCCAGACTTATGATTTATTTCTCGTAACTTCTGCGATCTGCCCAGCCCATAAATTTGACAAAACCGAGAGTATACATCTCTTGTCTTAGGGAGCTGAAGCACCATAGAACAAGAAGCATCATTCCTTAAAGAAAGTGAAACAGAGGGATGCATCAGCGAAATAGCCTCTACTTTCTGTCTCACTCTCTCAAATTCCAACACAGGATCCATACGCTTTCTCCTCACCGGTAACTGATGGAACAGGTTACACACAGTGACTGTAGTTCCGCCACTTGGTCTGCTCAATTCAGCTTCACAGACTTCCAGTGCTTGCCCATTGTGAAATAGTTTCACAAATGTTTCTGCTGTCCTGCTGGTCTTAGATGAAACTTCCACTACACTGGCCATGTTGGCTATGCTTGCCACAGCCTCCCCTCTAAAGCCGTAGAACGTCAGGTTTTCCAAGTCTCCCACTGAGCTGCACTTGCTGGTGAAGTACCGCTTTCCCATTGCATTTAAGTCCTCTCTCCCCATCCCAGAGCCGTTGTCCACCACCTGGATCTTAAAAGTTTCCAAATCCACCCTGACAGCTACACATGTTGCTTTGGCATCGATGCTATTGAGGACAAGCTCCTCAGCGCACTGCCCCAGTGAGTTGATAGTTACTCCAGAACGCAGCCTGGCTCGCACATCTTCCACCAAACATTTGATCATGTCAAAAACAGACAGATGAGAAACTCAGGAAACTGCAGAGAGCTCACTCCTCCATGTTGCTTAAAGCAATTCCCTGGGTGAAGAAAAAAAAAAAAAACAAAAAAGAAAAGAAATAAAAATTAAAGGGCTGAAAAAACTTTTATTTATTCCTTTTACACAAATAAATATATTTTTGTTAGTTTTCCTGGTATTCAGAGGCTTTTTCTGTGCTAACTTTCCTGCTCAGGCTTTGACTACACATCACTGGCGCCTTCAGGGTACATGGCCGGAAACTGAGCCTACGCTCCTTGCTAGCAACATGCGTGATTCTCAGACGTCCCTCTCGGGGGAATCTGGTGCCCCGCTGTGTGACAGGTACCCAGGGGCTCCCCGGGGCAGAGGAGGGCAGCCGAGACCCCTGCCCAGGCTCGCTACCACACGCTGCCCCCACGGCGCGCCGGAGCAGCGGACGGGCACGCCCTCCCCTCACCGCCGGGGCCTCCGCCCGCTCCCGAGAGCGGCGGCCTACGGAGGCAGGCGCCCACCGGGACGGAGCGCTGACAGGAGAGGCGGCCCCGCTCCACCGGCAGCGCGGGGCGGCGTGCCGGTCGTCGTCGTCGTCGTCGTCACGCCCCCCCCCCCCCCGCTCTCACCCCCTCGGTACCCGCTGGCCTGGGAATGGGGTGGCCCCACAACGGCCGCGGCGCGAGACCAACAGGCGAGCGACAGCCGGGGCAGGGAGCACACAGCGCCTGCGCAGCTGCCGGCGCGGGGAGGGGAGCGGCGTCCCTCCCCGCAGTGCATGCTGGGAGCTGTAGTTCCCGCCCCAGGGCCTCAGGAGGTCAGAGGCGGGCGGGAGCGGAGGAGGCTGCGGGAAGGGAAGACCCCCTTCCGCCTGGCCTTTTCCCTCAGGGCGGCAGCAGAGGCTGCTCGTAACACCACACAGTCCCGCAGGGACAGGTATGGGCAAGAGGATCACCCTCGGGGGGCTGCGATCCACTCAGCCCCCGTACAACACATCCATTCCATGCACGAAGCAAGCTCCAAGCAATTTTATTCTGAAGAAACAATAAAGTTCTGGAACAAAGTGAGTTGCTTCTGAGGCATTCAGAGCACAGAAATAATGTTTTTAGCAATTTTTCGTACCAGCATTGATTCTGTGATTTCTTTCACGTGAGCACAACACTATACAAATCGGGTATTTTACCCACATACAACTACTCAAACGCCACTCTGCACAGACATTCAGAAATAAAGAGGCTGTATCCCTAAACAGCCCCTTCAACAAAGGTAGCACAGCTCTTCCTCTACTTGCCAAAATTTTGTGAAAGGCTGAGAGTTAGACTAACGGTACAACAAACCAATAAATTAGAAACGTAATAAAATAAAGTTCTCTAGAGCTGAATATTGGCTGACTGAACAAACGGGGAAGAGGGGCAATGTTCTGTGAGGGCAGCTCACACTTCAGCTTCTGCTTCTTCCTGGACAAACTTATTTCAAAATCTGAAAGTCCTTGTGCTCCAGCGCCGCAATCTTCTTCTCATTGCTGAACTCTGCTCGGCTGATGCGGGACTGGGGACTTCCTATCTTCCTGAGCCATTCCTGCAGCTCCCGTACCCTGGCAGGCGGACCCTGAATTTGTCCTTGCACGGTGCCATGGCTGGTATTTTGGACCCAACCCACGAGTCCTAGTCTCTTAGCCTCCCCCTGAGAAGACAATGCCGAGCAAAATGAGATTAATCCAAACTGTGAGAGAGCTACAGAATGACATTCGCACACAGGAGTAAGTTTTATAGGTAAGACACAGACCTCCGAGGAAGTTCCTACGGCTCAGGCAGCAGGAAAGCAGCAGAGGATTCACCCGACTACTCATTATATCCTTTCACATGGAAAAGTGGGGCTGAAACACACTTTTCAGCCGTGCTTACATAACGCGGCACAGGCCACCGGCAGCACTGAAAGACGACAGCCTCCATTCAGAAGCGGCCGGAGCCGTGGCCGCGATCCAGCCCGCCCGTGGCTCAGCCCTGCCGCAGCGCTGACGAAGGGCACCGCGCACCCCAGCAGGCAGGCCGCCCTTCGGGAACCTCGCCCCGCCCCGCCCCGCTCCGCACCTGGGTGTACTTGCGGAAGAAAACGCCCTGCACCTTGCCGGACACCTCATAGTCCACCGAGAGCAGACCCTCGCCCTCCGCCATGGCGGCGCTCCCCGCCGCCGCTTCTTCTTCGGCTTCTTCTGCCGCTGCCGCTGCCGCTTCTCCCTCCTCCTCCTCCTGCTGCCGCTGCCGCCGCCGCCGCCGCCGCCGCCGCCACACACCCCGCTGCGCCTGCGCGGCGCTTGCTCGCGCTGGGGGCGTGGCCTTGCCCGCCCCTGGAGCCAATGAAGAGCCAGAACCCGCGAGCGGCCGGGTCTGGTCCCTCATTGACCGCCTCATGAATAATGCAGATTGACTCGCCCTCCGGCCAATCGCCCCTACCTGGCCATAGAGGTGGGGTCCTCCAGAGAAAGGAGTGGCAAGAGGAGAGCGGCAGAGCAACCATCGAGAGGCCGCTCACCGGCGAGAGCGGCGCAGGAACTGGCATTCGCGTGCCTGTCTCCAGGCAACAGCCGTCAACACGGCGGCCGGGGCGGTGGCGGTGGCGGCAGGCGCGGGCGGCGGGCAGAGCTCCGCGCTGCCCCGCGGCGAGGCTGGAGGGCAGAAGGAGGAGAAGGAGGAGGAGGAGGTGGTGGTGGTAGTGGTAGTGGTAGTGGTGTCAGTGTCGGCTCTCTCGGGTCATGGGAGAGCGATAAGCGAAACGGGAGGCGACGCAGCTTGCCGAGGAGGCCGGGCAGAGCGCCGGCCGCAGCCCCGCAGGTAACCCGGCTCGCCCGGCGGGGCTGGCCTGCGGCGTGGGTAACCTGGCACCCTTCGGGGGATGTGGTAGGACGAGCCACGGGAAGATTGTACTGAGCATTACCGGACGGCTGCCTGTCAGACCTGTGTGCTACGCTGGCGGATCTCCAATGCCAAAACTGAAGGGACACATTACAGGAAACACCCTGGGGGTGTATAACAATTTCTCTGGCAGTACAGCACATTTCTGCTGCTACCGTGATAAGACAGGGCTCAGATGGTTGGGAACTGAAAGAGGCAGCATGGGAGCTCCCTAGATGGAAGGAATGCAAAGGTTTGTAGAACCCAGAAAAGTTACAAAACCTTTGCTAATATTTATTATAGCCTCTCATTGTAGCCTCCAGGTGTCGACTGTTAGGAGAAAATTTGTCCAGTTTTGGATAAGGTAGTCTGTAATGACTTTGCTTCTAACCTCAGGCTCTTTCTCAGGCACTGAATGGCTTTGTTTCCACCGTTGGATTCTGTGGTGGCAGCTACTAAGCTTATTCCCAGTTCCCAGCTGGAACCCCAGAAGAACAACTTTCAGCACGAGCTCATACCTGAGAAAGAGGAAAGTTTAAAGGATCTCTATGCCCGAAAGAGCCGAAGCTATTCATATTCTCTTTATGCAGAAAGCAGTCAACACAGCTCCAGGCATGGAGGCTTCTGTTCAGCTGGACTGCAGAGCAAGTATCTCACCAGCCAGAACAAGACTCTGCCAGCTAAATCAGTAGCCAGACAGAAAGAAGGGGTGGACCGTGCCCATCCCCTGAAACCAATTCTTCACCACAAGGGTGTAAGTGTTTCAGTGGTCAACACAGCACAGCTCAGAAGTTCCCTATACATGGAGGAAGATCCAAATAGTAGGCCTAGCTCAATAAGTAAAGGGAGGCCTCCAGCAGGGAGGTCTCAGCTACCTGCAGTGCTCTCTCCTTGGACAGCAGAGCCTAAACTGTCAGCCTCCCATCTACACAGGAGAGAGCTGGCCTACATCCTAAAGTTGGAAGCAGATGGACGGAACCTGGAAGAGGAAATTCGAAAGAAACAGGCCCTCCTCAGAGAGAAGCTGAGGAGGACAAAGGAGGAGCTTAGGAGGATTCAAAGAGAAAAGGAGCTTGTCGAGGCAGAGGAGAGAAGAGACAAAGTGGAGAGGACCCATGAGCGAAAGGCTGCAAGGCACCCTGAAGAGAAAACTTTCAGAGTTGCAGTCAGACCAGGTGATGGGGCCTTCAGTGGGATGCAGTCTGCAGAGGCCACTATTCCCAGGCCTGGCACCACCCTCTACCTCCAAGAGCTGGCTATGGGGAAACTCAAGAAGGAGCGGTTGGTGGCCAGCAACAGCAAAATTCGAGACCGCAAACCCATGGAACGTTTAGCCTCTTGTTCAAAGCTGGCCCCAAAATGCAGCCCTTCTCCCTCTGCCATCTCAGACCAAGATTCTGGTGACCACCTGTCTGCAGAGGTGCTGTACATGCAGGCTGCCAACGCTGTGGAGCAGGGGGGGCTCGGACAGTGCAGCTTCTGCGGACGTAAGTTTCTCTGCACCAGGCTTGAGAAGCACACGAGTATCTGCGCCAAGAGCCAAGGCTCCAAGAGGAAAGTGTTTGACTCCAGCAAGGCCAGAGCTAGGGGCACGGAACTGGAACAGCATCAGCAGTGGAAGAGCTCAGAGACGCCTCAGGTAATGTGCAGTCCCTTTGCCTCCCTCAATCCCCATCTCCTGCTCACGTTCCTTCCACCCTGACAACTAATTCTGACTGAGATGCGAGCGCCTTCACACGTACATGGGGCTAAGGGATACAATCCAGCTATTACCTTGAAAGGTTCTTACCAAATGGATAAACAGATCCATTTAAAACGTAACAGATGGGTGTGGGGGTTCCTAACTGACTTGTCTTTGTAATGTGTCAAGGGTGTACTCCTGGAGAAAGCTCACTCCTTGCTGTAGTCAGGATGCAGGCTGCGTCTGCTGCAGGAAAGCTCTGTGACATTAGGGGCTGCAGGTAACTGACTGAAAATCCAGGTGGTGACCCAGGCTATTAAAACTAAGGCAGTAGAAACATGCAGCTCTATTCCTGCAAAGCAGCTATAGCAGCCCTCTGCAGTTCCTTGGCCCTACTGCTTGCTTTCCTGGTTATTCTCAAGCTCTTTCTAAGTATAGATGTTTCCATCAGTATCTCCTTCAAACCCTGCTTGGTGCTGGTCTTTTTGATCCCCTTCGTGGGACTCAGCTTCTCAGGGAGGGTTTTTGCATCAACAGGGACGGGTGACCTGAGTTGGACCCTGAGCGTAAGATTGAGAATGGAGGCTGACGGTGGTGCCAGTTGCTCTGACTGCCTTTCCTTTCTGCAGAATAAGCCACCCAGAAGGAACAATTGGAGACAGAAGCACCAGGTTTTCATCCAGACCCTGCGCCAGGCCCGCCAGGTGCAGCAAGTTCTCTCCAAAGGAGGGAAGGTGTCTGACCTGCCCCCGTTGCCTCCCATCGAAAACCCAGAATACGTTGCCTGCCCCTACTGCAGACGCCGATTTGCTCCCCAGGCAGCTGAGAGACATATCCCCAAATGCAAAACCATCAAGAACAGGCCCCCACCCCCACCGCAGAGGAGGCTCTGCTGAAGTGCCCAACGGTACCTGCTGCTGTGATTCCCTGCCTGTTTTCTGCCAGGTTTCCAGCCACAGACACTTGCACTTTCCCTAGTCTCAACACTGCCTGCAAGTGTTGAGCTTGTTAGGTACAGCAAGTGAACAGCTCGGGACATATAAGCAGAATACTGGAACTTGTGTACTTTGACCTGTGCCCTGGGTCACCCACGCGGGATGGCCATCTAGGGGCCGCTTCTCCGATCCAGTGAGCTCAACGTGGAGTCTCAGTGTGAGTGTAAGGCTGTCACTGTTCAGTCAGCTGAGCATGGAAGAAAGGCTGTTGCTACAGGCTGTCAGCAAGAAAGCAGCAAGGAGCAAACCAGCTGTCAGAAAGGGGCTGTTCTTCAGAATCATAGTTTGCCTGTAGGTTAGGGAGGCTTGGGCTTTTCTCTTTCTTCTCTTTTTTTAACAACTAGAGGTGTCCGATGTGAAGAGAGCTGCTCTCCTATAGCTCATCAGTGGCTGCAGACTCAGTCTTTTTCCTTCTCCAAAAGCATAGAGTAGTGCTGTTCATGAGAAGAGCTGGGCCAAACAGAGCATCTGCCTTTTGTTTACTCTGCTGCTCTATAGGTGCAGCTGTTCACCACTGATTGTGCCAACAGTAACAGTGGTTCTGGCTGGTGTAGCATTTTATTGTAGCTACGTACAAGAGACAGGGGATGCGAAGGGTGCCTCTTTTTTTTGCCACAGAAAGGACTCTACATCCTTCAAAACTATTTAGCATTTAGACAAGGCATTTGGGAAAGTCAGAGGGAGGGGAGGAAGCTATGTAAGCAGTTAACTTTTCTGCAGCACAGAGACTGCCATGTTCTTCTGTCCTCAGTATCTGCACTAAACAGGATCCAGAGCTGCTGCTTGGTCATTGCTTGAGCTCTGTCCTATTCATTGTAGCACTGTTCAGTTGAATAATGAAAGCTGTGTAGGTAGGTTTATTCGACACTTGTTCTGCAGCAGCCCAAGAGTTTATTTAGATACTTCTCCAGAAAGCTGGTGACAATCCTGGGGCTACATCTTACTGGCTGAAGATCTGTAACATTTAGAAATCCAGTGTGACATTGTCTGAATTAGAAAAGGAGAACCGGAAGGAGTATTATTAAATGCTTCTTCAACACAAGAAGCTCAGGATCAGAAATTCAGGGGGTTAGAAAAGCTAGCAGGAGCAGGTGCTTATTGTTTGAGTTCCAGTGCATAGAACAGCAGAGATGCTCCGAACCGACTAGGCCCTCGAGGCAACAGAACCACCATCCCAACGTGTTACTTACCACCCACGTACAACAGCTGGGACTCAGAGTCAGGAAAGGGTGGAAGAAATGTTTAATTAAAGAATAATGCCCCACAAGAACAAAACCAGGTCATGAATAAGCTCAGATTGAAAATTAGGTTTCTAACCAGGAGAGGAGTGAGGTCATAGAAAAACCTTCCAAACAGATTAGTCCAGGCAAGGAACCTACATTGTTTCAAGATGGACTTAGAGATCATGGAAGGGAGCATACAGCAGGACTTAGAAATTAGGAACAAATGCTCTGTATCACGATTCTTATCTCCAGGCTGCTTGTATGAAGTGCGAAGAACAGATCAACAGATCTGTGCCTCACTGTATCACCTGCAGGAGCTGAGAAGGAATTTCCTTCCCACGGCAACCTTCCCTCGATTCCTAACTTGGCTTCTGTTTTTATTTTTTGATTTCCATCCAAAATGTTTAAGAACTGCTACAGTTAAAAAAAGCCAAACACCCCCCCACCCCCAGACAGCACACTAAGGAACTTCACATCAGAAAACCTGTTAGCTGTTTCACTCATATGTTCAGGATTAAATCAACAATTAGATTTAATATAAAAAACTGGAGTTTTCCTGTAGGCCAAGTTGCTAGGGACCTCTAAAACGCAAGGCTTGCACCCTTCCTTGAGTCATCTGCTTATTTTCAACTTAGTTGCTGCAATGGTAGGGAATTATGACAAAAATATACCTCTTCTCAAGATGTAAGGTAGTTCTTGGTGATTTTCGCCTCATGCTAAAGGTCTTTGTTCGTCACACACTCTTACAAGGGTCTTTTGGGAGAAGTAAGTGTCCTAGAGACCCCTTCAGAGAATCATCTGCTTGTAACTGGTGATAGTTCCTACACATTTCTAAGTCAGTTATTTTTCCAGGTTCTGATTTTTAATATACTAGACTAGTTCTGTGGTGTAGAAGTTGTTTTAAATGGTCACAGAGTGGCTTGTGTTCTCAAAGTAAGAACACTACTTTGTATGAGAATGTTGCAACAGGAAGCAAACAAGGAACAAAAAAATTCCAGCAGCTCCTTTTGCAATTCCTTCAATAATATAGCAGCAGCTCATGGGAACCTAGGAAGAGATAAAAAGCGACTAGATTAAACTGAAGTAGTCAGAAGTCAAATACAAAGAAACACTCCAGCCTGCACTGGGTGGGCCAGACTCCTGAAAGACATTGGAGAGCTTCTGCCCTATAGGTGTGGGGACAGAGATCCCAAGCCCTTGGCACACCCTAGAAAAGCATGAAAGTCCCAGAAAGGGTCAGTGCCGTGCTGTGCCACCCAGGTGTGAGTGTACAAACCTAGAGAGGTGAGGAGAAAAACAGACTGGAAACAGGGGAAAATAATTTGCTGTATCCAAATTGATGCGAGAAGCAAGAGCAACGCTCTGACTTCAGAGCTTCAAAATATAGGATAGCAAGAGGTGACAAGAGGCAGGAAAGGGGTAAACTGGAAGCTTTATGCCAGCCTCCTTGAATTAATAAAAGATGTAACTGAATTAAACAAAGAGTAGTTAAGAAATTAAGTACCACTGCCTGTCCTGTAATATTAACTGTTTCACTTGCACCATGTTTTATTGGCTGTGTTTACTGGACCCTAAAAGTCAGCAGAGTGCAAATGATGACTGGGGGAGATACACACAGAAGAGCTTTTGACACTGTAAAATAAATCCATCTGTTGGGGACTTCTCTTAAGTGACAGGCAAATGGCTAACGCTGAGATTGAAACTGTAGATTAAACAAAAGTTATTGAAATTAAATCACCAAGCTTCATTTGTTATCTTTGTTTCAGATCGACCATGGGCAGTTCACCCCTCTTTGCTGAGCTATTGTTTCAGGTCAGGACAGACAGCAGTATCCAGAAAGTCTCTGATAACTGGTTTAAAAGTTAGTAACAGTTTAGCCAAAGCATCTGGCTCAGCACAGAGATTTACGCTGCTTCTTTGCTATCATGGTTAATGTTACCCTGGTGCTGCTCGAGCTGTCTTACTCCCAACCAGCTCGGCTTCCTCTTCTGCTACTGCAGTACAGTCCCCCTCTCAGAGACATGCTGCACTTTCAGTATCCAGATCTCTGGTGATTTTAAGTCTTTACCCAGCTCTGCCTCTCAAGACATTCCTCAATTTACTAAAAACCCTGATAAAAAGTTAGAAGTGATGGGCATTAAGTACAGTGTGCAGGAACAGTTGGCTGAGCAGGTACTGGGCAGGTTCTCCCTTCCATCGGCCTTAGTGCTCAGTAGAAGCTGTTCCGAGAAAAACAGGTACTTCTTCCCTTTGAGCCTCTCTCTTCCCGTTACTCATTTCCCACTTGGCACTGAAACTGTTGAAATAAACACACACACAAAAGCCCCCTGACATCACTAGGAGCAGATGCAGCAGCAAGAGAAAAGAGTTGTTCTGTTTGTTTGTTTGTTTGTTCGTTTTCTGTTTTTAATGAAGAGACACAGAACCTGACATTTTTTTTCCCCCGCGGTAAAGAACATGCAAGCCCCTTGGCCCTCTAACGGGGAGTAGGGGGAAAAAAAATTAAAAAAAAAAAAAACAAAAAAAAACCCAAAACAAAATCAAACAACAGAATGCCACGAAGCCAGCTGACTATATGCGTATTTCCCCTTCCTCTCCTGGAAAAAACAAAACAAAACAAAAACAAAAAAACAAACAAAAAAGCAAAACTCTGAATACAGGAAATTGAGTTTAAACATTTATTTAAACAGAAACTCCAAACCACTACACCCTTTAACCTTTCAAAAAAAGACAATGACAAACTAGTTTTCAGCCAGAGTGTCAGAGCAGGCTTAAGTTGTGTTCCACTACAACAACTCAGTAGCAATACTAGCAGGAGACCAACACATGGAGCTAGCACTGCAAGAAGGGGAGAAGTAAAAAGGGTTTGAAACTGCTCAAAGGCACTTCTGCCCACTTGCCCTTCCGTTTTCAGCCCAAGATGAAGGTGCTGGCTTTAAACTGCTTTTTGGCTGCATAGCTGGCTGGCGTGAAATCTGTGGTCTGTAACAGGCACAACCTGGATAGCGTGAATCCTCTAAGGCACATATGAGATTGCGGAGCACAGGGCATCCTCTGTCAGGGACCCTAATCCTCCACTAGATCCAAGGGGAATCCAGTCTGTGCACCTAGCTTCCCAACTGCAGAGCATTGAGAAATGAGGATAGCAGTGCACTGCAGGAGAGCGACTCCCATCAGCTTGGTGCTTGCTTACTGGACATGGCTCAGGCTCAGCTCTTCACTCCTCAAAGGCACTGCTGCAACGTCACCAACTCAATCATTTCCAACCGCAACAACAACCCTCAAGCCGGGACCCTAATCTGAGAACTGGCTTCAACGCACATAAGGGAAAGGAGAGCAGAGTCACAAGGGCAACCAAGTGACGTGGCCACACCAGGGTGCCCGACGCTCGCCACCTCCCGGGAGGGCCGTCCTCCTGCCCTTCCTTCAGCGACGATGGACAGGCGCTCTGGTACGATCCTTGCCCTAGACACTGCAACTGGAGAGACTGCACTTGATTCAGCTCCCAGATACTAGCAATAGGCACCAACGAAGTATTTAAGGAGTGTAAGTTACAAGCAGAGTGGTTTGGCATCCACCTCTAGAGACAAATGGGGAACGCTGGCTCCCCTGGAACAGTCTTTCAAAAGAAGTCATCTAGCAGAGGTGACAGGACATCCAACTCCAATAGACCTAAGGCAATTCTAGTAACATGCCATTGATGGGGATGGTTTAAGCCTAATGAAATCACAATCCCACTCTCACAGCAAAGGTGAAAGGGAGTCGGGACTCCTTAGAGACTTCACATAAGGCAGGGGAGGCTAGCTGCTCCCAGGGACCCTACCAATCCCAAAAGCTTAGTTCAAAGTCAATTTGCTAATAAATTTAAGGGGAACAAAATTAACCTCATTCTCTAACAGGAAATGAGGAAATCTTGAGCATCAGACCATGTCTCTTCCCATCTCAAATTTTCTTGGGAAAGCCTCTCACTTCTAGAAAGAAGGTGAATTCCAGACAGAGACTTGATCATTCACAGTCATTGGGGAAGGCTGCATCCTGTGATCACAGCATTAATGACCTATTCTGGGTAGGAAACTGCATTCCAGCTTCATCAAAACACTGAGTGGAAAAACACTGATTCTTCCCACACCCACACAGAGTGTGGGCACCAGGGGCTGAGCAGAACAGAAGCCAAGCAGGGAGCAGCTACGGGCTTATGCCAAGAAACCAGAAGCTCTGGCACCCAAACCAAGCTGTACAGCTAGAGCAAGAAATGGGTGACTTAGTCTGAGGCCCAGACGCTTGTCATCTGGTTGGGAAGCAGGCAGTCTGAAATGGAGAACCAGAGATCCCATCTCAAGACAGACCCTGCTACTGCTATTGGAAACGACACCCGATTCACTCATCTCGGTGCATTGCCTGGAAGTTGGAAAGCTCTAGGCACCCAGAATAAAGCCTTTAAACTCTGTCTATACAGGCCACTGGACACAGCCACATGGCCAGAAGCTGTGCCTCAAGGCCAGGGACATGCTGTCTACCATTATCTCCCTAATAGGAAGATCTCCACTGCCTCCAGAATGAGACGTTCTCTGCTCCCTCTGCCCCTAAGCAGAGGGGAGCAGCCTCACCCGCTGGGCCTTGCCATGTGGTAGGGAGAGGATCCTAGTCCTTCACCCCTCTGAAGTGAAGGTGGCGAGTCTAGGGTTCAGCCAGCTTCAGTACAAAACAAGTCTCCTCCTCTCATCTAGAGACGCAGTGATGAATACTGGGGTCCCAAAGGCAGCTCCCAAGAAGCAGTGAAACAATGAAAGGGCCACAAGCCACTACTGGAGCCATCGCCATAATGGGGCCGTTCTGCCTCACGTGCAGAATTGACAGATAAGGTACAAAGAGGAGCTGCTGCTGCTTCAATCCTGAGCTGGTCTAGAGCTCAGGGGCCCTTCCCCTCTCAAACTCACTCCTAGTTCATATCAAACGTACATGGGTGCTGCTCTGGAGCCTCCGGCCTTGCTTCTTGTCTGCGAGTGACCTGAAGCCAGGAAAGCCGCTCTCTGCATTCGGTTAGTGTGCTGTGAAGTTAGATGGATCCCAGTGGGCTCAGGAGACTAGAGGCTGGAGCGGCACGAGTCCGTTCCCAGGAGACACCAGGAATCTGAATCCAAGTCAGGTTTCGGATCCACTTCCATCTCCTCTTTGGCTGTCTGTGTTCCTTTGGAATGAACCTCCACCTGCCAAAACACACAGCATTTATCCAATCGGCTCTAGGACTAGCTGCAAAGAAGCTACGAACCACACCAGGCACAGTTCCTATTCTCCACAGCCATTTGGGACTCTCCGCAACATCTGACTGCCCATCCCTTCTCATCAGGAGAAATGAACGGGAATCCCAGGTCCCTCAAGGACTGAGCTGTCCTCACAGAAAACTGTCTTCTTGGCTTCATTCCTGTTGCTACTACCAGAGCCTGCATCAGCAGCTCAAGAGACAGGCACCATGCTCAGTCCTCCCATTTGGCTCTAAGAGAGACATCTGTCAAGAGCTGCTTCCTTCTGCGCAGTCTCCACAGTCTACGCAGGAGCACAGTGAGCCCCGAGCATGGATGTGCACCCAGGTGATGGGTCCTCACCTGCTGTATTCCCTCCGTCCCCCTGCAGAACTGCTGGAGTTGGGCACTCAGACGAACAGTTTCCTGCTGCAGCTTCTTCTGATCATCCAGACACTGTAAAACCAGGCCTCGGAGGTGCGTCACCTCCACTTGCAGAGCACTGCACATGCAGCCTGCAACAGGAGATGCAGCCTTCCCTTCACCACATGGCAAGGTTGGACTCAGGCAAGTAGGCTGCAGAGACACAGAGGCAAGTCAGGCCAGGTTTGAGTGCAAGGCCAGGAGTTGTCTACGCCGTAAGAAGAAACCATGCACAAAGTGTCACCCCAGCTCATTTCCTGACTTCCCAAACTTCTAGCAGCCAAGGTCAGCAAGCTACTAGTCATTATGTCTTCAGTACAAAGCCACTAACTTCCTCCTTTTTTTGGGAAAGCTGCTCCTGTCCTCCTATCACCAAAATCCATCTGGTTTACCTCCCTTTCTCTAAGCCTGGGATCCATGTCTCTTCTTGGAACAGAAAACTCTGGAATACGATAATCTCACAGGTTGTTGATCGCTTCTCAGTGATTTCCTGTATCACTTCTCCTTCCTATCTCACAGCAATTTCCGCTTTCTAAATTTCTATCTTGTGCTAGGTTTCTGGGCCTTAGGCTTCTCCATTTTTTCCAACTGCATTAACAGCATTTTTCCACAGAACCGATCTCATTATTTTCAATCTGACCAAGCCCCAGCTTTGTGTTCTCGGTTCCTGTGAATTGTTCTCTTTGTGGCATCATCTCCGACTATCACCAGCCCTCTTTTCCTCATCCAGGTGCATTAGGCCAATCCAACACCCTCTTCTCAGCTCTCCACATAATTATAACATTGCCATTTGTGGACCCCGAGAGCTCTTAGCCAAGCATTCGCTTGGATAACATTACCCAGGGCTCTGTTTTGGGCTTGTTTAATCCAACAGGTTCCTCGGAGGCCACTTTGAGTCCTTGAAGTTTCTGGTAAGGGAGAGTCTCCTTCTCGGGCTCTGAAGACGCCATGCTCAGAGGAAAGGGGCTGTCAGGCATGGGGATGAATTCAGCATTCTCCAGCTCCTGGATACAGAAAAGCAGCACTGTCAGGCCTGCATGCCTTCCTGCAGCTGACTTCATCCCCTCAACCAATGCACCAACACCCTCTTGTGGTAAAAAAGGCAGTGAGGCCTAAGAGGCTCCCCACACAGCACAGCTCTGAGAACATTTCAGAGCATCCCTTAAAGGTGGAAGGGGCCACTCGCTTTTCCCCAGCTTAGATCCCCATTTTAAGGCATTTCTGAGACACCACATTACCTTCCGCAGCCAGCCAGGGCAAGAGCTGCTGTCAGCACTGTTGCCTCCCTTAGCTTCTGTGGTGCTGATCCAGCCCCCCAGCTCACGATCTGCTTCCATGGTTCCCCGAAAGCCTCCACTGGGATTGGGGGTCTCTGCTTCCTGTTCATTATCCTCTTCCTCTCCTCCTCCAGTTGTGCAGCTCTGAGGCACTAGCAAACAAGAGTGAAAACTTTATACTTTCCCTACCTCTGCTATGCCTGCTGCCAAACCCCAATTGGAGCAGAGAAGACACAGAAATTTGGGCTGTACGGCCACAGTGAGAGCACATGCTAGTGGAATCTCCCTCAACAGCTTATCTGCTAACACTCCCTGCAGGCCTCCCCAAAAGGGCCTGAGTGCAGCAGCCTTTTGCAGCTTCTTGGCCCCAGCCCTCCCACAAATCCAAAACACAGGACTCCATCTCTCCAGCAGCTGCCCCACAGCCCCCCTTCCCTTATCAGCTCCCTTCACTGAATTCCTCTCAGCTTTTCCTTGTCAAATTCAAGTTCCTCTACAAAGTCCTTGCTGCATCCATGTTCTTCCTCCTCTGTTTCACTTTTCTCTTTCCTAGCTTTGGGACATCCCTTCCCATGTATGGCACCAGCTAGATTTCCTCCCTTTGAGCTCTTCTGTGAGGCCTTTCAAACGCAGGAAAACTACGTCGCAGGACCAAACTGCACCCACTCAAACTAACCAGTGAATGGACTTAAAACCACAGCTCCCCAGGGCAGGTTACTCACCAGTACCAATGGACAGGCCACTGCTGTTGGATCGGATTGTTTTAGAGTTCAACACCTTTTCTGCAAGGAAAAAAGCATGCTTTCAGTTAGAGTGCCACATGGAAAGCAAGACAACTCCTAAAACAGCACACAATAAAGCCAATGTTGCAGGCCTAGAGCTCAGAGCAGCTTGCCACACTCCCCAACAGCAACCTGGCCTGTTTCCAGGTGAGATTTATAGTCTAGGTACTGGCAAGCAATACACGATTATAACCAAGAAACCAAAATTTCATCCTAAACTCACACTTACCAACAATGATGATGGTGTGCCAGCCACGGCATGACAGGTCTGGAACATGATGCAACGATCCAAATATTGGCCGAGGCCATGAGGTGCAAATATCTGAGCCATGAGCTCTCTCGGTCGATGTCATTGCCAGACGCCCATTCCCGCCGTTACCCCAGGCAAAGATATGGTTGTCTGAAGAAAGAGATACTCAGGAGCCTCGATTCGCTCACTTCCTCTTGGCCTCTAATTGCTACAAGGATCACAGCCTCTCTGCTATGACTGCTATCCCAAAGTATCTAATCCACCAGCTCCATTTTGCCGGTGGCAGAACAAACTGACAACGAATCTAACAGGCAGCCACCAAGCCAGCACTCTGCAGCCCCAGGGACAGCAAATGCTTGGCGCTGCACTGGGACAACTAACAGGGCCAGACAGCCCCAGTCTGGGAGGATTTCTTTCAGTGCAGTGCTGTGGGGATGGTCTAGAAAATGCTCAGTGGGAGCCAGTTGACCACCCTGCAGATCTAGTTCAAAGGAACCCACCACAACTTCGCAAAGACCCACTCACCGTCAGTAGCAGCTATGGTGAATTCATCTCCACATGAAACCCTGATCACCTGCTTACCCCCCAAGGGGCCTCCCAGCAGGTTAATTCCCAGGTGCTTCTTATAGTCCCCAACACCAAGCTGTCCGCACTTGTTGGAGCCGAAGGTCAGCAGGCGGCCTCGCTCTGAGAGGAGGAATGAGGAGAGTCACAGCAAGGGCCCAACTCTGGAAGCAGCCATGCATGCAGAGAACTAGCAGCAACAGCCCATGACCAGAAAGGACTCTGCTGAGCAGCCAGCCAGGCTGGGAGGGGAGAGTGCCAGCCAAGAGGAATGGCTTCAGCCTGGAAACACCTCCCCAGTTCCTTCTCCCATTGCTCCCCTTTTCTGATGCTGGGGGCTGGGACTCGTCATAGCCCTCCGGCTGGTGTCACGTGCACAAAGCTGAACTCGGTCTTAAACGATTCATCTGCTAGCCCAGAGCATAATTCTTCCCCAATTTTTTTTTTTTTCCCCTTTAAAACAAAGGAACACTGAACCAAAAGCTGATGTTGATGCTTCGGCTGGCCAGGAGGCAATGCTGCTGAGGAACCAGAATCCTCAGTTCCTGGAGCAGGCATGAGCCTTGCTACCAAGACCACAACCCTCAATGTCAAGGGCCAGGCTGAAAGGGTAAAGCTGATGTAAAGTAATCCAGCAACCAGTATTCACTTCTTAATACATAGGGCTCACCATCAATGGAAGCTGTGTGTGTCTTCCCCGGAGAAATGGTACGGATCTTGTAGAAGGACAGCTGCTTGGCCAAAGTAAGGGAAGTGGCATATGGCACCTCACAGTATGTCTGATAAAAGATATGTGGGTAAGCACAGAGTGAAAAACCACACATTCATCAGCTAAGACCTACTCAAGCAGGTCCTGGCAGACCACAACATGAACCTAGACAGTCCCAACACAGGTATGGTAAAGAACTGCCAGAATCCATGTCACTGGCTAAGTCACCCTGGAGCAGATTGCTGTTTCACTACGTCAGATCTAACAAAAACCTGTAGGACAGACAGGAAACTAAGGAACAAACTGCCTCTTCCCACAATCCCAGTATCCATTGTCTTGGATTGGAACTAACAAATTGGCACAAAGCTAATGAACGCTCTGTCACTGTCACAGGACCTCCATTTCCCCATACACTACTGACTGCTGGGAGCTGGAGCCAGGGACTCAAATACACTTACGTCATGGTTGATTATCCCTGATGTGCACTGATTCAGGCCCAACTTGTTGAACTCATTGAGTCCACATGCCAACACTTTGCCTGTCTGGGTGAGCAGGAAAGTCCCATCACAGCCACAGTGAACGGACACAATGTTTAAGGTCTTCGGAACATCCACCTATGTGGAAGAAATACATCTCAAGAAAATCAAAATCTCAACATCTACTACATAGAAGCTGGCACACGGAAAACATATGGGGTTACAGCAGTGGTTCAAGCTAGTCTGGGCACTGACAATACCCAATGCGCTTATTTCGAATGAAGGTGCAAAAATATCACAAAGTCTATAGCATACTGAAACTCTGGTCACAATGCAGAAATTCAAGGCATTCTAGACCTTGTGTGCAGACACCAGGGAGCCAGCACAGGAACCAGAAATGTGGTGCACAGGCATCCTGGCCAGCTGGGGTCTACAAGCACCAGACCCAGTTAGCCAAGCAGGGCTGGGTCTGTGCTGTGTGGGTGTGATACTGTGTGATCACAGATATTTGGCTTCCAGGCACATCCTTGCTGGTTTCTAACCCGCAATGGGTTAGATTACCTCAATAACCCCAGCACTGTATTTCAAGAGGGTTTTACTTTCAACTCATCTTTAACTCCTCACATCAAATTCAAGGACTCCCAGATGTCTGCACTGCTGCGAGTTTCCTCTACAGACCTGAGACAGGCAATTTGGTATTTCCTACTACGATTTCTACAACATTAAGTTTGGCATTTCCAGTTCCAGCATGGAGATCAGAGCAACAAAGCTTTAAGTCATGATGCTGGCTGGTTTGGGAGTGGTATGCACCTCTCCCATGATCTCTAAGGAGAAATGAAGCAAAATGAAGTGAGGAAGCAAAGTTAAAACCCACACAAACTCTACGATACCTCAGAAAAAAACACCTGAGCCTCAGACAATTAATATTTCCAAACAGCAACTAATTTGGATTTATGCCCATGCAGATTTTGAGAAGTAGTCACAGCCCTACCTTCTGAGGGGTGTAGTGATCTTCTTCTGAATCCAAGCCCAAGCGCCCTGCATCAGTGAGAACACTGCAGTTAGAAACAGCCTCACAAGGTGCCTGTCCCTAAGAAACGGTATTGTCTCTCCATAGTCCCAAAGGAATCTCCCTACAGAACCAGGAACCTGCTCCCCTACGTGCATCATTGCCTGCCAATCCTCGGTGTAACCCAACCCCACTCGCAGAACAACTGCTGTATCCACGAGGAAGCCAAGCCGCACCCTAGAGGTTCCCAGAGTAAAGTCTCAAGGGCTCAGTCCCCAGTTCCCCATTCTTACAAGGAAAAAAAAAGCCCCAAAGAAACAATGTTCTTTGCCCCCCAGGGCATACCAGACAGCCCTCACCCAGGCCCTGCATTACACACCTGCACCAAGCCGCTTTCTGGAGCGGACATGCCCCAGTGCCTTTCGGTTCCACAGAGACACTACCTACCATACTCTCCACAGCCCCATGTGTAGACTTCTCTGTTCCTGGTCAGCACGGCCACGTGGTTATCTCCACATGAGACCTGCTCCACAGGGTTGGTAAGAAAGAAATCCAGCTGCAGGGGCTCAAGCACTTCAGAGCCATAAGCCTTGTCAACACCAACGCATCCGTAATAGTCCGAGCCAAAGGCATACACCTGGCCCTCATCTGAAGGACACAAGGGAAGCTCGGTCAGCACACAGAGCTTGTATTAGGCTGCATATTAACCTCTTAGGACACAGCCAGAGCAACCTCTTTTCTGTAATCATCCTCCTCTTTAGTGCAGGAGGATGTCATCAGGAGACTACTGAGTCCTTTCTTGTTCACATTAAGACAGATGACCTTACACCACAACCTGCAGCTATTTCAGGCCACCAGTGTCAAAAAATCTTGGGTTGAACCTGCCACTTTCTTTAATAGAAACTCACAAATTGATCCTGTGGCTCCCTAAGTCACTCCTCCAGCACACTGAGCATCTGAGCTGCCAAACCTCTGCTTTTCCAGCACTGGCAAAATAAGCTGGAAACTACCTTGCTGAGAATCATGTTTTCATGGGTAAAGCAAGATTCACATTCTTCCATAACAGACACCACCACAGTTAACACATCTTTAAAAGTATGAGCAGGGTTAGAACTAGAGACAGCTACCAGGTCTCAAGCTTTCTGAATCAAATAGCAAATCTCAGACACACATTATCTTTTATCATCGGGTGACTCTTTCCCCACACAGTCCATAAAGAGTTTCAAACACATTTATATTCTTGACTTCAGGCTCCTTTGTCTTTAATACAGGCATGCATGGAGGCAACACGTGCACTGTTAAGCGCAGGGACTCTGCACAGCGACAAGGAACTGTGCTCAACACCCAGCTTCATCACCAAAAAGGAGGACATCCTTAGCAAAACACCCAGCCTTCTTGGGAGCCAATATCTTCCTCTGTATAATAATGTTGATCTGTCTCCACTACCACACCTACTATCCTCAAAACTGAGGAGTGAGTAACATACGAGACTTTCTCCTTTGTGCACAAAGCTGCTCTGCTACTCTTATTGTGAAGGCAAACATTTCCACAGCACAGCAAACTGAGGGGACAGTGGTCCCCTTCCAGCTCTCACCTGTAATGCACACTGTGAAATCATCTCCACAGGACACCTGGCGAATGGCTTTTCCCTGAAGCTTCTCAACATGCTTTGGCTGCCGGTAGGAGGCTCTGTCTCCATGTCCCAGCTGCCCGTGCAACTTGGTGCCCCCCTGCATATTCTGCAAGACAGAAACATCTGGTAAGGTTATGTATCCACAACTCCAGAGATGGCGCCAATAACTACAGCACCTCGAATGAACAACAGAAGATAGCAAAAAGCAAGAGAAAGTGTGTTAGCTACCTCAGGGAAGAGACTGCTGTCTGCTATGTGGCGTAACAACAGGCAACATTCTAAATGGCAACACAGGCTTTCAGGCAGTTATGCGCTAACAAGGAGTAATTCGGGTCTCAAGCCACCAGCTGGTGAGGAATCCCTGCTCCTTTCTCATCTGCCAGGCTAGACACCCCACTCCCTACTGCAGGACTGAAATTCATTCTTCAGCTTTTTGACCTACTTTTCTAAATCCTAATGGCTGCAAAGAAACACATAACATGAAACAAAGTGGCCAGACCTACCAATTCTACAGGAAAATCAAACCAACTCCCAGTAGTGTTGAAGCTAAAACTAAAATATTAACAGCCAGCTGAAAGTTTTCAGTGGCCATTCTTGCAGAAACATCCAGTAAATGACTTCAAGTTGCTCTCCTCCTGTTTGGATCTTTCTTCTCTCACCCACCTACCCGTATTTTCTAATCTGTCTTAACAGATTCTGTATCATCAATACAAAACCCTGTGGAAGCCTGGAGATGTAAAATACCTCCATGTTACTGACCATCCAAGCCCAAGAAGACTGGATTCAATTGTTTTAAATGCATTATATGCCAACATTTTTTAATTCACTTTAAACTATTCCAGAATTACCACTCATCATAAAAAGCAGAGTTGTTTAGTATAAAACATCTCTGGTTTCATCCACAAGTTGCCTCACAGATGACATCTGTATGACAACAAGGTCACTCATCCCACCCATTCTGATCTTGGAAAAACCTTCCTCAAAAATACACAAAGCCAACAAAGCATCACAAACCCTCCAGTGCATTTCTAGTAGCCAAGAAGGGGAGGAAGAGATGTTTGACTCCATGTCTGGGCCTACAAGTCCACCACCTACAATGCTCAAGTGCACAGCAAGTCTCCAATACACTTCCTGTCACGATAAAAAACTTCTCCCAAAAACACACTTGCCTTGGGAGACTTGGGTCAGCCCCGAAGCAGATGGCCTCACAGTGTCCACTGCAATCAGGTTTCTCCTTTTCCAAGCTGCTTGCCCATCTGATTCTAATAGGCTCACGAACAGTCAGCAGTGGATCTGGACTCTCCTTTCCCACCCTTACCCGTTTCCTGCAGTTTCTCTCACTTACCACCCAGGTGTAGAGCTCCTTCTCCACTGTCACCACAGCAAAGTGAGTGTTACCAGCACACACCTGGCGTGCACTGCAGCCACTTTTGATGGCATCCAGCTTCTGGGGGGTGGACTTCCCGCCCCCCCAAACATACACCTCACTAGTGCGCGAAGTCACCACTGCAATGGGAGCCTCATTCATGGTACTTGACCTGCACAAGACCCGCCCCCCCCAAACACACATGCTTTTAATAATCAGTTTGCATTCACTGTCATCACTCATTTTCCTACTGTTGTCTATCAGTTTCCCCTTCACAACCATTCATGGTTTTTATTTTCACAAACTGTTCTTTTTCTTGAGTGGTTGCAAGGCCTCAACTGCTATAGAGAGACTCAGGATCAAACCTGTCTCAAAGCAGCAGACAAAGTAACCTCCAGGAAGCATTTTGAAAAGCCTACAATCCAATTTGATGTCATTTAAAAAGACCAGGCTTTCACTGAATGGCTCTGCAGTTGTTCTCATTTGTGAAAAATGAAAGCCTTACGAACAGTCATGAAATCTTGCTCAAAATACAGAAGCATCCAAAAGCTTCTAAATTCCCTCTCTCCTCTTTATTTAAATTACAGGCTTCCATCTGAGGGCAAAAATATAACTCTTCGATACAGGTAAGAATCAATTCACAAGCAGACTGCAAAATGGAAGTTGTAATCAAAGCAAACTGTTTGCGAGCAACACGTGAACTGGAACAACTTCACATAAAGTGCTCACACAGTACTTCCAAGTTTATGAGGGAAAAAAAGGTCAAATTCTATCTGACAAATCAACAGAAAAAAAGCTATACATGTCATGGAAGCGATCTGCTTCATGTAGCAACCCTGCTTACAGGCTTGCTGGGGACTGCGGAGAACCTCTGCATACATCCAGTTTTATGAAAGATATTTATATTCATTTTATATTCAACAATCAGATAGTCATATTCCTCCTGCTCAAGGGAATCTGCATGAAAGGAGGGATATACATTACATTCTTAGATATGCAGGACAGACTAGAGCTGTATGGGACCTGCTGAGGTAAGGCTCCAGCCATACACATAAGCAGGATATAAAAGGCAGAATAAAATGTGAGACAATAATCATGTAACAACTATGTCAAATTCCCAGCATTTAGGGATCTTCTAAACTACACTATTCTGTTAAGGTTGTCACAGACTAACTCAGCAAAGTTCTCTCTGGGGAGCTGTTCTCTCCAGACTTCCTTTCAAACATATGCCCAAATAATTACCTTGGTCGCTTATTTGGCCCATTAAGCAGTGTGACTTTCTCTTCCATCTCCCTGCCAAAGGATAAAAAGCATTTTAGGAAATAGTAGCATCGCCCAAAGCAATTTACTGACAAGCAGCACACAGAGACTGCTTTCCTTTCCAATAAAATGCTGCTCCCTCTTGGAGGAAATGTGACAGCTGTTTACCAGCTCATAGCAATACACAGTAAGTAGGGCAGAAGTAATGTACCATATAGCTAACAAACTTCCAGGAGAGCTGAGGACAACAAACTACATATATACCAGAATGTGACCAACCAATACCCATATTGCACAAGAATAACCTTAAATGGCTAAGTATTATCAGGATTTGGGCTTTTACCAGTGCATACAGCAAGACAAAACTCAAACTTTGCTGACCACCAAGTAAAAGAATCTTGGTATAAAGGACTAAGTCTGCTGTTCCCAAAGCAACCAATGTGGGATGCAAACAGTCCAGAATTATGGTCCACCTTTCATAGAAAGACAGCGTGTGGAGGCTGATGATCAAACTAAGCTAAAATGGGCCACTTTCAATGCAACTCTCTGCAGAAGAGGGAGGGAACAAAGGAGAAAGCGAGGGTCTCTATTGCACGATATGTATATTTTGAAAGGCATTTCCCCAATGACCATAGGATGATCTCTATGATCCTTCATTCACAGAGATCTGAAGAGCAGGAACCAGCATTCCTCAAAGGAGCCTCAGAAAGGGTTGCCTCAAGGTTCTCAATACAACAGCTTCTAAGACAAAGGATGTAGAGACCTTTCTTACCATACCCATGCACCAACAGAACACAAGAGCAGAAGTCGAGACAGCAAGAATGCACTTCGCTCCTAAAGAGGATGAAGTGTACTTCAACAACTGCCTCACGTCAGGCCAAATTAACTTAAGGACTTTGCTACAAAAGCACAAACGCTGCTAGTCTGCACAAACCCTCCTGTCTCCCTGACACCTGTTCAGGTTTTAGGCAAGACCATCTGATTACCTCCTGCGTTTGCTGAGAAGGGGATGTTCAAGCAGTTCATCTGCAGTGGGTCTCTTCTCTGGATCCTGAAAGAAGTGAGCAACAAGTCATTCTCTGGGAAATGCTCATCATCTACACAGAAATCTTGGGCCAGGCGACCTCGTTCAAGCCTGCATGGACCTCCTTCCCTGACTCCCTTCAGAAGGGAAAGGAATTAATTCAAATATTTGGAATGGATAGGGATAAATGCCAGGGATGTGCAGGAGGGGCTTCCATGCTCTGAAGGCATCAATGCTATGTTTGCTTTCAAGAAATTAATTCTCTACAGAAACCCAGAGTCACGCTCAGAAAGCCAGAGCGATGGTCTCACACCTTAAGAGACTATACCAAGACCATGCTCCCACCTTCGCAGCACTGCATTAGAAAATAATTGCTTCTACCAGCCCATTAAATAATTGTCATCAGAGTAAACCCAGCACCCCTCCAGAGCCTGCAGGACTGAATGGTATATCTTGAGACAACGCTTCCAGAGGACTGGAGGAAGCCCAGCCTTAGTTATGTCTCAGAACTCACAGAAATCATCCTGTGTCAACAGCCCTCATGCTGAAACAGGCATGTCATTCCCCTTCACCCCTGAATTCCATGGCTTAGGCAGCTGGGAAGGGGTGTCTGAAAATTAAAAAGTATTTTGCCAACCTGATCAAGGCAGGAATTCACCATCTGGATCAGCTCCCAGGAGTAGACAGTGGAATCAACCTCCATGGCGCGATTTCCCTGTACAATCTTCACACAAAGGTTCAGGGGATTCTAGGCAGAAACCAGAAAAAAGCTGTAAGGGAACTGAATAGGACAATGTGTCCAATGGGGAGAGATGCTATAGGCCACCACTATTTTCTTCCTCCTTCTCTGATCAGGACACATCCTTCTTCC
The DNA here is from genome assembly GCA_034782735.1 of Sagittarius serpentarius. NCBI lineage: Eukaryota > Metazoa > Chordata > Aves > Accipitriformes > Sagittariidae > Sagittarius > Sagittarius serpentarius. Next base: position 3,209,649 of record JAVKLA010000031.1, on the reverse strand, counting down.
CTGCCTAGCAGGTTCTCCAGAAACCTAATAATAATTCTGGCAGAAATGGTACCTCTGATAGCTAGGACGTGGTGGCAAGAGCCAGCTTTTCACCAAATTCCCTAACAGTGGAGGGAGGATAGGTTTCTCTCTGCATGGAATCTCCTACGCAGTGTATTGCCGTTGAAACACCGCACAGCAGCAAAGTTACTGAGGGCTCGGTAGCCATGATGAGAGGAAGTCAGAAAAGGATGGTATTTTCACATCATCTCTTTAAGGCTTACAAAATCTTGCACCATGGCAGCTAGCAGGTTTTCCTATCTCATGACACAAGCTGGCAAATCACATATGCCAGCCAGCAATGCTCTCTTTCACCCTCCCCATGCCAGCTTAACCACACTTCTCTAGCACCCAAACTTTGAGAAAAGATAACAGGATTAAATTGTATGAAATCCGAAGGCTGGAAGTTTTCACTACAGAATGCTGCACAGAAATTTCACAGCTAGTAATGCTGAAAAAAGACTACACAATCACAAATTTCCTCCTTGTAGAGAAAAGGATGTTTCATTCACAACTGTGATACAAATTAGCACAGCTTGTATTCTGCATCTGGTAAACCCAGGGCTGCAGACAAGGGTGGGTTTGGCAGAAGCCAGAGAGGCACCTGCAGTGCAGGGTAAAGAAAATCATGCAGACGTTTTCTCTGACTATAGTTGGCACTCCCAGGCCGCTGTTTTCTTAATCAGTAGATTTAAACAACAATGAAAGAAAAACATGGGTTAAGAAAGCTATGAGCCAAGTGTGAGTCTCAGGGTGATAAAAAATGTTACTCAGTCCATCCTCATTTGCAGCCTTACAGTAGCATCAAAGGTCCTCTTCAGAGTAAGCAGCTCAAAGATGACACAGCCCACAGCCCAAATATCTGATTTGAAGTTGTATTTCACACCCTGGCAGAGTTCCGGGGACATGTAATACGGAGTTCCCACCAGCTAGGAAAAAAGAACATTTAAAAATGAGAAATGATCCAGTAGCCTTCAATTCAGGAGCTCTGCATCCATCATGTTCACACAGGCCCATGAACATCAGAGCTAGATGCAGCTCTGACACAGCACTGAAGTGACACAGATGACACACCTTGCCAACATGCTGGAGGGATGGGAACAACAAGCACGCTTCTTCCCTTCTCATCCACAAGCCTATGCCTGAGTTTCTTAGAAGATACCTCTCTGCTCAAATCCTGATGTGGTACTTACTTCTCAATAGAGCAGTAGTCATGAACACAGCAAGGACTTGCTTCTTTCTTAAATATACTACATTTAGAGGTAATCAGGGGCTTATGTACTGAACAGGCATATGGAAACCCTCACAAGAGGTTGAAGGAAAAGGGATCTAGCAAAGCTTCCAAACACAGATGCCATCCTGTGGCTATGGAGCCACTCTGGTCACAAGGTACTGCCAGGACAAAGGCTACTCTGTCTCCGATGAAAGAGGGGTTACTTTGGGGTCAGTAAGTAAAAAGCTGGCTTGAGTCCCACCTGAAAGGATTTCACTTCAGAAGCGGGCTTTCCTGAACAACTGGTTTAAAACAAACCCCCCCCCAACACACACAAAATCCCCAAACCCAGCACTTAAATACAGAAGCCCTCCCAGGTATAACAGAAATAGTGGCATAGTTCAAAGTCACAACAAGGTGACACAGGACAAACATGATAAAAGATGTAAGAATGAAGCTTCCAGATGAATGGAGCTCATTCCCTAGCAAGGAACTAGACAGTGAAATAAAATGAGAAAGGCAGAATTTAGACGAAGGGGAAAAATTTATAGTTGCCCTCTTTTCAACTCCCTCAGCAAAGGTCCAAGGACTACAAAGCTTGCCTTTCATTAGGCTCTACTAGTACGCTAGATACCTAATGGGCACATTCAGAATCTGCCATCTCCCTTCCATTTACCGTTACAGAGCGTGACAGCTACAGAGTTACGCAAGTCCTAACCATGGGAAGGTTTAGAAGCCCACCTAGTTGCAGAACTAGGACACTGCACCTAAACTTTTTTTAAGCAAAGGATGTAAGCTTTCTGTAAGACACAGATATTTTCTGTATCTTCCTTGGTAAACGAAAGAAAGAATGATAAATTAAGAAATCAGTGTTTAGTAAGCAAGACGTAAACATTTAAAAAAATTGTAATTTGACTGTTACAATTACAAATACTGACAATAACGTGTTTTGCACTAATTTCACAAAAAATTACTTCCAGACTGCCACTGGTCATTAGATCACAAATTGAGCAACTAGCCCAGAGCACAGCCAGCTTACACAGAATGAATTATGGTTGAAGGTATGTAGCTCAGAATTTTTCAGAAGGGAAAAATGAAAGAAAAAAAGAAAAAGCTCACAGGTACAGACGAACACACACAACACAGGCAAAAACAAACCTGGAAATTCATAGCAGACTGCACTTTCTCTGAAAGCCAGAAGGCCATGAAAAATGCGACGGAACAGAAGTGGCTTTGCTGCAGCCCAGCTTAGTGAGGGTTTTATGCAGTAGCCTTCAGCTCCCACTTACTGTGCCACCGCACAATAGTGCTCATGTTCTGGAAAGAGCCTGGCAAGTATTTAACTGCACATCCTAACAGAACACCAATAGCTTGCATTAAATCTAATAATACGGCCTGGTAAGGGGAAGTGCAAGCTGGCTTGCATCCCAAACTATAATAAATGCCTTTAGCAGCTAGGAGCTCCACATAATGTCTCCCTTTCCAAGCCTAGTGCTCACCACCGAAATTAATGGAGCTGGGAAATCTATGCTGAGCCCTTCAGGTGCCTGCAATACAGCTTACCTTGTGTCATAACTCTGGCTGTGAAACTGCTTTCTGGAAGGGTCTGGAACAAAGCCAAGCTTGACAGCCTCCTGGTAGAATTATCTCTCCTACAAAGCTTTGCCCCCTTCCAAGAGCATTACCAATAAACCATACACCTGGTTACCATAAGAAGCACAAGTGCCTTTCTTGCTTCTTTGTAATTCAGTTCAGAGCCTGAGTATTAAAGAGATAGGAGACATATCTATGGCATGGTGCAATGTCAGGCAAGAACATCCAAGCTATCTCAGATCCAGCTGAGGCAAAACGGTCCTGTGAGCACCACAGCATGACCAAATTAATTTAACTTGCTAAGCTGGGCTTAACTAGCCCAGAGGGAGAGCACTGGACTGATGTGACTATACTGCTGTCTCTGTACCTTCAGATAGCACCGCCTTCGTGTTACATAGATTCACCTGTGGAAGTACCATGCCTAGGAACCAGGAAAAGAGCAGCGCTCTCTAGCACAGCTACACCAGCTTTAGTCTACTGCTGCTTTGCAGAGAGACAGACCTCCAAAAGGCAACCTGGGAGCAAGGATAACTGCGGGCTGCAACACACCAGCAAATATGCCAATGTTAGAGAGAGAACACTGAGGGAACTCGAGGGTAGAGGGAAAGGAAAATCAGAGAAAACAAGCAGCAAGAATGTACAGCATCCCTGCTCTTCTGCAAGGCACGCAGAGGTGAAAGAAAAACACACCTCAGTTTGCACACAAAGGCAGCAGATACTCACAGTCTCAGCCATAGAGTACTCAGAGTTCAGCTTCTTTGCCAACCCATAGTCTCCCAATTTAATCAGGTTTGCCTTGGTTAGGAAGATATTTAATGTCTTTATATCTCTGAAAGGAGAAAAAGAAATGCAGACACTCAAATGTATTTCCAGATTTCACAGTTTTCCACACACTACTATACCTCCTCCCCCAAAAATGAAGTACTTGCTACTCTGCCAGCACTCTCTTTTACACACACAATGCTCTCCAAAGGCAATTTGACCCCAAGTACTGGGGCAGCAACTGCAGTTATCCATGTTTTATCACATCCCCACACAAACACAACACAGTCTAAAAAGCTCAGGGTCCAGACAACTATGTAAAGGGCCACAGATCAAAGATAGTTCTTTTTCCCCCTCTCAGTCTCTTCTTGTATGAAGGTCATTGAGCAGGTCTTATTTTTCCTGGTTTTATAAATAGACCAAGCCAGGAGTTGCTGAGCTCACTAAAAACATAAATGTATGCATGAATATGTATGTATGCAAATATAAACACACACAGAGGGTGTGAAACAGATGCCACTCTAGAACTTAAGCATAACATCCCTCTACCTTATGCCTCAAGAACAACTCTTTATAACATGATGTACTATATCCAGAGGATCAAAAGGCTGATGACCACAAAAATGCTGAATTCTGAAACTCATTGAGAATACTTTCTCCCAGACAGAATAATTTATATGTAGTTTCATAGATCAATATAAGAGGCTATAAATACAGAGAGGAAGCCCCCACAGTATGATATGCTTCCCATGGCCAACACTTCATAACACCCCCTTTTCCTAACATACCATCAACAACTTCCCAGTGTAGATCAGGACAACACCAAGTAAAGCAGCACTTTGCATTCATCCACTTGGGGCATCGCAAAGTCCTGGGTCACTCTGACAATGTCTGCAGCAGAAGGAAATCACTGCAAACATTTAAATAACTGTTCAATTCATTATTATGGAAGGATTTGGGGCCACACACGTTCCTAGACTGTGAACCCTGCTGTGAAGATGTGCAACAGAGGTGGTAAGCAGGAAATCACTGCAAAGCGGGACAGACATGACATCTGCTTTAGGTCAAAAACTTAGGCACTACTTTGTCGAGTATTGTGTACCAACCCTTCATTAGCAAGGCTTGCCAATTACCAAAGATTTAGAATGGCAGCAACCAGGATGCTATCCCACAGAAAACATCCTCACACAGCTATGCTCCTTAGTTAGAGAAGAATGTTGCGCAGCACACGATCCAGCCATGCTGGAAACAGCACTCTACATGTGCAGTGCTCCCCAGAGTATCATGGCCTCCGTGAAGCACACATAAGCCATGAAATTTACCCCTCCCAAACAGAACAGAGCAACAGGAAAAGGTAATTAGCTACTCATTAAAATCTCAGAGTCAATGTCAAAATTACCACTACCAGCTAACAAGCTATATTACTTCCTTAAATAACAGGCCAAAGAAATGAGACTGAGACAAATGCAGGACAAATCTTTGCATGGGTTATATTACAGCAGTGCACTAATGCAAAGTCTTCATCACTGTTAACTTCCAGGAATTACAAAAGGATGTACATGTTGGTTTGAAGATATTAATTGTGGAGCAGGTAGGAAGTGCGTTTGGCCTGTGGTAACTGCTCTTCCTATCCACTCTAGCAAACATCATTTATTGGCAATAAAGGGCCAATTTACTTCCTTCCTACATGGATTAACTCTTTGTTCACAAAACTGCAGCATCAAAGACAGAAATTCCATTTTCATATATAAAATTTCTTGCACGTTTATCACAAGGTGATTTCTAGCCCAGTAAAAATTCTTTACAGAAGTGATACTTAACAGCTAGGCAGTCCAGCTACACTTTGGAGAGAAGCTTAGTGCTTGCTTTAAGCACAGAAGCAAAGGCTACTCAAAGGAGTTCTGCACTTACATCCATGAACCGCACTGGTTACTTTAACTTCCCCACATGCCACACTTACCTGTGAAGAATTCCTGCTCGATGAATGCAGCTCACAGCTGATGCAATTTGAAAGAGATACCAAACCACCATCTGCAAAGGTAGGAATAAAAGCCTCAAAAAAAGGCTCAAACTCCTCCCCCCGACAAAACCCCGTATGTCCCTGTCACATAGAGGCACAGCAAGAGGGCCTGACTGTACCATTTAGATGCTCCTTCACGAGTATGAAAATTTAGAATTTCCTGTTTTGAAAATCTCTGAAAAGATATCCCAAAAGGTAGATTGTTCTAGTATTGTTCATAGTGTCTGCCCTGACAAGCATCACCGAATTCAGTGAGTGAAAATGCTTAGGAATGACAGCTAATGACCACCTGGGAAAGATCTACAGTTAGGCTCTCTGGAATATGAACTGGGACATTTAATATTCACCATGAGCCAGAAGGCCTTAGAAGTCTTTATATAAAATAAATAAGCATAATCATTAACCATCTCAGCATGAGGTGGAAGCACACAGCAGAAAATAAGTTTAAAAAAAAAAAAAGGAAAAGAAAGGAAAAGATAAGAAAAAGGAACAAGAAAAAAAATCTATGGTGAGACAGATTCAAGGCAATTACTCAGAAAAGAAGCTACAAAATGGTTAAGAGAGAGAAATTGAGTACCAACCACAACCAGGAATACAGAAAGAGATTTTAAAGTTAAATGTTAGCTAAGATGATAAGGTGACCAAAGTCAGTTGAGCACTCTTTCATTATTCCTCCCTTGAAAGTTTATACTGCTTATAAACAGCCAAAAAGGAAAATAAAAAGTTTCTGATAGTCCATAAATGCTTGCAATAGTCAAGAAGAGAGGAAGGATTTCAGTTCCCAGATACACACAGAAATTCCCCACCAGCACTATGGAAAAAACGTTGTATAAATATTCAGCTAACGAGACCAGACAGATCCCCAGAACATTAGGCCAGCCCCACTGCTCCCTCCAAGCAGTCGAAATTACCTCTTCTTCAAATAACTTGTCTTTCTGCCGCAGAATCTTATCGTAGAGGTTCCCTCCTGTAATTTTAAGTGAGTGAGAAGGTCAGAGAGGTTCATCTTAGTTAATGGCAGCAGTTACTCTACTCAGGTACTGCTGGGAATACTCAAATCCCCCAAGAGATCTGGTGAATCACTAAAGCTCTCCCTCAGCACTCTTCACTTAAACTGGTCAGGCACCCACAAAATTAATTCTTCTTCCATCTAAGAACTTCACTGGCATATCTAAGTTTAGGCAGAGGTGATTCTTTTTTAATACCACCATTTAATACTCTCTGAAAAGTGAACCAGTAAGATAGGCTAGTAGTCCCTACTTTTTTACCTGTAAGTGCTTCTTGGGATATGTAAACGTTTATAACCTGTACACCAAATCACATGAGATTGTCCTGCTCAGCATGATATATAAAGAAATAATACATTAAAAAAAGAGAAAGAATGCAGTTTTAAGTTCAGAGTAGTCCCTGAAAGCACAAGTTACTGCCTTTCCCCACTTACTGCCCAGCTCTGACCTGCCTCTCTGACTGCCCTGCCAAATACATTGATGCAGAATTCACAAAGCATTGACAACACCAGCACCACCAACAGAAGCCTGAAATCAGCAGACTCTTCAGGGCACCTCACCATTTCAAGACGGCAGACTGAAAATCAAGGAGAGCTATAAGAAACGATGCTGAGGGCTGCAGGCAGTGAGACTCCCTGTCACATTAGCATCCTACCAGTAAATCACAAATCGCTGATCACATCCTGTTGCTATTCCATTCCCCAATTATCATATACGATGTCCTAATAGTAAGAGAATACCAGGTCCTTCCCCATTCCCACGGGTATGGTGCAAGACAGCTTTCTGCTGTATGATTTCCATGAGCCTGTCAAGTTGTAGATGTCCAAAGCAGGTCACAATGGCTCCTCTGCCTCCTTGAGGGACTTATTTCAGACTTCCATGTTAGGAAGATTTTTCTGATATTCTAATTAAGATTCCCTTCACTTAGTTTCTTCTCATTCAGCCTTGCTATAACCTCTCAACATTTATTTTTTCTGCCTTATGTTCACGTTTGCAAATTATCTACAAATCACTTTTCACATTCACGATTTAACCAAAGTATTCATTTCTGCCTCTTCTTACAAACCTCTTTCCTAGCGATTCAGACTATACAGGCTTTTAGTGAATTCTGTTCCTCATCTCTGATTTTTTGCCATCTTTTTCGCAGCTTTTCTGAACCAAGGAGCAGCATGACAGGTACATCACCAAAATCCTACACAAGGAGACAAATTAGCACTTGACTCAGATAACCAATACCTCTATGCACACATACTAAAAAGAAAAACAAATTATTTTCTTCTTTGTTTCATCTAATCAAACCTAACCTTCTGACTAGTCTCTCTTCAACAAATGTATTTTATAGGCTATTTCTTCCCAAATCTATTTCAGAGATTTTCACAGATGTTATCCCATGACAAACCCAAATCTTATGGTACCATGATATACATACAGAACTATAGGCAAACAAATCAATAACTTGGCTTCCTCCCCTGTAAAATGGGGACAATATTTACTCAAATTTGAAAGTCTTTCCTAGATCTCCAGAAGAGATGTGCCAATGAAACAGTAAAAACTTTGGATTCTGAGGGGTGTCTGATAGTGACTAGTCCAGACTTACTTTAAAAATTACTCACAAATTATCTTGGACTTGTACACTGTAAAAAAAGCCACAGAAACAACTATTAACACATTGGCAAAACCAATATCCATAAGTCTAAATGAGATTTCCCTCTTTCTCATGTCCCTAGTTCTGTACCACTCAGACATTTTCAGGCAAGGCAGGCTATATACTCATCTCTTGGTTATTGTCCCAAAGTAAAACAAACACTTTAGAGACATTAACAAACATGCACAGACATCAGTACTAGGCAGCCCTCTTTCTATGCCCTGCAACAAATTTATAATGGCCCCAAGTATGCAGTCTTTTCCAGGCAGCTAAATAACTCACTACTAAAATACTCCTAAAGTACTCCTAAAATAAATGGTGCAATCTTGCCCTGGCCTCCACCCTGCATAAAAACAAACAGCAGAGAAGCAAAACCAGCTTTGGGCAACCTGCCAACCAGGGTTTTTGACACCCTTCAAGAACACTGCACAGCTCTCTTGTCCTCCCCAACCTGTCCCACTGAAAGCAATCTAAGATGATAACATGATGATAGCCTTTTCCAGCAAAAAAAGTTTCTGTCGATGAGCCAAGGCTTAACGTAACCCCCAAACACACACAGGATACTTAGCCAATGGAGCTGTCCCACTCATCCAAACAGGAAACGCACTGCAGCTCTAGCATCCTGTTCCAGCAGTATTAGCTGTGTATGACCTCCTCTCCCAGCTGTCTAAGAGTAACTGCAGCTCAGGCCCTCATGTCAAATCCTTTTACCTCTCCATCCCAGCTGGGACTGTTTCCCCAGCAAACTCCAAACAATACCATCTGATCTACTCTTAGATGGAATTTTAAAGTTTTCTCCACCACCAGAAGGAACAGATTTATTTTTTTTTTTTAATAGTAAACATAGAAGCTGATAGCACAAGGCAGGAAAAAGTCCTGACTGCAGTGTGCCAGTAGATTTTTAAGTTTTGATTTATAATTGCCAAATGGAGGGGTCTATTTAAGTGACACTAGTGGAAAACAGCCCCACTCTGTACTGGCAGAGAGGCCCAATTATCCTCGTGGTCTTTTCCCACTGTCCTCCTAAAAGAGGACAGCAAGGCACATAAGAAGTGTACATTACCAATAACCCACTTCTTCCACTGCACCAGCTACTCAGAAGACTTGAGAAATCATCTACTGCCTGAACTGCCTGCACTAACTACTGGGCTTCTTTCTTTGGGACCTGAGGCACAAATCAGTCAGAAGGGTTCTCAATCTCCTCTTCAGGAGCTACGCAGCAGAATTCACCTCCACTCCTCTGCTCCCCAGAGGACACCCCAGAAATACTCCCTGCAGGTTCTGCAGAAGGGTGACTCAGCAATGTGTCAGCTGCCTGTTTGTAAGTGGGAGAAGGGATCTCACCGTTACAGTACTCCAGCTCAATCAGCAGCGTGGTGTTATCCATGAAGTGATTGTAGTACGCGATTATGTTCTCATGCTGCAACAGGGCAAGGATAACGATTTCGTTCAAAGCATCACGACGTTCCTTTTCTGACAGCCGGGTCAGGTCCACCTCCTTCCACACTACAAGTGAGTCATCCTGAAACACAAAAACATCTTTTAATTACAAACACACTACTACGAAGAGAACAGTATGTGCCTTTATAGCAGGAAATTAAAATTTCAGGAAAGGTAAAAAGACTTTCCTGCATCTTACAGGTTTCAGACAGAGATTCTTCACAACAATAAGTTTTGATGTTTTCTATTTGTC
>JAVKLA010000031.1:3167724-3198479 GCA_034782735.1 Sagittarius serpentarius | reverse complement strand
CCGGTGCCCCCTCCCGCGGGAGGAGGAGGAGGAGGGGGGGGGGAGGGGGAGGAGAGCAGCCCCTCTCCCGCTCCCCGGCGGGGCCCCGCCGCCAAGGCGGCCTGCCTACCTCGGTGCGGCGGTAGAGGGTGGCCTCGCCGAAGGCGCCGCGGCCCAGGGTGCGGATGGGGATGTAGTGCAGCTCCTCCTGCTCGCCGGGCAAGCTGCCGCCGCCGCGGGAACCGCCCCTGCCCGAGGACTCGCTGCCGAAGTCGGAGCTGATGGAGTCGCAGTGCCGCTCGTACTCGCCCAGCGACATGGCGGCGGCGCGGCCCCGCTGCGGCCCGGCTCTCCCTCAGCGAGGCCCCGCGAGCCCGACGGGCTCCCTGTTGGCTCCCGCCGGCGACCCGGAACCGCTTCCTGCCGCCGCAGCCGCCGCCACGACCTCCGCGCTCCCGCCTCCCGCCGCGGCCCGCGCCGCCGCCCGCCCCCCCCCAACCGGGTTCAAAGCGCATTAAAACCAGCGCTCTCACCAATGTAGCGCTCGGAATTAAGAAGTTGCCTCGGCGCGGGACAGAGAAGTCACTTTACTTCCCGAGAAGTCAAGAGTTCAAGGTTATTTTCCTAAAAAGCTTTCCAGTTGTATTTTGGTAATAAAAGGCTGTCTGAAGAACTGGTTTCTGCCAAAAAAAAGTCATTACTGTTTGTTACGAGACAGATGTCAACTTTTCTTGACTGTACTACACACAATATACATTACTGAAAAATAATCGCTACGAGGGAGAACACACCGAGAAACACCACAACTGTATCCCACGCTCAAAGATCTGGAAGGAGGAGGGCCTCTCCGGTGGATACACATTTCACACCAATAAAACATAGCAGCAGTGTCCCTTATCATGCCACTCGTGATTCATGACATTTCTCTCTAAACTGAAAGCTTCATAAATAGTATTTTCGATCTGGAGCTGCAGTGACTTCTCTGTCATCAGGAAGTATTGGCAACCTTAATCTTGGGTAAGTGATTTATTTTATTCATAGATAATGCACACCATCATCACTTCAGTATTTTGTTTTCAAAGTTCAGTAGTCGCAACCACAGATGGGAAGGCAGAGTTGAACAATGGGGAACATTCACTTCAGGACAGGTGATCCCACACTTACAGGAGACATCGGGAGCTGAAGCACAAATCCCTAAAACCAGGTACAACGAAGCCCGGTTAGCTCCTACCCACTGCCTTGGGAAGATGCTTTATTGCTCAGAACAAGCAGGCTCCTTGCAATGTGGTGAGGGTTAAAGAGCTGTTCAGCATGATACGCACCTATTTTAAAAGTAACTCATCCATCAAAGTTTACTTGCTGTGCATCATAACTGTTTCCATACAAAGATGTCCCTCCCAGCAGCAAAGACAGCACATCAGTTTTAGAATAAAGGAGCTTGCAGGAACACATGAAAAAGCTCAGATGTGTTCTGCTAAGGATCATTCACTCCACTACAAGGGGAGTACCTGGCAGAATGTCATCTGGCAAATGATAATCATTTTAGAAAAAATAATCTAGATGGCAAAAATCTCACGGAAATGGGATTAAGGAATCTGGAACAGTTGTGGAAAACCAGAAGACCAATCAAAAAAGTCAGTCTTCATTTTCCTGATTTGAAAAGTAGAGTTATCTTGCCCATTATTACCTACAGTATCATACAAATTCTTCCATAAAATGATCACAGTAATAGCTACAATCAGGTTTAGCCACCCTACAGCGTTGCCTTTACTACGCTTTAAAAAGCAGGGCAGTAATTCTCACAGCAAGATGCACCTAAGGGAAGTAACAGCTGCTGCCCACTCAGGTTTATTGGAATATGACTGAAGAATATACACCCGACTTTACACTGAATTTTTTACTCAAGCATTTAAAGAAATCACACCACCTAGAGGCAATGTGCTATTCTGCCTCTTGCAAAATTGTTACTGAACGATGAATTCGGATAAGGGTAGGAACACTGTCATTTAAACCAAATCATAGCAAGTATCTGCCTTAGTGCAAAGATCCCATTCATGGTTTTCAGAGTCAGGACAGTACATTGATTATGTTACTAACACAACGAAAGAGCAGCTCACAGTGAGAAGAAGGAAATGACAAGTCATCTACATAGTTAATTATAATTAAGAAGACTGCACCATGAAATTTCAGTTACATATGTACAGCAAATATCTTACACCTGGGGGAAGATTATCAAAACAAAATATATTCAGGGGGAATAAAGACTGAGCACCTGGCATGGGTGAGAACACCCTAGAGGGTAAAGCTCTGCAGCAGGTGAGACCAGAGCTGCAAGGCGATATAGCTGGAAAACACAAGCATGCCCTCCCCTCTGCCTGCCTCAGCTGTGTGGCAGCTGTAGGAGCAGCATCCCCCATATAACCAAGTAAATCCAAGTTCATCTCATTGCAATTCCAACAGAACCTCCTGCTGCAGCTTATGCAAAGATCACATAATGCAACCAATTTAAAAGCCCAGGGAAAAGGTACCTCAGGAGTATCAGCTATGAAAGGAAATTAAGTGACATGAAACTGCAGAAGTGAGAGCAATGCGAGCATGGTTCTGTCATTGCCTTTTTTGAGTAATGTGCCCCCAAAGGAAGTTATTCAACATGTATGCTTCATTGCAAAAACTAAAATAAAACAAGTCAGATGGGTCCTTCAGGACACAGCAGCTTTCTCCAAACATGAGCTAAACAAATGATCCTCATAGCAAAGATCAATGGGATGGGCAGCTGGAGACCACAGGTCCTCTGGCAGGCTGTGTCAGCAAGCTGGAGGTGCAGAAGCGAATGCATCGAGTTTGAGGTGATAAACCACACGGACCTCTGGCAACAGAAGGAGCAATCATGCATCTGTTACTGCCATTTTGAAGAAAGTTTAAGTCACTTCATCTGCAGCTGAAACAGAGCAACTCCCAGCTCCTGCCAGCACAACAGACTTCTAGTGCAAAGCAAGAGAGGCTTCCTACAAACACTGCTGAGCAAATACAAGTATTTCAGTGCTGCAGCAAAAGCTTGGGCTCATCTGTTTCAGGTTTACAAAAAGGTCCAAGAAATGCCAGCAGGCAGTTTTTCTGAATCTTCTGCTCCTTCCATCTTCCTCAAAGAGGCAGACCTGCCAGAGCCACCACACCACCACCAGCAGTGGTTTGGGGAGGAACAACAGAACAAGCACAAGCCTTACAAATTTTTCAGGTGGAGAAGGGGCAGCAGACAAAACTACCAACCCTGAACTCCTGTGGTCTTCACCAGACCCAACTTTTTTTCTCCTGTGAAAGACATATCCATTTCAGGTTTGTGCTCTCTCCTTCCCAACAAGCCACCTTGAATGTATAGGAAGTTCATTTCCCAGAGACTTTGTTCACAAAGGGCAAGGCCATCTCAGGCATCTGAAAGACAAATACAGTGGAGGGACACAGCTAAAGATATGAGAGACAGAAATACATCACATGAACTGGCAGGGGTGAAGAGAGGCCTCACTACTTTCCCAAACCTCTGCTGCAGGACCCTGTGACCTGTGCAGGCAGGAATCCCCTGACGATCTCACCAACCAGTTGCCAAACTAGTTTGAGTCGAAAGTCTCTGATCTGCCAGTTAGGAGGCAACACAGGTGTTGTACACTTGGGTTATTTCTCACATACCCGAGCAGCTTGTAAGAAATGAGCAACTGAGTGTGTAAAATGCTCATCCCCTTACGCGCGCACGCACACAGCAGCTGCAGCAGGCACTTTGTACAGGGTGCAGCCTACGTTGGCATAGCAGGAGGGGGAATACGCGAAGATATACCTTACTTAGGAATGCTAACGTGCTGTGTTAAGTAGTGTGATAATTAAATCGTTAGTCACATTGACAAGTGGGTGGAAGAGGCTAGAAACGTCTGATGCAGTTTGCTACAGGCAATTACAGATTTACCAACGACGTATCTGTCACACACAAAGATGGGCTCAGACCCAAGTATCTGCAACTGCTCAACTTTAGCCCATTTCCCAGAAGTAAAATGGAACGAAGACATCAGCTCTGCATCTGCAGTAACAGCCCAGACACACCACCAACCTACCGCATGAGAACAGCTGTACAATTCCACATACTCAAATATTCATCTGGGCAAGAACTTGCCGAGGCTAATCCTTATCCAAAGATCTGGGAATTTCCCTTCTTGAAATTCTCCCTGATAATTCTAACTAGTTATGTAGCACTTACGTGCCCCCAGTCCTGTTACATGGCATATCTCACTTGGCTACCGCATGACAAAAGGCTTGCAGGCTCAGCAGAGATCTGACAGCAGTTCAGTAAATACCTAACCACTCTCTCCAGTAAACACCTGCCACTCACATAGGACTAACTCATCTTTGCAACAATTTAAAATTTCCTCTATAGAGCACAAAACTGAAAGTAATTCCATCTGTCTTAATGAACTAAATTTTACATGGGAGCCGACAGTGAAAAACTGGATCTTGTACTCTAGAGCACCAGCGCTGTTTCACGATCAGCCTCAAAATTCCTCCACATATAGGGATATAATTAGGAAGGAGGCGAAGAAAGGCAACAAATGGTAACCTGTATTAGAGACACCTCACTTGCTGTGCTGGTGCCACTCCGCAGAGAAGCCTGTGCAAATCGGTACCTTTCCTGAGTCTGGAGTTCTCCAGTTCTTGAGAAATTAACTGTTGCTAGAGAAACCCAAAGGCTTGCCGGGTGGGGGGGGTGTCTGTGTACTTGCTGCTTCCTGCGACAGATCAGCTTGCAGGGAACAGCAGTTGGTAGGTATACGGCACAAAGAGGACAAGACTCACACAGACAACTGAGGCGGGTTGTTTTTCTCCAAAGAAATTTTATTTGAGAAAGTTGACAAAAATCCCCCAACCAGTCATTACAGGTAAATCCATACCACTCCCCCACACCTGCTCCCCAGTAATCATACCAGTACCATGAAGATCAAAACACAACACCAGAACAATGACAGTGTAACAGTCACCTGGGGAACTTAAGGCCTCGCCACCATTTTTAAGATAAAGATATCTTTGTACTCAGATAAGGACGGGGAGAGGATATCAAAACAGACAAGACAGGAAAAGCCCCCTTCTTGTACTGTTTTTTCAAGTTATATAAAAACAAAAGCAAAACCTTAACAGATCTACAGGCTTCAAACTGTAGGACCTAAATCTACCTTCAAATGACTTCTGTAATTCAGTCCTGTGGCATCACTGCTGTTCTGCACTGTAACGGCTTTCAAAAACATACAAGGATAAAATGGATGCAAGGGGAGAGGAGTGGACTTGGGTTCTTAATATGGCTTTATCAAAAAAGAAACCAATTAAAAGCAATCTAAGCTCTTGCCAGTGCTACTAACCACTCCAGGAACTTGGCAATGGCAAAGGGGAGGCAAAGTACTAATATATTTAGATGACAAGAGGTCATCTTTTCATCCTCTTTCCCATTGCCTCACCCTGGACAACCACTTCCTTCCCAGCAATAGATCAGATTCAGGTCCGAAATTACAAAACCATGCCTTTTTCAAAATGGTAGCCCAGGCCCAGGACCATGACAATCTCTTCTCTAGCCAGAAATGTCTAGGCACATGACACCAGAATGCTGTGCTGCTGAACCATTTGCTCTCAAGGAATGCAGAGAAGGTGAAAGAATTTTAATCACTGCCTAAAAACTGCAGCAGGTAAGTCCAGGAAGTTAACCTGCCTGTTTTTTCCCAGCCTGGCTTATTTAACATCATGCCATCTGGACAGCTGAGAAACGACGAGAAGCCGCTTGCTCTCTCTGTAGTACTGCACAGCTGTTGAGGGCACAGTTCAGACTTCCCCAAGACGCAGAATTAGCGTATTCCTACTCGGTACTGGTTTTTTTGAGTTCATCCACATTCTTCCAACAACGTCTCTGCCAACCTGCAGAGCATCCCTTGCACCCTCAGACCTCAAAGCAGGGCACAGGCTCTCGTGCTTCACATGAGCAGCAGCCCATCTTGGAAAATGAGATTCAGCCACCTGCCTGCTGGATAAACACTATGCTGTTACATGACAGAAGTCTCCTGCTCAATGTAAGACCAAGTTTCCTAGAATAACCTGCTCCTATCTTCCCTGTGACTCTATCTGACTGGGGCCTCCTGTCTGCACAAAAGGCCGCCCCTGACCAAGGCTTTCAGGAAAACTGCTGCATCATTTCAGAACAAGAGGCAAATCTAAGACAAACACATGAAGCAAGGGTGGGACTAAGGCTGAACCGCTTATTTGAGCAAACCAGGCTCCTCCTTACATTCCCAAGACCTCCTTCCAAGGCTCCCCTTCCTCCAGGCTGAACCACCGTATGCTCAAGTGCGCTGACCTGTCAGCACAGACACCAGCTTCTACACGGAGAAACAGAGGTCCACGACAGGGACCAAACCTCCAACCTCCCTCTATCCTCAGGCCTTGCTGGAATGATGAATCCTATTGCTTTGCACTCACCTCTGTTTGCAGGAGGCTCAGACCCCAGCTGGTCAGAACAGGGAATCCCCCGCTGTGCCCCAGTGCTAGCGCGTGGCACCTAAAGAGCTCAGCAGGGTCAAGTGGCTCAGAGTAACACTACAGTCACAGACAGATGGGAGACATCATCAATTCAAGATTATAAAAGGAGAACAGACAGCGCAAAAACTTGCTGCAGCTGTCATGGAAACATCTTTTTTTATTTAATCGCTGCCCCAGGAATCCCCAAACCCATCACAACCTCCCCCACCCTCAACATCCAACAGGATTTCACAAGTCCCCCGTTGCCTCCAATGTTTAGGCTCCCCTCCCCCTTTAGGGTCCAAATTCCTGCCGAAAGCTCCAGTCAGTGGGTATCATCTGTGAGATGGCTCCAGGGGGCCATGGCTGGGTCCCAGCGGTGTCCAACTGGGTCTGAGAGGAGGGGGAGGAGGACTTGCTCCTTTACTCAATCAGTTTCTTGGCCTTGAAGAAGCGACGCAGGTAGAAAACCTGCCAGGTGGCCAGTCCGATGAGACAGCACATGGAGAAAATGCTGAAGTACAGAACCCGGGTGTTTGTCGACTCTGAAACAGACAACAAACCATTGCACGGGAGTCTGACATCACAGGATGTGCCTCAAGAGGGCAAAATTCCCAGGATTTTCTCTCCCCACCCCTGCAAAACTTCAAAGGCAAGATATCATCCAGCATGAAGGCAAGGGCACACAAGCACCAACAGTACTTGAGAATAAAAGCAGAGGGAACAACGCGAAGGATAATGAGAGAGAACAAGGTGAAACTGTGGTTAATGGTCAGCAATAAGTGGTAGAGTAATTCACATTAGGAACAGACAGAAAGAAATGATTTCTAGAGCTGGGACACACAAGATTCGGTGACTGCTTCAAAGGGAGAGAAATATCAGCAGTTTTCTCTCACTAAGAACAGAACAGGCAGAGACCACTATAACTGCTCGATCTCCAAATGCTATCCTAATAACACATTCAGCAGAATGTAAGGGGTCTTAGAGCTCCATCCCTCTGAAGGAACACAGCTTCTTACCGTTTGTGTCCCTCATCTCCTCTTCTCGTTTCTTCATATAGGCAAAGTCATTAACAATGGACTCTGAAAGGTCTTCCAGGCGCCTCAATTCTACTTCCAGAGGCTTCAACTTCTCCACTTTCGCAATCTAGAAAACAGAAGAGTCAGGCAATCCCTAAGCCAAAACCAAAAGCTCCCACATGGGTTTTTACTGCCAGTTTGAACCACTCCTCACATGCTACAGATCTGGGGCATCCTTCCTCTAGGGAAACACCTCTACAAGCCAGAAACTACCACTGCATAAAACACTATCACTTCTCCCACCTGTTCTCTGAAACACACTTTCCTACTAGCCCTCCTACACAACAGAGGAGCACAGTATGCATACAAGCACATTTCTTCCTTATTCGGCCTAATGTTGGCTTATTCACAGTTGGCTTCTGAGGAGTGGGTAGAAGAGCTTACAACATGACTAAACCTCCAGTGAATAGAAGTCACAGACTGCGATACAGGTGACTAACTTACATATGCATACGATATTGTTCTATAGGCACACAGGGTATTAGCACCAAGACTCGCTTTGCTAACTGTTGCCATATGCCCCAGAAATCCCGCGCAGCCTGATTCCCAGTAGCAGCGGTTTGATTACACCCACAAGAGCTCAGGGCTTTCACCCTTTAGACCGATAACCTCAAGGGCATGATATGCTCTTGGTAGGGACCACGCAGCTACAAAGTGCTTCATCGGCCTCACGCCACCAGGTGACGCTGCTGGAATACTTACGGGACAGGCTGCTTCTGAGCCAGTTTGAAAGAAAGAGAAAAAAATACGCTTCCCTCGTAAAGGCTGGGTTTATAGGACATCATTTTTGCGCAGAACATGCAGCCCACAGTCCTACAAGTCATAGGCTTGTATCCAAAAAGAAAAATCCACAGGACATTCAATTAGAAAGCACAGTCCACAACAGCAACTATTTAAAGTTGAATGTGTAAAAACACGTCCTTGCCCCAGTCCTAGCTGTAACCTGACTACACATTATGTAAAATCTGTGACACAAGGACATTACTCAAAGGAAGCTAACTGCAATTCCTGCCACTGCTACAGCGTAGGGTTTGGGTAACTGGTTCTTGCATAGAATTTGTCGCTATTACCAACGAGTGACGGGCCCCCGCCATGAAGGCCAGATGCCAAGTAATGCAGAAGAAAGATGCGCTACAGAAAACACGTGGAGCACCTGCAGCTCACCACTGGTCTCACTGTCACCCAGCACAGCTCAGACATAACCCACAGGACGACATCCTTCAGTGGTCCACGTGCTGACAGAGAGGCAAGAGGGCTCCCAGGGTGCAGGCATCCCCAAAACACTGCTTCCAGAGGCAAGCTGCCTGGGTGTCAGAGCCCATCTGAAGAGATGCTCATGACCAGGCCAGTACTAGCTCATCAGCCATTTCACTGAAGGGTCTTCACATGACACGTGTATCCTGGCAAGCTGCAGGCCATCAAGCAGTCATCTGAGGATTTTTATGCTGAGGCAAGCTGTGTATTACAGCTCTGCCAGCACAGCAGTGTCGATTCGGAATGCATTTGTGAGGAGGGGCAGGAAACGGGAGGTTAAATCCCTCCTGCTTTCTAGCCAATAGGTTGTACTGACAAAACCCTGTGGCCTGGACGTTTATCTGCCACTAGAGCTTTGCTGAAAAACTGGCACCAGTGTAAGCGTGCCTATGACCCAGAGTCTGCTGACACAGCTAGAATAGCAGGTCTGTAACGCACACAAAGTCTTGGGCAGCTCTACTGACAAGCTCGCCCCACATTGACCAGCTCCATTATCTTCCTGAAGGGCATTTTTCCTCATTCACAGAAGGCTACAAAGGTTCCACTGGGAAAAACGAAGGCTTGTCTGCTCCATCCTGCATCCCTTCAGCTGCTCTTCATAGGTGTAGCTAGAAACATCCGATAGCTGCTTTTAGTCCTGCATGTACTCCGAGACACACATCCTGGAACCTCTTTCATCCCTAGTAAAGCCAATATGCACAGCTGCTCCAAGAGATTTCGTAAAAAGCCCATCAGGCATCTGTGATGGTGGAACGCCATCATCCTAGAAGGAACATCTAGACCACCAAAACAACCAAGACAACTCCGCTGAACTTCTTGGGGCCGCTCAAAGGTTTGTCAAAGCCTAACTCTCTTCCTAGCATAGAAAGAGACGTGCTACAGCCAAGAATTGACAAGGAGTAGCTGATCTGAAAGGGAACCTAGATCGCCAAGCCTTCTTGGTGCCCTCTGGAAAGTCTTTTCACTTTTCGCTACCTTCATTTCTACTTACTGAATGGAGAAAGTTACTCCTCCCTACCCCAGAGAACTAAGGTATGACACTTCCATGTAGTTAAGTTTTCTAACCCAGCTCTCTCTCCCAGTTGCTTTGCTCCAAGAATGTCTGGATCTATGAAAGCTTATGAAGCCAGACTTGGACATTCACCCCTCCTGTCACTCCATATGCCCAGGACAGTATCAGTGACCCTTGTTCAACTTCCTGCATCAAGTCTCCTTGCAGCAATTCAACAAGAAGAACTGGGGGGGAATACAGGTCACTGGTACCTTACAATAGATGAACGTCACAAGCAAAAGGCTCAAAAAGGCAGCAATTCCAGGAGAGAAAACTGAGCAACAGTCCTCCCCTCTGAGGCCTTACAGCACCCTGTCAAGTCAAAACCCAGAAATACTACAGCAACCTGGGGAGAGAGAGGATAAAAAAAGAAACCACACTGCAAAACAGTATGGCTAAACATCTGCAGCAGCTGTAGAAACTGTAAACCAGTTTGAGTCCCTTGCAGACATGCTGCTCAAAAAGGCTCAACACAGTCTGCCACTCAGAGGTCCTCGCAAGTCAAGGACACTTGCCAGTGCTGCCAAGATCTGCATTTGGTAGCAGGTGGGACTGCAAGTATAAATTCTTTTCCCATGTTTGTTCATGGACCTTTTCCATCGATCTAACTACACTGACAAGCATAACGAATACTTACTTTTATTCCAAGACAGTTGTATCAGTACAACCAGTGAGTATGTAGAGATACAGGCACAGGAGAACCTTTCTGCATAGGGACAATGCTTCTAGGTAGCATTACAGTAATGTAACTCAGAGTATGCTGCGGGGTTGTACTTAAAGAGATTCTATAAATGTAGTCACCATAATCCTCCCAGTTACGCTCTTGGGGTCATCCCATAAGATTTCAACATCTTGTAATCCTTCAGTAGCTGGTTGCCAGAGAGCTGGCCCAATGATTGCTCTGCTCTTCCCTGACCCCAAGCATTTTTTTACTCTCCATGTAGGTTGTGCTCTAAACTGTCTTCAGCAATGATTGCCCTGCTCTTCCCTGATCCCAAGCAGTTTCTTACTCTCCATATAGGATGGGCTCTAGCGTGACTTAAGCCACACAGGACCAGCTAGCCCAAAGCTCAAAAGGATATAAAAACTCCAGCACGCCCATCTCAGAAATTTGTTAGTTTTCTAACTGGCACCATACACAGCCTCCTCTGCTACCTACTCTCCTCCTTAAGACATCTCCCATGCTGTTGTGCGCAGCAGACACAGAAATCATTTGCAGGAATCTTTCTCCACCAACAACTCTCATTTTCTCAGGCACAGGCTCTGTGCTGGGGGCTGGTTGACCCCAAATTCTAGTGAGACAAAAGCATAGTAGCAGCCATCAAAATTCAGCATCCAAACCAGCCAGGACTGTCCCAGCCACAAAGCAACTGCTATTCCACACAGCTGGCTCTTGGGTCTAGGAAAGCTATGTCTTCCTAAGATGGAAACGTTTAGGCTTTATGCCTATTTGCAATGTCACGCCTTCAAACCAAATACCCATTTCACACCAGCTACTACTCTGCCAAACACCTTTACATTGATACACTGCCAGTCCTTAGAAACACACAAGTGACATTTCAGGGCTGTTGAACCAGTATATTTTACAGTCAGGAAGGTAAGAACAGTGACAATGCAACTTCACCTTTAGGAGGATCTGATATTAACCTAAAATGCCCTCTGCTGCAGGGGCTGGGAAAACTTCACATCTCGGCCTCTTGTTGCCTCTAATGCCTATGCCCAGAAGCTAGGTCATGCTGTCCTAGCAAAGAAATTCACACATTAGGCTCCAGTTCCCAGAGTACAGAATTAATTTTAGCTGATGTTTGTCTTTTTTTTTTTTTTTTCCCCTCCCCCTCCCCTAACACGCAAAGCTTCACTGGAATTGTAGGTTGCAGGCAGGCTTTCATTACCGCTGGGAAAACAGCTTCCCATCATGAGCCCCAGATCTACAAACAGCATCACGTGAGTGCTGGGAAAGGGGAGCCTGCAGAGCAGGCAGCCAGGGGACATACCTCCTCGTAGTTCTTTGCTTCAACTCCATGCTTCATATCCAGAGTCACGAGCTGGTCCGGCATCCTCCCTGTTCCTGGAAGCATCATGAAAGGATTCATTGTGCGAAACATTCAGCCTGCCAGGAAATCACCAGCTCTCCCCACCACTGAGGAAGAACTCACAACATCCCTCCCCTCCCTCCATGTCTGCAGCTAACTGCGGAGGCAGCACAGTCCAGCCTAAAAATACAGAGACTTCACAATAAATCCTGGCTGAAGGAAAGCCTCCCAAAGATAATGAGAACAAGCTGTAACTAAAAGCGCTAAGTGTGTGTAGGATGCAAATCACTGTAAAAACTGCAGAGGATTAGAAGATGAATACCAGCTGCTATGAGACAGCCTGGCAAAAGCCAAGTCACCGGAGGGACAAATATTCAACTGGGAAGCCCACGTTCCTCCTAGCAGGAAGTGCACCCGCAACTTGTCAAGGTTACTGGGGTTATAAATGATTTTACATTCGAAGGAGCAAAAGGTAAACCGCTCTAATTGAAGAATATGGCATACGGGGACTGCTGACCCTCGCATGCTGCAGCATCTGCCGAAACGAAGGCAATCCCTTTACCAACATATCTTTTCAGGTCAAGAACAGTTCAGATGTCTGAGACTCATACTGCTAAGGCAAATCCCAAGATGGCAGGAGGCTTCTGAAGGTGGGAAAACGCCACTTCAGAGAACTGCAAGCTGGAGCTGCACAAACAGCGAGTAGGATAAGGCTGTAGTCAACAGCACAGTAGGTATCTTTCAAGGCTGTAGCCCCCAAGCTAGGGACACCTATGGCTAATAGCTTCTTTTAACTGCTACAAACTGTCACATCTGAGAACGCTCACAAGAGGAAAAAAAAAAAAAAAAAAAAAAAGAATAGGCATATAAGATACCCTAAAGAATGCAGCACATCAGCTGACCTGAGTGTCATATTCCAGTATACCACCTACCAAGGAAATGTCTGTACATAACACATTTGCAAATCCCAGCACTTTGGGGCGTACAGTTGTCCTCAGCTGGCTGCCAGCAAAACACAAGGTCTGAATTCACTCACACTATGAATTTCGGAGTCTTTATCCAGGAGCATGTCCAATACTCTCACCCTGCCTTAGGAGGCTGCCAGGTGGACATTCCCCCAGTCCACAAACAAATTCAATGTGCAGGTTACACTGGGTCACTCCAGTCAGAGCTAGGAAGATACTCCAGACCTTCAGTATGACATCCTCAAATTTTCTCTCTACCCATCAAACAGCTCTTCAACACCAGAGCAGAATCACCTCCACCTTCTACCGCTAGCAGAACATGCAATAACCTACTGACAAGATGGTCCATATCAATTACAAACTGTTTCTTAAATTTCCTGAGGGATACAGGAGCTCAAAATTCAAACCCAGCTATGTAAGAGCCTAATGGATAAATTAGGATGGAATTTTTTGGTTTTCTTATAAAAGACTGGTTACTGTAAAAACAAACTCAAATCCCAGCAATGTTCTTTAACAGACAGGCTGTATGCAACCACCCAGGGTTCCTTTCTCCAACCACAAGTTTTGACCGCTTATGCCATACATATACCAGCATGCCTGGAGACTGGCAGGTAGGACAGCCAACAGTAGCTGCAGAAGAAAATTCAAAGCATACAATTCAGTGAGAGGTTTTTTTTAATGTTGTTTAAATTACAGCAACTTGGGTGGAGAGCTGGAGCTTCCAGGAAGACATGAGAAAGATGAAAAGGCCAGTGAACAGGAGAACAGAACTGGAAGGATTAATTTGTCAGGCTGGAAGGGAGAGCTGCCAAGAGGCAGTAACAAAGTAGAAAACTTAGAGCTGCTGGGTGCAAAGGGATGGAAAGCAGACATTCTGCAAGAGGTTAACATTTATCAGGGACTGGCCTGGAAAAACTCAAGCTGCTCATCTACAAGTGTACTGAGCCCTCTACAGAGCCCAAGGCACTAGGCAGCTCCCTTCACGCTTGTCAGATCCTGCAACCATGGCTCACCAGAGCAGACTGGGTCAGCAACAAAGAGAAACACAGTTAAGTCCCAGAGATCTTGAACTAACTGATACCTACATCCCCCAGGAGGTCTTCGAAAGGTCATCTCTGTTTCCTGGGAGATTAACACAGCTTCTAATTTGCAAAGTCAGTGGAAAAAACAGGATAGTTGAACTGGATGTAAAAAAATTTCCCCTAGGAATTCCAGAAAAAATGAGCCATAACACTTAAAGTTTGGGAAGAGAAGGATTACAGAAGGAGCAAAGACGTAAAGATCAGGACACAGGAAGAGCCTTACAGGGGAGCACTAGTGCAGGCCAGGCTGTTGTTCTCAGAGATCAGCTTACAGTGTGAGAATAAGTATGCCTGGGAACAGAGCACTGGTCAGGAAGACAGGAACCTTCTACCCTGGAAGACGGGAAAAAAGCCTGCCATGCAAACACCCATAGCTCCAAGAAGCACCCTAAGAACGCCTCCACTCTGATAAGGTGGACCTTCTACATAGGATCTCCTTCTCACTTCCTCGTTTCTGTGGTTAAGGATTGAGAAATCCCTGTTGCTTAGACCCCTCAGGTCCCAACGGCTCTGGGCTTCCTCTACCAACAGTTTTTCTCTTCCAGTATTCCACCAACATCCTCCTTGGCTGCTGCACTACAAGTCCTGACCACTTACTCGATGAGACTGTGAAAAAAAAAAAAAAATAATAAACCACCTTTAAAGAGAAACATGGGGATAAAACAGCACTTGGTCAGTTCCCCCATTCCCACACTGACCTTATAGAGGAAACAAGGCATTTCCTTGTGACATGGTTACTTCTTCCACAGTACCGTAACCATGTCCTGCACATGATCAAGCCTCACAGTGCCATGTCCCTTACTTAAATACTTCCTTGACTTCCAGCACAGGCATGGGAAATCTGGAGATACTCAACATACAGCATCTCTCTTTTAGCAAGGAGTTTGGTGTACCGGGGTCCAGAAAGAAACTAGCAGCTTGGAGGCCTCGAAAGAGAAAGCCTCCAGAAGAGGATCCAGCTGCTCAATTGAACAGCTCTAGATTTGATGACCTCAATGCCCCACCGGTCACCAGGTAGAAGCTGCACTTTGAAGTAGTTTATCCTCATCAGTACTGAAAGCTTTAAAACAAACTTGCAACAATACAAGGGAGCCAGGGAACAAACATTTGCAACAATCAAAAGAGCTATACGGGGCTCAGTCTAGGCAAGAAACCTCTGGTGACAAGGACTGAAATAAGAGTCTAGACACAACTAAAGAAAGAAGCCTTTCCCACTTCAGTGTGTGATCACATGGAAGCTATGAAAGCATTTGTGGGACTGTCTGGAGACCTTCCAAATACCCAGGTGTTAGACAGTAAATAGCATGAGTGACTCCCAGATGAGTCACTAGTGCCTGCATGTCTCGATGCGTTAAGGAGCATTTGGAAGCCCTACCTCTGGAGTGAAATAAAAGCAAAATCCTGAGCATTCGGTGTCACTGTCTTACCTGTAAAATACTATAGAAGAGGTGTTACAAGCCAGATCTCTGCCAATCCCAGCACAGAAGATAGCCTTCTCTTTCTGGAAAGTTCTCTTCAACTTGCAAACTATTTGTATCTTTTATGTGGAGCAGAACAGCAAAACAGAGGCTGCCTTTCAGTAGACATAAGGAACGCTGCTAGTGACCGCTCTGTGAAATGCTCTGGGATCTTTTAGGACAAGACCTAAGAAGAACCAGGTCCAGGTCCAGAACTCTGACAGCGACTGTGAAAAGATGTGAGCACCTACGAACTTGCATGCGCTCACACCACCGCAAATGAGACTAGAGCCCACATGTTGGCTGTTTTCAGCCCATTTGTCCTGAAGTTGAGCCCAGCCACTCAAAGCAGCACATGCGTCACGCTCACAGGAAACGAGCCTCAGCGCTCGTTAGGCAACCATCCCTGCAGCACAAATGCAAGGCTGACGTCCTGCTCATTTCCCCTTCCCTTTATTGACCACTTTGAGAGCAGTGCAAACCAAGGCCACATTCTCTATACACATACGTCCCCCCCCAACCCCAGAAAACGGTTGCTAACCTAACGCAGGATTGCTGCCAAGTACACATTGTGCAGAGATCACGTTCCACCAAATGGGGACTGATGGTCAGCTGGGGAGAAAGACAGGGTCTGGAGATGATGGCATCCTCCTCTGTCCTGGCTCAACTGCAAGATGGGGAGAAGCATGAAAAGGGCAAAAGAGGTGTGGTTTGCTCCCCGGTACTGCCACTCATTGCAACTGTGGTGACCGCTACAAAAAGAACACGCGATTCCCCTTTCAGAGGAAACCCAAGCACTCTACATGACAGCCACAGAGGATTATTTAACTTCAAATGCAACACCGACAGCAGATATTCTGCAGTGAGACTGCCCACAGCCTCCTGAAGATCACCTTTAAAAGTCAGTCTTCTGCACTCAGGATCACTTTACCCGTACCCCTAATCCACATATCTACGTGAACTTGATCAGAAGCTAGAAGCAGCCAACAGACCTTTCACTTCACTTACCCACAGGAAGCTTGCTCTCAAAGCAGGCCTCAAACATATCATAGTCTTCAGTGGTGAAGGCAAACTTGCCTTTAGTGGCATCCTCCTTGGCATACAGGATGTGCCCAGCTGAGTCAGTTATCTGTAAGAGAGACAAGGAGGGTAAGAAACATAGTGCTTCGCGGCCACGGGCTGACACTGCCTATGCAGGAAGAGTTCTCCTAGCCTCCCCTTTGGATCTGCTGCTTTCTCCTTTCAACAGTTTCCCTCCTTCCTCGTGACTATATCAATTCCTCCCCTCCCCATCCCCACTCCGGGAGCTGACAAAGTCAGAATGCCTCTAAAGTAATTATTGATTCCTAGATTAAACAAACAAAAAAAAAAAAAAAAACAAACCACCAAAAAGCAATCAACCAGCCAACCAGCAAAAACCCAAAACCGAAAACCACACTAATTCCTCTTCCTCCTATAACCCCTGAATACAGACAACATTTAGGAACGCTAGCTGAACCAAACTGTTACTCGTTGCCTTCATTTTGCAAACAAAATTCATAAATTCCCATAGCAACAGAGATACGGAGAAGCCTTATGGGACAAAAAAGACTCATTCCCCAGAAGACAAAATGGAGAAGGGCACATCTAGTCCTCTAGAAATGAACCATCAGCGTGGCCCTGAGTTATACAAGGTTTGGGTGCCAAGATCCATAAAAGTGGCCACTTCAGAGGACAAGTCAGACTATGCAGACAGAATAATGACTGCTTTGCGCTAAGTCTATGAAATTACTAAGAACAGGCAAAAACTGTAGAAGGTCTACAAAAATGCTTCGGCAAAGAGTGAAAAAAAGGACACACATTTCATGATGCAGACTTGAGAATCATTGTGCTCAATTAAAGGCTCCGTCCAGTTGACATACTCTGACCATGGATAGGGCTGAAAGAAACTGAAGGTGTTGCAATACTGCGTGAAAATCAACAGTGTGTGTTCCCTGGAATGCTTCCCAGTTTCCCTCAACACTATCCTTCAACAGGTATGTCTGAAAAAGCATGGGTGCTAAAGTTACTAGGGGTCTTTGAAAGCCTTAGAGAAGAAGAGACTAAAAAGCTTGGGAATAATTTTAAAGGTACGTAAGACAGAAGTACACAAAATCATTTGTGGTATGGAGAAGGTAAGCCAGACATTCTCCTTTATTCTATCTTACAACAGAAAAACAGCCTCATTTCCCTGTACAAAGGCCATATAAAAGGGCTATGTACCCGAAATTATTCTAAGGCAACACTCTTCTTCATTCTTACTGGAACACCTAATTAACTCCCAGCCATGGGATACCACTGATGCCAGCAGCCTGCTGGACTCAGAACAGGTGCAGACCTTCACATGCATTAGGCAGGGAAAAAAGTATATAAACCTTTGCGCCTCAGGGTATAAACCATAGCAGGCAAGACTTCAGGAACAAGCTTCCTCTACATACAGATTATCCTGTAATTGTCTGTTACGGGATTTGTTGTAGCTGCCCCGGCACCATATGGTATTTGTCAGCGTCCGAGAACAAAGAGGAGCACCGTTCTCCCGCGCTGCAGTTCCTGCTCAGAGCTCTACCTGTATTAAAGCGGCAAGCAGATGAAAGCACACCTGCACAGTCAGGCACAGGCAGCTGTGTTGCCATCCCCCTGCCACAAGCCACCAGGCACAAGCCACCTCCTGTCTGGAAGCCACCAGACTATTGGAGGCACTTGGCTCAAGCGAGCAGGCCTTGCTGGAGTACAGGACTGTCCACATCTGGCCACGCAGACACAGCGTAAAAGCATGCGGTGCACACTATTTAATGAAGCGGTCCTGATTAACCAAGATGCTAGCTTCATCAGCGTGATACCATATAATCTGCACACTGGGTTCTCCATCCCAAGACATGGTCACAAGAACACAGTAAAGAAAGGTCTCAAATGTCGCTATTATTTTGAGCACTATTCCCTTAGGGCTTGGTAGACACCGGAGCTAATCTTTAGATAGAGAATATTACACAGCTTGATCCATTTTTGCCCTTTGCAGCTCTAGCAATAGCCTGCTCATGAACAGGATTCTGGACAGTAAAAGCTCGGCTATCCACTTTCGTCAAAACTGAATAGCATTACCCAAATCAGCCAAATACACTGCCCATTCAGCCGGGCGTGCGGGGGCGGGAGAAGCTGCTAATAGCCCAGCCAGAACGCTGTGGGGGAGTTGACCTGAAAGGGATTTTTCATGCTATTCTAACGTTATTTACGGTAACGCCATCCCCTACAGACAGGGCATTGTTCGCCCTTAACGAACAGCCTGACAGTTCCCCAAACCGCCAGCCTTGACAATGGGGCAGAGGCACGTGGCCGGGCCCAAGCGAGACCTCAGCCACCCCGACGCCGCTCCTCGGCAGCCAGCTGGCAGAGCCCACGGATTCCTCCAAAACAGAGGGTGCCACTGTTAACGCTGGGGTATCACACACACACAAAACTTAGCTCACCGGCAGGAACTGTAATAAGCCCGGCCAGGAATAACTACCAACCTCCTACGGTCGGTGGCCCGATCCAGGGGACTGAAGCAGGCCACCCAATGCAGAAGGAGTGAGACCACCTGCAGACATGGTGCCTTGATCTAACTTTTCCCACACAAACTTAGACACAAAAAGAAGCATGCACCTAACAGAGGTGTTACAGCACTTACAACAGGCCCAGCATGCTGGGAGGCCATACCATACCTGAACAATAAGAAGGCAAGCAAGAATTGCATAGATTATTGTTTCTCCTTTGTACCTTTTCAAACTAGTACAGGACTTTATTTTATTTTTGTTTTACAGTTCCAGTAAAATACAACTTCCATGAGCAGTCCTACCTGGATACCAACTTCAGCAGCAAAGCCAGACTAAGACTCAAGCATGGGATTCACTGCTTCACCACCTCCCTGGAAAAGTCCTGTGTCATAAAAGCAAGTTTTGGAAGAGACTGTGGGGTCAGTTGACCTAAGAGTGGGCAACCAGAGAGCCAGGAGGCCTGACCACTGAGCAGTACGAGACAGCTGGGAACGTGGCACTCAATCTGAAATATATGCACCTTACCAGGCAACTACTACACAACAACTTAAAGCATTAAAGCTTCTTGGCTCTGCCTACGAACGGACAGGGTTCCTCTTACAACTGATGTAACCATACACAGCAGAACAAGATTTTTAAAAAAGCAAGACTCCAGCCTTCTCTAGCCATAACCAAGCACAACTGCCAATAACCCAAAGCCTCTCGGTGTCTGTTGGCAGATGCTGGAATGGCAGCCTGATTTCAGGAGATCTCAAATACTCACTGAGTAACACTGAGTTCAGAGACTCCTGAGCAGACCACCCCTTCTGTTTGCACGCTTACTTTTGAAGCCTTTGGAGCTTAGACAGAAATAAAAAAGACAGAAAGCTGTTATGAACTGATTACGTAGCAATAGACCTTACTCAGCTAGTTCGGAAATTTGAAGAAAGCCTCGGGAAGGCTGACTGTGGACAGAACTAAAGCGAAGCTGTTCAAGGTTTAACAGCCGCTTGTCACATAGGGGTATTATTCACATACGTTCTGACGACCCTTCTCCTATACTCCCTAAAGATCCTTTAGGATCATCTTCTTCCCCGTGGCAAACACCTGCCTGCTTAAAATCCATCCGAGCGACGACACAGCAAGATGGGAACAGCCATTCTGCGTACGAAAACCTGGCTTCTAAGCCCTGACCTTGCCCTTTCCCTGCGGCCTCCTGCTCCGACCCGTACGCGGGGAGGGAGCCCTCGGAAAGCCACGTCACCCTAACTCTTTCCTCCTTGCACGCTGTCACGAGCCTTAGGACAGCCTTATCGCCGCGGCCCGGCCCGCCGGCCGCCGGTCATAACCCGGACGCCGGAGGATTATACGGCGGCCGGCGGGGCCGGGCGGCTGCGACGAGGTCTTTGGGGGGAAAGAGCCTGTATTCGGCTCAAGCCAAAGTCCTGCCCCGCTGCCTCGCCACCCAGCACCCAGGCGGCAGAGCCCGAGCCCCGGGGCGAGCACAGAGCGGGTCCTGCCCCATCCTTCCCCCCATGCGCCACGGGCAGGAGGCCAGGCCCGCTGCAAACCCACGCGTGGGCTGCTGTCACGGGTGGAAAACGTCACTCATCTCCGCCCCGCCCCCGCGCGCTCGGGGGGGGCGGGGCCAGGACGGGTGAGCCCCATGGGGACCCGCCTGCAACGGGTGATGCTCTGGCACCCCCCGCCCGCCCTGCCATACCTGTATTGGGGATCATGAGCCGCCCCCCCAAGAAGTTGAAGGTGCCGTAGGCCATGTTGGTGGTGCCGCGGGGCAGGGAGCGAAAGTAGCTCTGGGTGGAGAGCCGGGCCACGAAGTCGGCGCCCTCGGCGGAGGGCGAGCTGTAGTGCAGCGTGTGCCGCCCAGCGCCCAGCGGGCTCAGCAGGTGCCCGTTGGGCAGCTGGAGCTTGGCGGGGCCGTCCTGGCGTGGGCAGAGCGAGCCCTGGTAGGTCATGGTGGCGGTGCTGAGGTCGGGCTGGATGGTGAGCAGGCTGGGGTTGTCTGCAGCACAGAGCAGGGGACCGTGGCGCCGGGGCATGGCAGGGACAGGGGGATCCCCGCCGGTAACACATTGCCACAGCTGGCTCCGGAGGACATGGGGCACACAGCCTCTGCCCCATGGTAAGGACCCTATGGGCACAGCCACCCCTTGGGTCCCCAGAGCACACGGCACCAACCCAGGGCACACGCCCTATAGGGACCACAGCCAGGGACCCTATGTAGCACAAAGCACTGACCCCACAGTTAGGGACCCTTTAAGATACAGAGTCCCTGTCCCTAGGTCAGGGATCCCAAAGGGCACAGAGCCCCCAGTCAAGACCAGGGACCTCATGGGGCACACAGCCCCTGCCCAGAGCCACCCCGGGGGCACGGCCACGCCCAGGTCCCAAAGGACACCGTGCCCCAGCGTGGGTGCCCAGCCCCGTCCCCGCAGCCCTCGCTCACCGGCCTTGCTGGGCTTGATGCTGACGGGCTGGAAGCCAGCGGTGAGGATGGAGGAGTCGGCCACATCAGCGTCCAGGCCCCCCTTCTTGCGGCAGTACACCAACACCCCCACCAGCAGCAGCAGCACCAGGCACACGGCCACGGCCACCAGCCCCACATACAGAGCCACGTCCTCTGCACCTGCGGCAGCTGCGCGGGGCAGGGCGTCAGGACCCCCAGGCACCCCCAGTCCCCTATCCCAGGGGACAACCCCACCATCTCCACCACGCTCACCGTGGCTGCAGAGCTCGGAGGTGCAGTTGCGGGTGTCCAGCTCCGGGCCGTGGCAATCCTGGCCCCCGTTGCGTGGCGCCGGCTCCGAGCACTCCCGGCTCCGCCAGTGGGTGCACTCAGCCCCGCACACCGACCACTTGCTCCACTCCGACCAGGCGCCGTCCACTGCGGGCAAAGCCGGTGGTCAGCTCCCCGTTGCCATCCCCCTCCCCTGCCCCGGGGCCGGCAGAGACGGACACAGCGGGGGGCGGGGTGTGTGTGTGGGAGGACGAGACACCCATTGGGGGGAACAGGGACTGCGATGGGTGCAGCGGGGAGTGCAGCATCGGCATGGCGGGGGTGGCAGCGGTGCCCCGGGCAGGGCGGGTACCTGGGCAGAGGGTGGTGCAGGCGGTTTTCTGCACATTTTGGCCCTCACAGAAAGCCCCCCCGTTGAGGGGCGTGGGGTTGGTGCATGTCCGGCTCCGCTTCTGCCAGCCCCGTCCACAGCTGGTGCTGCAGCCCGACCACTGCGTCCACGTTGACCAGCCGCCGTTCACTGGGTGGAGAGGGACCCATCAGCACCCCGCCGGGACAGGGGACGTGGGGAGGGAACAGGACGGGGAGGGTGACACCGGGGCAGCATGGTGGGGACAGGCACGGCGGGGCAGTACCGTAGACGGTGATGGCGGCGGAGGTGCTGCGGCGACGGGCCACGATGTTTTTGGCCACACAGGTGTAGTTGGCGGTGTCGGCCAGGCGGGCCTGCCGCAGCACCAGGCTGTGCTCTGGTGTCACGTAGACGTTGGCGTCCAGCGCCGGGTCCACCAGCTCCTCATTGCGCAACCACTCCACCTGTGAGGCACGGGGACGTCACCGCGTGCCCAGCGGGGCCACCCCCTCGCGGGGCAAACACAGCGTCCCTGCGGGCAAAGGGCACTCTCAGCCGCATCCTGCTCTGCCGCACCACGGGGGCTCACCTCGGCGGGGGGTATGCCCTCAGGAGGGCGGCATGGCAGCACGATGCCCTGCTCAATGGAGACCTCCCTGGCCGTCGGCTCCTGCTCGAAGTTCTTACGCAGATCTGGGGAGGCGCAGGGGTGAGGAGGGGGGGCCGGGACCAGCACCCCGCGCCCCATCCGGGCACCCGCAGACACTCACAGGCGATGCGCACGAAAGCTTTCTGGCTCTTGGTGGTGCCGGAGGAGCTCCAGGCCACGCACTGGCACCAGTACTCCTCCAGCCCAAAGATCTTCTCCACTTGCTGGCGGGTGACCTCGATTCGCACCTCCATCACCGGCAGCCCTGACACCGGTGGGCGGCACGTCAGCACCGGTACGCCGGGAACGGCCCCTGCAGCCCCAGCCCCGTGCAACCCCCTCCCAGGAGAGAAGTGCACGTGCCTCCCTGCCACCGGAGCCGGCACCGTCCCTCCTGCCGGCACTCACCGGTGCCACGGTCAGTGCTGTGCTCCGTGACATGGTCGCCCTGATGCACCCACTCGCCGTTGCACTTGAAGTAGATCTGGGTGGCGGGGGTCGCACGGCAGGCCAGGCTCACTGCCTTGTTCTTCACGATGTAGACGTCCTCCGGCTCCAGCTGGAAGTGCGGCAGCAGGTCCGGGGCCGCGCCAGACACCGGATTGGCCACGGTCACACTTTGCTGAGCACCTGCAGGGAGATGGGGCTCGGCCACCTCCAGCGTGCCTGGGCTGGGCAATCGCCTCTCCCAGCGTGGCCCCGTGCCGCACCACCGTCCCCCTCCATCGGCGATGTGGCAGCCCCCTCCCGCCCCCGCCATCCATCAGGCAGAGCAGCCGCGCAGTGGCTGCGCCCGCTGAACCCGCGCCGATCCCTCATGTCCACACTTAGTGCTAATGAAAAGGAAATGTAGTGTGACCAACAAGGGCCATTGCTCACGCCTCCCAGGGCGCCCGCCACCCCCCCTCCCCAGCACGCTGCGAGGCGCCGGCCGGGGGCCGCGTCCTGCCCCACCGCACCCTGGCGTGGCACAGGGGTGCAGGACGAGTGGTGGGGTGTGCAGTCCATGCCCTGGGGGGCACAGCAAGGTGGCACAACGGTGCGCCCCGTCCTGTGCTGTCCACAGTGTCACCGGGGCGGCAAGGACGGCTCAGAGCTGCACACACATCCCTCGGTGGGTCAGGCACCCCCCAGCTTTGCTTGGGGGCTGTGGGTGCCATGCACCAGGGCAGGGTCCCCATGGGGACAGCAGCGCTGGGGACATGGCATGTGGCACGGTCCCGCAGTGCCCGTGTCCCCCAGCCCGAACATGGCTGGGTGCCCCCGCTCCCCCCACCCTGCTGGCGCCTGCTGCGGAAAGAGTTAATAAACCAGGGCCCTAAATAAGCATTTGATTAACAAACGATAAAATAGCGATTGTGTCACTGAATGAAGCTGTAATTGCTGCTGCTAATTGGCTGGTTAGGATTTAATAAGCAATTAAATGGGATGGAATGCGCAGTAATTAAGTGCCTTCGTTTGGCAACCCCCACCGCTCCCCACGCACCCACGGGACCCCGCTGCCCGTGGTGCCCACCCTGGCCAGCTCCCGCCTGGCACAACCCCCTGCGCGATGGGGACGGGGACGCAGGGGACACGGGGGTCCCTCGGGCCCTGGCTGATTCCCCCCAGGGGCTCTGGGCTCCGCTGCTCCCCCCAGCTGGATCAGGCCCCTCTGAGCCGGGGAGCAGGCGTCAAGCGAGCCCGCTGCGATGCCCGTCGGGACGGGCAAGGTGCGGCAGCTAATTTACGCGGCGAAGATAAACGGCCACCATAACACACTGGTTATTACCCCATCAGCACTTTTACAATGTCGCCGGCAATTAATTTAATTAAAACCCCTGTAGGGGATATACAGGCATTTCATATTTCACTGGTTTAACGACCCCCCCAGCCGCAGCCCAGGGCCGGCCCAGGGGGTCATGGCGCGGACAGGCACTGCGGTCCCCGGTGCGGTGACGTCCCCGGTGCCGGCTGCGGCACGGCTCGCCACAGCACCCGTGTCTCACACTGCTGCGCCTCCTGCTCGGGCACCCCTGGGTGCCCATGCCGCACTGCTCGCGCCAGCACGTGGGGCTCCGCGCTGCGCCAGCCGGGGGGCTGAGATGGGCAGAAAGGCAACCCAATTTATTTATTAAATACCAGGTTTGCTGCTGCACAGCACCACTGCTGCCTCCCACCCAGGGGGCTGCGGCGGGCACACTGGGTGAACGGGGGAGCAGTGCTGTGGGGGACCAGCCTTTTAATCACATGTGAAATGAGTGCGGCGGGCGCTGAGCGGTGTGTCTATCCATCACAGCTGAGCGAAGGGGTGTGGGAAGCCCAGGGCCAGCAGTGATGGGTGAAGGCGACAGGATGGGCACAGAGCCCCTCCAGCTGCCCACCCAACCGGGGTGCCGGGTGCCATGTGGGCAGAGTGGGGCCACAGGCAGCAAACGAAGCTGAGGACACGCAGCGAGCGGCAGAGCTGGGGGGCTGCCAGGCACCCCACAGGGCCCCCGGGTGGAATGCCATCCTGCCGCTTGGCACCATGCTGGGCACCAGCGGGGCTCCGCGCCATGGTGCGGCCATGGACGAAGCCATGCAGTATGGCTGGGAGGCTGGAGCTGGCCCGGAGACCTGGCGAGAGGCTGCAGCGTGGGTGCCCCAGGCACCCCATGCACGGTGGGCACTACAGGCACAATGGGCACCCAATGCGCTGCGGGCACCCCATGCACCCCGTGGCTGTCCAATGCACCACGGGCACCCCACACAGCACAGCCATCCCAACCACCACCGGTATCTCACACACCACGGGTGCCCCATACCCGGCGGGCACCCCACGCGCACCATGGACACCCTCCCCCTGCAGACACCCGCATGCACTGTGGCCCCCCCACCCACGCCACGGACACCCCACACAGCGCGGGCACCCCCAGCCCGTAGGCATGGGCGCAGCGTGGGCGCCCCGTGGGCAGCGGCCCCCCACGCGACGCCGTGCCGGCTCCCGCACCGCATCGGCCTCGCCGCTCACCTGCCGCTGCGTTGCCATGGAAACAGGCGAGATGCTTATGTCACCTTGGCAAAGGGAACCGGGGAACTTCGGCGGGGATGGGGGACGGGGACCACGGGGATGGTGGGGCGCCGGGTCCCACTCTCCCCAAGGACACCCCCTCCCCCCCCCCGCCATGGCAGGGGGCACAGCCCCGGTCGGTTGCTCTCTGAGCAGCCAAAGGGGTAATTGGGAGCACGGTTTGCTACAGTGCCAATAAATCACAGCCGGTAAAGCCAGCGCATTAAGCAGGGCTTTATTATCAATTATCCCCCGCCCACGTGGGCTAACGAGTGCGCCGGCAGGCCTAACGAAGGGCCAGGGTGCTGGGAGCCAGGCTGGGGAGCAGGGCTGTAGCACCCTTCTTGGGGTGCAGAGGGGATGGGGGTACCTTGCTATGGGCTCCCAGAACCCACCCTCACCCCAGCAGTGCGGGACCCCCAGCCACTGTCGGCCCTCCCCCCATCCACAACACCCCCCCCCCCCCTCCCCCGCGCCCCCCAGCTGCTGCCACCCTGAGCGGCCACGCAGCCACTCACCGTAGCACCTGGGCTCCCCAGCACCAGAAACACCACGTGTAGTGGGGTTACTGGGCAGGGAGAGACTGCAGGACACTGCATTGCCCAGTTGGGGGTGGGGGCACTGCCAGGACCCACCAGGCGCCAGTGGGTGTCCCCCCCAACCTGGTCCCTCTGGTGCTGAAGGGGCTTATCCTGCCCCCGGTGCTGGTGCCATGCTCCGCGGTGGTGCAGAGAGCAGCACGCCGAGCGCCTCGGTGCCTGCTGCGGGGAGACGCTAGGAAGGTCAGCATGTTATT
This sequence comes from Sagittarius serpentarius, assembly GCA_034782735.1. NCBI lineage: Eukaryota > Metazoa > Chordata > Aves > Accipitriformes > Sagittariidae > Sagittarius > Sagittarius serpentarius. The sequence continues at coordinate 3,171,932 of JAVKLA010000031.1, read as the reverse complement.
GGCGGGGAGAAGCTGCCCGCCGGCAGCTGCGGCAGTGCCGGCCCCGGCACCGGCATGCCGGTGTGTGCCCGCTTGGCACAGCTGCCCCCGGGAGGGAGAACGCTCTGATGGCACGAGTTGGCCCCAACACTGCTGCCCAGCCGGGACCCGTGCATCGGCCGTCCCTGGCAGGGCACTAAGACATCCCCGGCAGCCCTGCCCCAGCCTCCTGCTGTCCTCATCCCCTGCCTGCACCCCTGCCTGATGCCTGCCACCCTGGGGGTCCCTGCGGCGGGGTGGGGACCTCGACGCCAGCACCTGCCCCTGCTGCTGTGCCCCACTCTGGGGACCTCCCCGGATCCCCGTGGGATTTGCAGCCGGCAGATTCAATTGCAGCTGGTACTCCATCCATCGTGCCCGCGCCAGGCCTGGCACTCCATTAACATGAAAGATTTCCTTGCACTTTGCCGGAGCCCGGTCTGCGCCCCAGCAGCAGGTAATTAAAGCAATAATTGCTGCTGATTGTGCCGGCCTAAATGAGAGAAGGGTGGGCGTCAGGGGGAGGGCAGAGGATGCCCAGCTGTGCCCAGGGGAGCTTGGGGGTGCCAGCCCTGCCTGCTGCCCTGTGCACAGAAGGGCCTGCCACTGGCACTTTGCTCTCTGCAGGGCGCAGAGGAGGGGAGCTGGCACGACTCGCTGCCATCAAAAAGCTTGTCTGAGGCTTTGAGCTGGGCACCATCCTGCCGGGAGGGGCTGGCTCCTGGCTCCAAGCCACGATGAGCCGGTGCTGCCCTCGGGAGACCCCCTGCCAGGGACCGCGGCATCGCCCGGCACTGCCCAGCTGCCGGTGGCTGCTCCAACGCTCACCTGGCGCATCTGGGCATTGGTAAATGCTCCCCCTGCACCCACCTTCCCACCCCACACAGCCCCCACAGTGACGCCAGGCGGGTGCCAGTGCCAGCCCCGGCCAGGCAGAGAGCCAGCAGGGTCAGATGCCAACACCGGGCAGCACGGCCCGGCTCCTGGCCAGTCTGTCGTGTGGCGAGCACCGGGGACGATGAGGCGATGGGCAGAGTGCTGACGCGTCCCCTGTGCTCCAACAGGCACAGTACCCTCCAGGGGTACCCCTGCCTGGCCCAGGACCACGTTCCCAATTTCTCAGTGCGTCCCCACAAGCTGGACATTGTCCTGGTCCCCCAGGCGTGTGGCCCACATGTGCCAGCCCCATGGCCACTGGGAGAGGCTGGGTGGGGGCGGCGGGGGCTGGAGGGTGCCTGTCTCCCAGGGAGCCTGGCAGTGTCTGGGCGCTGATTAAGGGAGCGCTTGTTATGAATGAATTAGTCAGGCAGGTTTGCATGACAATGGAGCTGCCTAATTACGGATTTGAGCTGATAACGCTCTCCCCATTACATGCAATTAGCATGTGCCAGGGTGGGCAGAAGGGAGGGGGGGCTACTGCCCTGGCACCCAGTGCTGGGCACCCTTCCCCCGGCACCCACAGAGCTGGTCCCCTCTCACAGCACACACAGAGCCCTGTTCCGGGCCAGCCTCTGGTGCCCGCTGAGCCCCACAGCACCCCCCCGGCGCAGTGTGCCCGTGGGACCCGTGCCGAGCCATGCCAGACCCATCAGCAGCACTGCATGGGGAGAGGGTCCTGTCCTGGCCTCAGCTTGGTGGGGGACAGGAGATCTCCCCCAGCCCAGCGTGCCACTGGGATGGTGTGGGGGGGACAGGACCAGTCCATCCCCATGTGCCAGGGCTGTCGCTGGGGTCCTGAACCCAGGGGATTTATTTAACTGACAGTGAGGAGCAAACGCTCCCGCTGAGTCCTGGCCCTGCCGGGAGGAGTGTCAAGGTCACCCTCAGCCCTGCATCCCTGCCGGAGCGGGGAGGGGAGACAGGTGGGGGGTCGGGAAGGTCCCTCTGGCCATGCAACGGTCCTGGGTGCCAGGGTCCAGCCCCGCAGCCTCTCCCCCTCCCACCCACAGGTGGCACAGGGTGGCGACGGCAGCCCCAGCACCCCACAACCCTGCAGCAGCAAGGGCTGGCTGGAGGGGGCTGGGACCTGAGAACCCCATCCTGCGGGCAGGATCGCTGGGCAGGGCAGGGTCTGGGGGGGCCAGGGTGAGCTGTGATCTGCCTGACACCCACCCAGGAGCAGCACCCAAAGAGGGGACAAGGTGGCAGCGCCAAGGAATACTGAGCAACTGGGCCTGACTGGATGAGGACGGGGTCCCGGTGTGCCCAGTCTGGAGCCAGCCCACCCCAGCCTGCCGCCAGGCAGACACGCGATGCATGGAGCAGCAATGGCGCTGACAGCCAGAGCAGTGCTGGCACCGAGGGTGCACCCCTGGGTGCAGGGTAGGGCACGGCGGGACATGCATGGCTTGTGGTCCCTGTGCCATCATCCCTGGGGCACCGGCACCAGTCCCAGGGTGGTCCCGGGTGCTGCCGGCCACCCCGGTGGGACAGGCGCTCAGCTGCACCCATGGCTGTGAAGTGCCCACAGTGGCTCCAGGGGTGCCCAGCCCCTGGCGGCACCGCCAGCGCCCCGGTCCCCTCCCGCAAGCACCTGCCAGGCTCTGCACGGATTGATGTAGTGCCAGCCCCGCGTGGCACCGAGCCAGAACAAACAGCCCTGGGCGGGCTGCGTCTGCCGCGCACTCGTGCTGACAGCCGGCACAGCAGCTTCCCGGCCGCCCGGCGCACGCCAGCCCTGCCTGCCGCCCTGCCCTCCTGCCCGCGCCACGGAGGCACCGGTGTTCGGCCAGGCGCAGGTCGTGGGGTGCTGATGGGACACAGTGACCTGCGATGCCAGGCTGTGGGGCACCAGGTTGCAGGGTGCAGTGTCGGGGCTTCCTGCTGGAGCCCAAGGGTCCCCGGCAGCCCGGTGAAGCCGGCGGCACCATGTGGCTCATGCACGGTGAAAGCAAAGCCCGTGGCCCCAGCCAGAGGAGCTGGGGCAGGAGCCGGTGTGGGTCACACTCGCTGGGGCAAGGGCCAGCCTGGGGCAGGAGATGCACTAGGGCCTGGCACCAGCTGCCACAGATGCCAAGGGGAAGGGCTCACGGCAGTGCTGGGCCAGAGGTAGCTCTGGGGAAGGACCCTGCCGCTGTGCCCTTGCCCACCCACCAGCACAACAGTCGAGCAGGGCGGCCCCTGCGCCTCGGAGGCTCGCCCCGCACTGCTGCCCGCGGGTGAACCCCAGCCCTCGCTGCTGCTCTCACCCTTCCCCTGCGGGCACCGGCAGCAGAGCAGGCAGCCCGCACCGGGGATGCTGCTCGACGGCGGCCGGCAGGGACCCTTTGCCTGGACATCCAGGTTCCCCTCTCCCCAACCTATGCCTCGGTGCCCTCAGGGAAGGGGTGCCATGCCACGCTGTGCCAGGCTGGAGCAGCACCCGGTGCGCAGAGGCCCAGCCCTGCCACGTTTGTGCCGAGCGGCAGCCGCGCGGGTGGCTGGGCTCAGTCGCGCCGCGGCCGGCTGTGAGCTGCCTGCCAAGTGAGCGGTGGGGACGAGCTCCTGCACCACCACTGCCCTGAGCTGGCGTTGGCACCGCTGGGCCCCTCCACACCTCCCACCACAGAGCCGGCGTGGGGTGGCCTGGTGCACCCCCTTGTCCTGCTGCCCCCCACCTCTGTCCACTACCACAGCCCCACAGGTGCCATGGGGACAGCGGCGCTTCTGTACCCAGCCGGGGGTCGGTACCCACAGCACCCTCCATGTGGGGTCCCCTGCGACCAAGGGGTGCCCACCCACCGCGTCGGCTCTGCAGTGTCCCCCTGCAGACGGGGCCATGCTGGCAGCGCTGGGCACGGGGTGCCTGGCCGGGAGGGACGTGCGTGGGGAGCGTGGGGGCTGCAGCCCCCCTGGGTGCCCGCCCGGTGCACCGAGGCCAGGCTAGGGGACGTCTCTGGTGGCGGCAGGAGGGTCGGTGGGCCGGGACCCCCGGGCGCAGAGGGGGTCTCCCCTCCCAGACCCCCCCCGCCGAGTGCACGTCCAGCCCCGCGCAGCTCCCCGCCCCCAGCCCGGTCCTTTGTCTGCAGCCGCCACTTCCAGGCTGCCGTGACACCTGCCAGCAGCCGCCAGCCCCGGGCACTCGCCGCCCCCCCCGGCCCCCCGACCCCCGGCCCGGCAGCCGGTGCCGCTCGGCCCCTGGGGTCCGGCCCGGCCCGGCCCGCTCCCCCACCCTCCGGGTCCTGCGCGGGGGGGGGGGGGGGAGGGGGGCG
>JAVKLA010000031.1:3150743-3166707 GCA_034782735.1 Sagittarius serpentarius | reverse complement strand
TTCTCCTGACACCCCCCACTCCCCCCTCCTTGGGGTGCGGGGCTGAGGTACCGAAGCTCGTCCCTTCGAGGGGGCTGTTTAGCCGTTAAATAAATGCTTAGTGAAATTAATTCATTAATAGTGGCTGATAATGATTAATAATAATTTCATCCCTTAAAGAAATGAAAAATTTAAAAAACCAAAACAAAACCCAAGCCGTGCCCCAATGCAGGGGGAGGGTGCTGAGGATGGGTGAGCAGTCTGAATTTCCCAGAGCCTTCTGCAGAGCCGGGTGCCTCCCGGGTCCTGCTCTGGGAGATGCGGTTGCTGTTTAATTGTTGGGGTTTCTTTACATCTCTCAGTAATTTCCCTCTTGTCTTCCTCAGCCAAGAAAATTTAGTGTTACCAGATGTCTCGCTACTTTGGATCAGCATCCTGCAAATGCGATAGCGGCAAAGGTTGGCAAGTGGTTTTGACAGCAAATAAAATTATGACGATTTTTAAAGATACTCGGGGGATTATTTTCTTCTCTCCCTTTCCAGCATACGCTCAGATGCTCAGATCTACTTTTACTTTTTTTTTTTTCCTCTTGGTCTATTTTCCTCTTTAGCAACACAGCATTCAGTAACCCCCCAACCAGCTTTGGACCGCTGCTTCCCCTGGCACTGCTGGCCTCGCCGCAGGGACCGCAGGCAGCTGCACTGCCAGGGACAATGTGCACGAGCGGGAGAAGGAACTTGCTCCGCGGTGTAACCTGTCCTTCACACAGGAGGACAGGGAGGAGGAAGATTTCCCAGGTGTGCGGTTATGATCACCACAGCTGCCGGTCTTTGGGTGTGCTGAGATGTAAGCAAAGGCAGGAAGAAAGAAACGGATAGTAACATCTCTAGAAAGCAAAAAAGCTCTTTTATTTCTATTAGCTTGTGTAAAAAATAATGACACCCTTGTTGCACTTTTATTTCTTAAACGTCACCAGCCCCTCTCTCTCTGGGCAAGCCATGTCCTTAATGACAAGCAGTAACTAGGAATCGGTACAAACTTCAGTCTTAAGAGGCTTAAGGCAGCAAACTTAATGCCTGGATGTTCATGTGTGGATCAAGACAGGCCACGTCATGGCCAGAGCATTTTAAAGAACACTTCTGTGCTTTCGCATCCTTGTGCTCGTATTTACCGAGACAATATGATGAAGCCCTATGTAATAAGGAACAGAAACTAAGCCCAACTGTACAGTGATGGAGTGACCTCCTTGCTTGGAGGGAAATAAAGAGAACCCTCACCAAAAAAACTCCCAATGCTAGACCTTTGCCTTTCATTTAAATGGCATTTTAGGGAAACACAGTTTTCCTTTGCAGAACATGTACCTTTTAAGAGATGGTTGACTGTGCTCAAATATTCAGTTCATTACTTCAAGCTCCAGTTTATTGTTTGAAACAGAATTTATGGTCACTTGTCACGCATTTCAATACATCTTTATTTTTCTAATCGGTTCACAAACCTTTCCTTACTCAGACAATTAAATTATTTGGAAACATAACCTTAACAAAATAAATATTTAGCTCTTTCTGCAATATGTCAAAGTATATTTGCAGAATGAAAACATTCTTTCCATTGCAGCACTTAAGGCAGAAATAGCTATTATTTCACAAACTTTAAGAAACATAGATTACTAGAATCTGAAGATATGAAATGTTGTAATGTTGTACCACAGAATTCCTGATGAAACATGCACAGCACGACAAATCTGTCTGTGCAGAACATTCCTCGTACCGAAGACACGTACCCAGCCTTCTAGCACATTTAAAACATTCGATAATGCCTTATTTTCTGGGGCAAATATCAGAGAAAGTGGCTCGTTCATGTTAAGGTAGCCTTATTTTCTAAAATCAGAGTGTGAAGTCAACCACCAAAGAGCAAATATACAACTGTCCACAATCCCTTCCTATTGTGGCCATTTTGTCACAGGACATTTTTAGATGAGTTACATTTATGACTGACAAATTTATCCCCCAGTTTCTGTTGTAGCCTTCTCTCACGTGGATGCATAATGCTAGAAACTGCCGCACAGGCAAGTTCAGATCTAATTATAAAACCTCATCAGAGCTGCTTTAGTGCTTTAGCTCGTTGTGAAAGGAAACAGTACGGAACTGCTGCGAGCCTCTTCACAATCCCCAGCTTTTCACTCTGAAGTACTTGAACACGCACTGGGGCAATCTTCCTTGAGTGTGCAAAGTAACTTTGAGCAGAGGGAAAGCATTTTAAGATCCTTTCAGCTGCAGGTTAAGAAATAACAGTCTTGCAGGGACATGCCTTAACGTTTCCACATAGTGGGGACTGGCAAAATGAAATGCTTCCTGTAATTCTGAAACACTTAACAGAGGAGAAGGAGAGATTGGTAACTTGTTACACAACTTTCCAGATGAAGCGATGACCTATTTTAGCCTAATCCGCTGTGTTAAGCGTTGTGGGAGCTCAGCAATTAGCTGGAAGGAGGTACTCGTTCTCATTGCTGCTAATCCATAGGCAAATGGGTGTATCCCCAAAGTGAATACTACCCTGTCAGCTGCCAATCACGATACATTGCCAAAATTTAAACCATTTTGTTTGCGTATACCTTTTATATTTCCAGATATCCCTAATGCAGTTTCATTGCTGTCTTGAAAACACTGAAGCGAGCAATGAATTGTTTAGCTTTCAGCCCTGTGTTAACAAAGGAGCACTGGAAACCTTTGGGTATCTCTGTAGTTTGAGGTAGCAATGGCCACCGAGGAAAATATGCCCTTTCCCACCAAATTTCTAATTTTTTCCCAACTGACAAAGAAGTTCACAGAGTGTTGGCAGTAGTCAATTTTTGCCATACCAAAATGTAACTTTTTTCTATGGTAAATGGCAGAAACCAACACTAATTTGCTGTCTCTATGAAACAATGTGTATGAATGCGTGTGAATGATGTAATTAGACTTTTTTTTTTTTACTTTTTCTGCGTCAGCTGCTGTGGCATTTCTGCATTTTCTTCTTTTAGACAATAAAAAGTTGAAACAATTTTCTTCTTAAAAACTATTCTAGACTTACTTTTATGCTCTAGTCTTCTTGCATTCTGCCTTGCATCTGGCGATCCACTACAAGCTACCGAGAAACTTCTATAAAAACTACATATGCTTTACCATGCCAATCGCTGTTTTTACTAACCATGCAAAATTATTCATCCACTTCTGTAAAGTGCAAGGCCTCTTCTTTTAAGGGGCTATATTTGAACTCATTGCTGGGATATAACCTTCACAGTCACCATTGTGATCACAATCCAGATAGGGATGTTATTCAATCAACTAAAAATAAATCAGTGGCTAAACAGCCATAAAACAGCATGGCGCTGCTCTGCCTCCCCTGTAATATATCCCAGAGACCCCAGGTATGGTGTACTGGCCATATAGCTAAAATATATAGTGGTTGGATAAGAGGCATGGAACAAAATAACCTTTAGACATCAAGAACTGTATAAGGTAATTCCTCTGAGGAGACAAACTATTGTTAGAATATATTTATACATCTCTGTTTCCATTTCACCCAGTGACTGAAGTCATTTCTACCTAAAGTAATTAAAAATCTTGTATAAATGTGGATTGGTTTTGCTTGAGATCAAGTGTATGGGGCTTGGTCTAAAACGTGAGTTCATTTAGGGAAACGAAACACCCTTCATCAAAGATAGCCCAGGTTCAATCACACACAAACCACTTTGAGGAAGCGAGCGTTCACGAATGATGCTTCTCTCGTCTCTCCCCACCGCTTTGCCTGCTGCCGGGCGGGTTTTTGGCTTTCAAGCAATAGCCCGGCAGGCCCGCAACGCTGCCTCCTAGCTTTTTGAGGAAACCTCCCACTTCACTTCCCAGCAACTTTCACCTACTGCCCCTCCGGAGCTCGAGGGGTGCCAGTTCCCCTTTCCGTTCCCAACAGGCGGCTCCGGCCCAAGCCCTGCTTCTCCCACAGCCCCAGCAGCCTGCACCGCGCCAGCTCCCCAGCCGGCAGAAGCCCGCCGGCCTCTCCTGCTCACCAGCAGCTGTGTCAGGATGAACTTTCCCAGCAAACACCAGTAAAGAGTCCGCCTAGAAACCTCCACCACCTGCAAGAAGCACCTGGCTTGTTACCTCCTCTCAAGCCCCAAGCCCCTGTCCTGTCCTCCTCTGACCTCTGCTCGGGGAGGGTAAGAAATTGCTGCTTACACAGGCTTTCAAGAAGCGCTACAAAAGGTTGCCTGCAATTTTGTTACCTAAGCCACGGCTCTTAAAAAAATAGAGAGGCTTGGGGTACTGTCATGTCTTAACAGGCAAACTCTCTAATGTTAAGTCATACCATTATTTTTCTTTCAGTTGTGAAATGCAGTGCAGGCTCAGGACAACACAAAAGAGAGTACATTTCAAGGTTTGGGGCATAACTTTAGGGTTACTTTTTCTTAAAAGACTTAGAGCTGAGATCCATCTGATTGAATGCCCACCTCTGCACCTGATGGGGTGTGGGGGCTGCATCCCTTTTCCAAGCAATGGAGAGAAAGAAGTTATTCTGGAGAGAAGGTCCTCTCATCCTGAACCAGACATCTAAATCTGGTGAGGTAAAACCCACCCCAGGTCTCTTCAAACTGAATATGTGCTGAAATCGAGGTCTAATCAGCGGTTACATTGTGTATTGCTGCTCTGCACAAGTCTGACCGAGCAGTCTCCTCACCTGTGAAACAAATGAGTGAAACGAAGAGATAAAGCCAATTTATCATGAACAGCAACTTAAATAAGAGGTGGTTGGCCATGCTAGGCCCACCTCCCTGCATTATCAGGTGAAGTCCTCACTCACCTCATCCCTGTCAACTGCTGGGGACCCCCAGGCCCCCCAGACCAGCTCCTCTGCTGTCCTTTCCCTGATAATGGCTAGTGATGGATGTGACACAGGAGAACAGAGAAGCCCACAGCAGAAAGACAGGACGTATTTACTCCAGCATCAAATTTTTACTAGTTAGAGCTAGCCAGAGGACCTCAGAAGAAGACTCACTATCCTTTTTAAAACATATACTGACTTAAAAATCTGGATGTTCGTACCAGCCATATGAATTTCAATGCTTTTTAATATTGCTGAATTCTTGAATTAAATGCTTTCCAGACTCGCTGTGCAATGTCTGTGAAGGTATTTCCTTAAATCAATTTCAGTTTTTCACAACCGAAAGCTTGTCTGTCACAAAACTTGTCCTCCAGTTGCATCTGATAAGAATATGGCCGAGTCTGCTCCCAAGCTGTGGGGAGACAGTGACTGAGAAATGCATGAGTAGGTACAAGGAAAGGCTTGTGTATGGGTGTTTTTAAGTGCAACTCTTCCAAACAATCCCTAGTTAAGATGAGTTGTGACTTCCATCACATTTTTAAAAGAAAAATTCTGAACTGGATTCTTAATGTAACCATCCAGAGAGACTTTCACATGTCAAAAGTAATTTGAAAAATACCCAGGAATTAAAAGATAAAGACTCTTGTGTAGGCTTTGCACATGATAGCAGTAAGCTTTTACTGTGTAGGAAGCCTGAAGTCTTTTTATTATTCTACTATGGTGATGATTAAATGTAAAAAAGGTTTGTTACTAGAGGCTGTATTTCTTCAAGGGCTAATTTTAATTATTTTTAACTTCTCAGCTATTTAACATTTGTATCTGTCTGTTTTCAGATCTTTGCTCCTTATATGCAGCAAGTAAGTGCAAGAACACTGGGGAGGGAACACCAAGACAGCAGAGAGCTCGAATCCCTATTTTAGACAAAAAATTAATCCCAGCTGTAGCTGTGGAGCCACTATTTCTGAATGATATTATCCTCATATCACCCGGTGATAATAAACAGAGGACATTTATGCACAGGGACACCATATATTTCAAAGATAACTTCATGCTAGATGCAATGGAGAGTACCAAGCCAGGTTCCCCACTTAAGGCAACCCTTAATGAATTCTTCCAGACTGACGAGATTTTTTTCAGCTCAGAACAGCCTTGCTGATTATTTGAAGATTTACATGAAGAACATTCCTTCATGCAACTCATCAGAGTGGTCAGCATCTAACGAACGGCTTAATGAATATTACCTCCTATATATCAACAACAGCACAGTTGAATGCTACTCAAGTCGCCAACTCTTGGGAGGAGGCTTGGCAGCAAAGGCAGCAGTTAGATGGGATGTTTATTGGATGTCGTCCACCAGCTGCACTGTGTGGTGGCTTGAGTGTTAGATTATAAATATTTCCCCTTGTGAAAAGGGGAAGTTGGCTGGATGAACACTGATTCAGCAGGACATATTCATAGCCTCGGCAGAGATTGGTGTGTAAGAAAGCAGGAATGGGAAGCATTGAATTAGGCCTGGGAAGTCCCCTCTCTCCGCAGGCACATGAGGAGAGCACTTATCCCTGGAAGCTAGTCAGCATGGCACGTGGGCAATAGGAATATTAATAACTCCTCTACAGCAAGACTTCTGCGGGGCACGATGGCTCACCCAAACCACAGCCTCCATGGCCACTCGGTGCAGACGGGCAGCTTCTGCATTGCAGACTTACTTCTGCAAGGGCAAACTGAGCTGCCAGGCTGGGTGGGGGTGCAGGAGGCACCCCAAAACCCAGGGAAGAGGTACCTCGGGGATACTGGTTTTCTGACTGCTGGCCACAGGCAAGAAGTCACTCCTAAGTGTCGTACCAAAGACCGGTGGGCCTTGCGAGCCTTGTCGGTGCACCAGGCTTAGTGAGTACCACAGACGTGGCTGACCATTGCATGCAGCATCTGATATGGAGAGTGTTAGAGAGGCCTTTTGGTGAGCAGCACAGGAAAGGTCTTCTAGCTGGAGGGGAACGGACAACCAGGCAACGAAGACGGACAGGATGTGCAATCGCAGGTTCTCATCTGTCCTGCAGCATGGCTAGGAAAAGCTGATAAGGATCGAGCAGTAAGAGCAACGTGGAAATTTCCTTCGCCCTGTAGAAGCCTTCCCAAGAGGAGCAGGTCACAGGAAAGGTGTCAGAGTGGTGGGGTAGCTCTGGAGTTTGTCTCGGTGCTGGCTCTGTGCAAGTGGCTCTGACTCACCAGCGCGTATCTGGACCAAGGGAGTTTCCAGGAGGCTGGGGCTGAAATCCCCAGGGATGTTAGTCTAGACAGGGTGCTCTTCCCTTTGACCTCATTGAGGGCCTCAGCTTCCTCTTTATGCAAGTAACACCAGCTGCCAGGGACAGGTTATTTTGGGCTACAGAACAGTTATGAAAGAGCAATGTGCTGAGGGTTTGAGGAAAAAGATGCTCCTGTTGTAAGTACCCTTTTCAGACCACAGTTGTGCCAGGCTGCTCCTTGCTACTGCTCACGGGAAAGAATTTTTATTCCTGACATCTTCTGAAGAGACTGAAACAGGCTGAGGATGCCTCCTTGCCTGATGCCGGGCAGGAGCTTGTAAAATGAGCTCCAATTCCCCCAGGATAACTGGAGGGAAATCCCAGTCATTAAATCTTCCGTCAAGTGACGTAAGAGGGATTGCAAATTAATCCTGCTCCCTATTCATCTCATCCCAGCAAGAATCCTCCGACAGCCCCAGGGGAATCCCAGACTGTATCATAGCGCTCTCCTGCCCCTGCCTGCAACAAGTACGCCTGATATTCGCCATTCATGTGTTACTTCTTCCATCCCTGAAGAGCTGGTGCGCAGGAGGGGGCTCGGGCAAGGTGTGAGTGCAGTGGAAGCACCAAAGGCTTCCCATACTCCGTGCCATTGAGCCATGCGACCCTCTCCCTGCTTTCCCAGCAGCTGGTCCCGTGGCTGCCTCACCTGCCTTTGGTGTCTCGTAGCTCTTCAGCAACAGCCAGCATAGTCTGAGGAGGGGTGATTTGCGGCTTGTGGGAAAGGACATGTTTTGTGGAGCCTTCTGGCCTGTCCCATCCTTGCTAGTCCCTTCCACCTCTGTCTTCTCTGCTCTCTCAGAGGCTTTCTGCTACTAATAAACTAGCGATTTCAGTGAAAAGAAGGAACCTGGTAACGTGGGCAACCACAGGATGAATGCCCCCTGCCCAGCCAGCCGGCAGCACCGTGAGCTCTGCCTGTACACGGAGTCAGTGGCAAGGGCAGCACCAGGCAGGAGCCTGCTCGGAGCAGCATCGCAGGGACGCGAGGCTGCACCGGGTTGTGCGGATGCAGATGCGGCTGTTTGTGGCCAGGAGGAGTCACACAGACTTTGGTGGTTTCCAGAGAAGCTGGATTTTGCTGTACAGTCACATGAAGACCTTTGATTCCCAAACACCTTTTTGGAACTGCCTCTCTGAATACGCAAAACCAACCCATGCCACTTCAGGCGCTCCAGTGTGCCGTGTGTGCGCACGCGTCCCACAGCCTTGTCACGGGCCAAAGGAGAAGAAGATAACAGAGGATGCAGGGACATGCCAGTTGTTCTGCACTATATGGTTGACATTTGGATTGCAGGGCAATTCCTCAGAAATCGGTGAGATAAGACAACAGGCAGCGATAGATACTCAGCAAACAGCGTCCCCAAGGAAATGCGAGCAACTTGAGGTGGCCTCAGCAGGCTGAGGGCAGGACTGAGTGAGGAGGGACCCCACGGCGTGACACAGGTATCTCTCCTCCCGTCTGACCACTTTTCCTCTGTCTATTCAACTCCAGGAACTCATGGGGGAGATGAACAGATTTCATTTGCTCTGTGTGGTTTGGCGGTTTTTTTTTTTTTGAGCCCAGCATGAGGACCTGCTGCTGTGGCTGCCTAGCTTGCCTCTTGCCATGCTGATATATGTGTATATATATATATATATATATGCGACTCCGGCCTCCAGGAGCTGGCTGGGATCTGGGCCGCCTCTCCAAGAGCAGAGGTATCCAGCACTATCGTGTGACAGAGGTGGAGGGGGAAGGTGGCAGAGCTCCAGGGGCTGGGGCATAAATTACCATCGCAAGTGGGCACATGTCTCTCAGACCAGGAAAGCAGTTTTAAACCTTTTGTCCTCTTTTTACTTTTTTTGGTTGCTTTTCCATAAATAAAGATTAGTGTAGAGATTTTCTCCAGGTCTCTTGTCATCTTCAGTGTTCGACAATTATTAACTCGCTCACCTTCCCGAATCCTTACCCTGTCAGCTGAATGAGGATGGAGGAGGTTAGTCCCAGAGAAGAGGATGGGACACCAAAGCACCCAAGCAGACACGTGGACATCAGGGAAAGAAGTGCCCAAGGTCACAGACCAGGGCGATGCCACAGCATAGGAGACAACTGCATTCCTGGCTCCCTCTCCTCTGTTCAGACCAGTAAACCAGACAATAAAAATCAAAGCCCACGCATCCAAAAGAGAGAGCTGAAGTTAAGACACCTCCATCTGTGTGTGCTTTGGACAATGACGCTCATTTTTACCTAGTATTCAGAGGTTTCGAGCAATTGCAGTTTCTCATGTCATCAGGGAAAGGCTCAGACCTTATCTGGGTGTCTATACAGGGATGTAAGCGACTGTTTTCCAGCTTCTAGCCCAGGCTGTTGTCCTGGCTCTTTTTTCCTGTTCATTTTTTTCTTGAAGGAGTCTGAGTCTCCATACAGTGTTTTCTGAATCAGCTTTTCACCTCCCTCCAGTACTACATAGCCTGGGGCTCCACCAGGTTGCAAAGTCAGCAGAGATGGAGCGGGGCTGGCCAGCTCTGTGGGTCACCTCCCAGGGGACAGCAGCAGCTCTGGGTCCCAGCCCACGGAGGCATGTTTGCTCAAAAGCTCTGGCAGAAGTATTCCTGCTCCCGCATTCCCCTGCTCGGGGGCTCACCCCTCTGAGACATGTCAGTCCAGAGCTCAGCCTTTGGAGAAGCCCTGCTCCGAGCCCTGTGGTGTCTGCACCGGGAAGGCGAGGGTCAGCGGCGCACCGAAGCCCAGCTTCCATGCAAGTGCTCAGACTGCGTTCCCAAAAGGCAGGGACGAGGTGTGGAGCTGTCCCCGAGTGCCTTCGGTAGCTGTGCCCTCCCGCGACGCCTCCTCCTCTTCCACACATCTATCCCCTGTGGCCACACACCAGCCTCGCTGACGGATTTTACTTGAAAGCTCTGGCAGGCTGTGCCGCTAATGGCAGAGCCCTGAGCCGGCTCCCTCCGTCTCCCTGGAGTCCCTGCGCAGACGTAGGTGCACGTCACCGCCTGCTCTAATTTTATCCGTGTTTGATGGAAGAGACGAACTGAGCAGCAGGGAGGCAGCTATTTTGGTTTTCTCTGTGGCTGTGGGTTATATAAAGCATCCTGCCATGACCTGCATCACTCGGGAGCTGCTTCGCTTTCCCCATCTCAGCTGCCACGAACTGGTGGCTCGTCTGCTCGCTCCCGGTAGCCAAGACCTCCACGCGCGTGGCAGCCGCATGGGCCAGGTGTGCTGTACGTGCATGCGTACTCGAGTCAACGAGATTCGAGGGCGACCATCTACAGGGCGAGACCGGCTCTCCTCCTTGCCGTGCAGCGTGACACATGCTCGGGGGTTTCACCCGTTCCACTGCCCTGCACATCAGACGTGCTCCAGGCCAGCGTGGGCACGGGCACAGCCGAGCGGCAGGCTGCCCAGGGCGGGCAAGCTTTGGCCTGCCGGTGCAGAGCACTGCTGCTTTCATCTCACCCAGGCCGGAGGAGCGGCTCCGTTAGGTGGCAGCAGCAGCAGCCGCAGCAGCAGCAGCAGCAGCCGCAGCAGCCGGAGGCTGCTTTCCCTGTGGGACCCATGCGGCTGCATGGGAGGCCAGTGGGGCCATGGAGGATCCTGGCAGGGCCAGCCCAGCAGCCGGCGCTGGGAGCCAGGCAGTGTGCTGGGGGACTCTATGGGGTGTAGGGGATGTGGGGGGCTCCTGCCCTCACTGCCTGCGCTTCCTGGTGCTCTGGGGTACCTTGGTCTGACGCTGGCTAAGCCCCTGTGAGATCCCAGGGGCTGCTCCCTGGGCTGACTTCCCACACGTAAGGCACGACGTGGTAAGCGGCCGGTGGCGATCCTGCCCCGTGCTAGCTGATTGCAGCACCCAGCCTCCGCGCAATAGCTATTTCCCAACTGCGGGGAGCTGAGGCATTACGCAGGGCTCCTTGCCCGCGCAGGCTGTGGCTCCTCTGCGCCTGGCCCTCACAGGCGGTGGCTTCGTCAGCAGTGCTCGGGTGCCTGGCCCCAGACCGGTGAGGCAGGGCAGCAAGCCTTGGGCTTGCCAGTTTGGGAATTTTTGGCAGGCGGCAGCGTGACCAGGACTCCTTCCTCTGTCTGGTGCGGGCAGGATCTGCCAACAGCTGGGTTAGATGTTGGAGCCCACTGCCTGGAGGGGGTTTTGGGGAATGCCTCTTGCTTTTGTTTCTCGTGCAAGCAAGCAAATTTAATAGCACAACATGGATTTGGAAGGTAAAGTAAGTAGGACGTGTCACAATGCCGACTGGCACCTCCCTGCTCCTCCGCTCTCTGGGTCCTGCTTACCCTGTGCCCAGCTCTGCTGCTGACTCACGTCAAAGCCGCCTTCTCCGTAATGACCTGGGGGGTCAGGCCAGGGCTCAGCCTGCTCTGTGGCTCTCCTCATTCCCACGCAGTTCCCGCTGGGCCTCCCGCAGTGGCACTGGCGGGACGCACCCACTTCCTAAAAGAATCACCTCCTGGGAACACCGCCGAGCCTCCGTGGCGGCCACGGCATCCGACATCCACCCCCCCAGGCATGTGCCTCCCTGAAAGCCCATGCCTGCCACCCTGCCACTCCCGAGGAGGCACCGCCGGGTGCGGGATAACCCGCAGGACGAGGGGGCTGTGGTCCATGTCCAGCCACCACCCACCCACCCAAGGAGCTGCTGGCTGGGGTGGTAGACCTGCCTCCCTGGGGTCTTCCCGGCAGGAAGACCCTCTTCCTCATGCATCCCCCATTGGTGCCGGGAGCCCCAGCCCCCCCAGCACGCCAGCGCATCCCCTTCGCCAGCACACGGCCCGGGGCAGGCCCCTGGGAAAGCGGCGGGCGCAGAAGGCATGCTGGAGGAGGGACGGGGTGTGCGTGCAGGAGCGTGCATGTGCGCACGTCAGGGAGAAGGAAGCGGGGCTGTGAGTGCTGGAGGCGTTGTGAGAGCCAGGCACCGGCTGACAGGCAAGGGCTGCCGCTCCCGTAGGAAGTTAAACTGTTTCACAACAGTCACGATCGCAGCGAGCGGCTCACTCCAGAGTGGTTCTGCTTGCTGGGGAGGGAGAGGACAATCAGCGCCGAAAGGATGAGCGTAGCCCAGCCTGGATACGGGGGAGCATCCCAAAGATTATGCAGATGGCGTGTGTGGAGGGAGAGGATTTGCACGGAGAGCGCAGCAGCTCTGTAAGCCCCTGTAGCGCTGGCCAGGCAGCGCACGCATGTTCAGGGTGAAGGGACAGGAGAGGAGTGATGCTGTTATGCAGACCCCTGCAACGCTGCTGTGGATGCACCTCGCTGTGAATGCTGCCGGGGGGGCAGACGCCACTAAAACCACCAGAACTGGCACCAGAGCAACCAAGAAATGCACAAAGAAACTAAAATGCTTCAGGGAGTGAAAATGTTAAGGACTCGGGATAAATTGGAATGGTAAAGCAGCAAACTGCTCCCCCTCAGTTCTGCAGGGAAGTGCGAATGCATTCAAATACTGCGTAAAAGGGCAGGTGAACCCCCTGCCAAGCCCTCCCGGTAGAGCTCAGCTCATTAAAGCCCGTCGTAGTGAGGCAAGTCAGTAAAGACTCGTCCCAGGCTTGGACTCACAAAGGCTCTGCAGATAACTGGAGTCCTGTTAGCCGGGGGTCGTCTGTGTGGTCAGGGTTACACTTTTTTGGTGCCAGGGCTGTTTAAAGCGGTCTAAGCAATGCCAACTCCTCAGCACTTGCTCACATCCTCTCTGTCATGCCAGCGCAACACTATATGCAGCCGCTTGGCAAACCAGACCCAGGAGTTGATCTGGCAGAAAAGCCATCATCTTTTTTTGCCAGGGGTTAGTCGTCTGCCAGCGCAGCTCACCACAAGGCTCCAGAGCAGCGCCGTGCACACCGGCTTGGTTCGGGAGGTGCCGGCTGTTCCTCCCAGATTTGGATCAGCTGATTTAGAGGGAGTTGGGCAGCTGCCAGCACCGCACCCTGCATCGTGCCGGCACAGGCGAGCGCCCAGCCACCCAGGTTGCAGCTCCACAGCAGTCCGAGCCGAGCTGCAGTAGGCTGGCTTTCCCCACTCCTCCTGGCATGGGACCCAGCCTTCTCCCTGCACCGGTTGCTGACTCCTGACTTTGCTCCCAGCCATTTCACCTTGCTAAACCGGTGGAGGACTGATTGACCAAAGGCAGCAAAGGGTGTTCTGCTGGGGTAGCACAAGAGGTCAGCTTCTCACCCCATGGCCAAGAGCTGGATCTGACAGGGAGCGGGAATGGGGTCCCCCAGTGGGGAGGGGACCCTGGCAGCAGCTCAGCCCATGGCAAGCCTGAGCAGCAAGCGGCCCGAGCTGAGCTCCAGCCTGCTGAAATGAAGCGTTCTGTTTCCAGCCAGGTCATCCCTCTGAACCAGCTTGCCGCATGACTGTGCGCCCCTATGGCCAGCGCAAGGGAAAGAAATATGTGGCTCAGGCAGGAGGGGACCAGGAGCGGCACAGGGCTGTGTGGCCACCCTCCTCACACCTGAAATCTCCAGCTGCTTCCTCTCGTCCCATATCACTGTTCATCTGGCCCCGTGTGCCATGTGGCAGGGCAGGTTTGGGAAGGAGCAGCCGGGGCAGGGCTGGGCAGAGGTGACTTGAACTGCTGCCGCGCGTTGAACTCTGTCCTCTGCCCCGCTGCTCTTTCCCCGTGGGTGAGGTCCTGCAGCAGAAGGGGAGGGACACCCCAGCCCCAGCAGGGTCACTGACTGGCAGGTTGGGGCACCAGGGCTGCCCAGTTGACTGAGGTGAGGCAGGAGCCAACGAGGAGGAGGACACTGGGCTAATTGGCCTCTGTGGCTCCCTGCAGCCCAGGAGCTGTGAGCGCCTGTGCCAGCAGCCTTGTTGCCTGCGCCCTGGGATGGGACGGGGCCAGAGGGCAGGCATCCTGTCCTGGGAAAAGGGGAGCAGCGGGAGTAACTAGTGGTGTTTTTCTTTTCTCACTTCAGTGCGAAATGTGGAGGAGAAACCACCCCCTTTACCAAGGGTACCAGCTGCCTGGACAAGATGCCTCTCAGATGGAAAAGGAGCACCCCCTGCGTGTCTGGCATCAGTAAGCAGGCACTGCCTGGGGCAAGGGCTGGAGGAGGGTACACATCCCAGTGGGACATCCCTCCCACTGGCCTCAGTTGCCCTGGCGGGTGATTCTCGACACACTCTGCATTGAAGCTGGCCAGACCCCGGGCGTGATCCCCGACTTTGGCCACCCACCCAACACTTTCCCATGCGGCCGGCAGTCCCCGGATGCAGGTGACTGGGCACCCACGGCACGCGGGGAGCTGCCGTGACCATGCAGAAGTCCTTTTCTCACGCCTGGTGATTACCTTCCCAAACACCGGCACTTCAGGCTTGCCCTTGAGAAGCAAACACTAATTTCAGCCACACCCTTTCCTGCCTTGGGGCTGCAGGGCGAGGGTATCCTCAATGTACGCTGTGTTCACCCATGAGGGGTGTGGGACAGGAACCAGCCCTCGTAAAATCGCCTGGATTGAACCTGCTGCCCTCAGCCTGCCAAACCAAACAGAGCTGATGTAAAACAAACAGCAATGACAACAGCCTGGCTGCTGGTGAGGGTTGGGCAAGCAGCTGGTTTCCAGTTTGCTGGCCTCAGCAGATGGCGGCGGTGGCGGCGGTGGCGACGGCAGGAACAGGCGCTGGGAGTTCCCACCCCGCAGGCACCCGATGCGGCGGCCGAGACCGGGGCGGCCCGGAGGTTCCCTCCTCTCGCATCTGCCGGCAGCACTTGTGCAACCCACCAATGCAAAAACAGTATTTGGGCTTTCAGGGGAGCCCCCCAGCTGGTGTGACCCACCCACCTGGCCCTGGCGTGGTGGGGAAATTGCCAGTAGGTGGGGATCCCCCGGCCAGCCAGCCAGCCAGCTCTCCTCCCAGGGCGTTTCACCTAGAAGGGCTTTGGCCGCCGTGCACTGTAGGGGAGGAAGCTGATGTCAGAGGGAAAGACACCCGAAGCACACCCAAAGGCCGGCCGGCAGCTGGGGAGGAGGCAGGGCACCAGGAGTGGGTCTCTCTGGAGCAGCCTGTGCCGCCCCGGCGCAGGGAGGAGCATTTGGTCTGTCTGGCCTCTGCCGGGCACCGCCGCCGCCAGTCGTGGGAGCACGCGCTGGCACCGGGCAAAGTCTGCTAAGCGGTTTTGGCAGAGGAGGCTTGGCAGAGGATGCTGCCGGGAGGGGAGGGGATGGACCTGGCCGCTCCTCAAGAGAAGGACCAGAAAACGCTGCAACGTCTGTGGTTCACTTTTCAGTTTCTTTCTTTCTGAGGCCACATTTCTGAGGTTTGCCTGGATGTCCACTTCACACACACACCCCACTCGGCACCCCAGGTGATGAGCACAGCGGACCTGCAGCACGTGTGCTGTGGGTGCTCAGCCCACACCTGCAGCGGGCCCAGAACTCATGCCCGCTCTTCTCAGAGCGGTGCCTGCAGCACGGCCTTCTGCGGCCATCCGTCTGTCCGTCTGTCCTTCCCTCCCAGCCCCAGGCTCTTCCTCCAGCCGGGCTGTTACCACCACCGGTCAGGCTCCCCAGCGCAGCAGGCCGCACAGCTAATCCCGGTTAAAAATAAATACTCCTTTTCAGTGGGATTATTTTTGACCCTGGGCCCGTTTCCCTCCTCAGGTTACCAAACCCCCGCCGGCGCACCGGGCAGGGGTGCCGGGCAGCTGCCAGTGGCCTGAGGGGCAGCCGCTCCAGCTGGGACTGCCGGCCGAAGGGGGTCTCTGCTGACCCACGCCCCGAGCTGCTGCCTTCTGCCCGTGGGGGCTCCCACGCGGCCGGACACCCGGGCCGAGGGGCTCCGCCGGCTGGGCGGGCGGGCAGCAGC
>JAVKLA010000031.1:3088251-3123867 GCA_034782735.1 Sagittarius serpentarius | reverse complement strand
GGCCAGTTTGGGTCAGCTGTCCTGGCTGTGTCCCCTCCCACCTTTCCTGTGCCCCTCCAGCCTCCTTGCTGGCTGGGTAGGAGAGGCTGAAAAGTCCTTGAGTTAGTCTAAACATGACTTAGCAACAACAGAAAACATCAGGGTGTTATCAACATTCTTCTCATATTAAACCCAACACACAGCACTGTACCAGCTACTAGGAAGACAATTAACTCTTTCCCAGCTGAAACCAGGACAACTGTTGGCAACTGACAGAGTGAATCAGATACAAACTACCTGGAATACTTGAACAGTAAGCCTAGGGAACTGGGTGAGATTTTGTGGGACTATCCTAAGAGCTCTGCGCTGAGACCAAAACTGGCTTTGGGGAGAAAGAAATAAAAACCCCGCCATGTGCCAGGTGTCCTTGCTGGCAGAAACTAAGCTTCTTGGGGCCACAGCCACCTCTTGGAGGCCTGGAGTGTGTTTTAGTACTGACTGCTGTGCAGTTTGGAGACTCCTGTTTATGGAAGGAGCACCCCGTTCAGACCTGGTCCGTACAGCCCAGGGAGCTGTAATTCTAGCCTTGAGCCCCTTTCCTAGTTGGCACTTTTCCTCCACGGCTGCTTGTCAAGGGATAGGAGGCATAAGAACTCATGGGAGATATCTGAGGAACCTGAATTGAGCAGAAAAAGGCTTTTACCTGCTTCTTTTTCACTTTCTGGGGCTGCTGTCTAACTCCTCTGTCAGTTTTTTGCTCTTTGCCTCCTGCTGCCTCCAGGTTGTGCACTGGCCATGTAGCAGCTCTTTATAATGGGTTACAGCAGAAGTAAACAGCCCCTTTATGTTGCCTTCACAGACCTCCATGAAAGCATTTGAAAGAACATATTCTAGAAGTAATACAGCATTGGAGGATAAGGGATTCGCCTACCCTTTTGATACAAAACAAAACTACTTGTCACAGCAAAATGTTGTTTAGCCTTTCAATACATTAAATGTGTCTGGTGAACCTTCGTAAGCATAGTTGGAGTCTGAAATTAGCTTCTCTAAGCCTGTATTTGGATAAGAATTGATGTATGAGCATGAGCCCCACAGAATTCAGTCATTGCAGCAGTGAGGGAGGACAGAACCTTAGCTAGAACATCTGGTTTTACCTGTAGTAATTCAGTGTACTGGAAACATTTTCTTACACGATATAATAGTGGCTGCCTGTTTGGGGTTGGATTTTTGACAGTGGTCATTTGCATTAAAATGGAAAAAAAAAAAGTGAAAATAGTTTGAGGTTTAGTTTCTTCAGTAGAGTTCTAGAAACTGATACCAAATACGTTCTTTAATGGATTAAGACTGAAATTTGGTAGAAAGTACACAAGTAGCTCATGGTTATACATTTAACTTCTTCCTAAAAGACAATGGCCAAAAAGTTTTGTCAGCTCTGTTAACTGTTCTGCTTTAAAGATCCTGGTGGAATTTCACTCGGGTAAAGGATTTACCTTTCCTTCCTTCCCAGAACTATGTACTATGAAGGGCTACTTGCTGCCTCCTGTATTAGAAAAAGCCTTGGTTTTTGGATGTGGGAAGGGTTTTCTTGGTGTCTAGTCAGGGATGACAACTGCTAACATTTCAGTTCTGGTAAAACTGGCCTGGGCTGCTGCACCCGTTTCGCCCACTGACGTTCCTCAGCAGGGCCAGGCTGCAGGTCTGGCTGTTTCCAGGATCTGCCTGGCATGCTTCCTGGGCATGGGGTCTCTTTGTCCCCTCTGCCCAGAGAAGGGTGCTCGTGGCTCGGCTGCTGCTGGCTGTGGAACTGGCACTAGCCCTGCTAGGTGAGGGTGAGGCTGTGAGGGCAACCTGGCTTGCACATCACCTCTCCAAGTACAGTAGGCAGTTTAAAGACAGAAAGGAGCAGCAATGAAAGGTGTTTTAGGTAGCGCTGAAAAAATAGGCCCATAACACTGTAGGAGTGTTGTCACCTCTTCCCTTTGCTTTCCTGCTTGGGAGTGCTCAATCCCCTCACCTCCTGCTTATACGTAAGTGTGTCCACCTGAGTATAGTACAGAGGGTGCCCAAGAAAGACTAATGATCTTTATTTGGCTCTTGTTCTCCCCCTCAAGAGGCATGTACAGTACATGACCAGGGACCTGTCAACTCATGGTAGGATCTGAGCTTCTTGGCTGCCTCATAGGTGCCTCCTTATAGCTGTGATGCCCTGGCCCCACAGGGAGCAAAGCCCCTGGTCTTGAGGTAGGGATGTGAAAACTCCTAGGTCCTGTTCTTGCTTCTCCTGCTGCCCTGCTTTGTGTACAGGGACTTGCGTGCTCTCTGTCAGCCCAGTTCCTCTGTCTGGGGTAAGGGTGTCAGAGAGTTGTGCAACTTTTTTTTTTTTTTTTTTTAAACCATATGCTGCAAACTATACCAAGATCTGTAGGTGAAAAGAAGGATTGAATTAAATAAAACCCTGACTCTGCTTTTCCTTGTAGACAGATAACACTA
This sequence comes from Sagittarius serpentarius, assembly GCA_034782735.1. Classification (NCBI taxonomy): domain Eukaryota; kingdom Metazoa; phylum Chordata; class Aves; order Accipitriformes; family Sagittariidae; genus Sagittarius; species Sagittarius serpentarius. The sequence continues at coordinate 3,121,398 of JAVKLA010000031.1, read as the reverse complement.
GTCGTCTATATCATGTCTCTGGTGGGAATGATAGCCTATGCCTTCACTCTGAGCCTAGGCCACATCTGGGTGGTCTTTGTGACTGCAGGCATGCTGGGGTAAGTTCATGTGCAGGCTGCTTTCCTCTACATGTGAGCTGCTAGGGGATGAGCAGGGAGGCAGAGCTCATGGTGCAGGAGGGATTGGGGAGAGCCATAGCCTGTGTGTGGCTCCTGCATGGTTTAACGACAAAACGATCTGCTTTTCCTATCTCTCTCTTGTATGTGTTTCGTTAGAGTTAGGGACATTAGTATGGCCCTGCTCAGCTGCAGCTGCCTTAAACGTTCCAGGCAATCGGGTGAAAGCATTTAGGAAGCAAGTGGTACCACAGCCCCATAGATGACCAACGGGCATGAATGAAAAGCACGTGGGCCTGGGTGGCTGTTTGACCGTCCCGGGGATGATGCCCCTTAGAGTTACTTGTGGGAGACACTGCTTTTAATGCCTCATTCTTGTAGCAACCAGCAGGTCCCTGCTGGCCTGGCTCTGTGCCTTGAGGCTGTGGGCAAAGGTATTTCTGAGTAGGAGGAAGACCTGTGCCATGGTGAGGGACTCAGACAGTTGCCTGAGCTGTGACAATGCAGGGGAAACATCCTGTGTAGTCAGTGAAGCATCCCAAAAGGGGCATGGGCTACACCGTGCCTCTTCAGTCTTCCTTCTGCCAGTTGCTGAGCCTTCCTTTCTGTGCGTTTCTTTACAGGTTTTTCATGACAGGATACCTTCCCCTGGGCTTTGAGTTTGCTGCAGAGTTGACATACCCAGAATCAGAAGGAACATCATCGGGACTCCTCAATGTCTCAGCACAGGTAGGTCTACTGTTTTCCTTTTGCTTGCCTCTTTATAGGCAGAGAGATTAAATTGTAGTTCCCAGCCTTGACTCCTGTTTCTTGTCCATGATTATTGTAACGTACTGCAGATCTAAGCACGCCGGGACCTGGCTTTTTGAATGATGTTCCTCATGGCATTTCTCTAGTGGCACCCATTCTGTTTCTGCTTAGGAAAATCCACCAGGATGCCAGTCATCCTAGCCTTTTCCAGCATTGCTCCTAACAGCCTAGGACCTGGCTCTTCTCCAGTGAGAGATGGGATTCCAGCCTTAACGGTCATGCGTCTTCCCATCAGCTTCACAGAGGTGCCTCTGGGTGTGTTTATAACCAAACTTCAGTATTGCTAGGCCAACAAGCTTGGCTGGCCTGTATGCTCTGATACTTTGGTAAAGCTGGGAAGCTGTTTGGGCTGCTTTATAATAACAGTACAGCTTGACGCTGCCTTTGTTTGTTTGTAGATTTTTGGTATTGCCTTCACTATCAGCCAAGGGCAAATCATGGATTGCTTTGGGACAAAGGCAGGAAACCTCTTTCTTTGTTCTTTCCTGTTCCTGGGGACCGTTATGACAGGTAATTAAATTTTGCAGTGTTCCTCTGCTGTGACTTTTCTCCTTGGACTTGGCATATGAATTGAAGAGCTTTTGTGTGTAGTGGCACCTGCAGGAAAGGGCAGGACCCACACAGCAGTCCCATAGCAATGCTGCTGCGCTTCTTTAAGCATCTGGTCTGTGTTAGAAAGAAGATCCAAGGCTTCTTGCCCTGGCTGCTGGCTGGGGTCTTAAAGGGGTCTTCTGTGTGCTGCAATAAGGAGTCTCTATCCTGCCTGTTACAGAAGTGCTCTCTGCCTTATGCAGGAGAATTGTTTCCCTTGCTCACGATAGCACATTCTTGTCTCCTCTGGGGCCTCTGCTGCCCCTTTGAGTCCTGGGGAAACTGATTTGGGCTCTGCATGGTGACTTAACTGCCTTCACATCTCTCTTCCTCCCTCTGTTCCAGCATTCATTAGGGCTGATCTCCGAAGACAGCAGGCCAATTTGGATAATGAACAGACAGTGAGTAAACCCTCCTTCAATCCCTGCTGTGCCCCTGCTGTTAGCTCAGGACAGCACCCAACTTCTCCCCTTTCTAGGAATGGGGCTGGCCCTTTGAGTTACAATTGCAGCTGTGATTCTCTTGTCTTATCACACCACTTCTTGCTCAGCCTGCAGGGAAGCTCCTTGTTGGCATTTTCAGACAGGTGGCTGTAATCCCAGCTCTGGCAGCTGCTGGGGCCTCTGTTTGCTTACTGTTAACGTCACAGAGAATCTGTAGGCTCTGGTCCTCTGGGAGTCTTCAGGGCTTCACACATCTTTATATCAGCTAGGGACAGATGTAGCGCAGCGCTGTGCTCGCTTCTCTCCCCTGACAATGCACTGAGCCCTCCAGTGCTTGGCCCTTGTTTAGAGCTGGGTAACTATTATTCCAGGCCCCTAGAGGGGCAGGTTATTCGTCTTATTCCTTGTCCTCAGCTGTCAAGTGGGGTTCAGTGTATGGCACTGGAGGAAGCTAGGTGGCAAAGCCCAAATGAGGGCTTGAGCAGCCTGGCTCCCCACACTTTGCGCAGTGCTGCATACAAGGCTGCTAGTTTATTATATGCGTACCAGAGCTTGGGGTATGATGTCCCTGTGGCATGCTGTGCAGTAAATGCAGCTGTTTGCATGTGGGAGAGGGGCTCTGGTGAACTAATTTCAGTGGATACTCATTAGAAGCTCTCCCTGCAGGGAAAGGGAGGAGACTGGTAGTTGTTTGAGGCTTTTTTTCCTTATTGCTCTGGGCTCCTCTTCTAGGACGTTAGCAGAGACGTCCGCTCAACGTTCATGAAGCCATCAGCGACGATGACTAGCAAAGTGCATAAGCTCAGTTCTCTGCTGGCTCGAGTCAGCTCTTTTCAGAAGACTGCTGCCTTCCTCCAGATAATCTAACCAATCCGATCTGGAGAGAGACCAGAAGGTCCAAGAAGCAGCTCTGCTCCGACCGGCTGCTCAGGAAGGTGGATTTTCAATTACAAAACATATGGGTTTTTTTGTTGTTGGGTTTTTTTTTAATTTTTTGTTTATTTTTACTGAACTGTCTGAGCACAAATGCAGGGGGTAGGATAAGTAAAGGGAATTGATGCTGCCTTGAGTAGTTCTTGTACATATAATTCTAGACTAGATGGGGGCGGGGGAAGGCTGTACAATGTTATCTAGTTTGAGTAAAGGAGTCTCCCCGCCATTGTTATAACTTAAAAAGAATTCCTGCTTTTTTTCTGCTCTGAGGCTTACAACTTTGCCTCATTTTAGCAGCAGTGAGCATCATGGTGTACGGGACCAAGCTAGAAGACAACTGCTCTCCCAGAATCCTGGTGTGAATGGGGCTAACTGGAACACACTTAGCTAAGCTGAGCTGGGGTAAAGACCAGTCTGTTTTGATATACACCAAACTGCTTGTATCCCTTGATTAACAGTGCTGAAGTCAAAGGCAGAAGATGAATTGTAAGGCCGTACCATCCACCACAAGCCCTGAGGCAGCAGGGCTGTAATGAGAGGTGCTGGTGGCACTGTGAGTTAATTCGTAACAAGTGTGTGGAAGGCCCAGGAAATATCAAGGTCCTTTCGCAGCAGACGTGATGCCTAGTAGCAGTAAGGTCCTTTCCCTTTGTCAGGCACTTCTCTCACCACATGAACTGTACACTTTTGCTTAAGCCATTTTTAGTATAAATCTTTTTAGTATAAATACAATTGTAAGAGCTTGCTGCTGGAGGGGGTGGGAAGCTTTGAGACCAGAGAAAAGGTGGTACAGGTATAATTTCTATAATCCTAAAAGCCTCCAGAACTGACTGCAGTAAGAACCGGAGGGATGTGTGTGAGGTAACTGATCTCAGTTAGCCAAAAACTTCACTGGCAGCTCCTTCCGCCTGAGGAGTTAGGCTCTGAAGAAGTCATGATAGATACCCCACCGCAAACCCAAATGTGGCCTCCGCATGGCTGAGCTCACCTAGGTACTTCTCAAGCTTAACAAACAACCTCAGGTGCGCAATGAACTGAAGGTGGGCTGAAGCTGGTGTTCTGTGCTAACATGGATGCCTCAGTCAGGGGAGCAGCCACCTGGGCTTGAGCATTGTGTGCTGCCTTTGTGGAGAGCTCTGACGGAGTCAGGTACTGGAGCTTTTCTACATGGCACAGCTGCCTCACACATGCTTGGGTGATTTTGTTGGTTTCTTCCTTTCCCTGTTCCTTTTTTTTTAATTTCCCCCCTGTTTCATTTCCCTCCCTACTTGCCTCCATCTTTTCTGGCATGGTGACTTGTGGCTGTTGTTACAGAGACTCCAAGGCATCAATCAGATCACGGATTACGGGATGGTAGCTTGTAATCCTAACCCATCAATTCCCATTCCTGCTCACTAGCTCATACACAAAGGTAGGAGAATTGCACTAATCTGCTTCTCTGAACACTCATGGGTGGCGCAGGCACCAAGCCAATGGCACTTCTGGGGTGACAGCAATGGCCATAGAGTACTGAGAATCTTTCTGACCTTCTTGGGTACCCACCTGAGAGGAAAGACAAGACAGCTTTCAAGAACAGAGTGGAGATCCCACCAGACTCACATCAGACAGGGGCACAGGGATTCAACTAGGTGCAGCAGGGCAAAGCCTGGTGCTGGAGCAGATGAAGAACTGAATTGTAAGTAAGTTATTGGGGAGAGGAGGTGCAGGCATTTGGAGACTCTTCTCTGACGTTACTTTTACAGTCCAGATTCTTGTCTGGAAGTGATACCAGGAGCCCTGTAGAAGAGTTGGCTTTGATTACAGCCAGGGTGCATGGCCAATTTCAGGAAGGAAGTTTAAAAACATCTAGCAATAGCAGAGTCATTGGGTTGGTGCCTTTTGGTATAAGAATGCCTGAAAATTGTAAAGCTCTGTGCTTGCTGATCTGGCGATCTCAATGGCACTTGGCATTTTCTCAGCTGTTGCTCAGGGTGTAATGCTTTATTACTCATTGTCCTCTGCTTCGCACTGACTGGCTGATCTGCCAAGTTAGCCACGCTATCCTTTGCTTTTCAAGGTATTCATCAAGTGTGTGTATCACTTAGTGCCACAGCCAACAGGACTAGCAAGCAAAAGTAGAGTGAGTCTGTTGGGAAAACCAGCCTTAATCCTGCTAAGATTAGCGTGTGTGCTACAGGGAGCGTGAAGCTGCCATGCTTTGATGCAAGTGTGAGGAAGCATCCCATGGGCAGGGAAAGACTTGACTCCGGGCTGAGTGCTTGTGGAGCTGTCTCCATGCTGCAGTCTGTGGCATTTTTAGCAAGGTGCATGTGTGGTGTTGATTTGGGACCAAGTAGTTGAGAAGCTGTAGCTGCATGAGGTGGGCAAGCCTGCTTGGGGTATACTGGTACGTTTTTGATGGCTGAAGTTTATGTCATCACCTTTGTTAGCAGACCTAGCTTGGCACAATTGCCAGTGTTACCATTAACATCCCAGCTGCAAAGTAGACACTGCGAGGCTCAGGCATGTTGGTGTATAAGCCCTGCGTCAAAACTGCTTCCATAAAGGAAAAAAGATGCATCATTGTCATAGGAGACTCCCTTCTGAAGGGAACAGGAGGCCTAATATGCAGACCGGACCCACTTAGGGAAGTCAGCTGCCTGCCTGGGACCCAGGTTAAAGACGTGAAGAGAAAGCTTCCTATCCTGGTATAGCGCTCAGATTATTATCCATTATTGATTTTTCAGGTAGGCAGCGATGAAGTTGCAACAAGAAGTCTGAGGGCAATGAAGAGAGACTTCAGGGCCTTGGGACGACTGGTTAAGGGATGAAGAGCACAAGTAGTGTTCTCTATCCTTCCACTTGCAGAGAATGATGAGAGAAGAAACGGGAAGAGCCAGCAGATAAATACCTGGCTCCAAGCCTGGTGTTACTGGCAGAATTTTGGGTTTTTTGGTCGTGGGTTGGTTTACATGACACCAGGCCTGCTGGCAACAGATGGGGTACATATGTCTCAAAGTGGGAAAAGGATCTTTGTACAGGAGTTAGCAGGGCCCATTGAAAGAGCTTTAAACTAGATTTGAAGGGGGAAAGGGATAAAACCAGGCTCGCTAGAGACAAGCCTGGGGTCTGCACACCAATGTTTGAAGGACGGAGTGCTAGCGAGGTCCTTTTATGCCATCTCAGTGGAGGTAGGGGATGGAGATCCATGTGGCAGCAAAGACGCAAGGGTTATTGATGTGTTAGAAACCACAGAAGTGCCTGAGAATGATCACATAGGAATTGGGTCTTCCGCCCGCCAAAAGGTGGCAGGGTCAATAGCCCAACTGAAGTGCATCTACACCAATGCCATGCAGCATGGGCAACAAACAGGAGCAGCTGGAAGCCATTGTGCAGCAGGAAAACTATGACATAGTTGCCATAACAGAAACATGGTGGGATGACTTGCATAACTGCAGTGCTGCAATGGATGGCTATAAACTCTTGGAAGGGACAGGCAAGGAAGGAGAGGCAGTGGGGTGGCCCTGTATGTTAGGGAGTGTTTTGACTGTCTAGAGCTTAATGATGGTGACGATAGGGTTGAGTGTTTATGGGTAAGAATCGGGGAAGGCCAACAAGGCAGGTATCATGGTGGGAATCTGTTATCGACCACCCAACCGGGATGAGGAGGCAGATGAAATACTCTATAAGCAGCTGGGACAAGTCTCACAATCGCTAGCCCTTGTTCTCATGGGGTACTTCAGTTTACCAGATGTCTGCTGGAAATACAATACAGCAGAGAGGAATCAGTCTAGGAGGTTCCTGGAGTGTGTGGAAGATAACTTCCTGACACAGCTGGTGAGGGAGCCAGCTAGGGAGGGTGCCCCACTGGACCTGTTAATTGCAAACAGAGAAGGACTTGTGGGTGATGTGATGGTTGGGGGCCATCTTGGGCATAGCGATCATGAAATGATAGAGTTTTTGATTCCTGGAGAAGTAAGGAGGGGAGTCAGCAGAACTGCCACCTTTGGACTTCTGGAGGGCAGACTTTGGCCCTGGGAGGCAGTCCTGAAAGGCAGAGGGGTCCATGAAGGCTGGACGTTCTTCAAGAAGGAAACCTTAAAGGCACAGGAGAAGGCCATCCCCATGTGCTGAAAGATGAGCTGTCGGGGAAGAAGGTTGGCCTGGCTGAACAGAGAGCTTTGGGTGGAACTCAGGAAAAAAAGGAGAGTTTATGACCTTTGGAAGAAAGGGCAGGCAACTCAGGAAGACGAGTATGCTGTGAAGTTATACAGGGAGAAAATTAGAAGGGCCAAAGCCCAGCTAGAACTTAATCTGGCTACTGCCGTAAAAGACAACAAAAAATGTTTCTATAAATACATTGGCAACAAAAGGAGGGCTAAGGAGAATCTCCATCCTTGATTGGATGTGGCGGGAGGGGGGAACATAGTGACAAAGGATGAGGAAAAGGCTGAGGTACTTAATGCAGCTTTTGCCTCAGTCTTTAACAGTAAAGCCATTTCTCTGGGAACCCAGCCCCTGAGCTGGAAGACAGGGAAGGGGAGCAGAATGAAGCCCCCATAGTCTAAGGGGAAATGGTTAGCAACCTGCTACACCATTTTAGACACACACAGGTCTATGGGGCTGGATGGGATCCACCCAAGGGTACTGGGGGAGCTGGCGGAAGTGCTCACCAAGCCACTTTCCATCATTTATCAGCAGTCCTGACTAACCGGGGATGTTCCAGTTGACTGGGGGTTAGCAAATGTGATGCCCATCTACAAGAAGGGCCAGAAGGAGGATCTGGGGAACTACAGGCCTGTCGGTCTGACCTTGGTGGTGGGGAAAGTTATGGAGCAGATCATCTTGAGTGCCACCATATGGCACATACAGGACAACTGGGTTATCAGGCCCAGCCAGCATTGGTTTATGGAAGGCAAGTCCTGCTTTACTAACCCGATCTCCTTCTGTGACAAGGTGACCTGCTTAGTGGATGAGGGAAAGGCTGTGGATATTGTCTACCTAGACATTAGTAAAGCCTTTGATACTGTTTCCCACAGCATACTTCTGGAGAAATTGGCTGCTCATGGCTTGGACAGGTGTATTCTTCGCTGGGTAAAAAACTGGCTGGATGGCTGGGCCCGAAAAGTTGCAGTGAATAGAGTTAAGTCCAGTTGGCAGCTGGTCACAAGTGGTGTTCCCCAGGGCTCAGTATTGGGGCCAGTTCTGTTTAATATCTTTATCAATGATCTGAATGAGGGGATTGAGTGCACCTTCAGTAAGTTTGCAGATGGCACCTAGTTGAGATTTGATCTGCTTGAGGGTAGAAAGGCTCTCCAGGGGGATCTGGACAGGCTGGGTCGATGGGCCAAGGCCAATTGTATGAGGTTCAGCAAGGCTCAGTGCCAGGTCCTGCACTTGGATCACAACTACCCCATGCAATGCTACAGGCTTGGGGAAGAGTGGCTGCAAAGCTGCCCTGTGGAAAAGGACCTGGGGGTGTTGGTTGACAGGCGGCTGAATATGAGCCGGCAGTGTGCCCAGGTGGCCAAGAAGGCCAACGGCATCCTGGCTTGTATCAGAAAGAGTGTGGCCAGCAGGACTAGGGAAGCGATCGTCCCCCTGTACTCGGCACTGGTGAGGCCGCACCTCGAATCCTGTGTTCAGTTTTGGGCCCCTCACTACAAGAAGGACATTGAGGTGCTGGAGCGTGTCCAAAGAAGAGCAACGAAGCTGGTGAAGGGTCTAGAGCACAAGTCGTATGAGGAGCGGCTGAGGGAGCTGGGGTTGTTTAGCCTGGAGAAAAGGAGGCTGAGGGGAGACCTTATGGCTCTCTACAGCTACCTGAAAGGAGGTTGTAGCGAGGTGGGGGTCGGTCTCTTCTCCCAAGTAACAAGCAATAGAATGAGAGAAAACAGCCTCAAGTTGCGCCAGGGGAGGCTTAGACTGGGAGTTAGGAAAAATTTCTTCACCGAAAGGGTTGTCAAGCATTGGAACAGGCTGCCCAGGGAAGTGGTTGAGTCACCATCCCTGGAGGGACTTAAAGGACGTGTAGATGTGGTGCTTAGGGACATGGTTTAGTGGTGAACTTGGCAGTGCTAGGTTAATGGTTGGACTCAATGATTTTAAAGGTCTTTTCCAACCTGAATGACTCTATGATTCTCAGGGCAGCACTCTCACATGCAGTCTTTGCCAGAGCTGGCAGGACAAGTCCAATTTTATTGCTTGATTTTGAAGTGATGAGAGCATGACAGATAAGAAACACAGAATGCCACAGCCCTTAGGAGACCCTGGCATCATGATTTTGCCCTTTGTTGGAGTGCAGAAAAGCTACTGAGCCATTTTCCATACTTCACTTGGAGTTTTTGTTTATCTTATGCATGGATTGATGCTGTATGTGCAGACTAGGGTCTAGGGCAGATTTGAAAGGGGGGTATCTGTCCTGTACCTTACTGGTTCTTAACATTTTAATACAACACAAGAGTTGCAAAGAAATATTTTAGGCACCGCAGTACCTTCTTCCATCTCTCCTGCTTTCTCCATTCTTCTGCTCCTCCCAGTGGTCTCTGTTGACCAGGCCAGTGAAGACTTGCAGCCCCCTTTAGGGGGACAGTTGTCGGGACTTTGAGTATTCACATCCAGCCTAGCTTTGGTTTCAGCATGTGGGCTGCTTTACCACGGCATCTCCAAACTTGTGAGAGAAGCTCCAGCGAGAACTGGCAGCTTTAAATTATTTGCAGGATTTGGACTTCCTAGTAAAGACACCTGTTTGAAAAATGACTTCTGGGCTTTTTTTAGTAGTGCAGTTCTGGACCTGGCCCCTCTTCTGGAGGAGTTATTTACAGACAAAAATAGCACTGGAGAAGAGGTCAGAGTTTGGCCTGTAACATATACAAAGACAATCCTTTGCCTAGCATCTAAATTGCCAGTCCAGTTATTTCCACATTTTCAAGGGAGATAGAGAGATTCCTCTTTTCTCATTGTATTTTTGGTCTTTATGGCTTTGGGGACATGTTTGAGGAGGCAAGCTGCAGGCAGTGACTAATGAAGTGTCTCAGCTGTCTTTCCATGATGAGACAGCCACCAGTGTGGAAAATACTGCACTTTTTCTGGGGGGAATTTTATCTCTTGCTCTCTGCTATAGGGAACCCACTTTCTTGTTCTTCTTTATTTTAGCCTTCAGCAGAGGAGGAAGATTTAGGGGGTTTCAGGCAAGTCAGCAGGACCCTTTTTTCTAGATCTTCAGCAGATTCTCACCACTGTGATGTTCAGGTTAGATTTTGTTTCCAACTTATCCCCAGTCTCAGCTGTTAAAAATTTAGCGAGACTCCTCTCCCCATGCAGCCCATCACCATGATGCTGTGTCATCAGTTGGTAAGACCTGCCAACCCTGCTGCTGTTGTGAGTAATGTGTTGAGCCGAGTGATTTGGCCAGAGCTGTGGCACCAGGCAATGTGGTGAAGCAATAGCAGTGGTAGGCCCCAGCATGCTGATATGCAGGCAGGTGGCTGTTGCCAGTGCATGGATCAGCTCTTGTGATGTGTGTAATGACAGCAGCAATTGCTGGGTCCCTAGATTTTGCATGTATGCAATGTAGGATCTCTGGTTGTTTGCCATATATACAGCTGTATGGGGCTTTTACTCTCAAAAGGCTGGCATTGATGGGTAACGGGACTGTCCATCAGTAGAAGTTACTGAAGACGAGACATGGAAGCTGCGGCAGAATGTGGGAAGAAAACAGAGAGAAGAGAAAATAAAATTGGTACAGGGTAATTGCAGGAGGGCAGGGGAGGTGTGACATTGGCTTTTATGGGTAGTACACCCCCCTAGTGTGGGTCCAGGGAGGAGCAGGCAGCTGAGAACATTATTGTCCTGCGGAATTACTTGGGCTAAGCCTGATCCATGTTGGCACTTTGAGGGTGCCATGTGGTAGCTGGAGCCCAGCTCTGCTCCAGGAGTTCCCCAGCAATGACAGGTCCCTGGCAAGGCAAACCCAAGACCCTGGAAAGTGACCCAGGGTTCAGCATCCAGGCTGCGGTGCCACTGCTCCTGCCAGTGGTGGTGGTGGTTGCAATGCCAGCGCAGGGAACACAGGCAGCGGAGTTAGAGCGTGCTGCTGCCCAGCTCCTTCTGCCTTTCAGGTTCTGTCTTTTCTTAAGTGGTACTGTGTGAGGCACTCATGGCCAGTGATGGATCTGGGCCTCCTGTGCTTGGTGCTGTGTCCCCAGAAAATAAGGAGTCCAGCACTGAACCAGTGCTTAGCTGCACTTCCAGACAGAGCTGTCCCTGCAAAAAGGAGCTTCAGGCACTCCAGTGCATAGTTTGTCCAGGTTTTCCCCAGACTCCTGTGTTTGAGAGTGTCCTGTAAGGAGTCCAAATGGTTTTTTTGAAAAGGATCATTAACAGACAGTCCTTCAGAGACCCTGAATGTGTTTGTTATCTTGAACTGGAACTGTAGATAGGAGTGGTGGTGCTGGGTCTTGGCATTTGATGCCCTGCCAAGCATCAAGTATACCACTGGCCTTCAAGGAGTAAGGCATTAAAAAATAATTTTTTAACATGTCAGAGCTGATTCCTCTTCCTCTAATTGCAAGAGCTTTTCTGCTTGCAAGCTTTTCAGTCTCCTAAACTAGGCATCAGTCGTAATTTTTTTTTTGAAGGAAACATGATCAGGTCAGCTTTGGCCTTCCAGTGTAGGCTTTAGCTAGTAGCAAACTTACTGGAATCACTTGATGATCAAAAATAAAGATCAAGTGAAGCCTTTCTCGAAAAAACAAATGTGCCTTTGCTCATCATGCTTACAACCTTGGTATTGCAGCCATGAAATCCTGCAAAGCAGAAGGGCTTAAAAGAATGGACAAATGTAAAACTAATTAGCTTGGTGTCATTGTCCAAGCTGAATAAAGTGCTGAAAGAAAATAAATATTCGCAGTGAAACACAGAGTGAATCTAAACAAATTCTTTCAGCTTTAGTAATAATCTGTAGTGCTTCCTTACTAAATGAATGACTGGGGAATTTTTTATTTTAAAGCTGGAGTTTTACTCTGACCCCATCACCACCAAGTCTGCACGGTTCGGCGTGGACCTGCTTTTCCAAAGGGCTTTTGCCACTGAGGCTGGGCCAGACTCTTTCTCCTATCAAAGTGTTTCTTTGTGCAGGCAATCATGGTAGCTGCATGTGTCAACTAAGCATGCAGCTGCACGCACAGTTTTTCCTGTTGCTTTGGACTCCTGCCTTTTAGATCAGGCCATGAGTGATTATGGTTTTTAAATTTGCTTTACAACTAGTATGATCCTTGAGAGTGCCTTCATTTCCAGAGGTAGCTGGTCAATGGATTTGTCTTTAGATAAAGAATTTTCTGTACTCTGTCCTGAGTGGAGCTTGTCGGCTGCAGAGAGGATTGTAGCTGCAGTTATGTCTGCTGTGAAATTCCCAAGATTCCCATCACCACCCTCGTTTAAACATCCCCCAGCCCTGCTATAAACAAGTGAGAGACACTCACCCTGCACCCTGGCTGGGAGCCAAGGATAGCGGGTGCTCTGGCTGGAGACAGAAGGGGAGCACAGAAAATAGTGTCAAGTCATGAATCATCTCAGTGAGGATCGACAGCCACCATCAACAAATCCAGACAAACCTGGGGTCGCTGCTTAATAAGCAGTTTGTTTCTCGTTGAAGTGACAATGTGCAGGCAAGCTGGAAAGGCAGCAAAGCACCGCTGGCAAGCAGCTGCCTGTGCTTTGTGCACACAGGGCACCTCCTCGCCATGTCCTGTTGCAGCAGGATACCTGTAGGGCTATGGATGTAGTGTATGGGCCTCTCAGCTGTTTCTGGCTGGTTTCCTAAGGTGACAAAGCATATGTCATCACGCTGTTTACCGTGGGGGCCTTGTGGCAACTTGCAAACATGCTGGACAGTTTCAACCAAATTTGAGAGATGAGTAGAAATTTCCAAGATTGTTACATTTCTGCAGGTTTTGTGATGTTCTACAGGTGGACAGAAGAATCAGGCCCAATTCAGCACTGTGCCTCAAGAGAGGCATGGAGCCTGCAGCTGGTATGAACCCTGGTCTGGCAGCCGTGACTTGTATACGCAGGGTGCGTGCATTGGTATGACAGCCAGCACACACATGCATAAGGACTAGCCAGAGCAGGGGATGGGAAGAGGTGTGAAGAGAAAGCCAGGACTAATGCAGTGTGGGAGCGGCATACAAAGGCAAAGGACACCAATGTGGAAATTGGCTTACCAGCTGTTTTCTTCTGTTCCAAGATCCTTATCCAGACCGGATTGTGTCTCTTAATTCTGGAAAGAAATCTAGACAGTCTGTGCTCATGACTGAAGATTTAGGTACACCTCTGTAGCTTCACGCACCGAGTGTGAAACTCACTTGGTTGGCTGCATCCTAGGCTCCTTTCAAAGAGGTTTGAAGCTTGAAAACAGTGCCTCCATCCAGAGGGACTTTGGGGGGATTTAGGTGCAGCCCACCACCTCTTGGCAAGTTTCCAAAGTGGCATGGCTTCTTTTCTTGGGAAGTCCTCACTGCCTGGTCTATATATGCTGTCCCCTTGCCTCAGGTCTAGAGGACAACAAAGACTAGGGGGGTGCTACATGGCAGGTGAAGTTTTCCTAGGATGTTGCCTATGCAGAAAGTTCATGGGCCCACAGCCTTACGGCTTTTTTTTGGCATAAACAACTTCATACCCAAGCAGGGACCATAGTTTTTGCCTTATGGAGTATCTTACCACATTACTCTGGAAGGGCTGCAGCTCTGTTTTGCAAGGTGATCTCCTGCTGTACAACTGATGCCAGTGGATCCTCGTGATTAACTGCACGCCCTGGGAGTTCCTCCTTCATCTGTGCCACACTGCAGTGCTTCTCATCTGGGCTGATTGGCTGGGTTGTCCGTGCGCTCTGTGACTCTGGGGTCATCTTGACCAGCCACCCTCCTCTCCATTTGAATCAGGAGCTCATGGCTTCTTGTCTGTGGCTTGAACGTGCAGCCAGCCCCCTCTCATCGCCGTGCCCCCTGCTTCTGCAAGGTTATACAAGGAAAGCTGAAACTTTCTTGCCAGAGGCGGGGGAGCCAATTCAGTTTCCAGCAGACCTGGAACAACGAACAGCTCGGAGAAGGTGTGCTTCCAGGACACATGCCAGCACTGAACCAGCACCTAGAAACTGTGGCAGGTTTACAGAAATGCCACAGGCAAAACGAGAGCTCTGGTAATTCACAGGCTCCCCAGGTTTGACAGGCAATCATCCAGCCTCACCTCTTGTATAAGACTGGCCCCTTCATTTCATGTAGTTACCCCTGTCCCACACCCAATAATATGTGCTTGCCAGCAGTGCTTTTGGGAAGTTAACCAGTCTCAGTGCAGAATCAAATGGAGACAGGGAATCTACCATGTACATGGGTTGATCAGCCACACTCTACAAACCAGTGTTTTATTTCTAATCAGAAGTTGTCTGGTTATGGCATCCGGCTGTGGTTCCCATTCTTCATTTCTTAAGGAGATTAAAGACGTTTTGAGTGCCGCACGTTTATTCCCTGGGACTACAGTGGGATAAAGGCACTTTCTTCTGTTTGAGAGGCTAAACAGGCTGAGCTGACTGTGGGGCAAATAGTGCAGCTCTCAGCTGTTGGAGTCTCTCTTTGCCTTCCATCCCCCAGTGCTCAACATCCCTTTTAAAGCAGGGCAGTAATGCTTTTGCTAGTGCTGTACACTGGTGTCACGTACCTTCCTTCACACCTACCCACCATGTCCTTCTCTGAGAGTCTACTGTAAGGACTCAGGCTGGATTTTAACCCATGTTCCAAAAGGGAAGTGCTCGGAGCCATTTTATATGAAGCAAGGTGCATGTTGAATCAGAGAGGGACAAAACTAGCAGTAACAGAAAATTGTTTCTGAGTTGTAAGGGCCAAAAGGAATTAATCACTGTGGGGAAATGGTCTCTCTCATCTATACAGAGGGTGGGAGAGAGAGCAAAGAAAGTGCTTTAGAACAGAGAAAGGAAAGAAAGGTCCTTGCAGTGTCCCTGTCAGTACCAAAATAAATCTCCAAAGAGAGAGAGGGGAAACAATAGCAGCAGAAAGCTGCCGAAGTGATGGCAGAGCAGAGCCTTAGGAGCAGACCTCTTCCTGGCTAAAGGCTGCCAGCTCTGGACCTTTGTGGTTAGTTTGCTTTGGTGAACCCGGTAACCGCTGGCATGTACTTGTCTTTCTCACCCGTGGACTGCTTGCTAAACAGGCGGAGTGGTGATACTGAGGGCAATATCCTAGCAGGAACGTAGCTGAGCCGTTGGATCAAATATTGGATTTGAACCAAACCAGTCCTGTTTTGGAGCAACTAAACTGTCCGGTGGGCTGGAAAAAGCTCTGGGGAACCTTGACCAAGGTTGCTAGAGAGCAAAGTAGCAGAGAGTTTCCATCCAAAAAGGATCCAGGCAGTAACAGTAAACAGAAGAAAGCCTTGCAGTTCTGTGATCCTTAAGCATAAGGGGGAGTGGATGAGGCTGCTAGGAGCAGGCTGACAGCCCTGGGAGGTTTTATACTGACAGAGCACATCTGTAGAGGAGAGCTGCCAGGCTGTCATGCAAACCCACTGGGGGACCATCTCACACTTCAAGCACATGCTGTCTGCACCTCCGGGTCTCCTCACACCTTCCTGGACATGACTACAAGCAGGGAAGCAGGTCAAATCATCGGCATTATTAACAGCAAATCTGACATCTGGGCTGGCCAGTGGAACAGCCCAGGCATTTGCTTTGTTTATTTTTCTTCTGCCTTTGGCGCTTTTGCTCTTTACAGAAGGCGGCCTGAGCGCGTTGCTAACACACTGGTTGGGGTAAGCACTAAACGAAACTCTCCCACTATTTTGAGGAACGCAGCTCAGGCATTTTTTAAATAACTACTGCTTTTTTGTGATTCTTGGACAAATTGAAACTACAACCTCTTCCTTGACACACTGTTTTTGTCTGTTGGGCTGGTAGGTTGCTCTGCGGTTGCAAATCTCCAACATATCGACGTACCCTGATTCTGCTCTCACTTGGCCTACCTTGACACTCTGGAGTAATTTCATTCATGTCAGTGGAGACATTTCCTCTATGTTGGCGCAAAGCTAGTTTGGACATGAGCCCCCACCATACATAGAGGAGAGCTGCAACTCTCCCCTGCTGCAGCTAGCAAGATCTGTGCAAGAGAGGTGAACTTGCTGGAGCGCAGAATGTGAGCACATAACTGCTGGGGGCTAGGAAGAGCAGCTCTCCTTCCTCTGGCTTGCAAGTGGCTTTGCCAAGAGCAGGTTTTCAACTGAGGGCTGTTGATTTCCCCAATACTTGCTCTACAGCACTAGAGAAAGGACATTTGCATTGACCATGGCCTGTTTGGAGGTATTCCTCAGAGGCAGCCACTCTCCTCCTTCCTTCCTCTACTTCCAAACCCACCTGTCAGCATCCTGGTGCCTGGCATCATGAGCTGCTTGCTCTCTTGGCCTTAAAAACAATGGGGCTTAGAGTGTTAGACTCTTCAGAGCAATTAGAATCTATTTTTAGCTGAGCTGCTTTCAAGAGCAGTTGAGTAGGTGTAGGTACAGTGTCCAGGGATGAGGTCTCAGGGTCTTGTGACTGCTGAGATGCTGAACAGAGCTCTGGTGAGTCCGGCAGTGGGAGGTTCACTGGTCCCTCCGGGGGTGTTGCAGGGAGAGGGCTGGAGTGGGTGTAGCTGGTGATACGTATAGGCAGCCAAAACCTGGTGTTGTAATGTCTGAGACGGTCTGAGTTTGGAAAAGGCCCCGATGATATCACCCTGCAGAACTGTTAATGGCAGAATGCAGGAAAGGAAACGTTCACAAGTCCTTTCCAAATCTGTAAAGGAGAGGAATTAATGCTCCCTCTTCCCATCCCCATCACTCTGCTTGGAAATGGCTTTCATTCACCACCAGGCAGCAAAAGGGACGGTTCTTTCGCTTTTTTTCTTCTCCTTGCTGCTGCCATCTCTCTAGCACATATAGCAGAGAGCACTGAGGGCAAAGAATTTGAGAGCAGTGGCTCTTCTGCACAAGATCCCTGCAAGGGCACTGAGCTCTGCATACCATCCTGCAGTTTTGTTTAAGCCACTTCCAGAAGAGATAAACAAGCAATGGTGCTTTCAGTGCTGCCACAGAGTACGCACAGAAGAGATTAATTTCTGCAAGACCTCTCCCATGCTATTTCTCCTTTGTGGCTTCTCTCTCTCTGCAGCTCTCCGTACCCCCCATCTGCCCTGCATGACCACCAGCCCCTGCTGGAGCCCCTTCCAAGTCCTGAGCTGAAGGTCTGCTTGACTGCAAGACCTTCCATGTTCATTGTGGCTGTGGCCAGCACAGTGTATCCCCCTCCCTTCTTAAGAAAATATCTCTTTTCTAGAGGTGGGGAGCAATACCATGCAAAGGTTCCTTAGTTGCTCTCAGCTCTGCTTTTTTAACGTGATCCACCCACTGTCACCGGATCCTTGGGAGGGTGGGAAGGAGAAGCCTGAAGCTGGAGCCAGTTTATGCGAATTAAGTGAGCAATACCTCGCACAGCACAACGAGCATGAAGAATGATGTCAACCAGTGACTGCTTGAACTAGGCAATTATCTTTGTGGATTTTCTCAAACCAAAATGTGGAGAATGTGTGTGAAATATTTGCCCCTAGAACTTCACGCAACAAGACCTGCAGACTGACAGGGCTGGTATGTCATACTGAGAACAAGTGAAAGTAGGGCCAGTTAAGCTGCTTTGACGGGGGGGAGCTTTCTCTTATAGCCAGTTGCTCATTGTGAATGCATAGAGTCTTGCTTTCCCCCTTCCCTAGCGCTCAGGAGCATGGGTTGGTCTTCCTTCCACCATCTGTGATGGATGAGATCAGTGTGGAGCTCCTACACTTCTGCTTGCAAAAGAACCAATGTTGTGGGCAATTCAAGGAAGGGGCAAGGCAGGTAACAACCCTTCCCTATGGCTTTCACAAAACCTCGTATCCTGGACTCACCTGTTCCAGCATGGACACTTGTCTGCAGACTGGCTGAAAACGGACTGTGATAATTTGCTTATGCTTGTGAGAATCAGCTCAGTAGCAAGCATGGAATTGACTTTCCAATAGCTTTCACTGATTTTTTTGGAGTGCAGTCCAAAGGACAGCAGTAGGGAGCAAGTCAGGCAGGGGGTCTGTGTTGCATTATGGCTTCAGGAAAGGTCAGTATGATTTTCCTCTTCGAGGAGGGGAGTGAGAATCTTTCTCGAATAGTTCACCAAATACTGTGATCTGAACTGGGGGTAGTTGGAGTTGTGGACAGACAGGGGAGATAGACTGAGCACAGTGCTAACCAGTTTAGCCAAAAGATGACTAAGGTGGGGAAGCATTGTTGTCTCCAAACATCTGTGAGGAGATGGGGATTATGGTAACAAAGGAGAAAATTTAGACTGAGCATCAGGAAAGTACTTCCTAGAAGTGAACTGTGTCTCCCCAGGGAGGGGGTGGGAGTCCCATATCTGGCAAGATGGGAACAGCAATAATAATAACAAATCTGATTGCTTGCCATGTAATGATAACAAATAATGTAAAAAGAGTCTTGATAAAGAGCTAGAGTTCTCTGATAGCAACCAAATGCACAAGCCAGGGGATGAGCAGGGTGGGACTTGAGGGGTTTCTGACGCTGGCAGGGTGCGCCTGGGAGTTCTGCTGACTTCCTTGAGTGATAAAACCTGTATTTAGGCTTTTGTTCACTCAGTACTTTGGAGCAGAGGAAAGTTCAATTCCTGGGCCTCTTCTCTGAGGTTTTTCATTTGAAAGAGAAGGAGTCTGGTGCAGCAATGATCAGTTTGTGCTTATTTGCTGGCAGTGGGAGCCCAGAGACCCACACACAGCTTTATTTCACTCCCATGCTGTTTGGAGTGGAAGGATCTCCCAGCAAAGAATGCAGAAAGGCAGATGTTGTGGTTGGGGGCTGTTCTGTGATATGAGCCAAGGGCTGGAGCGGGGTCTTAAATGGACAATCACATCCAGGAGTATGGGAGAAGCATCTCCTCTGAGATGTGGCCAAGACCCTAGACACCCTGGCCAAAGCGAGCCCTGCCTACAGAGCAGGCAGAGCTGTAGATGAGAAGAGCAACTGGGTCTATGGGCCCAAGTGAGCCCCAGACACTCAAATTACAGGGCCAAGCCCCCGGGTTCCTCTGCAGCTAGTTTCTTGGACAGAGACCATTAATGATCTCCTATGTATACACCGCTCAAAAAGATGGAGTTAAGGTCAGGCCTCTGTAGTATTTTGGGGCTTTTGGTTTTGGTGGATGATGAGTCCTTGATTTGCTTTGTTAACCCTGGAGCAAGATGGCAGCATTTTGTCTTCTTTGCAAGCTTGAAGCCTTGGTTTTGTTTAGCATGGGCTACAGTGCCAGCCCTGGAGGGTTAAAATGTGAAAGGGAAACACCGTTCACTTGCGCCCTTGCCCGCTTGGCCTGCTCATGATTATGTGCTAAACGGTAGTCATGAGATAAGAGGGAAAATATGACTGAGAGGGTGCTGGAAGAACTGCACCAGTCCTGTGCATCACCTGGCCCACCAGTGGAAGAAGAAATGGGTGACTCAGGGCCTGGAAGCACAGCAGGGGCAGGAGGGAGGTGGCAGCTGCCTTACAGGGTCCTGGTTGAGAGTGGCTGAATGCTATCCATGGCGGTCAGCTCTGGCCCCCAACAAGCTTTGTGAGGGCTGAAGGAGAGGAGTTTCCAACCCTGCCTTACAGCAGCCCCACCTCCCGAAAATGTCAGGCCAGAGGCACTTGACTGTGTGAATGTGAGACACAGGCAAACGTGGGGAATAAACACAAGAAAAGGAGCTGGTGGTTGAAGGCACTTTTTATCCTGGAGCAGGTTTGTTGGAGTACATCCACAGCTGCACAAGGAGTCCTCTCACAGTTTATAGGAGAGCAAGCACAAAGGGAAAATAAACTATAAGAATCAGGCACTTCAATAGCCAGATCAGCAAGACCGTTGTCCACGGCTATCCCAAAACAGGCTGCATCATTTCAGACTCTTCATTTCCCCCTAGTCCTGCTGCCTTCACCCACTGACCAGACTCCCAGTGTGCTCCTGCCAGGCACTTTTTAAACTCCTGTGCAGAGCTTGGGGGATCTGAGCACAGAGGGGAAAGGGTGAAGAGTGGGTGCTGGCTTGGATGGGCTGGCCAGCCTGGGCAGGAGGAGCACAGCATGCTTGTTTGGAGATCCAGCTGGAACCTCGCAGGGCCTGCTTGCTCACCCAGGCTTGTATGGGATGGCTGCAAACTGTGTGTTGCTTATAGGGGCTTCCAACTTGCCCTGATGGGCAAACCATACCTCCACTTCCTCAGCTAAGGGCTCTCTTCCTCTTCTTTGTGCTGTGAAGGGTTCAGCTCTCTGTGTCCTTGAGGCCCAAAGGTCCTTGGGTCTGTTTTCCGTCATAAGAACCAACATGGCTCACCAAAGCCAACTCAGTATGTGGAAGTGCATCCAGAAGAGTGGCCCATTGTGGTACAGAGCCAGCCTGCAATGGCAACGTACCTCCAGTGGAAAACTGGTGGTCAGCTTTTCTCCCAAGTGCTACGGGTAGGTGAAGGGAGGCCCAGCTGGCAGCATGCACACCATGTGCAGCATGAAGAGAACCTCAGAGTCACGTGAAACCCATTAGGAATGTCACCTGTCACTTTTGTCTGGCTTGTGGATGGCCTGGCTGAGAGCTGACCAGCTGTCCCATTCCCACCAGCCGCACCTCTGTCTTCTGACAGGGGTACCACAACCAAGCAAGCGTGGGTAGCCCTGAGCTCCGCTGTACTGAAACGGCTCCCAGGTCTGGCTGCTGAGCTGGTGTGACACCGCTCAGAAATGTCCTGCAGCAGGAGGCCAAACTGATCTTGCCACAGGAAGAGGAACCACCACAGCCAGCATGGCCCTGCACACCCTGACCCTTCCTACAGCACCAGCCAGTCTGGCTTTGCAGACCACTAACGGGGGCGAGCACTGGGGGGATGGTCGTCCCTCCACCCTCCCCCAACTCTGTTGCTAGAGCCTGGCCTGGTTTGGAGGTCGGGTACTAAAATGTATAAGGAATGAATGGAGAGTCCCGTGAGGCCAGTGCTGGGAATGATCTGGAGTGCAAATTTCCCCCGTCCCCTCCCTAAAGCAGGCCTGCCCTGGGCACCATGACGGCCATGGAGAAGTTAACTCTGCAGCTGGGGAGACATCTGCGATTTGGCGAGGATAGGTTCTTTCCACAGAGGCTGCTCATTCTGCATGACCTAATTGGGGTTTGCTGCTTCTCTGCACTGTGAGTCACAGTGTGCACGGTCCTTTGGTCACTGTGGCAGGCTGCAGGACTTCACAGTGGCCTTTTGCTCTTCCTAGAGAGGATGACTCTCTTTGACTTGACTGCCATGCGCCGTTTGACACTTTCCATTTATGTGTAATAAGATCACCATGATCTGCAGCAACAGTAGATCGTCATCCTAAGGTCTTCTCAGCAACAAGCAATACACTAGCTGGCTGGGAGTTGCACTGGTCCAGAACGATGCCTGTATGAAAAATTTCCCCAAAGGAGCCATTGATGGCCGTTAGGAACTGAAGACCTTGGAGAGACACAGCTATTAGTGTGGGGCAGCTTGTCCTGTCAAGGTAAAGCTTTACAGAGCTGGGTGGAGGGGAAAAAAAATTGGTATAAAAATAAAGCAGAAGCTGATCACTCATCGCAAGGCGAGCGCTGCCTTCCTCATCAGCCTGCCCAGCACCCATGGAAAAGCTGTTGCTATCAGTAAACCCAGCCCCTGGGCCGGACGACTTTCTACCCTACTCCGCACCTACTGGGGCAGCTGAGCCCTGAGACTGTGCAGATTCCCAAGCTGCAAGCGCTGGGCCATGGGTACCAGATTAGCTCTTTTTATTTCCTTTCATTTAGCAGGATCCTGCAGAGCTGGGCAGCTGCCAGTCAGTCTGTCAAGACTTGAACTATTTTGGGAATTTTTATGATGGAACAATATTTTTTCGGTAAACAAACGGAAAGCTGTTAAACGGGGACCTTCACCTCACAGCTCCCGGTTCAGCTCCCTCACTGCTGCGATGCCACAGTGACTGTACTGTCCACTCTGCAGAGCTCCCTTCATGGCTACAGCAGGGGCAAAACAAATAGCAGCTTTTTTTTCCCCTTTTCATGAACTCCTCAACAAAAAAAAAAAAGCTAAAAAAAAGAAAGAGAGAAGAAAAAGAGTAATTTTGGTTTAAGCAGCAGAAGCGTTTTCTTGGTGGACTTAACCCCTCGCATACCTGAGGGTAAGCTGTATATTGGCTCTGTGTGCCATGTTATCCAACTGTGCAGCATCTAGTCACATTCCAGGCTGGATTTCCTCAGGACTGCTGGAAGACGAATCCAACCAGCAGTGACACAGAGCTGACTGTGCACAAAAGGAAGACTTCCTTTTTCACAGTGTCTGTTAATAGGAAGCCCCGATCGAGTCATAGAGTGCACAGAGGAAGATGTTTGTGTGGAAGAATTGAGCAGGGAAAGGAGGGGCAGAAACCTTTCCCACTCTAAAATGGAGGTACTGCATTTCTCAGGGGAAAAACCCATAAGGGGCCAGTGAGTCCTTCTTGCTGCCATGGGCTAAAATTGGATTCACAATTCCTGTTTATGGGTGGCAGCAGAGAATCCAGTCTCACATGGGATGGATCTGCCCCAGCCTTTGGGGGAACTGATTGATGGCAATCAACTGGAATGTGCCAAGACATTTGTCTGATCCACACATGCTTCATCCACGTCACGAAGGCAGTTTGTGGTTTTCCTCAGTTCCTGGAAAGTCCAGTCCAGCTTGTTCAGTAGTGCTGGCTTGCACAGGCCCTGCTGGCAGCCCGTTAACTCCAGAGCATGCAGATCGCTGAATGTCTTGAGGGATGGCATTCTGCTTGTGTCCCCTGCCCCTTGTTCCACTCTCAGACTCATCAAGGAGTTGTAGTTTGCCCCACTGAAAACTCACACAATGGGATTTTTTGCTTGCCCAGTCCTGATTCTGCCTTGGGATCTCTCCTGCAACACATTAACTGTTCTCACTCTGAGACTCTGCTACTAAGGACTTTTTCAGAGGAGCCTCCAGTAAAGTTGCCTGTGAGCAACTGCACCTTCTCCCTGGCCAAGCTGTCTTCCCTTCTCTGTGGGCAGTCGCAAGCCCTGCACTTTCCTCTGTCATCCTCCAGTTTCTCGGGTTTCTTCTGTTTGCTTTTGCAGCCTCAGCAAGTCAGCTCTGGCACCTCTGTCCTTTACCCTTCTCCATTTCACTCTGACACTTCCTAGGATTCCTCCCATGTCCGTTTGTACGCATGACCCTCTTCTCACCTACCTGTCTTCAACACCCTTCCAGGGCAGCTTCCCCACCCTGCTGTTACTTCTCTTCCTGCCCTCTGCACAGAGTGGCTTTCCTCAGTTCTGTGGTCTGCTCTCTGCCATGTAGGAGCAGAACTCACCTGGTCCAGCCATGGGAGTGCCTGTGCTGTACGTTAGGGTTAGAGAGTCCCAGGAGTGCTGGGGGGACATGAGGTGAGCATCTCAGGAACTGCAGCAGTGGTGCTGTGGGAGAAATGCACACCAGTCCTCAAGCTCCCTGGCATTTTTAAGGCATTCCCATTCTGCAGCTGGATGTAGAGAGACTGATTTACTCAGGTCTTTTGGATCCCAAGTCCGCATTTTAAACAGACACCTAAGCTGTCAAAAGCCCTGCAGCTCATATATCCTGTGATTACAGCTTCTGCCATCTGTTGTTGGAGTCCCACTCCTATTTCCTCTTCTTGGTTTGACTTCCTTCTCTTCACCCACCAACTTCCCCTCTCTTCATTGCACCCCACATTTTAGCCCCATGAATTGAACTTACATGTGCTTAGCTGGTCGATCTGCACCACAGAGAACATACTCCATCCCCAGTAAATAGCCCAGCTCTCATCCTTTTTATCTTTTTCTCCTGAACTGGTTGTGCTCTTCTGCAGGTCGTTATCTCTTTAGCACTCAGTGGCTTACCCAAATCAGTGTCACTTATGCCTGTCACTCCTGTTCCTCCTGCTCAGCCTCATTCCTCCCCTAAAGAAGGCTTCTCTTTCTGCTGCAGTTTTATTCCTCCAGCTTTTATCCACCTCGGTCTCCCCCAGGTCCAGCTGTACTTTGTCTTCTACGCCAGCCCGGGAGCTATGCTCCAGAAGGGTCACCACACTGGAGGGGGGACAATCCTACAGCAAATCATGCCAATATAACGTGTTCTGGTTATGCTTACCTTATGCTTCTCTGGGCCTTAGCATATAGTTGTCCAGCTCTGACTTCTTCATGTCAGGCTGTCAGAGCCAGCTTTATGATCCTGTGCTTGAGTTTGAGCACTTGTCACATGTAGGTGCAGCAGGATACATGGGTTTTGTCCCAGCAACTTCTCTGCTGTGACTTGGCCACAACCGCTTGTAGTTCTAGGCACTGGGCAACAAAAGGACCCTTTGCATCTATGGTTTTTACAGCTGTTCCTTCAGTCAGGTTGTAGATAAATACACGCACAAGGCTGGAAGGCAACTTAGCCTCAGCTGGGCTACGGGGTCACTGGTGGGGGCCCTCCCACAAGGGCACCTGGTACTTCCGAGGAGCAGGGAAGAGGTCTCAAATGGTGACACTGGCAAAACCAGTGCCCTGGGCAAGAGCTCAGAGTCCTGCCTCATCTTTGCTCGGTCCACCTGTGCCTCCATGAAGGACATCTTTCGCTCAGCTTCCAACCTGCAGGCACCCCCTGGTCCTCTGTTCTTTATGATACTGCAATTTGTTGCCTTGGAAATAAGTGCTGTTTTATCCCAAACAAAGCCTACAGTTTCACAGCGCAATCAAGCAAGAGGAGCAGATGGTTTCCCCCATCTCTTCTGTTGTATTTCCCATTATCTTCATCCACAGTTGGATGACAGGAATCTATGATTCAGTGGAAGTATCTGTGGCCTGGCTGTGTCTACTCATGTAAGCTGGGGAGCCATGTTTCTGCTGCGATATGACATGCCTTTGTGTCTAGCATCACCATTTTGGCTTCTCGCAAACGGAACTTGACCAAAAGCCTAAAATAAACAACTTCTTGCTGACGTCAGTGGTGTCTATGAGTGGTGGGCAGAAGGAAGGTTCAACACCTGCAGTTTCTGTTTTCCAGGGCTTTGTAGTATCTCCTCTTAAGCTTTCAGCCCTCTGCAAGCTCATTTTACTGTTTTATATGTTAAACTTTGGACAATATATGCCTTGTACTTTCTGCAGACACTAGTCTTCTTTGCTGCAGCTCTCCTGGGCTGAAGCTCAGCTGCAGTTTGGCAGCAGCTGTGCCAGGTAGGACTCAGAGAACTGGGTGGGGGCTAGGTCTTCATGCAGGTGTCTTTTCCTGGAAGCAGTTTTCAGAAGAGCTGTTGGTACAGGGGCACAGTGGGGTCATGGCTCTAATATGCACATGGGGAATCACAGAGCTGTGAGGGCTCTATAGGGCTGAGAAGCCTTCAGGATCCGAAATGACTGGGGGAATCAGCACTTCCAAGCCCAAGATCAATTGCTTTGCAAACAGTTCCGCTTTCGTTCCTTGGTGTTACTCTTCGTGCTTCAATCTATCTGATTTGTTTGAATTCTGTTCTGAGGCTTATGTCCTGCCCAGCACTTTGCTGCTTATGTGCTGTCTTTCATTGCCAGATCAAATGGGAATTAGTAAATTTAGGCTGGAGATTAACAGAATATTTCTTCCTTCCATAGCAGTAGGATCCTTGAGCAGCTTTCTAGTGGGAATGGGGAAAGCAAAACCCCAATTGGTTTCAAGATTGAGACTGGTTAGTTTATGAAGGGGATTATGTAAGTGATACTGTTAGAGCTTGTGGCTGGATTTAGTGATCCAGTGTCTCTTCCTGTTCTACCTTTCTGGGAGCCAGCTATGTTTAAAATTTGTTTGAAGAAGGGAAAATTAGCCTCAAGGTTCAAATGTTCTGAATTAAAAATGGAAAATGGAGCAGAGGCAATTGAAAACTTTAGTTCTTGGTTATCCTTGCCTGGCAGCAGGCAGGCTGCAGAGCCAGGGCAAGTGAGGAGGTTGGCTTGTGGAAAGAAAGATAATTCCTGTAGTTCGGCATGGAGATGTGGCATGGGGAGGGCAAGGCAGAGCCCTGGGGAGAGTGATCATGAGTGGTGGGGCAAGGAAGGAGGGCCAAGTGCAGTAGTGGGGTAGGGGGGTGCAGGCCCATAAGATACGGGAGGAGGAGGAGGAGAAAGGAAAAGAGTTGCCTTTCCTGTACGTACTGTGGGTCTTCTGCTTATCACTGAATTTATCCTTTCTGCAATGAGTAACTGACTAAGGCTCCTTGTGCTGCACCATTAATCTGTGGCTTTCCATTAACAGGCAGGTGCTTGTACCCAGGGGACCACCATGCTGACTGCCAGAGATTCCTGGCACCGGGTACTATGGAGTTAAGCAGCCAGGCTGGAGTGTGCAAACAAACAGTGAGACCTGTACTAACAGCCCTGCTTTGTGTTAGTGGGAAGCACAGGCTCCAACTTCTTCCGATTTCTCACCTGTCCAGACTGGTACAGAGAGAAAATGCCTCTTGGAGTTGTACAGAAAACCACACCTATTTACAGTGGATTCCCCAGGGCCCTCCTGTGGGGTATTAACTCTTCAGCCTCAGGCCCACAGTCTCCCTTTTGGCAGGGAGAATTCCCCACCGTCTTTGCAGGGATTTCTCCTGTTTGTAGCCCATCCACGCCCTAGAGCAAGTCACTGCTTTCTCTGTCCTCTCCATCCATAGTTATCTCCGTCCTTTGCATTAGCTGTGCACCGGGGCTCTTTCTGTGGGAGCTGGGCTTCCTGACCCAGCTCCTTCCCCCAGAAAGCAGAACTTGCTCTGCTGTGTTTGGGCTGGACCTGTGATCATGTCTCTGTGTTTGTCTCAGACCCCGCCAAGTTTCCCTGAGATACCAGCTCATCCCTCCCCCTTAAAATATCCTTGATCTCTTCAGGCTTCTTCCTGGTCTCACTGTTTGCTTTCCTTCTTTTCCCTGGTTTCTGAGTTTTCTCGGAAGGAATCCCGTGCTCTGGCCTCCTCAGGCTGGAGTGTTGTGTTGTTGTTTTTCCTTTCGTCGCTATGGGCAGGGATTTCAAATACTGAGCCAAGGAGAGGGAGGGAAGAAGGGAGGCAGTGAAAGAAGGAGGGAGTACAAGGGGAGGGATGAAGAAAGTCAGGAAAGTGAGAAAGCAAAGTGTGCAGGGGAGCGGGGTAAGGAAGAGACAGTGGAGGAATGAAATGGGGGAGGAGGATAGAGGGCATTGTGGAGAGAAACAGTTTTGGATAAATATCAAGGAGAGCTTTTTCACTGGTTCTTTTATTAATAACACTATTGCTGCAGACAGCAATATCCAGAAGAAAGCAAGGACCCCCCCCCCTCGCCCCGCATCTGCCTAGGACACAAGGCATGAGAGGTTATTCAAGGCAAAGAGATCCTTCAGAAAATGAACAACTGAGCCTAGAGCAGCCAGTAGGAGCACAGGCTGCACCAGGGAAAATGTTACATGGGAATTTGGCGGGTAAGGAGAGAAAGTGAAGTACAAAGACCCAGAAAAAATTATAGAACCTTCTTTCAGTCTGTTGGAAGTAGGAAGCCTGGGAGAGGACTGACAGGTTTTCTGGGAACAGGCAAGAAAGCAGAGCAGCTAAGGAAGCTTAGGGCACTGCACAGAAGCTAAGTAATTCCTAAGCCAAAGAGAAAAAAGATAAACCCCCCTAACAGTGCAGCTCTGCTGCTACAGAGAAGGCACCCTCAGGCAATGAGAACTTCTAAAAGCAAAGTCTGGTGTCTTAGAAAACAACCGTCCCCAGGACTGGGCACAGCACCTGAGGAGCAGAGTGCTAGAGACCAGCAGCTGTGTGCAGAAATAGGGAAGGGCAGAGGGAGCCAAGGAACTGCGGACAGGACACGGGTCTTATTTCGATCCCAGGTAAATTGCTGGGATGATCATTAAGGATCTGCAGGTCCCCTCCCCTCTGCACACCCGCCTGATCTGCTACATCGCAGCAAGAAATCTGCAGCTTGCTTTCCTCTCCAAAGGAAAATCGTGCTCCTGGAGCTGCTAGAAGTTATGGAGTGTTTCCTGCTGTAGGAAATAGCAGCAGGACATGGATTTTCAGAAAGTCGGGAGCAGTGTCTTCCACAGGAACTTCTCGACGAGGCTAAGCGGCCATGAGGTGATTTGTGCTGGAACTGCTGAAATACTGCAAAGAAGCAGAAACCAAAGACCCTGAAGGCTCAGAGCAGTTTTCTGGGAGCCATGCAGGGGTGGCTTTGTAGTAGGGTGGAAACTAATCCAGAGAACATCGTAATGCCACGGAGTGAATCTGGGATAGACCTTCAGCTGGAATATTCTGAGTGCTTCTCATCACCCTTGCTGGGGAAAATAGGGAGATACAGACAGATAAAGAAAGTTACTAAAAAGATGAAGCCCCTTCCATATGAGCAGGGATTGCAAGGAACACAACATGTCAGTTTACAGAGAAGATAAATAGGGAAGGGATATGAATTAGATAAGACTATAACTTTTTTAGGAAAGAGTATATATTTCAAAGTCTAAGCCAATGCCTAGCTGACAAAGATAAGAAAGAAATTCCTCTCTGGAGAGGCTATTCCACAACTGTCCAACACAAAGATTATTTAACTTAAGGATCCAGCACTGTCAGAGACAAGCTCTTGCACAGCATTTGCCAGCTCCAGTATCTAATCAGTCCCATTTTTATAAACAAGCAGCCTGGGGGTCAATCAGCCCATCAGCCTGTGTCCATTAGGACGCTGTCTGACCGCTGTGGCGGTGACTGCTCTGGCCTCAGCACTGCCACCAGCCCAGACCCAGCTGCTTTCCCCCAGTGACTTGAGGGCAATTTACCATCCGCTCACTCCTGCTACTTGTGGGATTTGTCTCTTTGCTCCCCAGCCCAGTTCTGCGAAATGACTGGAAGTAACTTTTTTTTTAAAGAAAAATCAGACTAGAAATGAGGTGGGGCTGCATGAAGGGAACAGCTAAACCAGAACTGAGTCGTGGCCAGTGGGGATGGTGTGACGTGCAGCCAGAGGTGGCCGAAGGGCAGCTACGTCTTGACTTGCATCACTGCCAGCCTCCCCTGCAGGCTGAAGCTCTTTCTTGCTGCAGGTAGGTACGGTACTCTGACTTACAGGGATTTGAACGTGTAAGTCCTAGGCTGCATCCTTCAGTGGATAGTTTTCAGTATTGACCGTTACAGATTAGGATTACAGATAATCCTAATACTGAAGGCAAAGATCAGGAAACAGGGAAGCAGATTCATGAGGATTTGGGTGATATACGTGGATGGGTGACAGACGAAAAGCACTGTTTCGTGTAGCAAATGTTAGATGGCAACTGTGGGAGCAAGGAGCCAGTCTGAGGAATCCCAGTTAAGCAGAGCCACAGCACAGCTCTCTGACCCTCAGTGGGTGGGAGGGGAATCATTAACCCTATCAGCCTGCACGGAGAGACAATGCGGGAGGGAATTTCACATGTAGGAGGTCAATGTGGCTTTCTGTCTGTCACGTATGTCCCACGTGCCTGTTGTTATGCTAGTCAGCCCTGAAGAGGTTACAGAAAGGAGATGAACTGGAGTGGCTAACATCCCGATTAGACTTAGAATATGAATTAATATCATGCACATAAAACTGCGCTTGGACATGCAGCAGAGATATTTAGGTCTAGTGTATCATTGGCTTTCTCGGCCAAGAATGTCCCGGGGAGGTTGCTGTGAGCTCATCTCCACTGCTGGTGGCAACAGGAGGGTGCGGAGGGCAAGCAAAGGACTGTCATTGCTGGGGTCTTAAACATGCTTTCAGTGCACTTGGAGAACATGGCACATTAAATGTCAGGGACCCTCAGGAGCCTCGTCAGCGCTCTGGCTCTCATCGCTGTGCCACGGATGGGGCTGTAACAGCAAGAGTGATGCTGAGAAACCTGGCAAGATGGACCAGTACTGACTCTGCCTCCCCTGCCCACCTTCAGAAGACACAAGCCTGCCCCAGGCAGCATCCACTCCTGCTGTGAGACGGCCACTAGACAATCCAGAAGAGAGGGGTGAGAAGGACAAGGATGGCTGCAGTGCCATCACGTGGCATCCCGGCCTGGGTCTGAATCTGGCCGATGAGACACACAATTCTTCCGTGTGGGGAAGGCAAAGAAACGCATGCTGGCAGGCAAAAAACAAAGACTTTTCCCAAGGACTGAGAGAAACTCCTTTGCAATCAAACTCCTGTGCTGGTGGAGCTCTGGTTTTGCTCTAGAGTTCGCTCTGTTCCTGATAACTTCTGGCCTCGTGTTGCATTGCAGGGGCTGTGTTTTCACATCCATGAGCCTTCACCTTCCACACACTTTATTTTGGACAAAAATATGCAAATCATCCCTTTTGTCTGAGGAGAAAGCCCATCTTCCCAGCAGTGAGGTACCGACAGCTTTTTATATTCTGTGCAGTGGAACTTTTGCTTTTTTCTCAGCCGCTCCTGTCTCCATTGCAGATGCTGCCATTCCTACTTGGTTAATTTGTCTCTGTCAGCATGTTTCCACAGCAGTGGCAAGACTGACCGGCCTTGGTAGGGCCAGCCGTGTTTACTTGACCACTCCGCATCCTTCAGCGAGCAGCCTGTTGCTGGTGACTTTTCTGTTCACTTTTGCCCACAGAAGCCACAAATTCTCAATGAATTCTTACGCCTTTTCTAGCCCGAATGAAACTATCTGAAAAGTAAACATGTTTGGTGTTTACATGAGGCAAAACCCAGCCTGGGAAAAGAACAGTTCAAGCACAGGCGGCTGCAAGAACAAGGAAGATTCCCCTGTGAGACAAGAATTCCCAACTCAAGAAAGAATGATGCAAGTTTGTCCCTTTAAACATGTGCGTAAGCACTGTCCCGAACAAGGATGCTTCCCTGGAATTAGCTCTTCAACAGTTAAGTTAAACAAGTCCCAGTTAGGACTAACTTGGATTGTCATAATAATGGAGGCTCAGCTGCCCCCAGGACCTGCGGAGGGGAAGCAGGGAAGGAAAGACATTGTAGGCTGAAGGGTGGAATTCAGCTATACCCTCTCCTCCCTGCTTCCCAACCTTCTTCAGTGCAGTCTTGGGTACACAGCTTTGCAATCAGTGCACTGCAAACATGCTGCGGGTACTGGTCATATACAGACCGCTGGTAGGTGTAGGGTCCCTGCTCCTGTCCTGTGGGGGCTGGCTGGGGGGGAAGAGCACCCATGAAGAGGTCGGTACTCGAGGCTGGGGCTGTAGACCTCTATGTTTTGATGAGATCTCCCAGCTCTGCCCACTATGGAAAGGGAAATGAAAAAGGGAAAAACAGTGGAAGACAGAGCAGGGAGAGCTCTCTTTCTTCCAGCCCCCAGCAGAGAAGAGGAAATGGCATTTTCCCACCTTCGGGAAGGGAAGGGCTGCAGGAGGAACCATGTGCGGAACTGGACCTTGCTCAGCTAGGTCATTAGCCTTCTCTGAAACCCCCCTGGTTTTCCTTCTCCCTTCCCTCAGGACGCAGCAGTTGTGAGGGAGCTGCCACGGCCTGAAGGCAACTTGTGTGAATTGCTAGAGAGAGAGAGAGAGTTTGTCAGCCACATTGGGATTCCTCCAGCTCAAGGCACTAGAAAAGTCTGTCCTGCCTGATACAGGAAGGTGAAGGAATGCATAGGGGAAAAATACATCTCGGCTCGTACTTCTCCCTTCCCCCCAAGATGAGGTGCCAAGATTAAAGAAATATTGGGGTTGTATGCAAAGGTGTTTAGAAAGTGTCCTGCCTCTCTGGAAACAAAAAGATAAAAGAACAACAGCATGAGGAGAGTAGGAATGAGGGTACCTGTGCAGTGTCCTGCCAAGTCAGACTGTTACCTGTTTCTGTAGGACAACTTGGGAAAGTGTATCCTATATTGAACACAGTGTTTCTGGTCCCCTGTTCCTGCTCAGTCCCAGGTCTCCAACCGAATTCTCTTTCTCTGGTTGAGACACAGATGAAGAGGACAAGGCTGGAAGTGCTGGCGGTGAGACCTTGTGGATGATGAATAACGTGAATTGTCAGTGGTGAAAAGAAATTAAATTGGTGAATGCTGAAAAGAAACAATGACTGACAAGCCAGGAGGAAGAAAACAAGGTAGGGTGGATAGTGCCTCTCTGTGCAGCTGGGTAGGTGGGGAGGATAGGTCAAAGAGATGGCAGTATCGCTCAGCTCTGTGACAGACTCCTCTTGTCTGTAATGACCTGCCCACAGGGCCCAGGGACACGCAAGAGGTCTCAGGGGAGTTTGCTGGTTGTGAGTCCTTGCCATGGTTCATCCTGTTTGGGAGACACGTCTCATCTCTTTCCCCATTTACTTTGGGCACAGGCTCAGGCAGAGGGAGCTGGGTAGTGCCGCTCAGCCCGGAGGTTTTGTTAACCACTCTAGTATTTTTTCTTTCCAAAGAAAAAGGAGTGTTTCTGTCCTGAAATGCTTTAGGAGCAACAGCCCTGGAGCATCCAGTACCTGTGGCAGGTCCAGCATGGCCCTGCGGCTGTGCAGAGCTTTGCTTCCCAGAACAGTTTGGCAGATGCAGGTGGGAAGAGGCCAATGTTAGAGAGAAAGAGGAAGAAGACAATTCAAATCCATGCAAATAAGTTAGCAGGAAGGCCCCAGTCCACCACCTGCCCCCCCATCTCCCCCGGACATCATGGTGCTAGAGCATGGGGCACCATGAGTGTGCCTGTGCCCCGGGCAATGTCCCTCCTGTGATGGTAAGGGAAGAAGACCAAAGCAGCTGGATAGGGGAGAGTTGAACCCCTCCGCTTCCTCCTGGCGCCTCTCCATCCCCGTCAAAGGGCTGGCGGAGCTGGGGCTGATGGCCCTTGACCCACGTACCGGGGACACAGCATCGTGTGGGGCGTGAGCGGGCCGGGCTGGGGTGGGATGAGGCGAGAAGGAGCTCGCTTCCCACGGGGCTGCCCCCGGCCCTCCCTGCCCCCGTGTCTTTGCCGCCCTGGCTGCGGTGGGGCCGGCGCCGGGGAGCCCTTGGCCACTCGCTCTGGCCCTTTGCCTCCTTGTTCCCAGGCGCAGGACTGAGGAGCGGGGGCTCCGCACAGAGCCTGCCCCTGCGGGCTGGCCCGGGCAGGGCTGCGGCGGCACCGGGCCGGGTCGCCGGGGCTGCCCGAGACCGGGTCCTGGCGTGCGCGGGGCGGCGTGGCGGGGGCGGGGGGGGGGGGGGGCCCCGGGCCCCGCCGGGGGG